>CM077481.1:37327351-37979428 GCA_039654755.1 Calcarius lapponicus
TAGAAATTATGTGAAAGAAGTATCCTCGCTGCACAAGGGTTGTGATGGTAATGATATGGAAGAGAACTGTGGAGAGGAATTAAATCAGGAGGGAACATATCAGTACCAGTGTGATGCAGTCCTTAACAAACATGGAAATTTCCTTAGTAAAATGCCATTGAACTTCAGGCAAAATTGTAAACAGTAACAGTTGCTCACGGTATAAAAAGGAAATAATTAACTCTCTGAGTCATCCAGCACTGTCCGCCTCTCTGTTTTTCTACTTACACTGCCCTTCCACTACATTCAGTGCAGGAGTCTCAGTTTATGTCCTGAGGGGCTAACATGTAATGACAACTGTGATTATTAATAGAGTTTATCCATTTTCCAAAATGCAAAATGATAAATTCCACCATTTGACATACACATAGAATTGTCACTAATATGTATCATCTACTCAGTCATCAAGTGAGTGTCTACAGGAAGCATCCAATAAAAAAGGCATGTCTTGCAACTATCCATCTATTCTGATACTCTGGTATGCTCATAATCATTGGCATCACCCAACAGGAAGTTCATATGAAGGTAAGGAAAAATAGATCCACCCCATTCAATTCCACTTACATATTACTGCCTCTAAAATATTGATATGCCTTCTGTTGCAGAAAACCACATCATGATTACACAGACAGTAGAATAATCAGGGTTAGCAGTGCAAATACATGAATATTTATCAGTAAGAAAGCATGATGAAGAGTTAATACTCCTTGTTGAGGAGAGAGCCCCCAAAGTCACTGACAGGATACCTTTTGAAAACAAGAGAGCAATGAGTACAGTATAAGTGAGGTGTTGAACACTGCTTAGGTGTGGAGGGAATGGTGGGGGCAGGGAGGGGTTTTGTTTCATTGTTTCGGGTCTCTGTTGGCTTTTCTGCTTGTTTGGATGGGTTTGTGTCTGTGTCTTTTGAAAAAGAAGGAATTTTCATCTATCCGCCTGAGTTCAAAAGCAATGAAAAGTATGCACATATTCATAATTTACTATTATAAATTCAATAGTTGGTAGTAAGACATTTTCTACCCAGCCTCTCACATTTTCTGCTGTAGTTTTACTGTCTGTTAATGTGCTTATGCATGCTCAGGTGCTCAGCTGTCCAAGTTAAGTAGCATCCATGAAGAAGAAAATCTCAATGCAACATGACTGTAGAGCATAACTCAGGAGAATGTCTATGCCCTAAAACTGGCAGTAGATTGTACTTTGGGAACAGACTGAATCTCATAAGTGAAGCCATTATATCTTCATTAATTTTGCAATAAAATAGTTTGCAAATCTCACCCATGTAAACCCCGAAAAGCAGAGAGTAAGCAGCACAAGGGATACAGGAATAGAGGTGCACATGCAGCATTTAGCATTATTATACACTGAAGTAAGTATTTTTATATTACCCATATTTTGGTTTTGAATAAGTTGTTTCACTTGATACATTATTAGTCCTCTGAAGGTGGGACAATACAGGAGAACTTTTATCAGTTCTTTTTACATCTGCGAGTGAAATCCTCTCCTCTCCTCTCCTCTCCTCTCCTCTCCTCTCCTCTCCTCTCCTCTCCTCTCCTCTCCTCTCCTCTCCTCTCCTCTCCTCTCCTCTCCTCTCCTCTCCTCTCCTCTCCTCTCCTCTCCTCTCCTCTCCTCTCCTCTCCTCTCCTCTCCTCTCCTCTCCTCCTCTCCTCTCCTCTCCTCTCCTCTCCTCTCCTCTCCTCTCCTCTCCTCTCCTCTCCTCTCCTCTCCTCTCCTCTCCTCTCCTCTCCTCTCCTCTCCTCTCTCTCCTCTCCTCTCCTCTCCTCTCCTCTCCTCTCCTCTCCTCTCCTCTCTCCTCTCCTCTCCTCTCCTCTCCTCTCCTCTCCTCTCCTCTCCTCTCCTCTCCTCTCCTCTCCTCTCCTCTCCTCTCCTCTCCTCTCCTCTCCTCTCCTCTCCTCTCTCTCCTCTCCTCTCCCTCTCCCTCTCCCTCTCCCTCTCCCTCTCCCTCTCCCTCTCCCTCTCCCTCTCCCTCTCCCTCTCCCTCTCCCTCTCCCTCTCCCTCTCCTCTCTTTCTTAAACTATCAATTCCACTGGGAGGAAAAAGAAAGCAAATAAATGTAGGAGAAAAAAAAATCACAGATTGTTGAACTTTGGGTCAGTCTTAGTCTGAGATGTAATGGGAAATGAAGAGACTGTTCTAAAGGATTTTTCTTTAAGTGGTTCACATAGGACTCCTGCTGAACTGGTCAGATGGTGCAGACAAGGTCCCACATGTCTTTAAATAAGTTTTGAGTATTGGTTGTTTCTCTTTGAACTAGTCAGCCAAACCGCAAGACAACTTCTGAATTCTCAATTGAGTGAAACTCCCCACAAGTAAATTGCTCAACAAAGTCTGGTGTATTTTGCCCCTGTGTTTGAAAACAATAGGGGCTAGAGAGAATTATGTTTACTTCCGTCCCAATTTACTTCTATCCCAGGGTGTCAGACATTTCACACAAGGCCCTGGGAGTGCAACAGGTCATTTATGGAATATTGTACCAGGATGGTTGTCTTCTAATGGTTTCTGTCGAATGTGGGCTGCTAGCTGCAGCACAGCCATAAACCTCATCACCTTAAACTTCACCCTAACCCTAGCCCTAACCTCTGCCTCACACGTTATCCTACCTTGTTTAATAGCATGAGTCAAGCTGATGTGTGTCTCCATCCCCTGAGTCATAAAGCATGAAAGACTTCCAACGAATAAGGTACAGGCCTAACTGTAGGGCTCTATGCATTGAACAGGTCCCATTCACTTCAGGCGAGGTAGGAATTTCATCCTAGGTGTCTGACATGTTTCGTAAAGTACACTGAATGTCCTAAGATATACTGAGACTTTCCTTTCTCTCAGAGAAAAAAACAACAGTCCAGAATTACCTGGATTGATGTAATTGTCAAGCACAGCTTTCTTTTCAAGGAACCTGGGCAATTGCAGAAATATTGCTGGGTGCAGAATTTTACCATAGGGAATATTTGTTTCTCTTTGTCCACTCTTTCTTATCTCAAGATCTTTCATAATTCTGCTGCTCTGCATTAATATCTTCTTCTTTTGTCTATGAAGAACATTTGGGTTTGGTTTACTTACTTGCACAAAGAAGTACTAGAATATGGTTTATCTGGAATACAGTACTAAAAATATCTATAAGCAGCTCTTGAGTGCACAAAAAACTAATTCTTTCTCAAGGTATCCTTCTGTCACTTGCTTTTGTTTGGGTGGGTTTTTTGGTTTTTTGGGGGGTTTTGGTTTGTTGCTTTTGGGAGGATTTTGGGCGGGGTGGTTTGGGTTTTTTTGTTTCGTTTGGTTTGGTTTGGTTTCTCAATAATTTGGATTTTTTGCTTAACAGAGCTTTCTAATGGGAATGTAACAGAACTTTAAAAATAGAAATCTTCAAATCAATGAGTTGATTATATTGATAATGTCCTGAACTTTTTTATATCACTGCAAGATATCTACAGTAAATCTCCAGTAAAAAATGAAGAAAACATTTATTGGCATAGTAAGTATTTGAAAAGCATGAGAGTGTGGAAAATAGAGTTTAATTGAGATGCTGCTTTAGATATTTGCTCTTACTGAGTGAGAGATTATTACAAGAAACTGGGCTACTAGCATCTGGCCCAATCCAGGAAGATTTTTCCTTTACAGAAGGCAGAATGTACTGCCTTAAGCCTCTCATTCAACTCCATCTTCCACCTAGCATGTGACAATTAGTTGCCCACATAGGAAAAAATTATATCACTTGAATGAAAAAGTAAATATTAATGCTTTCCCAAATTTTCTGAGAAAGTATATTTTATAAATATCTTGAACATATGAAATAATAGAAAAATGTTTAAATACTATTCCCAGCTTTATCTTGCATTAGCTGAGCAAGATGGTCAACTCACAAGTACTGTTTAGGGCAGTAAGTGGGGTATATACAAAATTATGCCTATGACATAAAATATTATATGATACAGGGTATAATTTTGTTTCTTGATTGTTTTGAAAAAACAATTTACTGTTCTTCAGTAAATAAGAAAGTTGTTTATGTTTATATGTACACACACACACACACACACACACACACATATATATATATATATACACAGACATGTAATTACATCCATGTAGACATAGACATGTGATAAGAAATACTGATCTGCTTAATTCCCAGGCAGGGTATTCAGTGAACCTGAAGGGTTGGGAAGAAAACCTGACCCAGATCCAGAGGTGTTAAACTTTTAGTTTATGCCATGATCCATTGAAGTCAAACCAAAGTAACCTCACTTTTTTTCCCCCTTCCTTTTCCCATTCCAAATGATTATTCAAAATGCATGTTAGCATTCTGGTTAAAAACATTCATTTTAAAAGCATCAGATGCTAGGAAATGCTGTTGTCTTCTGTTTTCGGCATTTTAGATCTTCTGTTCCTTAAAATAAATGGCAAACTGAACTGGCACCTGAAAAATAGTGTTAAAACACACTGAAAGTATTGGCATGACATTGACAAATGCAAACAGCCTGCTGGAAGGCATATCACCTTCATTTAGATCATCTGTTTGAAAACATGTGTATCTGGGAAAACAGACATATTAATGTAGCTTTTACCACAAAATAAATACATGGACAATAATTTACATTAAATCATACATATCTGTTGATACCTTGAGAGGAAAAAAGCTCCTGGAGATAGTTCTGTAATTAAGAGTCCAAAAGACCTTAACTTAACATAAGGAAATGGTGGAATATTCTTGCAGATTGAGTTCCTGGGTTTTTTTTGGGTTTTTTTTTTTCCAAAGTTTTATACAAAAAATAAGGCAACATATATTGCTTCTTTTTATTAAACAATTTGATTTTATTAAATGCAAAATTAGTGGTAAAAGTGTCACCATATTAACTGATTCAAAGTTGTGCTTTAGACATTTTGTGATTTTTTTCTTACAAGTCACTCTGTCCATTTCTGGGGCTATATGATTCAGTCAGGAGGGTTTTAACACCCATGCTTTTAAATATGAGACTCTGTTGTTTCACCTTTTCTCTTCCTTTGTTTACACAAGTCTGCACACTCATATTCACATTCACACAAATACATCAAAAATCAAAAGACACTTAATGAGTATGGAGATGCAAAGCCACTGGGATTTGTGATTAATTTATGCAGAATAAAAGAAATGACAAAAATATTTTGGTAATGTTTTGGTGAAAAGGATGTTCTAGTTAATATATGTACTTGGTCCTTTAGCTTATTTGATGGGAGGCTGACATGATGTTTTACATTTATAGGTAGCAAGCAAACAAGTTGTGAACTTATTTTCTTCCTTGAGTCTGGTTTAAAGAACAGTATGAGAATAGATTTTACCTTTGTCTAGATACAAAGGGCAAACTGTGAGACCATGTAGAAATCTTATGTGTGGCTCACACTGGGTCTGGTACCAAGAAAAAAGCTGTACTCGGTGCCAGACTAAGATTTTTGTACTGTGAAGATTTTGTAATATACCAGACTAGGATTTTTGTAGAGTGTTGGAGCTCATATAGAATTGTGATATGTCTGTATTTTATATTTTAATGAAATAAAAATAAAGCTCTCCATTACTGTTTTTAGAATATATTATATTTTTTTCCACACACCATTTTCTCTTTTCCCATTTGAATTACCCCTGCTGCCCTACTTACTGGTGAGAGGGGGAAAAGATGTGTCACTCAAGGATGCAGAAAGTCCTGTCAGGACACACTCAGAAATTACATCTTGCTCTTCAGCTGATATACAGCAAAATGAAAGAGTCAGTGGTTTACTAGGGGAATCCAAAAGCTTCCGCTGTGATGTAGTCCTCAGGTTTTATGAAAGAACTCTGGAGCCAATAAATTCAGACATTCCTACACCACTTTGTGTGTATAGTGGCATTGGTTTGGTCCCACAAAATAATCACTTGTTGGCTTCTTTTTTTAACATACCAAGTAACACCCTCAGGCTTCAGGGTAAAAACAACCACAAATATGAAGCCCTGTTTCATCCAGTCTTGTAATTCCAGATTGGAAAAAATAAAGTCTGGCTTGATGTCTATCCCATTTACTTTAAAGGGAAGTCAGAATGTTTCTGTAAAGCAAAGAATAAATTAGTCAAATAACATTTTTTGTTATATTAAAAATATTCAAATTCAAAATTTTGTTTTAAGCAGTCTAGATCAAAGTGTCTGTTGTTTTGTTGCCACTTAAAACTAATCTTTTACATAAATCAGCTGAATATTCATGTGTTAGAAGTATTTCAAGAAAAAAGGTTTAGTCAAGTGGAGTTGTTATTTTGTTGCAAGTAGGATGGGCTCAGAAGTTTCTCTGTTGTAAACCCAACCTTTTATCCAAGGGTATCTGAAGGACATGATGGGGCTTCTCTCACTGAGGACAGGGCTGCGTATGTGTCTAGTGATTCTTTCCAGTTTAGTAACAACTAAAAGAACCAGCTACAGGCTCCTGCTAAAAGACCTCTCCTTTTAGCTCAAAAATACGTTTGTAGGTTGTAAATTAAGTATCAGGATTCCATAGGTATTGAAGGTTATCAAAGGGAAGCTGTTACTATAAGAAGGTTGGGGTTTATCCTTTTCACTTTTTCCTTTTCCCCTAAAAGGAACCTCATAGAATTTTTATTCTAGGGCTGTATCTCTTTTACCTAGAATACAATAAAAACTTTGGCTAAAAAAACCCTGAGCACTTCTTTAAAAGTACTTTTTAAATAATTGTTTTGGAGTAGTTTACTAATTGCCTAGGTTTTAGCTTCAGTTACCTGATTGTTGTGTGATCTTTGTAGGGATGTATTTATATTTTTCTTTCGTGTCATCAAAGATGTGCTTTTAAGGGGAAGAAACAAACATTCATTTGACCAAAATTTTCTCCACAATAGTTTAAGATTCTTCTTCAAAATATGTGGGTCTATGCCCACATATTGGCTGTGGAAAAGATTTAAGATGGGACTGGAAGCATGCCAAAATACAATAAAGATGCATAAACCTGCTTTTCAATTAGTGGTCACAGCTAGGTCACTTCCACTGTCCATTTAGAGCTTGCGATCAACCATGTGCTGGGTATTTTGGTGGAAACTGGTTCCTGAAGCACTTCTGAAAGGAAAAAATATTCTATAATTTCTTGTAGGTTTGCAGTACACTCACTTCCCTTCTGGAATAAGGGTGAAGTAGTCCAACACATTGCAATGGAGAACTTGCTGTAATAACCACAAAACAACCTTGAAGAACTGAAGAAATATAATTGGGTGCTAATGATATATTAATATAACTTTCAAAGAGCACACTCAGACCTCCACTGGAAAAAAGCAACTGTCAAAACATTGAATTTTTCATCGAGTCAAATTTTTTATTTGGCATTTACAAGTGCTGAAATACAGGAATAGCAACCATACTTTATTGATCAATGCAAACTACTGAAATGGCACTAGCGCAGTGAGATAAAGTGCCAATGTGAAAGAGGACCAACACCAGCTATTGGGAACACTGTCTTCACTTTCCCCAAAATATAGGGATAGGAAATAGGTACACCAAGAGGAGAAGCTTGCTTTTTCAGAAGAGTGGTGTTGACATTCCTTGTACAGGAGCACTGCAAGTGGTGGTACTATTATCAGATACTTTCACCTGGTAACTGCATAACAGTGCTTTTGGCATGGAACAGTTCTGTGCAGGTTTCTCTGTACTGCCCCAATTTCATCTTTTTCATGAACAATTTGGGGTGTGTAGTCAGATGTAAACATAAAGACATCTTTTGGTGTTTTTTTTTTTTTTTTTTTTTTGTCAAATATTAAGGTTTTAGTTAAAAATTCATGACAGAAAAGAGGTGCAACTGAAAAAAATAGTAAGAGGCATCTGGTGTACCCTAAGACTTAGCAATTAAGCCAGTATGAGAAGAAAGAGCTCCAAGCAACACAAATCAGAGCTTAGTGTTCTTAAACATCTAAATCTAATAGAGCTGCAGCAACTCTAAAGGGAAGGAGCCACATCCACAGATGGATGGATTCCATGCTAGCCATCACATGCTACATTGATAATGTGTGGTCATAAGGCATGTCTTCTTTCTGGTGGAGTTTCTCCTAACCTTTGGCCAAAACAACTTTAAAACAATCTTTTGCTGGAAGTTAGACATTTCTGTACAGATTGTGTGGTTTGGTTTATATAATACTAAAAAGCTCTGTTTCATCTATACTTAAGTGATAAAACCCGTGGAAAGTATGAAAAAAATCAATCAACTTACATTTTAAATCAAATGTATGTTCAACTTTCTCATAAGCAGAAAGTCAGGATTTCTACATTTTCATGTGTATGTTTGAAATAATGAAACTCATTTAATATACTTGTCTTTATGCTGTAGTTCAGGTCCTACATTATTTACAAAAGTAATTTCTGTAATTTTTTTTATAATAGCCGTTTTATGAATCTTGGGAGTTTTCTTAGACCTGTGATGTATCTTAGTGAGAATTAATAAGCCTTTCTTAAATAAGAAAAAACCCCAGTGAGTTGCTGTTATTCCGTAGAAGTCAGACTGTATTATCTTTCACTTTGAAAATATCTACCACAACATTCTTTTGAACCTCTACCAGGTGTCCTTCATCTAGCTTCTAACATCTGAAATGTAGTATACTGAGGAAAAGCAAAGACCTAGTCTGCTCCTAAGAAAGTTTGATTCTTTTTGGTGGCAAAAAAACCCCTCTGTCAATCACACATGATATTTCCTTAGGACTGAGACTTTTTATAGTAGTCTTGACTGGAATTAGTAGATTGGTCAACAAATGGTCACAGCTTTCAGTATTCAACAATTTTGATTGTGTTTCCTGCTATATTATTGCTGCTACCTTAAATTTACTTCCTTGTCTTTCAGAAATCAACTACTTTCACTGTCTCTATTAAAAAAAAAAAGAAAAAAACCCCACAAACAAAAAACTGAACAAAACCCTAATCAACCAATCAAACCAAAAACAAACATAAAACCCTACCAGAACACAACACAGAGGCTTGTTGAAGAAGTGCAAGTGGATCCAAATTGAAAAGAGATGCTGAAGTTCTGCGTCTTTGTAATGTCATTGCTTCTTTATAACCTGCCCCCGTGATGCCTACCAGCAGATATGCACATTATGCATACATGCATGTCTGAAGTTGAAAACACTTACAGTTGAAAAATTGTTTTAAAAAATATCTCTTTTCCTAAAGGACAATGTTTTTATATTAAAGTGGTCTGGTAAACTTCTCTGAAATTTTTATATTCCCTTGAGTTATCATTGCATGTGAGAGCCATTGATGCACATTGATATGAGGAACTACCTGGGAATGACTTAGTAGCACAGAAAAGTTGCAATGTCTGTTATGCAGTAGCCCAAGAAGGACATTAACTTTTGAAAGATCCACAGCATTTCATGGGCTAAATCTTCTGGAAATAAATATTGTGATTTGAAACACAATATTTACTTCTGTGTCTTCCATAGATCCTTGAAGCTTTTTTTGCCATTGTTCAAGGTTTCCAGTTGAAAAGATTCACCTGTTGTAAACTTGAAAAAAAAAGGTCTCTCTGTCTTTTTATTTTCTTCTATTATGAGAGGAAGGAAGTATTAAAAAGCAAAAAAAGAACAAGTAAGGTATTTCTCAGAAAGTACACCATGCTTCTTTTGTAGCACACTATATTCCTGCCTAGTAAATGACGGAAAGGCTGTGGCTGTGGTCTACCTGGACTTCAGTAAAGCCTTCAATTCTGTGACCCACAATATTCTCCTGGAGAACAGGCAGCCCATGTCTTGGATGAGTGCACTCTTTGCTGGATAAAAAATGACTGGATGCCCCACACTGGGCCCAGAGTGTTGTGAATGGAGTTACATCCAGCTGACAGCCAGTCACCAGTGGGTCTCCCCAGGGCTCAGTGTTGAAGCCAGTTCTGTTTAATATCTTTATTGGTGACCTGAACAAGGGGATCAAGGGCACCCTCAGTCAGTTGACACCAAATGGGAGGAGAGCATTGATCTGCTAGAGGGTCAGAAGGCTCTGCAGAGGACCTGCACAGGCTGGATCAATGGGCCAGGGCCATCCAACAAAGCCAAGTGCCCAGTTCTTCACTTTGGTCACAAGCATGCCTCCCAGTCCCAGTCCCCTGGGGGACAGATCTCTGAAAATTTCAAAGCAGCAGCTGTCAAGAAAGAAGGCCATAAAAACATGGCCTTGCAAAAATTAAAAGCATTCCCAAAATCCAGAGATAGTTGGTGGCAGAATAGGGAAGGTGGGCCATATGCCTGTAGGCCTTGCCTGTTAGGTGGAAACACCTTTTAGGAAAACTTACACGGGTTTATGCAGAGAGGGCAGGTAAGTTCTAAAAAGAAACTGGAGACTGTGTAGGCAGGTCTCAAAAAGTAGAAATACAAAAGGAAAATGTCAGGTCTATCATCTAAATAAAAAATAATTCATACATTTCTCAGAGTGCTGGAGAATATTGAGGAGCAGTATATACTCAGGCACATAGCTAGCAGAAAAACAGCCTTGTTTTCTCAGGCTAGATCAGTCAGATTGCAACTACTGACCAAGGTGATGAAGTGGCCTCTCATTCAGTTTGCAGATGACTCCAAGTCAGGCAGGAATGTGGATCTGCTGGAGAAAGGAAAGCTCTAGGCCAGAATAGATCTATGGGCTGAGGCCAATGATAGGAGGTTCCTAGCTTGCATCCAGCATAGTGCGGCCATCAGGACTAGGTAAGGGTTCATCCCCCTGTATGTGGCACTGGTGAGGCACACCTTGAGTCCTGTGCTCAGTTCTGGGCCCCTCATGACAGGAGATATTGAGGCGACAGAGTACGTCCATGAAAGGGCAATGGAGCTGGTGAAGGGTCTGGAGAACAAGTCTTGTGACTAGGCAAAATTGCTTATTTGGAGGTTGTGTACCTGAAAATTCTGTCCCAAACTGTTTGTTAGTGCAAGGGAAATAATTATATCTCAATTAAAAGAGAAATGTCCACAAGTAGGCAAAAAGGCAAATGATTGCTACTGGGAAACCTGGAGCATGGACTGCATTCCTTTCAAACCAGTAGCATACCTATAAGAATTTGGTTTATTATCTAGATTGTCAACTTTTTATCCTTTGTTTGTGGAACGTGTGATTTGATGTTTAAATAAAGTATTTTCTTTCAGATTTTCAGATGGTGATAACTAGGGTATAATTTATCTTATTAATCCTTTCAGGTTGCCTTGTTTACATGACTAATGTTCCTGCATCATGCATATCTGATGTCAACCCATGGCTCTGTTGTCTCTTTGTCTTCTCAACTAAGCTTAAAATCAACAAAGAGCTTTTCTGTCTTTTCAATCTTGCATTTCACCTTACATGCCATTCTGATTTTAGAGGGTGTGTGAAACTCCTTTGGAAACAAAGTAGTAATTCATGTTTACCACTGAGAGAAACAATTACCTGTCTCTCATTTCCAGTAATCCGCTTCTATGAGTAAACTTTGTTTTTAAAAAACCCTGCCTTTATACAAAAAGAACTAACTTCCTTACTGCTTGAAGCTTTTTATTAGTAATAATATCTCTCAGTTTCTGTTAGTTATAAGATCCATCCAAGAGGACAAAGGGAGGAGAGGAGAGGAGAGGAGAGGAGAGGAGAGGAGAGGAGAGGAGAGGAGAGGAGAGGAGAGGAGAGGAGAGGAGAGGAGAGGAGAGGAGAGGAGAGGAGAGGAGAGGAGAGGAGAGGAGAGGAGAGGAGAGGAGAGGAGAGGAGAGGAGAGGAGAGGAGAGGAGAGGAGAGGAGAGGAGAGGAGAGGAGAGGAGAGGAGAGGAGAGGAGAGGAGCAGGAATAAGAAATCTTGGTAGTGCTCAGGGAAATGAGAAAAGATGATACATGAGTATAGAAAAGGACTGCCTGGATCACTGAGTCAGTACCCTGCTTCCATATACGCCACACAGTGAAAAAACATTACATGAATAATAAGATTAAATTGTCTATCTTGAGAATTCCAAATTTAATAGTTAAATAAATTGCCCATGTGCACCTTTAAGTTCTGAGTATCACTTTTACAGCTTGGGATTTCATTTTGTTATATTACAGTAGAGTTTTGATTGATATTAAGCTAAGTTCAATTTACTTAAAGAAAAAGAAAGTCTTTGGGACTGGGAGATAATTCAATTTGTAACAAAAAAATTAATAGATAAAAGTTTCCTTATGAACCCTGTATTTACCTAAGATATTTTTCCTAATCAAATTTTTAAAAATACTTCTGTTTTAAATATTACCCCTCAGTTTTTGATTCCATTTGGAAATAATTACTAAAGCATATTGTTTGACTATTTCAGTTGCATGGAACCCATTTTCATGAGTTTGAGATTGCTTATATTAATCTATATTTTCATATTTAATTAATGAGGTTGTGAAAATTTTGCAGGCATTACAACATTCTTCACCATTGTCTTCTCTTGTTTGCTAAAAATAGAAATTGTTTAATGCTGTAAAAATAATACATTCTTACATGGATGATTGCCATTTTATACTGCAAAATCTCTGCTCACATGATTGTGCTTTTATGTGCTTTTCACAGAAAGTCATTAATGTCTCCCCTTTGTACTGAACTGAGGTGAGGTTTGGGATCCCTTTGTAGTAAACACAACACCACAAAGAAAAACCAAGACTCACAGAGGCTCACAATCTGAAATTACACTTTACATTCATCCTTCCTGGACTATTTTTTCTCTTTTAACAAATAAATAACATCTGATCAGTGTTAAAGACGCAATGCAGAGGAAGAAAAGGGAGCAGTAGGCTTGCCCTAAGTTCTTTCCATGAACTGCACAAACCAAATGCATGCCAAAATTCCACATCCTGCTGTCATGGACAATTCAGCAATGCACATAACGAAGAAATGCTGGGTAAGCACTACTTGAATTGACAACATTGTTGACATCCAGATCAACCATTATTGTGAAATCCACTGGCAAAACATAAAGTGTGTAGTTACAATGTAATTATAAGGTTATTTTTATTAGACTTTATGGAGGAGTGCAATTAATTTAAAATAGGAAAGAAGTAGGAGATGAAAAGACATTCTGAGTTATTCTTATGTCCATTCTGACTTTGTCTTTTGATGGTTTTGCATTAGTTGGTCAGCTACTGCATGAAGCCTAAAGCTCTGCCGTTCTAAAGGTCATTGCTTTTTAACACCAACTTTTACTGCAGCAGATACTGTAGGGAAAATTAAAGGTCTATGCAGTCAAACATCTGATGAATAGTATACTCTCTGATGAATAATCTAATACATTGCTCTTTCTATAATTACTTTTTATCTGCGCACGTATACTTTTGCGTTGTTTGGCCTACAAGAACTAGTTCAAGAATGTTAAGGAGATTTTCCTCTTGTGTAATTTTGATTTGTCATACTGCATAGAAGGAAAGTAGTTTCCTAATTTTTGTCCTGTTTAAAACAACTTTTGAAAGTCACTTTATGTTAGGGAAAATGTGAGGGTACTCTTCATACAGAGCAAGCCTCTTTGTTTCCTTCCCATAGCAAACACCCAGTCTGAGTAGTGTCATTATAAGGGCATTCTGGCAATGAGCGGGACACTGAACATCATAATTTTCATTTCTGTTTGTATGTCAGCCTATCAGGGTCATGTCAGGAACAGTGCTTTTCTTACTGTATGACTTGTTCAGACGAGGAGTGGCAAATGGAAATACTGCTCTGAATCAGAAAGCTGACACCTGGGAATGAATTTCTGGTGGATACTAGAAAATATATAGATTTTTAAATTATTTTCTGCAGGCAAGGGGTCTTTTGAATAGAGGGACAAAATTTAAATGTCATTGCACACACCTCTTCAATTTTGTCACCAACCACTTTCCCATGGAAAAAATGTCATTGATCCTCCTAGGGAAACTGACAACAATGAAAGTTACTTTTAAACACAGTAATGGTATTAGATAAGAGACTAGTTGTCCATAGTTAAAGTGCACTGTTTCTTTTCTGAGTAGAACACTGTTACACTGTACCAGGACTGCCAGATGGTTATTTTTCACTATGACAAGGCTAATCTTGGCTCTGTGCAATGTAATGCTTGGTGCTAAGATGAAGGCCACAGTTACAGGGATTTTGAAGAATGTAGGAAGGAAGGTGATTTAAAGGGCCTTCTGATTTTAAAAATTGTTCCAATATTTTTTGGCTACATTTTCCACCATTTCAAGTGAAATTGAATCCTTACTCATACTGCAGTGTGATGCCTTGTTGAATTGTTTAGGGATGTGGCCAGGCCCTGAGCTGAGGCCACAGTTCATATGGGGGTTTGGGACTTTTGACAACCTTGGGCTTATACCATAAAGTTAGTGAGTATGCAGTTCTGTGTTATGCATTCCAGCTACTGGTACAACACAAGTGAAGGGTGACGCCTATGGACAGCCCTAGAGAGAAAACAGAGCGGCCTGAGCTTGGTTATAGGGAAATTTCAGGATAGTTTGATGTCTTAATTTGTATCTAAGTCCACTGCTTTGCTTTTGGATTGAGAGGCTGTATCACTTGCAAGGAGCACATACATCCACAGCTAAGGACGTTAGCCTTTTCTTTAGACAGCTGGGAGAGCCAGAGTCTCTTAAGTGCATTAGAGGAATAGAGGGGAGAGGGAAAGAGTAGAATTTCATTCCCTGTTTTCCAGCATAGCACTGTTTCCATTGAGCACCAGTCATCAGAATTTCAAATCTATTCTCACGTGAGGATACTTTATTTTTTCCTTCTTTGCTTCAGCATATGCAAAAGGTCAGTATGACACTGTGTTTGCAGGTTATAGGGCAGGAAGGAATGCCTTTTTTTCCTTGTCAGTCATTAAGTTATGAGACTTCACTCAGTGTGCATATTAGGCAATTATAAATAATTAAAACAGTCATGTACTTCAGAAGTAATGAGGGACACCATCAGGCTTTCAGTGAGAAGCTTGACTTGGAGCCTCTTTACTTTTTTGGACAAACAGAATTTCCACTCTAATGTTGCTATAATGCTGCTTTCAAGTATAATTCTTATGCATATTTTATTCTACCTTGTCATTCTTGGGGTAGATTTAAAGAGAATCTACCTACATTTCAAACTCTATAAGTACTTCTGCATCTTCTGATGAAATTCTATTTCATAACCACAGAAGCATTTCTCTGAAGATGCATCTTACCCTTCCACAAATAAGAATATAATTCACAAGACTTTTCTTATTCACATAGGCTCTGGCCAACAAATAATAACAACAACAAACAATAAACTGTTATATCAGAGCTGCTGAGCTCTACCTGTCTACCATATTATTAGCAAACTTTTGAGAATGCATTTTGTTATAAGCCTACTCATAAAACTTTGATGAGGAATCCTGTGTAATGTCCCCATTTTCTGGGTAGAAACTGGTGCCTCAGATCTTCCAGGATTTCACTAACACTAAATGTGGAGGTCCAATAACAGAAGTAATGATGGAAATATTCTCCTCCAAAAAAAACATTGTTCAGCTTTCTTACTGTGCTTGTTTATATTTTTCATCACTGCAGTATGAACCAAGCAGTTGTTAAAACAAGGAAGTATATCCTGTAATCAAATTTCTGTGGAGCTGTCCTAGGGCTGCATTTACCCTGAGTATGCAAACTCCATGTAAATCATTCAGGTACTGAAGGACTGTGGATGTTTTTAAATTAACTTTGTTTTATGAGCTGCATTTAAGCAATAGCTTTTCAATCAGTCAAATCAGTCAAAAATAGTTCCTCCTTTTTCCCCTTGAAAGCATATTGCCAGCATTATAAAACTTAATTTTGTGAGCTTTTACACACTCTAAGTATTTTATAATGTTTTCTTAGAACAAGAAGCTGAAATGCCATCTGTTTTCACCAGTCTTTGTTAAATATCAATGATTAGGAGGTTTTGTGGCATTTATTTATAAATTATATACTGATAAAACACTTCCAACAAAAGTGATCATGAAGGACTTCTGATCCCATGACTGTCTTTTTCCGCACTTTAACTTTAGATTGGCTGAGTATTTGTTGTATTACACAGCCCTGAACTACGCAGTCCCTTGCAACTGATACATCTTATTTGTCTCTGTAGTGGTTTACTAATGTTGTTCCTACATCTCTCTCCCCCTTAGTCTTTCTCCCATTCACTCTCTCTCCCACCCCTTTTCCCCTTCTCCCTGTGGCATGCCAAAGAGGAGAACTGGTGACACAAAAGGTAAAGATCATGGCTTGAGATAATTTACTGGAAACAGCAAGGAGATAAGAAAAGGAGCAGTAACAGCAACACAATCAATAATGAAATCTACAGGACAGGGGAATAATTTGCAAATGATTGCTTGGAAGTGGGGTCCTCCTGTGCTCCCTTTGCCCCATTTACTTTACCAGAGAGACCCTTCTCCCTGGAAGAGATTCCCTTTTCCCCATCCCTGGCAATAACATGAGGTTGTATGGAATAACCTCCTGGTCTTGACTCCTCCAGGGGAAAAGGAGCTATGAAAGCTGCCTATTAACCAGAGATCTATCATTCTTTATCTGAGGAGTGAGGAAGGGAATGGTGTAGAATCCCCTCAGTAATATCAGAGATGGAACTGATGCTGAGAACACTAATCCAGAATGAAAATTTTGTCCTGGAAATTTCCATTTGCAAGGCAACCTCTCAGATTTCTCTCAGAAAACCTGTAAACCTTTACAAGTTTCTCTCAGAAACCTGTAAATTCAGTTTGCATGCCATTTTATGCCAAAGGGGTGCCAAGACTGGTATGGCTCTTTTTTCTATTGTTGTTTTGCAAGTGCAGTCCTGAAAACAAGAATTCAAAGTAATAAAAGGAAAGAGCTTTGTTTCCAGCAAAATTCTAGATAATTCCATGAAAGAATAATGATTTTTATTCAGAGGTGGTTAAACTGCCAATGAGCTCCTAGCTAAAATCCAGACAGAAATACTGTCAGCATTGACCCTGGATCAGAAGATTAACTTTCATGGCAAACTATTGTTCTGAATTTGTGCTTTTACTGGCCAATCCTATTAAAATGCATGATATTGCAAAGTCCATGTTTGCTTAGACCAGCATCTTTTATTACACTGGGTTTGTCTATTTTTCTCTTAGATAAATTTTTGTGGCAAATCTTTTTAACTATTTTTAATGTGTGTGCTTGTATAGAGTCCATGAGTATACATTTCTAATTATATCCTGCTTTACAAGTTACTTAATGCTAAATTTCTGTGTCTTTTGAAATGGAGATCCTGTTTATTTGGTTATCACTGTAAAGTCTAGGGCATACATAACTGTGCTAGGATACAAAGAAGGAATTTCAGTAAGTTTTTAAAATGATGTTATTTTTCAATAATACTATTATGCTTTCGGTACCTCTATTGTTTCACATGCAAGATTTCGCTGAAATAATAGAATATTATGACAGTTTCATCCCACCTCCCAACTCTTTAGGTCACAACATGCTGAAAGAAGCACCAGGCCCATTTTCAAAGAAATAAGAGCAGTGTGGACATCTGAAAAACATTTTTAGTGTTCCAAGTCTGAATTGAACAAGTTCTTTTAAATGCTTCATTATTGTTATTCCGACAATCATTCACCAAAATACTATATGTTGCCAATAAATAAGCCTTTACTAGATAGTCATAGTCCCCTACAACAAACATAAGCACTTGTTAATTAATTAAGCCAATAGCATACATCGTAGAAACACATGCTGACTAATTTGCTAGCCAAAGTCAGCTTGGGCAAGTCTTCAGCTTTTGGCAGATAGCTGACATCTCAAAGCCATGTGCATTAAGGAGAAAAAAAAGTCAAGCTATTTGGGAAGAAAGATGTGAAAAAGGTTTGTGTACACAGACACAACCCTTATGTCTGTACAGATGTAAGTCTAATTTTTTTCTATGGCCTGAGAGCCAGCAACACATCCAATTGAGAGAATTCAGTTGTAGAAAGTGTCTCAGACAAAAGAGAAATTGCTCTTCACCATTTTTTTGATTGCTATGGGGAAGAAACACCAATGGGTATATGACCAGAAGTATTGTGCCACTGCAAAACTCACAGACAGCCATGTTGCACCTCCCAGTGAGTTATCAAAGGCTGGTTCACTAAAGTCCCTACTCATCAAATACTGAGACCCATTCAGAGAGCTTTTATAAAACCATATGCTCTTAGTTCACAGGAGAGCTTTCAAGATCACTAGCAGGTCTCTCTAGAAATTTTTCATAATTACATAAATATTGTAGGATCTGTATCAGCAGTCAATACATTAGCAGGCTACTTTGACATGAGAAACAACAGGGAAACATGCATAAAGCTGTGCCACAGTTGTCATTTTGCTTTAGAGTTAACATTGTTGACAAAATTATGACTCCAGTTTATACTCATTTTAGTTCCTCCACCCCATTTGACATTTCAGCTGTTTGGTTAATGTCTTACTCACCCAGGTATTTCAGCTAGTAATTTTGCAGAAACTCTGGTTGAGCTCTGTCACCTGGGGCTGTCAGTGTGGGGAAGACAGCTGCAGTTACAACTGCCTGTGCACAGTGGTGGAAAGGCTGTCTTAAGCGACAGGACACATTTGTGCTAGGAGTGTTGGTGGCTTTTTCTGCTTATTGGTAAAGCTGCCTGATGGCTCCCACAAAACAGTGTTTCTTTCTAAGCACCCAGTATATAAAAGAGTGCAGTGGATTTGCAGTTTCATGAGGTTATGTTCCTATTTTTAAATAATGCTTATTTTGACTAGTGAATTTACTGGTCCCATGCCATACCTGCTACCTTTTGGAAGCTGTGAGCAGCAATATACCATGAGCAAGCTGAAAATATTACTCTGAATGCAAGAGATAGCCATGAAACAGAGACAAAATTAGAAACATTGACATGAAAAACATGATTCTATTTTGCCACCACCTATCGTTGCAGTTTCTTATCCAGAGGCAAATTTTATGGTATAAATTGTGAATAAGACTGAAGAATAGCTAAATGATTATGCATCTTCTGATATTATAGTTGTCTTGATCTTTCTGTGTGAATTCACTCACTTTTCCAATGTCTAGTATGACATTTTAAGCCTAATTCAATAAAATGAAGGCTTTTTTTTAAATTCAAAGCAAAATTTAATTCAGATGTCTCATATGCGGCCAAATATTTGTATGAAATATCCTGCGTTTATGAATATTATATTAGGAACATTTATTAGTTGGAAATTTCAATTAGCCTATATTTACATATGCAATATTAAGCCACAAAATTGCATAAGTTTCCAATTACTGTAAAAGAACAAAAATTATTTACAATGTTTAAAGTAACAGCAGGGAAGTTATTGCACTGGAATAATGGGACAAAAGAACTTCTGCAATAGCTATGGATTCCTTAGAGAGCTGATTTACACATAATTCCCTTCACTCAGGAATAAAAAAAAACATTGCAGTCATTTAAAGTTTAGAATATGGTGCCAAGAGATGGTGAAGTTATGACGAATTTGATCACAATACCATCTCATACAGAGTGATGGAAGTTTGCAGAAAAATGTGCAAGCAATCCTTCTGCTGAAAGTAATTTGAAGTATTTCCCTTCCCATACAAAAGGGACATTACAACAGATCCAGGAGCTTCTGCTGCAGTTCTACTATCTAGAAGTTTCTGAGCCACTAAATGCATGAATATACTGGAGAAAAAATTATTAACCTCTGAAGAATTTAAATAATATGTGCTCACACAAAATAATTTCTTGCAAGCAGGTGCAGGTTGAATATAATGGCCTTTATTGTGCCATAATGCAATGTCCATTGCAAGATGGATAAAATTGGATTGGCATTAAAATAGAGGCTTCTTCCTCCTCACTGTGCCATTTTCATTTTGAATCTGAAGATTTTTCATAGAAACTTGACCACAGATTTCATCAAAAATGTCCTTGTTTCAGGTCCAAATGACCATCCAATAGAAACCATTGTAAAGACAACACACATAGCATATGGATGGATAGCCAGACAAATAGAGCCTAATTTGAATATTTTGGCAGATCAGATCCTCATCTTTTTTTTCCTTCAGATTTTCAGTTCATAAATGTTTATATAATTTCTGGTTTTTATTCCAAGATGAAGGCAAAAAGAAGTCAAAAGTTTAAAATTCTTGTGGGAATTATTTTCCCACACCACACAGAAATTTTACTGTTCTTCACAAGCATTTTCACTTTTCTTGAAAAATAAGATAGATATTCTAAGATTGGCCATTACAATTTTTCAGGTTTTCATACTCAAGAATGCTATACCAGCCTTTTTCATAATAATCTACCTGAAGATGGTAAAAGGATCACTGTTGTATGATTAAATTTAGCTTGAGTAAAAGAGCTTGATCTCCCCACTTGTCAGCAGTTTCATCCTTAAAATAGGGTAGTAGTCTTTATTTAATAGATGCTTGTAAAAGTCTGGTTTGGTCACTAACTCTTTGAAGAATTTTAAGAAATGCTAATGGGTCTTTGTACCACGCATGTGAAAACTATTCATCTGGCAAAGCCCAGTCCTTCAAATTCTTGCCCATGAGAGCTTATTTAGTTCTGTAAGAATGCGCCTTTGAGAAGAAATTTAAAAGGCATGGTTATAGAATCATGCACAATAATTTTTAAAGTACAGTTATTCTTTAATTATTTCTTTCCCAAGACGAAAGTATAATCACCCACAAAGTCTGTGCTTTCTAAATTATTGAGTCAGTATAGAAAAAGGCAGATTTTGTGTGTTAGGGTTGTGGAGGAAGGCGGGTCTAGAGCCATGAATTATCCAATAAAATTAATTTTGCTTAACAAACTGTTTTATCATCAGCTTGTTTTGGTACCTGTGATGATGCATAAAATTATACAAGGATAATCAAGAACTTGATTTGACATGACAACCCTGATTGCTGGGGCTAGAATAGCAAACAGCTTTCTGAAGATCATCTTAATTGTAGACTTTCTGTTACCAGTCACTTTCAACAAATCTGTTAACCATTTTGAAGTCCTCCTTAGGTAGGAAGGTCAACATTCTCACTGCCAGGAACAGCAATTTTACAAGGAGGTGAATAGTGAGATCAGTTTCTTTTCCAGTGAGGAATACGTTTCTGTCTGATTGTGCTCCTGAAGCTGACCAAGGAAAGACAGATACAGTGTTTAATGTAATACAGTCCTTTAATCCTTACAGTTTGGGTACTGGCAGCAATCCTTGAACCAAACTGCTAAAAGGCTTATCTATTGCAAAGCAGTATTTTTAAGAAGTTTTTTCCTAGTATCACTGCATTGATGAAAACCAGAGTTCTTTTTGAGTGTGACATATTGTATGACACGTAGTAACAATTGCTGATAAAAGTAATGCAACTGGATTATAGAGAGAAATTATTTGAATGCATTCACAGTATGCCACGTAACTGCTTCAATTTGTATGGGTCTGGCTGGGATGGAGTCAACTTTCACGTTGGCAAGCATTATGGTGCTGTATTTTGGATGTAGAACTAAACCACTGTTGAAAACACACCATTCTTTTGTTTATTACAAAGTAGTCCTTACACAATATCTCTTTCTCTTTTCTTTTTTTCTTTCTCTAACTCCACAGCGAGTAGGCTGAGGTCAAGCAAGAAATTAGAAATGGTCACAGTCAGACCAGCTGACCCAAACTGGCCAAAGGGACATTCCATACCATGTATTGTCATGCTCAGCATTAAAGCTAGTGTAGCAGAAGAAAGTGTTGTTTGAGGGCCTTATGTTTTCTGGAATACTTGCTACTCAGTGGCTGTGCATCAGTCTGCTTGTGGGAGGTGGTGATTGATTACCTTTGCATCACTTGTTTTTTGTCTTTCCTTGATTTATTAACCTGTTTTTTCTTCCTCAACCCATGAGTTTTCTTGATTTTGGTCTTTGTGCTGTGTCCCTTGGCCTGCTGGGCAAGGAGCAGTGAGCAAATGTGAGTGCTTGGCTACTTGCCAGGGTCAGCCCAACACAATTATACCAGCAAATAGTTTTCTTGCACTCTCAGTAATGTGTTTTTATTGGAGAAATAGCAAACACTGGTCTTTTGAAAACGCGTAATGTACTTCTGTTATAAGTCATGGCACATGAAGATTACGTGATTCCTTTCTCAAGTGTGAACCTGGCAGCTTCTCCCTAAACATCACACACAAAAATATATGTATTTGTATAAAAAATTATTTAGTCAAGCTGCTTATAATTCCTATATCTCTGCCTCTAAGTTTCATGAGAAAAGAAGGAGATTCTGGGCCTACAACAGTAAACCTTAATTCCATGAGTACCTTGAGTGATGCAAAAACCCCTGATTTTTACCCACAAAAATCTACAAAGCTGGATAAAGAATTACCTGGCCTTTCTGTTTTTTTGATCTTGAATATTGACTTTTTTTTTTTTTTTAACTAATAAATTGCCACCATAACACTTGCCCATATCTCTTAAAACTCATAATTTTTTTCCCTGGAATCAGGAAGTGTTCTAAGCATGAAGAACATTTATTTGATTTAGAGATTTTATTGACCATAACTAGTTTGCTGTGTTTTGTTTGGCACAACAGCCTTGGAGTGGTGGCTTTGTGGTTGAATTTTGCAGGCTTTGTGCAACCAGATCTGCAGTTAATGATTTAGTCTGGCGATATTTCAAAAACAGACAAAATGTATCCACTTTTATTTTAAAGTCTTCTTTTCCAATTTGTGGCTTTCATCTGGGAAGCATTTTTTTAAATAACACAGTACGAGTAGCATATTCATTTTACATATGAATAGCAGCAGCCTGCTAGGAATGAAGGCTTTTTTGCAGTATTTGATATCAAGAATATGTTTACATGTTGCTGCAATAATTTTTGAACTTTGAGAGTACTCAAACCTGGGACACTGCAGGGTAGCAACAATTTTTACCCAGTGTGAGAAGACTCAGAATTTGAGAATGTGTAAGCACAGTGGGGTACATAAACAGCTATTTGTACATTTTCTTTTACATCAAGCAATGCAAGCAAGCACCAAGGGCAGTTCACCCTAGATGGCTCTTGGTGCAAATGTTAGAGTCTTATATGGGAACCTCCAAGGGACAATGGAGTGAAGTTGCAACTTTTAAAAGATAAGTCATCTTATTGAATTATTGCCAAAAAAAAAAGCCTTATAGTGAAAGGAATGACAGCCTTGAGTTGCCTTTCTGTACTGCCTATATGGAAAGCATAGGAAGCTAACATCTATAGACTAGTTGGACAGAGTAATTCCATCACTACACATCCTTGTAGGATATGGTTCTTTCTATCATATTTTTAGGTCTCTAGACACCTTTAAAAAGATCTGGCCTACAACTCCCACAGAATTTGTTTAGATAACAGGCATTAGACTAACACCCAAGTACCATGATTTCTGTCCTTGTAAAGACTAAAGAAGTTTGGACCAGGTAAATGCCTCAGTTGAGAACTTGGAGGTCACTGCTGTCAGCAGTGGAATAAAGTTAATAAAAAGGAAAATATAAACAAACATAATATAGTACTCTAGGTGTCCAAGCCTGGCCTAGAGAAAAAGATTTCAAAAGTAGTGGCACAATTTATAGTATTCTCAAATGCTCAGTGCTAAGTCCTAAGTCCAATTCACCACCATTTCTTATATGAACAGACCTGCTTCTTTGAATTTAGGTTTTAGGTACTCATTGCAAAATTATAATGTGTGCTGCCTGCAAGTGCCTACTTGGTGACCTTGAAAGGAGGAAATATCTTACAATGCCGGGGCTGTATTTTTAAAACTAACGCAATTGACAAAGAAGCCTGAAGTTCTGTTTTGAAGAAAGTCTGATTTCATGATACTTTGCATTATAAAAAATGTATTTTTATTGATACAGAACATGAAATATTGTGTTTTATACCCTATTACTTTCATATGGAGAGATAGTAAGCTATGCAAGGAGAACATATGCCATCAAAGATGCATTGTGCCAACACAACACGATGTAGTATCTTGCAAGATAACCTGCTTAGTGATAAGCTGTGCTGTAAGGAAGTGACATCACTGCAGCAACTCAGTTCCAGCTATGATATCGCTGTATGTCACTGCTTCATGCTTTGCAGTTCATGATTTGCCCTGTCTATCCCAATACACTGATGTGCAGCCGTAGGTGGAGGTCAGAAAATTTCTGGATAAAGACAGTACAACAATTGGATAAATACCTAACACTTCTGCACTTATTTCTCCTGAATTTTTCATTCTTAGATATCCTAATTGCCTTCAACTGATCATTAAACTGCCATGACTGATATCTGCTATCTGTGGTTTTCTCTTAGCCTTACAGATAAAAAATACAGTATTTGGTTTTGTTAGGGTTCTGTTTGTTTTTAATATACCCATATAAAGTTTGCTTTGTTAGTGCAATCAAAGCACTTGGTCTTGGAAGTAGGAACAGATAACGGTAAAAATTGTGAAGACCTTTAGTTTTCTTTTTTACTCTTACACTACTTTGTACAAAGAGGATTTCTATAATGACTAATGGGCTTTAAAGTTACTTTGTTTCAGAGTACTGGCTGTCAGTCATGGTCTTTATCCTGGCATATTTCTTTTAGGTACAGAGAGACTGTGCAATGAACATGATAAAGGTCTAAACATTTATCTTTTCTTCACATTCTCTGATAAATCAGCTTTATGAGTAGAGTGGTTTTTTTTATCTTTATGTCAGCCTGTGCAGCTAAGTACGCAGATTTACCCATAGACTGATGTCTTTAACCTTGGTATAATTTTGGAGTGTAATGTTCCAAGTAACATTTGGCTTTCACACTAAGGCAAAATTCTGGATCTTCCTTCATCTCATTTGTAGTAAGCCAAGAGGGAAACCAGCTACAGGCAAGCATCCATTCCCATTACTGTTCTTCATGGGAATACCAAACAAGATCTGATTACTATGATTCTGAAAGACATTAAAGTGATACATCCATGGAGTCACACTGCGTCAAAAAGCTACAAACATAGCGTTGCAAATCAGCATTTCTCTCTCCCTGGAATTTTTGAAAAATAAAAGCTAACCCCCAAAATCGCTACAGAGAGTTCAATTTCTGGAATGTAAAATAGATGGGTTAATTTTTAAAAAAAATTTAAAAAACCCCAAAACCAAAACATGGGTGGGAAAATAACATATGAAGTTACACTATTTCTAAATTAGTCAAAATATTTTGTGTAGAAAATGTGAATGCAGAAGAGGTTTGTGGTTCATTTCATCAAGGAAGCAGGAAAGTCATGTGAGCAACAGTTCAAGCTTTCATTCTTGAGGTCTCCAAGTCCTGCTGAGCTGCTGGCCTTTCTTAGCTTCCAGGCTCTGGTTTCACAATACTACAGGTTCACAAACCAAGCTCTTTACAGAACCACAATCCAGCACCTTAGGGGAATATGGTACAACAGGTATGCTACCCAGTCTTGTTGGGCTTTAGGCTTTAAGGAACCACAATGGCTGTGCTGACAAGTTAAGAAATAGCTTTGTAAAGGCATGCTGACTATTACATCAGAAGTTCATTAAAATTAACTTTTGTGCTTCCCGTGACACAATAATGCCTCAATCAAACAAGTTTTTTTCTGAAAAAACTTTTGTTGGAAAATGTTAAGCCAGTGTCATGAAAGCCTCAAACTGACAGTCATGCAGCAATATTTTCCAGAATTATTTTCCAAGTTTACTGGCCTTTTTGTGGTTATTTGGATGAAGAAGGACAATGAAAATAATTTTTCATATGGTCACATACACAAGTCAGCCCTGTTAATTGCTGAATTTTAAGCAATCCAGTTGTCAAATGAAACAACATTTCTGGAAAATTTTTAGGAGTAAATTGTAAAAGTTAACATTAAATCCCAGTGAACTTCAAGCACAATAGCAACAGAATTAACCTCCCTATTGGAGCACCTGCATAGTACATAAATTCTAAAAATATTGCTTAATTGCTAGGAATTTATTTCTATCTAAATTAATCTAAGAAGGTACATTGGATTTCGTTTCTTCCTTGGACTGGTTTCCAGAAATCATCCATGAAAAGCCCACAATGTTTTTGAATTACTGTGGTTGGTTTTGAAATGATCAACACATAATTACTCTCACCAAAATTGTCCATGACTTTGCCATCATCACTGCTTAATATGAAAGTTGAATAAATACAGAGTAAAGAAGTCTCTGGCAGCTGGTGATTACTACTGACCAAGAAAGAAAAGTTAAAGGCCCCTTACATGGTAGTCCCATGGCATTAACCAGACAAGAAGCATTGTTCATAGGGGGAAAGTGACTCCATGTGTATCGAAGAAAGATACATCAAAGATTTTTATTATCAAAGATTCTTCCATTTATTGCCATAATTTTAAAGATTCAGATGAATTCAGCTAGACATATGTAGCCTTCAAGCCTTCCTCAATGTTTCTCGATTGAACTATAGATAAAAGAATTTGCAAATGGCCTTAAATCCTTTATGGAGATACTTTGAGTGTTCTTTATAAGTAAGGTACTTTATAAAGTAAGAGAATAATTGAATTGTATTTGAAGATCATAACTATATTTGAATTTAAAAACTGAATTTCAAATATGTTAGCTGAAAATGAACTGCATCTTCAATAATGTGAGAATTTCTAATTGGTCTAAGATCTGAGCAATATGAGATACTCTGGTTAGACATCCATCCTCATTTATAGCCATATTGTAGAATACCCTGAAGTGTTAAGAAATCCAGCAAGGAACTTTCTGACAGTAAATTACTGCTTTCCAGAGAATCTATGAAATTAATGGCTACATTTACTGTTGGTGCTATTTAGAATCTGTATTACTGAGCCAGGTTTTGATATAATCCAATAAATATGTTGGCAGAAATAATTGGGTTCAATTATCAAACACCTTCTGTGTCTCCTTAAAACTCTAATAAAACTGTTTATATATGTTTCAGATGAATCTAATTTGATATGTATGTTTGCATTGTTAATACTTTTTATTTACTATGGAGGACTCTTCACAACTGTGTAAAAAGACTTAATGAACTCAAATTTGAAAAATTGGATAAGTGCTAAACTTGCTCAATGGAATCCCAAAGGTATTGGCTGCATGAACAGCAATACTGCCAGATTTTTGAAGGCCTTCTTCATGGGTCTAAAAGGCCTGTTTCTGATCTCTGACTAGTGAACTTTTCACTCTTTCAGCTGAATCCCTACGCATCTATGGGGCATGATGGAATTCATGCAAGCATCCTCAAAGAGGTAGCTGGTGTCATCACAAAACCTCTCAATAATTTTTGAACAGTCCTGGGAATCTGGAGAGGTCCCAGCTGACTGGAAGCTGGGGAATGTTGTCCCAATTTTCAAGAAGGGCAAGAAGGAGGGCCCCAGAAATGACAGGCTAGTCAGCCTGACTTCAGTGTCTGGTAAAGTTTTTAATTAGATTTTTTCTTTAGATTTCTTTAGCTTTTCTTTGGATTCTTCTTTAGAGAAGATTTTTCTTTGAAATACTGAAAATGCTAAAAGACAACACAGTCATCAGTCACAGCCAGCAGAACAGGACTGGAAGAAATACTGAGCAAGTCCACAGACCATACAAAACTGGGAGGAGCTGTTGACTCCCTCCAGGCAGGGAAAGGCCCTGCAGAGAGACCTCCACAAATCAGGGGTCTGGGCAGTCACCAGCCATATGAAGTTCAACAGGGGAAAGTGCTGGATTCTGCACCTGGGATGGGGCAACCCTGGATGTATGGACAGACTGGGAATGAGGTGCTGTAAGCAGTGCCATGGAAAGGGACCTGGGGGTCCTGGCAAGTTGAACATGGGTCAGCAGTGCCCTGGCAGCCAGGAGGGCCAACCCTGTCCTGGGGTGCATCAGGCACAGCATCACAGCTGGGCAAGGGAGGGGATTGTGCTGCTCTGCTCTGAGCTGGGGCAGCCTCACCTCCAGTGCTGGGGGCAGTTTGGGAGCCACAACGTAAGAAATACATTAAATTGTTAGAGAGCATCCAAAGGAGGGCAACAAAGATCATAAAGCGTCTTCAGGAGAAGCCTCACTTGTTCTGTTCAGCCTGGAGAAAAAGAGATTGAGAGGAAGTCTCATCATGGTTCCATCTTCAAGAGGGAAAGAGGAGGGGCAGGCACTGATCTCTCCTCTGTGGTGACCAGTGACAGGACCCAAGGAGAGTCCTGAAGGAGGAACTGAAGGAGGTTTAGGTTGGATGTTAGAAAAAGGTTCTTCACTCAGACGGTGTTTGGCACAGAACAACTTCCCAAGGAAGTAGTCACCACATCAGGCTGAGAGAGTCAGAGTTTGGTCAGTGCTCCCAGGTGCATGGTGTGACTCTTGAGGATGGTGCTGTGCAGGGCAAGGAGCTGTTGCTTGTTGTCAATGATTCCTCTGAGTCCCTTCTGACTCAGTTTATTCTCTGATCCTTTTTAGAGTTAGAAAGCCCAAATGTTAATGGCTGCGATTCTCCTTCTGGTACATGGAAAGTATAAATAAAATTCTATTTGTCTGGAGGACTGTGACATGAAAAGGTATAAGGGTTAAACAAATCTCACACTGGATCCATTTTGGATATGCTACTGCTCTTGAATTTCAAAATACTAACCTGTCAGCATTTAGGCATCCCATCTGCTCATCTATTCATGTTAGTAGCCACCTGCAATGGGAAGTTAAAATACCGTGCCAGTCTGTGCTATGTTGCTACCTGCCTAATTTCATGCCAACGGCAAACTCAGGGATTTTTACAGGGACAAAATAATGCAACTGCTGCAGCAACCACATGTTTTCCATCATACAGTGGAAAAAAATAAGGTCAGTGTGGGCTTGAAGGGCTGTAAAGCTTTAGTCTGCCTGAATTATTTTATGCTTGTGAAAGTTAAGCAGATGAGAAACACATTAAATAAGATGACAGAATTTAGATTATACCTCCTCCCCTCCTCGCGCCCCTTCCAAGTCCTTAGCTCAGTGGATGAATTCCTCCCCCCATTCCTTTTTTCCTCTTTTTTTTTTTTTTCAATTTGTTAAGATGCTGAAATCTGCTTTGTGTGATTTATGAAGGAACTTGAAGCGATTAGTTTCACAGTGCATGAAAATTCCTCAGGTTCAGAGGGATGTCCAATCTGTTACACCGCAAGCCGTTGACTGGATGAGAACATGAGCAGCTCGGAGCCATAAGGAGATTGTGTTGAGTTATTAAACACTTGTGGTAAAGCTGCTTATTGTTAATTCCCCAATGTCCTGCTGAAGTGATCGGATAAGATCAGATCGGATTAGATCAAAGAGCCTGGGAACCAGCCTTTCGAGCAGATTCATTTAATCAATAAAGAGGGTCTCCAAAGAGAGAGAGAGGCAGTACCAGGATCACGAGAGATTAGAGCAGGGAAAATAAGAAACAACAGATTATTTTCCTCTGATTTTTAAAATGTGATTCTGTAAGCCAAAGCATGCTTTTATGAGTGAGTGTGTGTGTGTGTGTGTGTGTGTAAAAAACAGCCAAAAAGGATATAAGTGCTTCCTTAAAACTTCATTACCAAGCAGACAGTTTTAAATGAAGTATTTTGCAATACAGTGATACTTAATAAGTCAAGAGACTGTAAAAGTATTATTAAAGCAATCAGTACCATGAAATACCTACTGTGAAAAAAAGAACCATTAACAGCATTTCAGAAGAAGCAATTTTTGTTTTAATGATTCCTTAAGAATAGGGGATTCTGGGTGGGTTAATGTGCACAATTTCTGATCGTGCTTTCGTCTAAAAGAAAGAAATGGGAGCAAACCCAATAACACCTCCAACAACAACCCCCACTCACCAGTATCACACCAAGATCAGAATGTATTAAATTAATAACACTGGCAGATGTTGTGGAATGTGCATTGTTATAATACATGTAATTACAGTACAACTGCTGCTGTTAACACTTGTACAGTGAATAGACTTGTGTATAATTACTTGCAAAACCTTGCTAAATCTGTACTAAAAGCTAGAAGCTGTTAGCAAATGTTTAGAAAGTTAACCCATGGAAAAAGAAAAAAAAAAGGAAAAATATGAAGAACAAGGAATCATCCATTCTAACAAAGCAATGGTATAACTCCTTTCCATTTCTAGAGTAGCCCAAAATAATTTGGAGAGAGGGACACACTTCTTTCAAAGATTATTAGCCCTAATTGCTTAATAAAAAAATTACATCTACTTTTACAGGTTGTAATTTATATTCAGAGTCAGATAAGGATACATATCTACAAATCCCTTGTATAAAATGTAATTTTCTGTCTAGAGAGGCTGATGACTTTAGGCCCTGCACACCTTTAGCAATTGTTAATTACTATGGGATGGTTTAACACTATTTTCCAAATCAGCATGCATGCATAAAATGACTGCAATCTAATTTGACATATTATTAGTGATGATTATTGTCAGAGATAAATTAGATTGAACAGAAAATAACCTTCATCCTTAGCATGTTTTAGCTCTCAGAATTAATGTGATTTGGTGAACACATATAAATAAAAGTCTGATGAGTCCCTGCTGACTGCAGGGCCTGCTGGTACTGAAGTGTATCAATTTCATGCAGATGATGAATTCCTTAAGCATTCAATGATAATCATGCTTGATTTGACAAGACTTTCTCATGCTATTTTAGGGCCTTAATTTTCTGTGAAGTTCTGTCAAGTGTTCATCAAGCACCCACTTATCTCCCTATCTTAACCTGGCAGCCAATCCAAAGGTTGCCTACCAGTGCCACTACCAGTCCCAGTCCATTAATATTCCTGCCATGTGACTGTCCACGGAGAGAAGCCAATCAATGGCTGATTAACATTCAGGTCACATGATGCCCAAGGAGAGTAAATGAGTTACACAGTAAGACATCAAACAAATTTTCATCTTGAAAGAGTGATTGCTTTTTCTGCTGCTGTGATGTTTGTCAAATTCGCTCTAGCCTTGTCCAATTAAGCTCCATGAGCTGAATGACTAATGAAGAAAAGGGAATGCTGTGCCAGCATGACAGCTATGAGATGTACCACTGAATAAGAGCTGCTGAAGAATTTTTTTTAAATTAAAAAAAAAAAAAGCCAAAATGATTGAAAAATCTCGTCTGGATAACTGATGTAATTGCTTTCAAATTTCAGATGCTGTTTAGAAGTCTCTAGTGAAAAATATAAATTGTATCATGCTGTATAGGACATTTGTTTTCTGTCTAACTTTACAATGGAAAACAAGCTTGCATTGCCTAATAATAAAATTTTTTTTGAGATTTTGAACAAATATACATTAACTGGATTATTGCCAGCAAATGTGCTAATGAACTTTCACAGTCTGCTAGAGACATACAGATAACAGAAGATCCCACTTTTAAGCATCAGCCAGCATGGGAAAAAAAATCCTTATTTTATGCAACTGAAAGGAAAAAAAGGGAAAAAGGAAGATATTTGGCAGATGGAGGAGGGAAGCGAGTGCTCTGGATTTTAGAAGGAAGTAGTGTTTTAGGACATTGATTGAAATACTGTGTGAGATTCTAAAATAATGTGGCACAACTCTTTGTGCATCATTTGAGGAGCTGATCCAGTATGGAGATTTTATTTTATTTTATTTTATTTTATTTTATTTTATTTTATTTTATTTTATTTTGTTTTATTTTATTTTATTTATGTCACTGCTACTTATTTGTTGTTAAATTAAAACTGCTCAAGGAAACAAAAATAAATGTTTGAATAGAATTATAATCCTGTTTAGCAGAAAGCTTTTAAAGTGAATATCTGAAACTACATTCTGGGACATCACTGAAAGTCTATTTAGTCAGAAAGTCAGAAACTGCATTTTAGTGCTGATACTGTACTAAATTCCAGTGATGTGTTTGGAATAGAGACCCTATGACTAATAAAGCTTTCAGTCACTGAAAGAAGTTACAGTCATCTAATGGATTACTGAAGATATGAAAGAGTGTTAGGTCCTACTTATTAGGTTCTAGCATGAAATTAGTTATATTCCCAAGACATTCTGAAGCAATATTTTCAAGTTGGCTTAATAAGGGTGTTAGAACATGCCAATTAACTGGCAGCTGAAATCAACAGTAGTTGGAGGCATAAGACAGTATTTATATCTGCAAAGCTAATAACATTTTAAATGGGACTTCTCAAGGTGCTGGAAGGAGGCAAGATGTGGAGCATACTGTATTCAAAAGACTGTAAGTCAATTCTCAGCACCGCTAGTCAAGGATGGAGACTGCAAATAGAGCAGCAATGAATTTCTGAGAGTCAGTGAGAAGGAAGACAAGAAGGCAGGGGACTAGCAGTCCATTGATGGTAAGAAGCGGGTGCCAAGTGGATACTGCTGAAGCAACCTGGTGATGAGTGATTTGACCAAGTGCCTGCCTTTAAGGCATCAACACAAAGGCACATGATGGAAGAGAGTGTGTAAAGGGATCAGGGTAGAAAAGGGAGAAATACATGGAAATAGCAATTTGGCATACTGCTTTTGTGAGGCACTGTTCCTAGGAAAGTAGCACAGTAAACTTCAGAGATCAGTGCTGCCTCGACATGAAATATTAGCTGTTAGATTACTGTTTTACTTGTTCCTGTTGCAGCCATACCACAGAGAATTCATAGGCTCTGAACCATTAGCTGCTGAAATGCTAACAAAGCAAAAAATGGTGAATATTGTTATAAACATCACCACTTGCTGAAACATTTAAATCAACAGTGGAGAAGGTATCTAACTTTCTGTCAGTCACATTAGGTGGTTATGAATAAAAGAGTATTCTACATTCTGCATAACTTTGCATAATTAATAGTTTTTCATGCAAACTATTGTTTGCCTTAATTGTTGTTTCAACAGCTGTTTTCATTAAATTGTAAAGCTCTTTGTGTCTAATCCTTTGAGCTGCACTATTGATAACAAGAACACACTGGAGCTAGCTTTAGAGGAAGAGAGTCCCTGCCAAGCTGGAAAGCAGTCATGAAGTTACTTGAGAAATAAGGCCCTACAGTGGGACTGGTTGTGTAGCTAATCCATTAGTCTTTTCAAAAGGACTTTGCTCTACGCCCTTATGGCTAAATTGACCCAACAACCTATCAATGCTTTTATTTGCTGAGTGGTTGTCCATGAAAGGTCTCCGTGCTGGATCCAAGCTGTAATCAAAGCCTCCATCAGTACCAGGGCCCTGATGACACAAATGGCCAAACTTTCAACGAGGCTGGCTGGTTTCCAGCCACGCCATTTTAAAGATACAAAGAGGCTGTGTTGTGCTGTGGAATTCATTTTCTTGTTTACTTCCTACAGAAACAAGAGCATAATCAGCACTCAGTGCATCGGATCAGACCGCTGAGTTGTTGACAGAAGCTTGGAGAGGCTTGCCAGCTTTCCACATGAAACACTGGCTTTCTTCTAATACACCCCCCACCGTCTGTGGCCCTGCCAATTGTAGCACATCAGAGCAACCATTGAGATAATGACCGTGAAGTCTCATGATACACTTTGATGAAGTGTAACATTTTTTAAAGGATTTTTGTCTGTGCCAAAATGATAGAGACAGCTGACTAAAAATCACCCCATCAAAATCAAGGCTGATGAACAGCAGGCAAAGACATGTGCTTCCACAGAGAAAAGGGAGGAGAATTTACAGCCAAAGACTCTCAATGACTATGTGCACCACAGATTCCTTTATTTTGCTTTTAAATGATCCTTTGTTTTGAATGAATGTACGTAACTTTGCCAAGAGAGCAATTTCCCCAAATATTTTTTTAATTCTGCATCAAAAAATGATTCAGCATTTAGCATTTCTAATGTTGAATAAATACCTTTTCTATACAAGCTAACTTTGTTTCTTCACATGAATTTTTTGCAACCTTGCAAAGTAATATTTTGAAATAGCTGGGACTTAAGACCTTCTCAGCCATTTAAAAATTGTCTAGTGGCAACTCATTGAACCAGCTTAGCTTATGGTAAAACAATTGGAGATGTGTTTTCCAAGCAAACCACAGGGAAAAAAACCAGCAAGGCGGTCACTTAGGCTTTTACTGTGCTTGTTTCAGCGGTCCAATATTTTTTGTAACAGGAAATTCATTACCAGCAATGGATTCATTGATACACACCAGTGCTAAGTAGCCTGGTTTAGGAGGTTAGAGAAAGTCTGCAGAATTTCTTGAACTGGCCATTTACTATGGATCTAGACCACCCCACTGTGCTGATGAAAGTGTGGTTAGGAGGTCTTTGAGCTGAATCAATTTGAGTTGGAATTTTCCCAGTGTATCACAGTTACATAAACACCTGCGCAAAATATCTTTGAGCTGAATTAATAGCATTGGGGTGCGGGGAGGGAGGGGGAGGGGAAGAAAGGAGAGAAATGGAGTGGGAAAGGGAAAGCTGTTTTCAGTAGTTTTCAGCATTTCTTGCTTGTAAAAAGTGGGTCTGGAGCACTGTGTTTTAAACTGTCTTTAGTGTAACCAATGCAAGAGCTCATGTATGCCTACTTTTTTCTCCTCAGTATTGTAAGCCTAGGAAAATGCTTTCAAAGTCTCTTTTTCTCTCTCTTCTATACTCAAATTATATTTTTTTCGAAACTCAAATATACACAGCATGCTGGAGATATACAGTGGCAAAGAAGGATGCAATAGTCTTCTGGAATAGATCAAAAGTATTGGCAAGAGAACAAAAGTAAAAACTTCACTTTGAACCCAGGTACACAGCATGCTGCAACCAACAGTGTTATAAGTGTGCACTTTCCACAAGATAGATGTAGAATATATGTAGGTTTTTTTGCTTCATTTTACATCCCATATATGGCTTTGAAAAAAGAGGAAAAATTTGGAAGAGAAAATAAGTGGACAGGGGATCTATTTTGAAGGGAGTTTTGTGTATGTTTGAGCATTTACTTTCTGAGTAGATGAGCAGATGAGACACTTTCTGAGTGTCTACTTTCTGAGAAATGCCTAGTTAAAGAGGAGGCAGTGCAAAACACTTCAGTGCAAAAGGATTTTGCTTCCCATTACAACTCAGCCTTTGTAGTAGAGTAAAAAACTATTGGCACATTGTTTTCTTGGGAGATAGCTCTTTGCTCTGCAGTCTTGATATAAAATAAGATAGGCAGTATGTGGTTGCTTTCTGTATCTTGGGAAAAAATGGATCAAACTTGAGCAGATTTCGCGTGGTTTCTATATAAAAAAGAAGGTAGAAGTTTCACTTTGTTAACCTTCCTCCCAACAAATACAAAGCAGTTCAAATTTGCCAAGTAGTGGCACCGACTCGATTGGTGCACTTGCAGGATTGAGCTTCTCTTCCTTTAAGTTTCAATAAACCAATTTTTCATTGCTCTACTTCACTTACAAGCAGGGCCTAGGTTGTGCCTCGTAGCAGGGATATGCATTGTCCTTCCATGAAGACACAGAATCATAGAATAGTTTGGGTTGGAAAGAACCTTTAAACATCCCCAAGTCTGACCCTCCTGCAGTGAGCAGGGACGTCTAAAACTTGGTCAGGTTGCTCACAGCCCTGTCCAGCCCAGCTGTAAATGTTTTCAGGGATGGAGTAGCCACTACCTCTCTGGGAAACCTGTGCCAGTTTCACCACCGTCATTGTTAAAAACTTCTTCCTTATATCTAGCCTGAATTTACCCTCTTCTAGTTTAAATGGATTACCCCTAGTCCTATCAAACAGGCCCTGCTAAAAATTTGGTTCCCATCTTTCTTTTAAGTTCCTTTAGAGGCAGCACTGCAGGTGGAGTGTCACCAGAGCAGAGCAGAGGGGCAGAATCCCCTCCCTCACCCTGCTGGCCACGCTGCTCTGGATGTAGCCTGGGATACAACTGGTTTGCAGGCCGCAAGTGCACATTGCTGGGTCATGTCCAGCTATTAATCCACCTGTAGGACCAAGTCCTTGGCAGGGCTGCTCTCAAAACCTTTCTCCCACAGCCTTTATTGATAGCAGGGGGTTGGCCCAGCCCTGGTGCAGGATTTTGCACTTGTCATTGTTCAAGTGTCCACTTCTTGAGCTGTTTTGAGTCTCCCTCTTGAAAAGTATCCTGCTCTTCATGAGCTTGATGTAATTTGTAAACTGCTGAGGGTACACTCAGTCCCATTCTTTATATCACTGATCAAGATATTAAGCAGATGTTGAGATATTCCCAGTACAGGCCCCTGTGGGACACCACTTGATGCTGATATCCATGTGAATCTGGAGATCAGTGGGATATTGAGCCATTAAACTCTACTCTCTGGATGCAACAATCCAACCAATTCACATCCAGCAAACAGTTTGCCAATCACATGCATCTGTCTCCAATTTAGAGAGAAGGTTGTGGTAGGGGACCATATCAAAGGTCATGCATCAGTGAATGCTGGGAAGACTGCCTGAAACCCTTTCCAGTTATTGAGTGTTTTAGCATGAATAACTGTTTAAGAAGTCCATCTAGTCATGTTTGCTGATGACTTGGTGAATGTTCTATACACCCAGTGCAAGCATCCAAGCACAATCCGTAGTCATAAATGAGAAGGGTGCAAAGGTAAATCCACCCTCTTGATTTCTCAGAGGCAGAAGTCATGTGCAAGCTTTCACCAGCACATCCCAAATGCCTTGCCATCTGCTAATAGCAACAGGTCTTTTGACATTAGTATCACACTTGAAACACTGCATCTGTGGTGTGATGGCCAAATTTTCAATAATGTGGTTTAGTGATGCTAACAGTAGAAGCACTTTCCTATCTTATATAAAAAGCTAGAGGAGGCAAAGAAGTGAATCCCTCTCTAGAGAAAGTGCTGGGGTTGCGCAGGGTGTGTGGGGGTGTGTGTGTGTGTGAACACAAGTGAAACAAGAACTATTCATACAGTTTGAGAGTGTTATTTCCCATCTCCTTCCTGTTTTTTGAAAGAATGTCCTGAGAGTATAAATTTTGGAAAGCAGTTCAAACAATGAGGTTATTCAAGCTGGCCTTATTTTTGCTGGCTGGTGAATGCCAGCACACATGAAATAGGTAAACTTCCAGCAGCCTGGATGGGAATCAAAATAATTAGAACACTTAAGAGATTTGTACCTTAGAGGCAAAGGTTGTCATCCTCCCACGTCCATTTTCATTCACATATCACAAAACTGTGTAGGAAAGGGAGGACTGAGTTAGGCAGTTTTGCATCTCTGAGTGGGCATCTGTCAGTGATAAGCAATTTTGATGGAACTTTGCTGCAGGGAATATTCAACAGTAATATATTCCTAGCTGTACCAGTGAATTTATTCATTATGAATGCCAGAATGAGAAAGCTGAATGAAGTCAAGGGAAATGAAGGAAAGGTTGTGGGGAGAAGATAATGAAAGGAAGAGGCGGAGGGTGGGGGGAAAAACAGTTAGCAGTGTAGGCACATATGTTTCAAAGCTTCTCAGATTTCCTGAAACTGAGCCTAACTGAAATGAGTAATAGTTAGAATTCAAACACAGTATCATGACAATCCAGGAATTTTGGAAACCACTTCCCCACAGAGTCTTTAAGGACTGCTTGATGTTGAGGATTATGGTTGGAGGAACTAACATCTGCTGTATTCACCCAAAGCCATGTATATGACTTCATATTTCCTCCTGTCTTCTAATAATGAAGATTTTTCTATTTCTTTTTTATTTTATTTTGTTTCATTTTATTATGTTTTGACTTGAGGAATCGGAGTAGATCAAGTAAAAAAAAAAACCAAAAAATTGAATGCATTTGCTTGTTTTTTTAATATACTTTTCTTTGTATGAATAAACTCTTAAACTAGAAGAAATTGAAATTTTTGAAAGGAAAATAATTAAGCAAGTAATGTTAAGTGCTTCCTACAGAAAAGACTGGCATCCTAACATAAGATCTAAAATTAATTGTGAAATCTATTGTATTCTGTGCCTATGAGTACAGGCCTAAGCCATGAAAATCTTAATGTGAAATGAAACAAAAATATTCAGGTGAAAAATTTTAATTTTTTAATATTTATTGTTATTTATATTTTTATTCATAAATAAATTTTATGCATGGCAGAAATAAGTAATTGCAAGGAATTAAGTCAAGTCAAGCAACAAATTCATTTTTATTACATGAAAATAAAAATTATTTTAAAAAATCAGGAAAATCTATGCTACCACATATTCAAAGAGGGGAGCAAAATGTGTTCTTCTACCTTTCCAATCCCACTGCATGAAATTATTTGCCAAACAAAATACTGGGCTATTAAAAATACAGTTTTGTAGAAAACAGTATGGTTTCAGGGGTAAGTTCATTGCATGTACCTTGTAATGTACTCAAAAGCTATGATGTAAAATACAGGCATAAGGTAATGAAGAAAAGTTTACTGCTCTTTTTTCTGCCTTAGAGGCAGAACCTGGTAGATTAAAGTTGTAGTAGCTTGACCTTTTCTCGTGCTCTAAATTCTTATAAACTATGTAAAACATTTTAAAGCTAAGTAATGGATGATATTATGTCTTCAATATTAAAAAAACCCAAACAGCCCAACAGATGGAGGTCTGCAATATCAAATTGTTTTATTCATGGATGATATAGTGATATTTGAAGAAGAAAAAGGAGGAAGTGTTTAGTCATCTTTTGAATGAATTCCATTTACATATAAAAATTCACATCAAAGGATGTCACTAAAGTTCCAATTGGCCAATCCCTTCTGCATCATCAAAAAGTAACAAATTTGCTGAGATATATGTTCATTCCTCTTTCTCCAGACTATTAGCATCTATAATCATTCTAAACAGTCATCACAGGACCTACTAGAGACTGTCAGTGTCTTGGATCTTGTGTTTTGTGACAGTGGGAGGGATGTATCTTCTAATTTGTTCACTCAGTCTCACCTCACTATTGATAATTTTAATATTTTTCATAGTTAAAATGAAAGTGTTAGCAAAGGCAAAGGCATTTTCACTAAAGGACAATCAAAAACTTCATCTCCCTGACTGAAGGAAGTTTTACTGGTGGGAAGTGGAACTATCAGCAGCATCAGACTCCAAGACAACATTTATAACAAATCATCCAATTGCATACGTAGGAATAGTGGCTCTTGGCTGAATGCAGTGAACAGGTTGTTGTGATCCAAAGAGAGATTACATTTCATATACACTAAAAACTCCCTTGAGGTACAGTGAGAAAGATTATTTGCTCTGAAAGATTTTTAGCTGCTGGGAAAGAAATGTATTTTTCCTTCTTGTTTTATACTTTTTAAAAAATTATTTTTCTGTGAAGGACTGTTGGCCTCTGGCAAATTCTGAGTTTTAAAATACAGTGTCAGTAAATTAAATCCTGAGCCCACTGAAGGCAGCTGAGTTTTGCCATTGAAATCTGCGGAGGCAGGATTTTGCCTACTGTTTGGAAAACATTGCTTGCAGCAATCAGATAGCAACCATTGCTGACATCTAGCAGAGAAAACACTAACTACTCAACTGTCACTAGCACTCAACTGTTGCTTCTTCTGCCTGTGCAAACACCAGGGTTTTGTGAACAAAACCAGGCAAGTGCTCAGAAATAATCTGCGCTCAAATTAGCAGAAATCATATGGCCAAGCCCTTTCTCAGCTTTAAGTTAAGAGCCATTACATCCTTATATTTTCTCCTTCAGTGAGATGCATTAAACTGGACAAGGACAGAATCTGCTCAGCACAGGAGAGTAGGGCTTAACTCAGGACAAACTTCAAATATCTACTGGTATGGTGAAAATCATGAATATTCTTGTGCAAAGTTATATAGACATGGTCCTGGCTTTGGGACACATAGCTAGATAGATAAGCCTTATCTATCTATGGGATAGCTCAAACACTTACAAGAAATCTATCTTAGTGAGATTCCTTTATTGCCATTAAAGGAAAAACACAAAATCCAGATAATTTCATTTTCCTTTATAGTACCAGAACTGGAAAATACAACAAGCTGTTCATCAGAGATTCGGACTCAGGAAGATGTGAAAACTGAAGCCTGTTTATGACGGTTTTTTACCCTCTTGCTTTGTACTTTGTCTACTCTTCTTCTTAAGCAAAACATCTAGTCTCTGTTTCTACTGCTCTGTGGCCTCTTGGGTCTTATAGCAGTTATTTTAGAGCATGTTCTATGTATTGAAAGCATTCTGTGAGAGAATGGTTGAAAAATTTTAGAGAGATCTTTTAAACGTAGTGAATATAGGGGTCCTTATCCATAACCCTCAGATTAACAACGGTGCTGTTCTTTACATCATTTGTCCTTGAGGTATCCTATGTGAACTTTGGTTGCTGTGAGAGCTAATGATGCACAGAAACACCACTGCAAAGACAGAGGCCCATTTTTATGAGGTAGGTCTCTGTTTTAGAGAGTACTATGTGTTGTGTGAGGTGATTATTTAAAGATTCTATGAACCCTGAAATAAAATGTTGAAAACTTGTTTTTCCTTCAAGAAACTTTTTAAAATTCCAGTGGTTACATCTGAATTTGGGACCTTCACTAAAAAACTGGATATGGTTTCAGTGAAAGAAAATAATATTCGAAACTTTAAATCAATATTCAAACTTGATTTATGAAAATACGTCTTTCTTCACACCTCTAGGACCCTAATCCTATTGTGAGGTATTCATTTTTCTTAGTTTTTTCCCCCATTTGTTTTCTAATTAAAAATCTTACAGAGTTAAGAAAAGTTATATTGGTCCATGTGTGCAAATATGAAACTGTGTGAGTATGGGGACAAATAAATCACTCTGACAATGGGCATGGCTTTAAAACAAAGAAACTTTTGAGTTAATCAAACTTTGGAAGTCCTGAATCTTCAGTTCATAGTTGCTTTGACAGTGGAAAAATAATTCTTTAATTGGGCTGCCCTGTTTGTATGAACTGTGCAAGAGACATCTGTGTCTGTGAAATGACTCACCTCTTGGTTAGATTTTCATGGGATTTAATGTATCTAGTAGAGCTAGACTGATCTTTTCAGCTGTGGATTAACTTCACAGTTGGCCAGCATGCTAAAATTTAGTAAAGGCACCTGTTCTGCTGACATTCAGATAATGGCAAAACTGTGACATTTTTTCGCGGGAACTGGATAATAATTTTACTCTTTATATTGTGATTAATCTGATGCTAGGTACTCTGCTCAGAGAAAAATCCACTATTTATTTACTCTAGAATTAATTTTCCAGTGTTTCACAAGCTTTCATTAAACCCCGTGCATTTGTCTCATCTTTTGCCTTGTTCTAATCACGTATAAATTGGTACAGTGCAGCATTTATCTTGCTAACAGCTACTCACTCAACAGAAATTAAGTGATTGCTTTTCTTTGTGATTTGTAAGCTCTTCCAGGCATAATTTTGCTTTCTGCCAGCCACCCAAATTCATTTGTTAACATAGCTCCTTTTGCAGAATAACTATTGATTTAGAAATTCCCAATTAGAAAATGTGTATCCCCACTTTATCTTGAATGTGAATGTAGAGTGACTAATGTACTGAAATCATAGCATCAGGTCATATAATTTATTAACCTATAATGGTACTATTCATCTAGATCAGGAGAGAGGTAGAGAATATTTCTGTTGACTCAGACCTTTGACCACTGCCAAACAGTATTCCACAGACTGTCCTCTGTCACAGCATCACATTTAGCAATGTCGCTCAGCATCTTGTGTCTGAAAATCTAATTTTTTTTTTTGCCAGAGGCTCAAAAAATCCTATTCTTTCCTTGAATATGTACTCTACTGATAGATCACAGTTTAGCAGAAAAATCTTGGGGGGCATAGATCAATAGTCAATGAATATATGTCAGGCAGGATGGAATGATAGCCAATTGGCTTGTTCCATCTAAAAGGTCATTAATTCACATCTCCATTAAAAAAAAATTGGCCCATGATACCAACTGTGCAAAAGGACTGAGGAAAGGGTAAAAAAATGAAGGAACTAAGAGAACTATACCTGTCATTCTCTCTGTTGCGGGTCTTTTACATATTGGCACAAGAACTTTCATTTGTTGGTGTTCATTATTCTATGTCTGCAAAGAATCTTATATTCTCTGGAATTGATTATTTTAATTTCCCATCATCTGGTCTTCATGCACATTAGATATTATTTTGCTCATATAGCTTGAGGCTAGTTTCAAAATGAGAAATGGCCATTAACAAAATGCATGACTCCAATAGCTGCTTTCCTTGAAGTTTTATTCTGAAGGGAAAGAGAATTATGCTAACGTGAACAGCTTTACTTCTAGCATCAACTCTGGCTTGGCAAATGAGGTATGAAAGACCATTTTTTTTGGCACCTAATTTTCTGGGAGAGATGTTAAACTAGGAAAAGGAACTTAAGTAGAATCTACTCTTTTGCATCTGTTTTGCAAGGAGAACAGAGGCTATCTGACCAAAGCAGGTTAGTCTTTCTTGGTTATGAGCTTGGTTTTGGTCTTGGTTTGGTTTGGGTTTTTTTGTTGGTTTTTTTTTTGGGGTTTTTTTTTTTTTTTTTTTTTGTTATTTTGTGTGTATGTCTGGTTCTTATTGCTGTTGCTTTGTTTTTATTTTGGCGGGATCTTTTGTAGCTTATATCTTCAATTCAGCAGTGATTGTACCATTAAAAATATTGAGGGGGGACAAACACACTAGATGGATGAGACTACTTCTCTGGAAGCATGCTAGGGAGGTGTACTATCTGAGAAAGGTTTGGAGAAGGACAGGTGAGGGGACACTGGTAGTATTTGTGGAGTTAAGCAACTGGGCCTGAACTTTGTGGTGTACTGTGAGACAATTGGCTATCTTTTCCTGGCTATAATGATTGTGAAGAACTTAGATAGGAAAGTCTGGCCACTGGCAACCCTTCCTTCTCCCATGAGATAGGACTGAAAACTGACTACATGAAGCTTTTCTCTAAAAGGCACAAAATGCAAAGATTTGAGGCACTTGAAATTAATCTGGTAACACCAGCATATGACGCAACACTTTTGTTCCCACAAATCCCCTATTTTGGTAGACCTTTTTCATCTTTCTCCTTTTTAAATGTTAGTTTGCCATTATTGCAAATAGTATTCAAGTAGGTTGATATGAAGTATTTAATTATTTTTTGCTGCTCAACAGAATTTTGTTATTTCATAAAACCCTAACCTTTTGCTGTTATTTTGAATAATAAATTTAGGAAGGGAAACACTCACTTCAGGTTTTCCTCCTGCACTAACGTACAAGCATCTTATTTAGGAAATCCAATCTGAGTTTGAATGTTTCAACAGAACTGTGTTATCATATTTAAGCCAGTTATTTGTCCAATAGTTCCTAACTTAGTGAAATCATTATCAGCCCAGCAAACAAAGTTCAAACAAAGGGAACTGCTCCATCTAGAGTTCCATCTTGCACATAAGCTGATTAAATATTTTAATCAATGATTTTACTGGCTACTATGGCCTGTACCATTAACTTTCTCGTACTTCAATTTTTCAATAATTTATAAATATTACATCTACTAACAACCTTAAAAAACAGCAGTTTATCTGAGTTGAGGATCTCTATTTATAAATATCTTAGGCAAAGGTACACACATAACAAAAGACAACTAATTTTGCAAGAGTTTACCACATGAAAATGTGTTTTCCAGAGGGTTAGAAAGTGCGCAGATTCTATTTTAAAACATGAAGATGATATTACTGTGATTATTATTTCTGTGATGATTATTCCAGTAATTTTATCAAAGCTAGTCTAAATTCAGTGCAAATTTCTTCAAATATTTATTTCACAAGTAAATTCCAGTGGGAATGAGCTCCTCAGCACACGAAGGTATTACCAAAAACTATAAAGAAATATACATATATAACTTGCTTTTAATTTAGTCAAAGTTCTTTTGGCTTTTGTATTCAAATATCATACCTGTATTGACCTTCTCGTGATTTGCTTTATTCTGCTCTGTCTGAATACGCTGAAAATCTTTCTCACTAATTTATTTAGTTTTTCCAAATTGAGATAACAACAAACAACTCTTTCTAGATTTCTGCTCTCACTTACCTCTCCACTATACGTTTTTCTCTTCCCTTTCTTTTTCTTCCAGTACATTTTTCAAATTAGATAGTCAAAACTGAATGCATTCACCAAAGTGAGAAAATTGGTAATTGCAGTTGAATTAGTCAAATCTTGTGCAATGTCGCATCAAGACAATAATTGTAGAAGGTGCTTTTGTACAAATCAAAAAAGCTGGTAGGTAAAAAGATATTGGTAGAGAAAAATCACATTAAAATATATTAGTGTTTATTACATGTTGAGAAGTGAGGGGTGGGAAAATGTGAGGTTTATGCCAGCCAAGCCATGACAGCCACCTTTCTGCCTGCTGTCAGCCCATGCAAACAAGATGTGGTCTAAGCTGATTTAGCCCAGTGAAGCTGAACTGAATTATTCTGCAGCTGCAAAAAGCTATCTGTGTGTGAGCAGTAACCACAGAGCAGCTACAAATGAGAGCTTGTTTGCATTTGTCAATCACAGTGCTAAGTACAGCAAAGGCAACTCCTTTGCTGAGTCAGCCCGCCTGTTGTGTGCTCTGCTCTGCTCTGGCCACACCGCTGCTGCTGTCCCTGGTCTAGAGCTCACTTCTATCACAGGGCTACACAGCAGTTCCCCAAATCCTGCCTCTCCTATCTGACAACCTTTATTTGGTCTTATCACAGTGTGACTGGGGTTAAAGACAGAGCTTGAGCCCATTCTGAAGGTGGGAACTAGTCTTAGTAGGGTCCAGAAATAAAGCTGAAAAAGACTATGTGAACCCTCCTCAGTGGGATAGTAGAAGATGAACCATAAATATACCTACTGGAATAAATCTGCTAATTTTTAGGGCCTGGATGTTCAAACAGAGAGATATCAAAGTGTCTGTTAATTTTTCTAAATGCCCAAGGCCTGATGGAAGTCAAAGTGGTTATTCTAAAACACTGGAAACAATGTTATTCATACTAAAGGCATCTCATCTTGTATTTGTAAACTCTTGAGAAGATATACATGAGATATACAATTAAAAGTGTCACAGTACTTCTTACACTACTTAATCTTGTTCTTAATTGAACTCAACGAAATGGATATGGATGCCTGTGCTGGCTTTAACACCAGCAGGATATCAGACTCCAAATGCATGTATACATATACATATACATATACATATACATATACATATACATATACATATAATATACATTTGAAACAAAAGGTGTTTTACCCTCAAAGAGGTATTTACCACTGGGAACAAAAGCAAGACGACTGACAGCTCCTTCAGGTCCATGTGGCTTCCCCAGACAGAGGTACCATGGTGACCACACAGTGCTAAACTCTGCCTCTTCTGTGTAATCAGGATAATGCTTCATCCATACCCACTGAAAAAATATGGGGTGCCACATCCCTTGAAGTGTTCAAGGCTGGGTTGAATAGGTCTCTGAGAAACATGATCTAGTGAAATGTATTCCTGCCCACAGCAAGCCTGTGGGAGCTAAACAATCTTTAAGGTGCCTTCTAATCCAAGCAATTCTATGATTTTATGATTCTATGAATTATACCTCAGACAAGCAATTAGCTGACCAATCTTTACCATGTTTCCGAAAACAAAACTGAAAATGCCTTAAGCTTTGCTACTCTCTCTCATGGTCATTGGCTAGTGAAACAGCATGCAGACAAATCAAGATAGAGTGGCAAAGATTAAACCAAATACTGAAATATGCAGGTTGTTCTTCAATGTTTCAATGGAATATTTACCTGGAAATGATAGTCTGTCTATTCTATATGCTGAGTAAAAATCAATTATTAATTTTATTTCAGTACACATTTTTTAATGCAAGAATAGGTATGTGGGAATTCCAGAGAAATTAAGAAAAAAAGAAAATCCACCCTACTCCTATTTAATTCTATGTAAAAATATTCAAGTGACATGTTAATGTTTTTCTTGGAATTATTCTATTATGGATATGTCTTAACATTTTCATGAAGAAACATGTACAAATCAGTAAGCAGGAGAAAGTAGGAAAAATTTGTATGACACTTCAACAAGACTGATAGAACAGGGAAAGTCATGCTTAGATGCCCAGGCAAATAGCAGCAGCCTGAATTTATATTTTTTCTTCCTTTAAATTTAGCTAACTCCACACTAGACCAAAATACGGTCTGGAAAAATGCCAGCCTGTGGTCTTTTACAGATAATGCCATTGACGTTTCAAAGAACTTTTGCAATAAAACAAAAAAAATTATCTGCAGTTGAGCCTACTTGCATTATATTTTCCTTATGAAGTAGTGCCACAAGTGAAGGAAAGCACATACACAGTGGTCACAATATATTGCCAAAACTGTTCTGAGGAAGCCAGCTGGCAGACCGATTTTCTTTAAAGAACAAAACAGAAAGGTTTTTGTTTGTGTAAGAAAGAATCACATAGGGACACGAAGAATCTCTGTGAAGTTGCTTGCAATTGTAAAATATGCCTGGTTTCCTGGCTCAGAGACAAGGTCCAGGTGAGCCTCAGACTGAATTGTCTCTCTGGGAGACTACTGCTTCCCCTGAAAATTGGTTTGTAGGACTTTTGAGAGTATGTTCAGATAGATTAGAAGCTGCTTCACCAGTGTAAATGTCTACTTTATAAAGAATACTTAAGGCTCACTTCAACCATCCTATCATTCCACAAAACATCTGCTTCAACTTGACACTGAGATACAGGGCACATTTTAAAGTGACACTTTTCAGTAATTTAGTTCTAAATAAAGTCATTATTATGGGTAGTGAACCCAGGAGGGAAGTTCACTGTAATACGATCCTCCTCTATTAATTGAATTATTTTTTTCAACTGTTCATTTAATCTTTGATACTTATTTTGACATTACCATTGGGTAGGGAGTGGAACCCTCTCCCTGCTCAGGGACAAATAAGCCTTTCAAATATATTTTACAGTCACCAGTACATTCCCTAGTAATAGCTAATAAATATACATAAAAAGAAGTGGCAATGAACCTGAAGAAATGCAGACTTGGGCTGTATTCAATCTCTGGGTCACACCACACCACCCTTGTGGTTCATGGTAGAGAAAGAATTATTGATGATTGCTACTGATTGGGCTAAACTACAAATTAATCCCACTTTAAAATCTGCTTGGTATTCTGTAGGTAGGCAGGCTTGAGAAAACAGAATTTATAAGAACAATGAAGGAAATGTACAATAGGTGACTGCATCCACTGTGGGCAGCTGCAGTGCAATTATCAGTTGAGGTAGAGTGCTCATCTGCTGAAAGGAGGGAGTGGTGTGCAGAGGAGTCTGTACAGGCTAGATCAATGGGCCAGGACCAACAGTATGAAATTGAACAAGGCGAAGTGCTGGGTCCTGCCCTCGGGTCACAACAGCCGCATGCCGGACCACAGGCTGGGGGCAGAGTCTTGGAAAGCTTCCTGGAGGAAGAGGACCTGGGGGTGCTGGTTTGCAGCAGCTGAACACAAGCCAACATGTGCCCAAGAAGGCCAAGGTCGTCCTGGCTCATGTCAGAAGCAGTTATGGCCATGAAGACCAGGGCATAAGGATTTTCCTTCTGTAGTCAGCACTGGTGAGGCAACACCTTCAATTCCTGTGTTCAGTTCTGGGCCCCTCAGTTCAAGAAAGACATTGAGGTGCTGGAGTGTGTCCAGAGAAGGTCAACAGAGCTGTTTGAGAGTCTGGAGCACAAGTCACATGAGGAATGGCTGATGGAGGTGGCGTTGTTCAGTCTAAAGAAAAGAAAACTGGGGTGAGACCTTCTGACTTTTCCCAAGTTCCTGGCTGGAGGGTGTGGCAAGATAGGGGTCAGCCTCTTCTCCCAGGCAACCAGTGACAGGGCAAGAGAAAATGACCCCTCTCTTTGCCAGGGACGTTTAGATTAGGGAGGACATCAGGAAAAATTTCTTCACTGAGAAAAGAAGAATTAAGGATTAGGAGGAGTTTAAGGATTGCAATGGGCTTCCCCAGGAAGTGGTGGAGTCACTGTCCCTGGAAGTGTTCAAGAAATGATTACAGTTTGGTCAGTTTGGTTGACATGGTAGTGTTTGGTCAAAGGTTGGATCCAATATTCTTGAAGGTCTTTTCCAACCTTAATGGTTCTCTGAGTCTATAAAAATATTCCCCATACATACTACAAGGAGGATGAAATTATTTACTGCCTCTGCGACCAGATGCTGTTTTTAAAAAAAGTGAATGGCAATAAAGAAAACAAGTTTTCAGCAAAAGGAGCGTGGATTTGACTCAGATGATACCAATATTGCATGAGCATTCAGGCCAGAGGCAGAGGTTTAGAGGTGGGGAACTGTCACTGGGGATGTCGGGATGACCCTAAGCACTTTGTGGGTCGCAGTAAACCTATTGCCAAATTAGTGCTGGTGAGCTACCACACACCTGTGGCTTTGTCCACATGGCTCTGCAGCCTTGTCCCAGGGCTGCAGGTCATGTATGCCTGGCATTGCCACCTCGTTGTTAACATATTGTCAGTTCATCATGTTCATCACTAGTGCTCTAATACACCAGGGATCTTTTCAACACCAGATTCATATATAATACTAGAAATATCTGTTATGTTAGAATTATAGCTTAAAAATGTAACAGGTTGCTAGCCTTCTATGTTTATGAATAAAAGTTCAAAAAGCTAGTGTTAGAAGTTACCAGTCAAAAAATAATGAAAAATATCCAATTAGTTATCTATAAACCTAAGAATTTTTAAGTAGAATTTATTTTGGGGTATCCTAAGAGAAAGTTAAGCAATATAAAATGAAGCAATATTTAATTCATTGCAATTCTGGATTCATTACCTTGCATAATGGTCGATGTCTTTCTTCTTTACGTTCATGAATTTCTGGGATTTTCAAGGCAATTTAATCTGGTATGGATTGAATGGGAAATGTTCAGTCTCGCCCTCTGGGCAAGCATAAAAAATAATCTACTACCAACATTTTGCACACTATGTAACATTTTTAGAATTTGTTCCAGGGTGGTATACAGTTGCATTTATTCATCCTAACCTGGAGCACCTGTTGCATATACCAAGTTTTACAATTATGTGTTCACAGCACGAGGCTGGCAGTCTTTGAACAGCCTCTCTACTGTAAAAGAAGACTGATGAAAATGCCTGCAAGCAATTAGCAGGACTCTCTATTTATAGTGTCAGCAACATCAATTTTCTCATTGCTAGTAGAAAAACTGAGTTTGATGTAAACTGAACAGGAACTGTGACTGCTCAGCCTTGCACTAAATGGACCTTAAGAGTATTATTATTATAACCTTGGCATATGCATCAAAGTCCCTGTGCAAGGCAACTGTGAATGCAGTACTAGATTTAAATAAATGTCATACTTCCCAAAGTCAGTTAATCATTTTGCAGTTCCTTGCTGTTTTGCTTACTCTAATGTGTTTCAGCAACATCCAAAATTATAAATTCATGCCTCCCACCTTTTATTTGAAATATGTCAGACATACTGTAGACCTTCTTGAGTTTGAAACTCTGGTGTAATTATCTCACACAAACTAGTCTGAGTAATTTGTATTGTTCAGGAAAAACAAACACATGTATTGATGCTGCATGTTTGAAACATTTAAACTTGTCATCTTAAAGCAAATGATAGCAATTGGTTTCCAAGAAAATAATGAAAAATTATTTTAGAAAACCTAAACAGCAAATCAACTGCAAAAGATGTTTGTTGGACAAGTAGAACAATGTAGAATTTGATTTCATGAAAATGACATACCAGTGATCCCAGGAGGCCAGATGACATAAATTCAAAGTATTAAGCCTGTAGTACCAGATTTTTTTAACACTTGTAAAATTCCACTGAAAATACCTGCATATCAAATATCTCACTCTTGGTATCCAAATCAATAAGCTGAAAATTGAGGGTAAGCCTGAGTCTCTGTATTGGGATTGCATGGCTAAACTTTGATAATGATGGGACTGCAAGGGTGGCTTCTGTGAAGAGATGCCAGAAGCTTCCTCCAGGTCTTTCTTTGTCCCTGACATCTCCAAAGTTGGATATACCTCTGGCAAAGGCTAGGCCAAATCAGAAATGGTGATAACGCCTCTGTGGTAACATATTTAAGAAAGATAACAAAACCCCATACATTATTGCTCAGATGTAATTGTGGCCAGAGGAGAATGGGGTGAGAACATCTGAGAAGAACAACCCTGAAGACACTGAGTGAAGAAGGAGCTGAGGACAAGAAAAATTGTGTAATACTTTTTATACCTTCCCTCCAACATCCCTTAGTTATTTAAAACTAAGGAGCAATGGTAGACTTTAATCCAAAGGGTAGCATCATCTCTGTGAATGTCCAAAGGCACAGCTTTTTACCTTGGAACTATTAGAAGACATGAAACTATTAAACTCAGAAAATGATAGCCAGAAAAAATCAGGAGGAAATAGAAATGAAAGAAACAGTATTAGCAGTCTACAGAGCATGAACATGAAAGGAAAAAAAATGAATCCCAACATCAGAAGTGGAAGAGAAGGCAGGGAGAAGGGAAATCAATTAGAGCTATGATGTCCTTGATTATTTCCTTTCCAGTTATTCCTTAAGTAACCCAGATTCTGGTCAACATACGAAACCATTTAAGGTAGCACTTGGAAGTTAGACTTCAGTTCTCATACAAATCCCTTACTTACTGCACTGAGAATTTTGTCAGAAGAATACAAGCATAATAAAAGCACACTTCTGCCCACCAGCTGGAACTTTTAGCTCTTGACCCACTTGAATGACATAACAGGAGAAAGAGTTAGACTTTCCCACTCACTTTGAAGAAAACATATACTTCTATGGAGTTCAGTGACCTAACAGTGTTTCTCTTTGAAAACTGGCAACCATAAACCACAATCAGATGTAAACCACACTTATTGCATACAGAAATTCACCCCTCTGTTCTCAAACTTTTAAAGCTTTTCTTTTTCAATTACCTGTTCAATATGGAACATTTATTCTTCCTTCACTGTAATGGCAGGACATAAATATGACTTACAAGGAGTTTCACTCTTTGTCTGAAAGCTAAACAAGATCTATTGCTTTTTAAAAGTTACTAATGTCTGGGACAGCTGCTATTACCTCATGAAGTTAGAGGATGTGTCCAGGTTAAGTGTTCATTCTCAGTGTTCAGATGGGAAGTGGAAAATATTAATGTGATCTGCATGAGAAAGAAGTGCCTCTGAAATATTCAAAACAATATTTATGTAATCAGTAGAGGAAGATTTGGAAAAGATTTGGTTCAGAGTGTATACATAAGACAAATGTGGTAATTTTCATATGGATGATAATTTTTAAAACACATTGCAGGAAAAATATGTAATATCCAGATTTACCTCAACAGAAAATTTAGATGAAGAAATTCCTAGAGAAACTTTTACCAGAATGCTTTAAAGGAGTGGGCTACTGTGGGTTGTCACAGATACTATGTCAGAATTCTATTTCAAGGTAAAATATAAGAACAAATAACTTATTTGCCTGAGAAATGTCTTGGTTTAACACTCTGAATTTGTAATTTCCATTTTAATTTTGCAATGACCTATTTTTTAAATGTAAAATACCTGAGCTCCAAGAAATCTGCATCAAAACACAGTATTTTCAAAAACTTGAAACAAGGAAAAGTTTTTTTTTTAATTTCAAGAATAGAAAGGAACATTTTTTCTGAAGTAGGAAATTTTAGATGTCCTATTGTCATAAGAAACCCCAGTTTTTAAATCTAAAGTTGTTTACCAAACAAATCTTCCAAGCTCTCAGCAATCCTATTACCAATTAGAGAAATATGAGGGATGTTAAATTGTTGCAGGTGTTTGTTTGCTATTTACTGTTTTGATTTGCATATATATGTTTTAATGGATGACAATGACAGAGGTGGAGGGAACCTGGGAAGAACAGCACCAAAACTTCTCTACTGAAGCTTATCACCAGGCTCCACCTATGCAGAACACAATGGGAGAAGGCAAAAAAAGTGGAAGCTTTTAGCTATCTCACAGCTTTCATAGATGATGCATATTTCATGTGCCTTGGCTTTTAAGACAAAAGTAAAGTACCTCTAACTTACCAGCTTGGTAAGGCAGTGTGAGGATAGCAGTCATGGGGTATGCAAACCCAAGTGTGCCAGCTGCCCAGACCAAGAATGGTGTCACAGACACCCAGCTGGCCGCCACGCCCTGCTCTGAGTGTAAGGAGGGGATGTTCTCATTGCACACCTTATGTCTCACCTTGTTCATTGCATACCTTATACCTCACCTGTCACACTCCGCAGAGCTCAAGAGAACCTCATGAGAGCAACGAGCCCTCCCTTATGCACACATAGTTTTCACCTCCAGTAGGTAGGAACTGGTGTGAAAATTTTGTATGTTCATATTCAATGACAGCCTCTGTAAGACATTTACTAGCATTCTCCAGCCTTCTGTACACTTCTTAAACACCAACACTGGATGTGAATATGGGCTGGCAGCACAAACATCTCCTCCCATCTGATAAAAACACATTTTCTTTTGTTTTGGTGTATGGGGAGGATCTGTAGTGAAATTCTCTCAGATCCATCTACATGAACCTATTGGTCTCAGTAGAGTTTTCATGACTTTATACCTACAAACAAAATACAAACTGCTACATTTTGACCTTCATATATTTATTTAAGACACTAAAGGTATTTATATAAGAAACTAAGAGTCACGAGTGAACTTCAATTCTCTTATCTGCAATTACATTCTGTGCATCTGACAGTAGGCCTATTTTGAACTCAGCTAGCATTGTATCACAGAATAGCAAGGCTCCACCAAACTGAACTTGTTATGAAAAACCATTTTAATGTGAGCGTTCCCAAAAGCATGCCCACAAAAATAAGGCTTGTTCAAAATTTCCATTTGTTCTGTGGTATTCTTTAGTCTTATTTCATTTAGCAAGTATAAACAATGAGCTGGAATATACTTGCAAGATATCATTCAGTTTTCAGTCTTGGGAAAAAAGATCTTAGGTTGCTGGAGCATGTCTGGAGAAGGACAACAAAGCTGGTGTAGGGTCTAGAGAGTAAACCCTAGGAGGAGAGGCTGAGGGAGCTGGGGATGTTTAGCATGGAGATGGGAAGGCACAAGGGAATCCTTACAGCTCTCTACAACTGCCTGAAAGGAAAGCACGACAGGTGTTTGCTTCTCCTTCGGGGCAACTGGTGACAGAACGAGTAGAATGGTCTCAACCTACACCACAGGAGATTCAGAATGAAGATCAGTAAAAAGTTTTTCACTGAAAGGATGGTTAAGCATTGGAATGGGCTTTCCAAGGAGCTGGCGGGGTCACCACCCTGGAAATGTTCAAGAAATGACTGGACATGGCATTTGGTGCTTGGGTTGTGTTGGTCTGCCAGTGTTCGGTCAAAGGTCGGACTTGGAGATCTTGGAGGCCTTTCCCAACCTTAATAATGCTGTGATTTTGACTTTTCTACATAAGGCTGCTTTTACATTTTTCTGTACAAGACTCTAACTGACATTATTAAAGAACATTGGGTATCTGATGCTTCAGAAACTGAAGCAGTTGTTTAGTTCCCTTAAAGTTAGTAACACACCTATAAGACAATAGCATTAATACCTATCAAGAACATAATTACAGAATTTTAGGCAGAAACACACCCCCATATGCTATAAAATCATACAGAAAGTAACTGAAAAATCTCCAGTTTTTTTCTCCTGGGACAAAAGAGAATGAAGACAATACCACTCTCAAAGTCAAACATACTCTGTCAGTGTGGCTCCCAAAATTTCCACAGTTCAAATGGTGTTTTAGCAGGAATTGGATAACGTACTTTAAAATAGAATGGCCTGTGACTCTGAGATAAAATCTTCCTCTGCGGTGATAATATCACTTTTGCTCTCTGTGCTTCACTTAATAAAAGCCACTTATGATCAGTGACTGCCTTGAAATCAATTTATATAAAAACACATTTTTAGACTGGTACTATGTAAAGGTAAGACCATTCCACTGTGTAGCATAGCAAGCTGAAATATGTGCAAAAGGAATACCCATAATATATAGTTAATTGAAAGAGCTAGAGAAGATACCTATGAACATAAAACCTGATGGAAAAATAAAATGTAAAAACTCAGTTAAAATAAAGTTTTGGCAGAATGCTTGACTTTATTTAAAGTAGTAAACTCTATTTATTATCAAATAAAGAAATTCTTTATTGAAGAAGAATTAAACCATTAAATTATAATCTTCATAATTTTCAAATGAGAGTTTTCTGTACCCTTCCCATGTATCAGACATCAATAATATTATCTGGATAGAGGACATACAGAAATAGGGAAAAAAAGAGAGACTAAAGAAAAAAGAGTAAGAAAAGAAAAGATACAAGTAGGAAGGGTCCTTTGCAAGTAACATTTTTTTTAGAAGAGTAACTGCCAAAGTATATGATACTGCCCATGCACAGATACTCACAAATATTCATCATGTGTATATTATATATGAAGTTTGAAAAATCTTATACAATGTGCATTTATAGTATGCTAAATATAGCACACTATTCAGAAGTTCATTAGGTCCTTTGAAACACGAAAGAGTCAAGATTTTCTACACAAGTTTGCCAGTAAAAGTTGTTTGGATGTAATGACGACTGAATATATTGTGAGAACTTCATAATAGGAAAACATTTTGCACCATTAAAACCATTAAATTTACAGTCTAATTTAATCTATATGAATACATTGTTGTCTTCATTTTTTTTAAGGAAAGTACACATTATCTTTTCAATCTAGTGTTTTTGAAAGAGGATAACATGCAAAAAAGGTATGCAGAAAATCTGTCACCTTTGCTGGAAACCTCTTTGAAATTCAGAATCACTGATTGCTCCCTATAATGATATTTTTTCTATTGATGTCAAATATGTCCATAAAATTAATTACACATTTAAATGTAGAGTTGTCCAAATAAAAACCTGTTCTACACTGTCAAAAAGCTCTTCTGTCAACAATGTTGGTACTGACAAGGAATTGAAAATTTTATCTGTTCCTCATATTCTCACATGCTAACTAATCTTGATACATATTCACAGGGGATTAAAAATGCTATAAGTTTCAATCAATAAAGATAGGACTGCTATATTCTTATTTTATGAACTATCTTCTTATTCCTGCATAATAATTTGTATTTATCTTTGAATTTTGTGGTTTTAGTGAAGAAAGCAGTAATGTTTCATAAGGTCCCAAATGACTATGAAATGAGGAGATGATTTTTAAACATTACTGATTTGGGGAAAAATTATATTTTGTATATCTGTAAGCAGATACACACTCAATATTTCCCAAAAGTCTAGCTTTTCCTCGAGACCCAGAAGTACATTATAGTACTGTCTTATGCTGCATTATTATTCTTTTGAGAGAGTTTTACACTTCAGTTTGCAGCCATATTTATTTTTATTTAAAGATGTATCTTTTAAATTAAGACCATCATTATCAAAATTCCTATGTGTATTAAGTGATATTAAGTCCTACTGCTACAATCAGCTCAATAATACATATGCATAAATAAGTGCAATAGTAATTTAAGAACTAAACATACATGGCTATTTCCACATATATCTTTTTATATATAAAATATATATAAATATTTTAGTACAAAAAAGTTTAAGGAACAAAAGTGACTGTGAACAGACTATGAAATTGAATAAGTTTTGAGTTAAACTCATAAAGAGGTCAATATTGAGGAGAGATTATTTTTAATGATATGAATATTTCATGGAGTGTTTTTGAGAAAATATCACTCTGTGAGGCAGTATAATGAACAAGTGAAGTGCAACTGTTTAGAACTGTCTGTAATCTATAGGATTTTTGCAAAAAATCATAACAATCTGCCTTTCTATGGCAAATTTCACTAGCAGTTTTTTCACTAAAGTGTAAGTACATATCATAAACACCATCACATTTCAATTACTCAAATTTTCATCTATGGTATTTAAGAACTGTATAAAATGCTGAAATCTGATTTTTTTAAACTTTATAGGATAAATTAAAATGCAGCAGATGTCTAAATTAAAGGTGTTTTCATTTCATATTGAAATTTTCTTACAGACCATTTGTCTTTCCTTCATTTTTCCTGCCTGTGTGCACATGGAAATAGCTAGAAAGATTTGAAAAAATACACATTGTGGTTTGTAAATGCGTCTTGCCAGCTTTGAGCTTGTCTGTTTGTCCCAAACCTCTCTATGCCAGTTCAACAATCATCTCCTCCCAGATTTGGCTTTCAAAATTAACATATTTTGTGTATGACATATGTTTGAAATTAGCACAAAATGCAGCCAAGAGCTGGAAATTAACAAGGAAAAAAGTTATTTTAGCTAACATTTGGGAGCCAGGAAATACTTTGTTGGCTTAAAACATTAGGACAGGCTATTGTCTATTAAATTAAATAAATTCAATATGTAGCCTACAAATTGTCATCACCGCACCGTCTGTTTTGTTATACATGCATCATTTCTCCCCTTTTTTCACATGTACATTTGAGGTCTGTGTGTACTTTTGTAGCTATAGATGAAGAAAAACATCACATATGCCTCTCATGTTAAAAGTGGCTGTAAAGACTTGAAAATCTTGCAGTACTGTCAGAGCCAAAAATTTCTGCTTCTCATTAAGAACTGGCATATTGTTCTTGTCACACATATGCATTAAGCATGCCACTATGGTCACTGGGTTCTAATCTTTGTTGCTGCTGTTCATTTGGAAACAAAACAGCATTTTCTTTTGTTTGTGCAAGACCCCTGGGCATAAAACCTGGGATCCTTCTCCTCCATCTTAGCTGAAAATAATATTATATGCCAAGGCTATTGTCATCTCCTCGATGGCCCCAGGCACTGGGACCTCCTAGGAACCACAGCTAGAGGAGAAATAGGGTGTGTAGCAGGATATTGCCTCTGCATCCCGAGTTCCAGGGTGGGGGCAGAGGAGGATCATGAATGGTGGCACACCCAGGGCATCCAAGCCCACATTGATGGGCTGGCTGCACCCTCTAAACAGCTTGACCAAAAGTTCTGATCTTTGCAGAGGTGGGCTTATTGTTATTTGAGGAATATGAATAAAAGAGTAGCTTACTGTCATGAATAGGCTGCTTAAAGAATCACCATCAAGGGTAATGGCAAAAAGCAGACTTTAACATAAATTTATGGAAGTGAAACTTTTAACAGAGATTGATGGAAAAGTTCACTCTATTGCTTATGACCTAGATGAAGCATACATAGGAAAATCTGATTAGAATCATCTAAGAATGATTTACATAGAGCCAGGTTACAAAAGATTGAAGGTGCAAAGGATATGGATGCAAAAATATAAGGTTACAAAAGGCTTTAGCAGCACTTAATCATTGACTAATTTAATAGTTACAAAGTGATTCAACAGGACTTACTATGATTATGATAACAATTTATAGATCCACAGTGACAACATTCATACCATAATCAATTCTCAAACAGAGAGGCACAGAAATTTATTCATCTACATGAGTAAGTGTGCAAAGGTACCTATCAAAAATTTCCCTGAGGTTCAGTGAAATACTCATGTCAAATCTCTTGATTTTTCTCTGCAGGCATGGGTTGTGCCAGATAGAGTCAGCCTACTTCCCACTGTCAGCAATGGTCTTCCAAGTATAACAAACAGGAATGATGATGAGCTCCAAGACTCATCCCACTTGGAGTTACTGTGCAGCCAGTGGCAGCCTAGGAAAACGCAAAGGGCCTCACATAAGCGCTCTAAGACTCAAAGGGCCTCTCTTAAGACTGCTCTTCACAGGGTAATAAAGTGATTTGCTTTAGTCACCCTTAAGTTTCTATCCTTCCTATATCTCAAGTTAGTAACTACTGGAGGGTTGGGTTTTTTATAAAAAATCCAGTAACAATGGTGCCATTTCACTTGGACTACAATTCAGATAAATGATTTACCAAGGATAAGAAAGTCAATTGCTTATCCTTTATTCCCCGCCGTGCTCAGTCAGCTGCAGCAGTCAGAATTGTTCCCATCTTTGTAATGCAAGAGCTCCTGGTAGAGAAAGGAGTGCTGAACTTGTTCAGTCAAAGATTTTCAGGAGTTACTGAGGTTGTAGAGAAAGGGAAGAGGAGGTGCTACCAGAATCCAATGAGAAGTGGAAGAGGAGGTGCTACCATAATCCACCCTATGACTAAAGATGAACCATTGCATTCCAAGGAGTGATGGGGTGGTTGCCTCTTTCCTATGTGATAATAAACACATTAATGCCATATTACAATTTTAATTATAGGGGAATGTTTGGTTGAGATGCCTAATTGTATGGATTTTGTTAAACATGACTGTCTGGTATTGCATGTGTAATAGTGTGAGTAGGTCCTTGGAACTATCCTCCTGCCTAACAATTCTCCACACTCTAACGTATATTATAATATTAAATAGCAAGCATGCTCTCTACTGGTCCCTTCCAAACTTAGATATTCTGTGATTCTGTGAAAACTTTATAGTACTAGGCACTTCAAATTTGGTGACACAACTAAGTTAAAGGGAGTTGCACTGCTTTACATAACAAGTTACACCCTGCATATTCTGACAAACAAAATTCAAATCTTTACTAGTGTATTCTAATGAATGTGCTGCTTCAATGTCATCCCTTCTTAATAATAGTTTGGAGTATAAAATCTACAAGTTTGCAAAAAAGTGACCACAAAAGATCCCAAAACCCTGTAGAAGAGCATGAAATATTCTTTGTTTATATTTGCTTGTTTCCCCCAATGCCAAGTTTATAGTTTAAGGCACCAAATAAATACATAACCAGAACACTACTGGCTTTGTAGGGGATGAAGAACAATGTAAATTTTGAATTATGCATCTCGACAATTAAGTGCTCCCAGTACAATTAAAAGCAAACTATTTTTATTAAAATTAGATCAGCTGATAGTGGGAGAATAATCACTCTGTAAAAATTGGAAAAAGTCCCAGAGTCCATGAATCACATCAACACACAAAAAAAATAATTAAATCTTCAGAAGAAATGTCAAGACCTGGAGGCACTGACAAGGTAAATCCAGCTCCATTTGCCTACACAACTGACTGCAAGATGTATGACTAGCCTCAGTTCTTCCTTTACATATATAATTATCAGCTACAAAGTGTTGATGCAGTTATTAGATATACCTGTAACAGGCAATAGGAAAAATAGCTGTATCAGTTAGTGTATGTTACGAGTATTAAACATTTGGTCTAAAATCTTTTCCAAATCTTTTTTCCCAGCAGCTTGCCTTGGGTATGAAGCTGTGCCAGCTTTGTTCTTGCTCTTCAATGTATGTAGATGAATCATTGTGGGGATTCTGTTTGTTGAGATATATTAATTAAGGGCTCGTACTTATCTACTTTGTAAGAAAATTATTTTTGGTTAAATCCTTTACTCACACAGGATTAACCCATCTATGAACTGCAGTCAGTAATAGCAGGGTTTCACTCTTTGGTCAGAAAGAACAAGTCAGCTCATACTAAAGCCAGTTTGGAACCTTCATTCTCTACCATGACCCCGCAGTATTGTGTTTTCTAGATATGGAGGACATAAATTTTGTCAGAAACACAATCCAGGCCATACAAAGCAACAAAAAGGCCTTAATTCATTTTAGGGATGCTGAAACCACAGTTTGAACAAATATTATTTTGATTTTTTAAAATTTAAACAGCAAGTTTAGCAACTGCTCTATCTTATTTTCAGAGAGTATATAGACATTGGGAATTTTCCTAATGCAATACAGTGGTTTCTAATACATTATGCAAAATCATGTTTACTTCACTTCCTGAACTCAAATGGTATGCTGAATTTCTGGCTTCAATTCATTGAACTCCTATTTCTACTTAGAAAGATTTATCTTTTCATATGGAGTCTTAATCAAGACAAATTCTACCACAGCAGTTGCCACAAAATTTTCGCCATGTGCTATGTATTTAGTTCACCCAGAGCCTACTTCAAAGGACTATAATTTGAGCATTACATCACTTCTGTCATTCTGGAATTATCTGAGGCCTGTTTTATTTTCCGCTTCTTTTTCACCCACCCCCACTAACCTATTAATACGTAGGAGAGCGCATGTGTCTGTTTTATGCTCTGATTACCATCTTGCTTGCACTGCTGGTTTTGCATATACAGTAAATTCTAAGAAGATGGGCTTAGCAAAATGTGAAATAGCAGAATGACAATGCAGGAGATGCTTGGATAGATTCATAAGAAATAGTCAGATTTATTGGCTCCCCAATATTTCTTATTTTGAATTTATTTAAATCTGCGGCTCATATATCACTTATGAAACAGTGACAAGCAGCTTATGAATCAGCCAGTCTGCTATCAACAAACTGTTATGAGCTCATTATCAAGCTGATTTGGGGGCACACCAAACAGATTCCAGCTGGATTGCACAGAGTGAATTAAACGTTGTCCAAAGGTTCTGTTGAAATGTTATTCAAGGAGTCGTCTGCCCTCTTTGATTCACAGTTGGGCAGAGCTTTTGTGTTGTTTATTGTTTGTATGTTATTTCCTGAAACTGAAATCTCTGGGGGAAAAAAAAAAAAAAAGTTGAAATTCTATTTCTGGCTCAAGCGTTCACTATATAGAGGATATTTGCACCCTGTGAAATAGCTGTGCTACTCTGCCCACACAGATGCAAGTGTCTGGGACAGAATTACTGCAATCTATGTATTAAGGACTGCAATGCAGCACCAAGGTGCTCCTGATGGCCCAACATAATCCAGTCTTTACAATCTATCTGCATTCCCGTTTTTCTCAAACAGCCATGACTCTCTCTGATGGGATTCAAGAGCAGAAGAGATCAAACACTTACAATTACACAAAACATATTTTAGCATAACAGGATCTCAGAAAGAGGATTCAATGGATTTGAGAACATGACAATGGCAGTCCTTCGCAAGGGCTGCAGGTCATGGTTGATAAGGTATAGAGCAGATGAAAACAGGGCTTGTGGGCAGCTGTTTTCTTCATGCTCTGTAACAAATGAAGTCCCAAGTCAGCACTATTGTATGAATGGCAATTTCAATCCAGTGAACATTCTAGAAGGGCATGTTTCGAGACTTTATTTAACATCAAATGCCTCAAGAATTTCTTGGAATTAAAATTTCTTGAAATTAAATTGTCGTGTAAGTTATCATGCGGGTGCTGCCCAAGGGTAGCTGTACTGAGCCTAATTGAGGTTATACTTTCTATGTCACAATTCAAGGCAGTATCAGGCTTGGAAAAGGTACAGCTTATCTCTAGGTATGCTAGGGAACATTATCAGTGCAGGTGCTCTGAGACACATTTACCCCAGTCCAACTACCTCTGATGTGGCACCTGACTTGGCAAGACACAGGAAGCCAGATTTTCAAAAATATCTAAAGTACCTATGGTACCAAATGGGACTTTCCAAAGTTTTCTTAGACCGTCAAAGGCATTAAAAGTATTTAGGCACTTGTCAAACTCCCAGTAAGAGACAATCTGTGTCTTAGGTCTTAGTCTGCTCGTACCTTTGAAAGTCAAGCCCTTTTTGTCTCAGCTAATCCTTTCACATGGGAACAGAATATCTAAATATCACAAATACATATAGCCAGAATTAATTAATGTTTATAACAAGCATTTTAAAGATTAAGTAGCCTCTGGTAATTGACATAATGTTGCTGTTCCTAGTCTTCAACTAATTGGACTGATGTCTGACGTCAGGCACTGGTGGGTAACTGCAATGTTTCTTGTTATACGCAGCAGTAACACACTAATTTTATAAAATTCCTACTGAATTTTGAAAAATCTCTTTCCAAGGGTTGCTATGATGAAAGGGTTTAAATGTCTTGAGCTGTACCATGTGCTGTGAAAGTTCCATCAAAGAAGGTGTCTGAAACACAAACACTGTCATTGTAGGAGACTTGCTCCTGTTGTGCTCTAATTTTTTTTGCTAATCTGTTGTGTCCCTTCCAATGTATTCTCTTTCCTGTCCCTACAAACCTGCCAACACTGGAGATCTTTGGGAGCTTTCTGTAGTTCTGACAAAAGGGAGCAAGAGCTCAACCCATAATAAAAAAGCACAACTAACACCTTTACATTTTGGAAGTGTGTTCTGAAATGAATGTTTAACTCTTAATTGGTACAATTTCAAACACAAATCCATATTCAGTTCCTCCCTCTCCACTGCTCTGCTTCCTCAGTTGTGGCAGGATGGAAGATACATCTGCAATTTCTCTTCTTACAGACCTCTTTCAAGTGATAGACCAGCATATTTCCCTGGAATCCCATTACCCATCTAGCTTTTTTTTTGGATAAGTAGGAAAAAAGGCACTTTAAATTTTGGGGACAGCCTGTATAACAGTTGGAAGAAGGGAATAAAGAACATATCTGGGAGACAGTTTAAATTATTTTATATAAAGTAAAGAAACAGTAACAAAAGCATTGATCCATTCAACATATCTCAGTTTTGAGGGGGCAAATTTAATTCCTTTTTGAGACTATTGTGAACTTCAGACTTCATCTGCCTCATAAATAATAAAATTCTAGCCCTCAGAACAACCAAATGATGGGTTGAAGTGACTTTCCTCTGACTTTCTTCCTCAGCATATCTTTTTCCTGATCCTTACACTGACTTGTTGCACAACAGACATTTTGATCATCTAGCCCTGAAAACATCTGTGATGGAGCATTAAGTGGTAATCAGCTGCCTGAAGGTTTCAGCATCAGGTAAAAGGGAGAACACCTCACATCTTTGCGACTTTGTTGTTCTGGTTTTTAGTTCTGCTATCTGCTCCCCATCCAAATACACTCCTTGAATTTATGTCCCTTCATCTCACTGAAAATCCTCAGATCCTGGATTCCTCAGGTTCTGCTTCTACTATTCTCAAGGGACACAGTACACTTTGTAGGCTTAGGCAATGGCTATCATATCAGGGCTAAATGTGCTCCATCAAAAGATAATGGTCTGTGATGGGGAAGAGAAAAGAACAACAACTGAAGAACTGCCTCAGTGTAATTTCCAGGAAATGCATTTAAAACAAACAAATACACCAACAAACAACCAACCAACAAAAAATGCTTTCTTAAGAAGTTGAAAGTATTGAAATAGTGGTATGAAGGAATTCAGGTTGAGGAACTTATTCCCTAATAAACTAAATGTGAAGAGAAAGCATTTTATTAATCAAAATTTCTACCTCTTGAAAAGGAAAATCCTGATAGAAGTGAAATAAATTGTGCTTATGTGAAGGTATAGGCTCTTTCTTTTATATACTACCTAAATTAACACCAACTAGACTGGCAGCTTTCCCAGATCACAGGCTGCTAATAGCATACTCTATTCCTTTAACCAATGTGGTTTTTTTATTTTTAAATTATCCACTGTGCACTGATGTGCAAAAGAAGCACATCAATTCTTAATAAAAAATGCCTGATATTATCTAATGAGTGGAAGCTAGAGGTCATCTTGAGAATGCAATATTTAATAGAAGTCTTAAAGTACTGAACTAAATAAATATCCTTCATTGTGGTAACCTCATGACCATATATATTTTTAATTGCTGGAATAAATGATTTCTGCTTAGCTGGTTTAAAAAGATATGTTAAGACTTTTCTAGGTTTATTACTTAGTGCAAGTGCTGATGTGCAAACTGCAAGACTGAAGCACATGCATAATCAATAATGCATCTAGCTGCTCTCTGACTGAGTTCAATTGTAGTATCTATTAGATCTAGCCTTCCAATACCTTGCCTTGAAACAATTATTCAGGCATACCAGGGCAAGCTGGGCTACATCTTTCTGGTAGTAAGGAAGGAAATACTGCTTGCTGTGTAAATACTGTGCAGTACTTTGTCCCCTTTAATGAAGTGACCCACCAAATTATTGTTATTCACTGGTAACAATATTTCTATACTCTCCTTAGAGTTTATACACCATCTACATTAGCCAAATGATTTAAAATATTTATTGTACCTTCTATAGTTTTTTAAGAGGCATGTACAAAACAGAGTATGTACCCAGAGTATGGCTACATACTCTGAAATTCACGACATGCTTTGTGTGGCTTGGACATTTCTTCTTTGTTTCTAGGACTTTATTAATTTTGTATTTAAATTTAAGACGATGATCAAACTAATGTTTGTTGGCATTCCAGAGATGTATTGAAGAGACAGTACTGCTTTTTGAAATCAATAGAAAAATTCCTTCCCTTTGTTTCTAGCATTAAGAACACAGAAAATTCACAAAGCAGTTGTTAACTTTTTGGCAACTCTGTAACAAATGTGGACCTTCAGGCTGCTATTTACCTTTTATGGGTGGAAAAACAGTCTGAAAATGATGAAGGGAAGTAAATGGGTATGATAAATTATGACAATAAATACTACAGTAATTCAAGAATTATGAGACTATGCATATTCCCAGAGTTATACAAATATAGCTAAGGGCAGAATAAAGCTGATGACTTTATTAAAATGTCGCAGTACTGTATCTTCTCAGTCGATGAACAGTCAATTGACAATCACTCTGGACTGGTTTCTTTTATTTAAGGACTTTCAATGACCTCCCATTCACACCAATCACTCACTACTCACCCAGTCTGAAAAGTCAATATAGTTCTCAAAAGATGACCGATCCACGTTCAGCTCTCTGTCCATTACAGAAAAGTCATTTAGTGTACTGGGAGTATCCTGCACTATCACATCTGCAATAGGTAAACTGAAGGCTGAAGGTCAATTTGCCAAGTACCTTACATCTAGGTCACTGTGAGTCCTGACAGGTCACAGTGCTCATTGTCATAGTGTCGTTTGTAATAAAAGAAACCTATATGTTGATTCTTTCATTCTGTTCCTATCTTTAGGATGGAGTCTGCAAAACCTAATTTCAGGCTGGGTTAATTCTTAATCTAGCAATGAGTAGAGGCATAAAACAGTACTGAAACATGCATAAATTATTCTACAATAAATTGTAATGATCTGGGCATAGCTATTAAGATAATGATGCATAAAACAACTCCTGTAAATTATACAGTGATGTATAAGACTTTTAGGTAGTAAGCCTCTGACTGTAATACACTGAACTTAAGCATAATGTCACTGTTCTATGACAGTGTATTTCAAACCTATTTAAAATCTGGGGTTTTTTCCTATTTTTTCCCCAGTGTATTTTTATAGTGGCTTTTTCCTAATCAAACCAAATTTACAATAAAAATTCATATCTGCTCTAAAAATTGTTTGTATCTGACTCTAGTGTCTGATTTTTTTTAGCACTCTTCAGCACTCCCTCCAAGGAATGCATCTCATCCCTTCTACAGTGGGATAGTATACAATGCTTTTGTCTTTTCTTACTTCTGCTCTTGGGGTATGCACAAGCACAAATTCACCTAAATTCTCTAAGCCAGTAGCTCAGATATCCATTTCTCCTCCAGTATGCATACTGGTAACTTTTCATGGTCAGCTATTGCCTTAAGACTGTGCACATTTCAATCATCCCCCTTCCCTGACCATGCTTTGCCTCATTTCTGAGTATCCCCAACCACCTTTCAGCCTGCTGGGGATTTTTGAAATTACAATAATTCTCATATCAAACCATCTTTCAGTTTTGTTACTTTCTTCTGGGGAACATCAAAAAACCCTCATTTTTTTATTCCACAATTCTATTTTCATCATTCAAACTCTTCTTGATCTCAGAAACAACCAATCTGTGTTCTTGACGAATGCAATATTGTCATTTTTGTGGATATTTGACAAGTTCTTTTGCAGTTCATTTTCTCATCATAGCAAACACTCTTCTCCTCTTTACCTGCATTTCCAGTTATTTTTACTGCAGTTTTGCTTTTAAGACCTGTAGGGCCTGATTCTCACTTATATATTTTCTTTAACTTAATATGAAGTAATTTATTTATCTTTTTTTCATCTGCCAACATTAGCCTTGCTGACATTCTTGTTAGATTTTCATAATAAAAAAGATTATATTTTCTTCAGTTCTGGGTCAAACAAAACACATTAGACTCATGTCCTCTGGAAATGTAATCAATATATTAATATATATATGTAGATATATTTTAATGGACACTATCAGACATTTTTCACTTCTTCATGGAAAAAAAAGCAACATTTCCTTTACATCAGCCTATTTACATGCTGCAGAGCTCCAAGAATTTTGCAAGTTAAATATTTACTGCCTTTTGTTGGCTAATGGAAATTATTATCACAATGTCTGCCAGATAATAATAGTAGTAATTCTTAAGAGAAACTGCTAAAAAGAGCAAGCAAAAATCTCCTAACAATGCTCTAAGAAGGTTTGAAAATCTATTCTATGTCCAACTACCTTCTCTTCTATTTGACTCTAAAAACAGGTAACCAGGTAGGAAAAGATATATTTTTTAAATTAAACCATTTTTCTTGCTTCTTTCTGGCTAAAATTTAATAGAAGGTTGCTACTCACAATAAAAAAAAAATCAACAAGAAAAAACCTCAACAGGAAAGCAAAACTACTGTCCCCTACATGATGTCAACATTTTCTTTGTTTTGTTTTTTGGTTTGAACCAATCAAAGGAAATTCTATTGATGCAAGTAGAGATAAATTTCTTAATGGAAATATATATATACCCATTTTCAGGTTTGGGTTTTATTTTGTCGGACTCTATTAAAAATGACAAAAATCTATTAAGTACTACAAGCTGTGAGTAGCATGATAATTACCTCTCATCATCTGGATTAGGCAGCTCTGTTTCTTAAGCCCAAATACTCAGAAATGTTCTTCCAGTTATAACCTGTAATGAGCCTAATCATTGTGGGAAGTCAAACAGCTTTTTCTAGTGGCTTGGTGTTGTAATAGGTGCTTCAGAATACTTTATGGATTTATTCTATTCCTATGAAAAAGAATTATAATCTTGCAGCAACTAAAGTTAATAACCAGTTTTGGTGAATATTACTAAATAGGTTCTCAAATAAGTACTAGTTGAATACTGGTGTTGATAAAGTGAAACACTCCCACGTAATATAATATATGTTGCATATATTTCAATAGAAACTGCAGGTAGCTGCTTCCATGAGTCATATAATGGTGCTCTTTCTTTCCTAACTCACATTTTTGAGATACTGTACCTGGAAATGGTACAGTAATTTAATTTGACCTGGAAATGATGCAGATTTAGTGTTTAATCAAAAAAGGAGGCTACTTGGTTGTTGTTGGGCTTTGGGTTTTTAACCACAGGGAGACTTAGAAATTGCATCTAATAGCACCTGCTGACTCACCTGATTGGTACATCTTGTGTAGCAGCATACTGGGATGCCCATGGGTTTGCGTGTCATTTTCACTTTAAGCCCTTGGTAATGTGGTGGCTTTCAAAAATTCCTGTGATTCTGTAATTCCTGCAAAAACATGAGCCAAGACCAAATACTTTTTCTGAGGAGGCAACAAAAAGATACTTTATCTGAATTGGGACCGTATATGATATTCTGCTAACAGCATTTCACCAGCTGTACTTGTGTGATGATCTGAGCTTTTATTGTGCAAGTTGGACTAAGCAAGCACAGTAAAAATCACATATAAAAATAAGTTAAAACTTGTAGCCAAGCCTGTTAAAATTAGCTAACTAAATTATATTAAATCATCCATCTGTTTGCTACATTATCCTGACAATAATGGTAGTAAACCAAATTTACTGGCTGTGTTTTATAGAGTTTGCTGTCTATAATTTTAGTTTTTAATTTCCAGGCTCTAACTTATAGTTATTTGTACTGTGCTATTTTATTCACACAAGTACTTTTTCTTCACCTTTACATATTTAATAATCAATGTATTAGTTTTAAGATGATTTGTAAACAGCCAGAACGATGTGGTAATTATCTTTTAATCAGGATATTAATTTCTATATTATTTTATGGTAAAAAGCCTTCAACTGTAAGTCTTCTTTAGTTTCTTTTGGCCCTGTCAAAATGAGGAGAAATATGACCTTCTTGTCTGGGCTGTATACACTGCCTTGAAATAAGAAGATTCACAAAAGAAGACTTGTCAGTGAAATGTATTACCCTTTAATTGCTCATAAGAAGTCATAAAATCAAGCCATCTATATACCCCATACAACATATGGGAAAAGACAGATCCCTGGATTACAGTCTGTTAATATGGTTGTTAATACATGGAAATACATGAAGCACAGATCACAAGGAAATTTCTGTAGGTTTATCTTATTCCCGTATTCCAGGGAGGCTACACAACACCTATATTCACTGGCCAAAGCTTCTCATGCATTCATTATGGAAACAGGATGAAAACAGGAATAGCTGTAAATGGAAGTGTTTCATGTTTTGCATTGAAAAGATGTCGGGAGAAGTGGTAGTGGTTGAGGTACTAAGAAGTGAAAATGTCGTTTCTAAGTCTTCCTTCATCCTGAAGCCTTTCAAAACACTTTCCTGCCTCCTAGAAATGTGCCTAGCATTATTCTGTGGCCTACATGAATGGAAGGTACATTCCATCTCTTCTGGGGAAGTTAAAAAACACTGGCAATACAGTTTTCAGGGAGTCATAAAGCCTGAGAATGTAGGGAGACCTGTTTCTCTGAGGAGATATTTCTATAAGACATGAGCACCCTAGGTTTCTAGTCCTGGCTATAAAGATTGCTTACTCATCCTGCATTAAAGAGTCATACAGCAGGGTAAGAAAAAAATGTTTGCAAAAAAGAGATAAAAGCCGCCCAGACTCAAAGAAGCCTGTATCTTCATAGGCATCTAAGTGCCTGGGTGAAGCTTTATAGGTAACTGATGAGGACTTGGAAATTTCCTCTAGTTGCACTTAAGGCACTTCCATATTTTAGTTTTGTATTCAGGACCTAATGGACATAATTGACCAATTTATGAAAACACTTACATAAATAGCCTGTAGAACAGGGTTTATATAACAGAAATTAATGTCAAATCCCAAATGATTCTTCTTTAAACAGAGGGAAAAAATCTTTCAAAAGAGAAAAGAAGAAAGGTTGGGTTTTATTTCAAGCTTCTTCTATCAAACCTCAAATCTTTAATATAGTGAACAGCAGATTCCTCTGGAAAAAAATATCCTGGAGCTCAGCAAGGTATTGTTCCCATGTGCTGAAAGACAAGACGGTAGGGAAGATGACCAGCCTGATTGAACAGAGAGTTTTGGCTTGAACTCAGAGAAAAACAGAGAGAGGATCTACCTTTGGAAGAAGGGACAGGCAACTTGGGAGTACCACAAGGAAAAAAAGGGTTAAGAAGAATCTCCAACCTTTGTTGGATGCAGAGAGAATCACAGTGACAAAGGAAAAGGCTGATGTGCTTAACGCCTTCTTTCCCTCAGTCTTTAAGGGAAAAGTACATTATCCTCAGGGTACTAAGTCCCCTGAGCTGGAAAACAAGGATGGGGAGCAGAAGGAAATCCCCACAATCTAAGAGGAAATGGTCAATGACCTGACACACCCCTTAGACATACACAAGTCTAAAAGACTGAACAAGATCCATCAAATAGTACTCAGGGAGCTGGTGAAAATGTTTAACAAGACACTTTTTGTCATTTATCAGCAGTCCTGGATAACTGGGATATTCCAGCTGACTGTAATTTGGAAAATGTGACCCTAGTCTACAAGAGAGATTGCAGGAAGGATCCAGGGAACTACAGGCCTCTAAATCTGACCTCAGTACTCGGAAAGGCCACGGAGCAGATCACAATCAGGCCTTCGTATAGCATATGCAGGACAGCCTGAGGATCAGGCCCAGCCAGCAGTGGTTTGGGAAAGCCAGGTCCTGCTCGATCAACCTGATCTCCTTCTGTGACAGGGTGACCTGCCTGCCTACTGGAAGAAGAGAAAGCTGTGGATGTCTGCCTAAACTAAACTAAAGCCTTTGACTATGTCCCCCAAATATTTTCCTGGAGACACTGTCTTCCCACAACTTGGACAGGAGTGTTCCTAGCTGGGTAGAAAGCTGTCTGTAGTGCAGGGGCTGGAGGGTATTGGAGAATGGAGCTACATCCAACTGGTGGCGAGTCAACAGTGGGGTTCCCCAGGGCGTAGTGCTGGGGCCAGTTCCATTTAGATCTTCATCAACCACTTGGATGATGGGTTGACTGAGTTTCCCCTCAATCAGTTTGTAGACAATACCAAGTCAGGTGGGAGAGCTGATCTGCTGGAGGGCAGGAAGGCTCTGGGAGGGCAGAGGGACCTGGGCAGGCTGGATCAATGAGCCTGAGGCCAACAGTATGAGATTCTTAAGGTGAAGTGCTGTGTTCTGCCTTTGGGTAACAACAACCCTGTGCTGAAGGTCATTAGGGAACATGAAAGAGGAGAAATATCCAATGAGGTTTTTTGCTAATACTGATAGACCCTGGGCTGTACATTCCTGAGTTCAGTTCTGGTGCACCTCACCCTGAGTCCTGTGTGCAGTGCTGGGCCCCACTCTCTGAGAAGGGTGGGAAGGAGGTCCTGGAATGGTCCACAGGAGGACAAACAGGGCTGGTGGAAGGGCTGGAAGGCACATCCTGTGAGGAGCGGCTGAGGGCTCTGGGTCTGTCTGGTTTGGAGAGAAGGAGGCTCAGGGGTGACCTCATTGCTCTGTACAGCTCCCTGGGCAGGGGACCTGGAGAGGGAGGCGCTGATCTCTTCTCCCTGGGATTCAGTAACAGGATGACTGAGAATTGTACAAAGCTGTGATGGGAGAAGGTTAGTCTGGACATTAGGAACTGTTTCTTTGCCAAGAGGGTGATAAAACAATGGAACAGACTTCTTGGAGAGGTGGCTGATACTTAAAGCCTGTCAATGTTTAAGAGATATTTGAACAATACCTTTAATATTGTTCTTTAACGTTTGTTCAGCCCTGGAGCAGCCAGACAGTTGGACTAGATGGTCCTTTCCAAATGAACTCTTCTGTTCCATTCAGAGAATACTTCTCATTTAGTGTGTGATAGATGAAAAATATGAACATTAGAGAAGTAACCAAATTAGTCTGTTAAAAATATTTATATCTCAAAAGCATCAATATTTTTAAAGCTTATGTATGCAAATGCATCAATATTTTTAAAGACTGTGTATGCAAATGCGGTAAAGTGAAAAGGAATGGGCGAGTGTCAGACTTCCTGAGCATGCATTGCATTTCTCTCCATCAGCCATTTCATAATGCCTGTATTCTGTGTTTGGCATCACATTGGGAAGCCACAGCATCCCAGGGCTGTTGCATCAGTATGTGAGACTGGCTCCAAAATGGAAAAAATCCTCCATAGCATAAAACTTCAAGTAGTTAAAAATATTTAAAAGCCTGAGGGGAGAATTATAATAATCTGATTTTCTAATGAAATTTTCTGTTCAGTAAGCTGTTCAACATCCCTGTTACTTGTGTTTAATCACAAAAGAGTGGTAACCACAAAAGGTGGTAAGTTGTTATCAGAATTTCAGGTGAGAAAAATTTACTATGTCTAAAAAAGTTGCTCAGATGGTGAATTACTAATAAAACAAAAATATCTGCATTTTAAAAATCATAATTGAATTTAAAGATTTGCTCACTACTAATTTCCCCAGTTTTTTAATCCAATAATTAGGATTCTGTGTCTTGTTGTGATAAAATGCAGGGGAATTCACTGTAAGAAAACTCATATGTATGTAGATACATTGATGATAATGAAGACACTTCTCAAACTTTTTTAGATAAATGTAGCACATGGAGTGTTTTAGCTGTCTTTCAATAGAAAAAAATTCTATTCTGAAAGTTTTCTATGGCTTTATCTAAAATCCTTTCTGATATCTTAATGTCTTCTTTTCAAGCAGAGTTGCCAGTATTATTCTCTATTCACCGGGAAGACCTCATGCAATGGCGGTATTCAATATGGTAATTGTCTATACATCTAGGAAGACTCTTTTGTAGATGTATGGCCCAAAAAGCTCATGCTTATTTGATTATTTGTGGTAAGCCATTCCAGTGTAATGCACTATATGATACAATCTCTCATCAAGTAATCACAGTCTACATTTTTTCTTTGTACATTGGGTGACCTTGCATTTGGCAATGTTCAGCCTCATGTTGATCAAATGAGCCAACTTCACTATATGAATCAGATCAGCCTGGTTTATAACTGACCTATGACCATTGTAACTTCTCTCTCCACCAGTTTTTGTATTATCTGCACATTTTACAAGCAATGCTTCCATATTTTATTCCAGTTCATTTACAAAGGTATTGAAGATCAATGGGGCGAGGACAGATTCCTGAATATCTGAACTAGAAGCAACCTCAACAGGAAGATGAGTCTTCATTTATGGGTTACATTTTGTGGTCTATTGGTTAGCCAAATTTTAATTCTTTTAATACAGGGATTATTGTATTTTGTGACTGCATTGATTTTGTGAGTGCACTTCCCCCCCTCCCCCATTACACTGAGGAGCCAATTCAAACATCACACTAAAGTCTATTCCTCAGCACATTACCAGTATTGACTGATTGTTAGGTTTTTAACAAGACTATTTTTAAAAAGTGTCATATCAGATAATTAGAAAGTTAGCAGGAAAACATATACCATGTTTTTCATACTTACTTAGATGTCTGCTTGTGGATTTTTTTATTAGTTTTCTTCCAGCTCTTTGGTGGTTGCTCTTTTTGTTTTTGATTCAATGACCACTGAAAAAAAAATATATGGCTGACAAGCCTCTTTCTGAAACACTACAGCCATTCTTATTAATTATGCAAAAGTTCTTATCTCTACTCTTTGCATTCCGTATCAATGCGCCTACACATTTACTCTAAATCAGTATCAGTAATAAACAAATAAAACCCTGAATTATTAAGGTGGTGGAGCACAAGTGGGAAGAAAACATTTTATATATTTTTGAGAAACCTATCTTTTGACTTTTAATGTGTAGGTTTTACAGAACACAAAATAATTCTTGTTACTGCATGCTACTAAGACAGTCATGTTCTTAGGTGGCAAACAACATACCTAATACCTTCAGTAATCTTGAAGAGTTTCTTCTCCATCAGTCTTCCCTAACTACAAATTCTAAATGTTTTCCACTACATGGTGATTTCAATAAAAATAAATACAATGTATATGAGATCCTGTCCAATTCCATAATTCAGAGAGATATTGTTAGAGTGCTTAACTTTTTAAATGTTACAACAGTCTAACTTTTTAAACTTAGGATTTTTCAAGTTTCAATTAAATGTTATTAAGAAACTCAAAACTCTACCATACACCAAAATAATTTTTGTTTGATACATCAATCTGCTTTTTTTTTCTGAATGCAGAAAGAAAATATTTACTGAACATTTGCTCCTTCTAATCCTCATGAGGCTACTTGCATTTTTCTGGTATTACGCTTCTTCCACTCTTGCATTTCACTGGGTTTTGATAGATTTTTTGAATGTCTTAGTATCTTGTCTGTTATTAGTCATACATTGCCAGTAGATGCATTGGTTTTCTATGCCAATTGTTTGCTTTTGTCAGTTTTCTGGCTTGTCCTCAGTATTATTCAGATCCCATTGAACATCTGCAAAAAGAAGTTAAAGAACTCATTCAGAGCATATAAAGTTAAGTAAATATACGTTTTTACAAGAGGGCCTTAATCTTGATTCAGTCTTTTTGTGCAGTCAACTAAGAATATTAACAAGTATTGAAAATCAGGTATTTACAAAAAAACCAGCGATATAATTCTACTTTGGCTCTCTTCATTGTTGCCTCAAGATGCAGAATTCATATATATTTACATACAATGGAAGACAAACAAGTAAATGTATTTATTTTTATTATGACCAGATAATAGTAACATAGCTATTATTTTCTACCACTCTCTAGAGCAAACTATTTCATTAAGTATTTCAAGCAGATTACAGACAGATAGAAACACTTTCGTGGTGAGTACAAAAATTGGAGAAGCTTAACATAATTGCTTTATTTTAAAAAATATTAAATATTTTAGGCATAATGGCCTGCATATACGTGCTATTTTTTTGCATACAAAGAGGAGGAAAGAAGAGTTTGTTATATTTTATATGTCTATGTTGAAATACTTAGAAGAAGTACTGTAGGGATTTAGAGGGTTTAAAGGAGTGGACTTTCATTTTTCTTTCTAATGCTGGTTCTTATTATGTTCATTACATGTGAGATAACTCCACATTGTGCAGAAATCCACTTTTTCATTTTTGTTTATGAACAGTGAGTTATGATTTCAAAGGGCAATTTAGTACTTTTGCTAAAAAGTTGATAAATAACTAATTTGAATCTATGGAAGAACACAGAATTATTCCTTGTAAGACCTTTGCATTTATGGTAATGCCATAATATGAAGTTACAGCATTAAATTTACATTGGAGAAATTAAATATAACTCTGTCTGTGCAACAGCTCTGAATTACATCAGTTCTGAACTACGTTTTCTAATGTACCTAAGTGTATTTTATTTGGTGAATGAGTTATTTGTCAAAAAGTTGGCTTGGGATTTTTCAGAAATCTAGTGAAAAATTCTGACTAAAAATGTCAAAATGCTTAATTTAAGGTAAGGAGTATTGGTTCTTTTAAAAGTTAGGCTCACGAGAAAGGTAGGTACAAGTTTTACCCTGGTTCTTGGATGACCTATTCCTCTGTTGGCCTATTAAGTGAGTGGAGAGGATGGTTTTCTGGAAATCAAAAAATGTTTGAAACCTATCTTAGCCTGTACCAGGGAATGGCTTTGGATCAAAGTTTTTTCTGTCTCAGTAGGCTATTGCATACCTGGGTACTAGATACTAGATGCAGGTTTATTGCAACATGTTCATTGCAAGTGTTCCAGTTTAGGGCGAAGAAAAAGAACTTTAACTGCAGTCAGCTGAGGACCTAGAAGGAGATACAGTGGCACAGCTTCCAGCTCAATTTTGATACTGGTGTGATTTAACATATTCTGTGATGGGATTCTCTCAGGATGTCCTTTTGAGCCTGTATCAAGACCTACTGATGCCTCCAGCTAAGTCACAAAACTCCTTCCAAAGTTCCTCTCTGCTGTTGTAACGAACAACCTCTCAAATGGAGGTCTAATAAACCAAGGGGAATGATGTTACGTAGTGTTGTTCTACAAACATTTTTCAAGTTGCTGCAAAATAAAGTAGCAGTGAAAATTCATCAATGATTTTTCTATTCTCTCCACCTCTCTTTACAAAAAATTTCTATTCCATATAAATCAAATTTCAAGTGCAAGCAAACATGAATTTGAAAAAAGACCACAAGTTTATATTAGTAAGTACACTTTAATCAGTTTAGGTATATATACCCAGTGTTAATGAATCAAAAATACAAGGTGAAAACACCTATTTCACACTTTATCTCTGAAGTCCTGTTTTTTTTCCACTCAGATTACCAAAACCCAATGAAAGTTCAGTTCTGAGGTTTGTCCATGAGCCAAATTAATGAGTCCTTACTTTACTTATTACTTGTTTATCTTATTACCCATCTGGTTTATGACAGGTTAAAATAGTCAATATGCTCTACATAGAGATCCCAGCTGCAGACATATTACAATGGCTTTAACTTCTAGACACAATGTATGACTTTCATAAACATAAACAAAGAATTACACCACTATTCTACCAGCCAGTATTCCTTAGAATTGCTCAAAGAAAGGAAAGGTGGAAATAGGTAGAAATCCTCGACATGTGCACTAAATAAATAACTGAAGCCTTTGAAATGTGATATATACTGGGAGTACTGACTGCCCAGAGTTTTGCAAGCTATTCTAAAAGGAAATCACCAATTCAGTATTTTTGTCACAGCCTGACAACAACTAGAGTTGTTAAGTTGTCTGCTTTGGTGAGCAACTTCCTGCTAATTATTTTAATAATATATCAGTGTTTAAAATACTTTAGATTGTTTCTAATTTAGAAAGCGAGAACAACTGAATAATTAATGAAACATTATAGATAATAAAATCAAGAGATATTGAAATAGTATTCCACTGCCCAGACAGTAAATTTTCTTATTGAAGAGGATATTTTCAGGTTTGAATGTTAACACCATGTCCCCAGTTTTGTTTTTCTTTCAAATACTTTAGCATATTCAAACCAAAAGGAAGAAAATAATTGAAGCCATTACACAGAATTACAGTAGAGGAGCATAGAAAGTACATTTTAAGTATGTTGAAAATTTCCAAGAAGTCTTGTATTTTCATTTTGAAATAACACTCATTATGAAAACATGATAGTGAATCCAGAATAACATGTTTGAGTTAGGAGAGTGAATAAGAAACAACCCATTATTATCTGAAATGCCTATTAGTCCTTCCTTTTCAATTTGGCTGGGATTACTTCTGCAGAAATAGCAGAATTAGATCCTGGAGGTCAGAACTGAAATGCAAGTGTGTATGATATTATAGTAGAAAAACTCTTTCTGAAAGATGAACAGTATGCCAATGACACAACAGCCATGGACAATTTCAAATTATTTAATGAATGTGATACTGGTTCTTGATTTTCAAAATTAAATCAGTTTGAAATTGAAATACATTTTTCACCAGAATCAAAGCTAGGGCAGGCTACTGAATACTGGCAAACTTCCAGAAAATTTTCCCATTTCCTTATATTAGCCCTCTGTAGATAATTTTATTAAACGGTAAGTCAGATGATCTTTTTTATCTCAAGTTTCCGTTGATTAAAGTAGTACGCACTACTGTGTATCCTCCAGAAGCCTTGGTTATGAAGATTTAAGGATGAAAATTATGGGAGTTCTAGTTTTAGTTAGATAACGTTAATACAAAAATGAATTTCTGACTTTATGGCTATTAAAATATATATATTTATAAGTGGCTTTGTGAGTACCTTATTGAAAAGAATTAGCCTCTGGGAGAGAAGATGATTCCTGCCCATGAGTCTTAATACCTCAAAATGCAATAGTAAGTTAAAGAGGTCTGGTTAAAGTGATGTGAAAAACTGTAACATTTCTACTTCTACTTGCTCAATCAATGCGGAAAGAAATTCTCATTCTTATTTTGAAAATCTTATATTGTGACTACACTTGTGCAGAAGAAGGAGTTTCATGGCACTTAGTAATACATTTGTGTTTCTGTACATGAGAGTATAATAATGGCTACGACAGCACATAATGCTTCAGTGACTACCTTAATAATTACAATTACAGAAAAACTTTCTTGAAACTTTCAATGAAAAAAATGTATGCTACTGATTAGAAAACGTTCAACACAAAAAAGAATATCAAAATATATCTGACACCAATTTTGAGGAAACCTGTCCTGTCTCAAACTTTAGCAGCTGTTGACATACCAAGGCACATATTGGCTTCATCACAGCAAGAGGAAATTCTTTATCTCTGATAAATGATCTTAGTAATTTTGGACTCATTGGAACAATGACAGCTTCAAATAACCAGGAATCTATCCTGAATTTCCAGAAGATATTGGCATGTCGAACAGTCATCCACAGAACCCATACATCAGAGAGAAATTGTTATTTTGTTCAATCCTTAATGGACTCCATCAGGAGTACTGCATCCAAGTATTTAAGACATGTTGAAAAACTGGAAAGTCTAAAGCAGGGCAACCAATATGTTTAGGAAGCTGAAGCACAAAACATAAAAGAGGCGGCTTAGGGAGTTGAGTATGTGTAGATCCAAGAGAAGAAAGCTAAGGGTATTCATTCAACACCATCAAGAAAAATAAGTTATGGTGAAAACGGAGCCAGGTCTCCAGCAGAAGGTCAAAAGACAATGGTAACAACTTGCAGCAAGAGAAATTCCAGCCAATCATACAGGAAATATCCTCACAATGAGGGTGGTAACACAGTGGTACATGATGCCAAAAAGAACTTGTAAAATCTGTCTTTTTGCACATATTCACAAATCTCCTGGACAAAGTATTGAGTAAATTCATCTAAATTTAAGGTGACTGCTGTGAGATGGGAATTAAATCAGAAATTACTAGAAGTCCTTTCAAATCAAAGTTATTCTGTGATGCTACAATTCTATTCATTTTGATCTTCAGTTAGAATTTGTAAAGTACTTTTGCTGTATTAGTGGAACATTGGTAATAGAAGCTAATTTCTGCAAGCTTAATTTTACATTCTGTAAAAAAACAAAGGACAGTATACTGAAATATGCAGTAAAATGATTCTACTGGTAGATAAAATGGAAATTTACCAAAAGAAGATGAAAAATAAAAGAAAAACAATATTGAATTTGATGGGCTTTTTTTCCCCTAAATTTTGATTGAGTAATACTGTGGTAGGTGTTGGATTACTGTCAAGAATCAGCAGACAAAGATAGAACAGAATGAAGGCAAGAAGAATATAATTCAATTTTTTTGGCAAAAGTAGTCCCCATGGTCTCTTTGGTTAATTGCAGTATTTGAAAATTATTCTTAAAGAAGAGTGGAAACTGATTTTCACTTGGAACACACAAACCAGAAACACTCTTGGTTTTCATCATTCGAAGATGAATAACTATTTTTACTATCTTGGTGGGTGCCTGTTAAATTAGAAGATTTTCTAAAGAATGAGAAGAAGACAGTGTTCTTACATCTGGGAGGCACCCAAATTAGCTGAACTAGCTTCAGTGAATTTACCCCGAATTTGTAAATGTGTAATTAAGGCCAGAATTTGATTTTGTTTAGTATTAGTCAATACTAATTGTTTAGTATTAATCAATACTAATACATTTCTACTTTTAGTCTGGAAGTGAGTAAAACTTTTCAAAATAATGTCAAACCAGTACATCGAAGCTAGCACCAAGCCACCGGCTTAACTTTAAAGATCTTTCTCAGGTTTCACAGGAGAAATACTACTACTTCTTTACAGCTCATATGTAAGACATACAGCACTGTAAAACTGGAGCAATGGAGATCAGATCAGGTTGACTCAGAAGTCAGATAAGAATTTAAAGGGAAAGATGCACATATATGGACATATGCAAAATCTTGACAACGCAGCTCTTTCAAGTATACAGTAACATTTCAGCTAGAGTATAGCATTAGAAGTCTCAAGTCAGGTTTCCACAGCAACTCTGTGGAAACAGGTTAACAGTGTTATTAAAGACTGAGGGATGTACGCCATTGCTAAATGAAATATAATCCAGTTTGTCTGAAAACGTTATTCAAAAATGGTTAATAGCTCATACAAAAAAGTCAGCTTCTGGAGCAAACACTTGTCCGTATTACGTCCTATTCCCTGAGGAAAGAAGAACTTTTCATCTGTTAAAGTCTCTTTGCATCTACTTCCGGGTTGTTCCTCAAACATTTTACAGAGAGAACTGGAAAAAAAGGAGGGAAAAAAACCCAGGCGTATTGTAGCCTGCCCCACAGCCACAGGAGCCGGACGATGCCGGCTGGCCACTCCCAGTGCGTGGCCGGAGGAGACCACGAGATCCGCCACTCCCAGGTTCTTCGCGAGAACCCCGGGCAGCGGCGCCGTCTGCGGCGCGGGTGGCGCGGGCGGGAGCGTGGCTACGAAGCACTGAGGCGGAGGAAGGAGGGAGCGGACACTCGAAGGGAATGCCAAGGCCCGGCTGGCATCCCAGGTGGGACCGTGACGGCGCCAGGGAAGGAGCGCTCGGGGAGGCACTGATAAAGGAGATGGGCGTGACAGGAGGAGACACGAGGGGAGCAATAGAGGAAGCCCAGGGGAGAGCGTGGGGCACACCTGAACCAATAAGGATTGCGCAGGGGAGGGAAAAGGCTCAGGAGGCAAATCGTATCTCAAGTAAGGGATAACTGACACTGAAGGTTCTCGAAATAAAGGGGGAGCGGGGGTGGTTACAATGATAGACGGGGAATAGGGCAGCGCCAGGAGCGAGGAAATAAACTTATAATGACATAAAGGGAAGGACTAGGGGATCGGTCACCTTGACGGACAGGTCACTGGCGGGAAAACAAGGGACAAACAACTCAGGGACAAACCATTGTGAGGGAGAACATGGGGGGAACCGGGGGATCAAACTATAATTTCAATTTATAAAAAATAACCAACTTTACAAGAAAACTTGTATAAATATCTTAAAACACGCAATGCCACAGTGTATCTTTTCCCCACTTGAGAATATGATTGTGTTACTTAAGAGCCAAATTCTGGGGCTAGCGCTGCAGGCTTTCTTTACTGAAAGAAGCAACTCTTTTTTCCATGCAGTACCCGGGACAGAAGACTTAGAAGACATTGTCTCCTAATATTTCCTTACCTTTCTAATCTGACTACCTTCTTCCTGAGGAGACACCAGAAAACCTGTGATCTCCAAAGAGTAACAGGATAGCTCACACATGGCCCTCAAAGAGAAGGAATTGCAAAAGATGAAACTCTCACAGTTGAAAAGCCTTACAACAAAGCTTTGCAACTCATTTTCTGAAGTTCTTGAGCACTATTGATGCCAGGCATGAAGAAAAAAATGGGGGATGTTTTATCCCTTTCTAACTCAGGTTTTTGAGTGGAAGTTAGCCAGGGAGACCACTAAGTGATAAAACTATCACTTTTAATCCTGATACAGCCCCCATGTTACCATAATCTCACATGAAGGAAGAATAGATCTCTGGCTTGCTTCCAGGAAGACCTCCACTCTTGAGATACAAATAAATTTCAACTGGCAAGGACTCTGATCCCGACCACAAAACTGCAGCCAAGCTCCTTGTTCACTGAGTTCTAAACTGAGTACTTGGCCAGGGATATTGGAATGAAAACCTGCAGAGCAAAGTGTTTTACAAAGTTACACAAACCCACACTGCTGAAGTCCAGCCACAGCTCTATGGTCCAGTGTTCAGGACAGGAAGTGGGACTGCAGGCTGAACCCAAACTCAAACTGACAGCCAGAAGGACATGGATCTGGGAAAATAATGCCTTTTTCAACTCTAAGAGAAGAAAAATATTGAACCTTTAAAATAACTTATTGAAGTTAAAGGTGTTAAATACCTCCAATACCATGAAAAAGGAAAGTGGAAAAAAAAAAAAAAAGGAAGTGCTCCAGATTAATTTCCTTTAGGAAGTGTATCAGGAAAAAACACAGATTCTTTAGGGAACAGAAAAAGTAATTTATTTACAAAGGAAGCTATTATTTGAAGAGCCTGAGGAACATCAGCATGAAATGAGAAACCTATAAATGTTGAGTGGAATCTGTCGGAAAATATATAAAATTGGATACAAAGAAATATGTCCCTTCATTTTGGTTTACCTGACTCTTCTCAGCCCAAAAAAATTTAATATTTTAATTCCATTTTCTGTAAAAAAATGCATCACTGAATCAGCTTCAAAAGCAAATCACAAAGCTTAAGGAATGGGTGGTCAGAACGAAGAGACCATGCATATGTCTGTTGTCTGAAATAAATCCAAGGTTTTTGTTCACTCTGAATATCTAGCTGCCTCTCCACAGGTGTATAAGCTGATGATCTAGCTCTCAAGCACACTCTAATAGTTAGTGTTCATTCATGAAAGAGAATCTCATTTTAAGAGGTTTCTTTTATACCCTAAACACTTTGTAGACTATTCAGATTCAAATTTGCCAATACTCAGAGGCTTTCTTAATGATTCCAAATCAAAAGGCAATTTAGACACTTCTTGATTTCTAACGATTGGCTGCCCCCACCTTCTCTCAAAATGCTAACAGCAGGCAGCTGTCATCACCTGTGTATGTGGCAATCAATGCCTCCTGGCAGCTACTCTTGAACACAGTTGAATCGTGACCAAATCTTAACCTAAGAAATAATTTTTTTGGTCAATATGGCAGGAGGGTTGAATTCCTGAAGATTTCCTAATGTTCTTTCAGCACAATGAAGCTTTTACTTCATGCAAATACCCTACTTAATACTCATAGTTACTACTGTAACAAAACTGACATACTTGCAAGTAGTTCATTTTTCAACAGACCAAAACAACGAACCTCTTGGTAATATCATTAATACTGGGACTGGTTAATATCATTAAAACTATCTGGGCCCAGCCATCCAGAGAGTTTTTAACACAGCAAAGAGAATATCTGTCCAAACCATGGGCTGCCAGCTTTCCAGGAGAATTCTGTGGCAAAATCTATTGAAGGCTTCACTGAAGCCCCAGGTAGACAAAAATCACAGCCTTTCCCTCAACCAACCTGGCCATAAAATGAGATCAGGTTGGTCAGACAGGTCTTCCTAAACCCCTGCTGGTTGGGCCCGAACCCCTGGTTTTATAGTGTGTGCCATGTCATCGCACTTAAGAAAATATGTTCCATAACCTTCCCCAGCACCAAGGTCAGGCTGACAGGCCTGTGTGTCCTGGATCTTCCTTCTGACACTTCTTGTATGTGGGCATCACAGTGGCCAGCCTCCACTCATCTGGGACCTCTCCAGCTAACCAAGACTGATGATAAAGGATGGAGAGTGCCTTGGTGAGCCCCTCTGCCAGCTCTGTCTGCACCCTTGGGTGTATCTTATCCAGCCCGATAGAGTCATGATTGTCAAAGTGGCAGGTCACTATCTACTTCCTCCTGGATTCTGCTCCCTGTCCCTGTTATGCAGGTCAAGGAGCTAAGGATAACCAGTCCTTTCTATTAAAGACTGACACAAAGGCATTAAGTACCTCACCCTCTTCCTCATCCTTGGTGACAATACTTCACATGATGCCCAGTAGAGAATAGAGATTTTCCTTGGCCCTTCTTTTGTTATTAATGTACTTATGAAAACAACTTTTTTTTTAACATTTATAAAAATACATTTTGTTATCTTTTACTGTGATTGCCACATAGAGTTCTAGCTGAACTTTTGCATTTCCAATTTTGTCCCTATATGATCTACCAACATCACTATGCTCTTCTTGATATGTCTGCCTCTTCTTCCAGAGGTCATAAACTGTCTTTTTGCCCGTAGTTGGAACAAAAACTCCATATTCAGCCAGACAGCTCTCCTTCCATGCTGGCTTGTTTGTAAGAACATAAGGGACAGCCTGCTCCTGCTCCTTTAATATTTCCTTCTTAAAGTGTGTCCAGTCTTCCTGGCCCTCTTTGTTTTTGAAGACTGTTTCCCTAGGGTCTCTCTGAACCACTCAATTTAGCAGGTCCAGAAGTCCAAGGTAGGGGTTTTGTTGACCCCCTTCTTTATTTCACACCAAGAACAGAAAACCCAGTTCAAGCTCACTGTGTCCAAGACGGCCTCTGACCACCACATCTCCCAAAAGCACTTCTCTGTTCATAAACAGCAGATCTAGGTGGGAACAGCCCTGGTGGCTCCATCACCAACTTCCACACACTCTGATAGGTCTGAGGGAGACAAAAGCACGTCACCAACTTGTCTCCTTTGTCTAGCAACTGCTTTTTTAGTGACCTTAGTGAAAAACAAACCTTTTTTTAAGGATATGAAATTACGGAGTTGAAAGTATGTAGCAGACTCCTTCAATGAAATGGAATAAAAGAAAAATTTGCATATATAGGGGCACCATCACCAAATCTTCCAGCACTTCCTAGGGACGAAAGTAAGAGTAGGATCATATTCCTCTTTATAGTGAACTAGTCACCAAAGATCCTTTCAACAATCACAGGAAAAGAAGTACCTAGGTTTTCCCTTGTCATCACCCACAAAAATGCTAGATGTTTACAAATCCCCAACGTATATATTAAAGGCAATTTTTGGTAGATGACTGCAATTAAAAGAATTTCTTAGCTCCCTTTGTATTTATGTTGGAAAAGATCCCTGAGATCATTGAGTCCTACTATGTGAGCTAGACCATAGCACTAAGTGCCTTGTCCAGTGGTTTTTTGCACATTTCTAGCAACTGTGATTCCACCACCCTGCTGGGCAGTCCATTCCAACATGTAGCAACCCTTCCCAAGAAAAATGAATCCTGATACCCAACCTGAATCTCCCCTGGCCCAACCTGAGTCTGTGTCCTCTTGTCCTGTCGCTAGCTGCCCCACATGTGGTAATTTTGAAATGTGGTATTGGATTCAAATTTGTTTCAAATTTGTTCTCATTTGAAACAAAATGTCTTTTGTTTCAAATGAGAAAAAAACACAAAATGAGATGTGTTCTCATTTGAAACAAAAATATCTGAAAGTATGTGATCCTCTTAGTGATCCTGCTGTCCTTTGAATTATTTTTAGGTACTTGTAACGACTAAGAAATTGCCTTAATTTTGAAAAAAAATATATCTGTATTCTATGGATTCTCAGCTCATGCAAGTTGATGTGCAAATTTTTCAACCAAGAGTAAAGTATCAAAACTGCATTTCTGTGTAAGAAAATCAGGCAATTCTGTATTTTTAATTCCTTCCAAATTTTGAGAGGATTGGATGAAGAAAAACTTTGGAGAAGAACATTGGGGACTGAATTTTAATAAGAAAATAAGAAAATAGGGGAAAAAAAGAAAAAAATATTTTTTCCAAAAGAGATTTTATGGCTTTTGGCACTGCTAATAATTTGTGTACGAAGATTATATTTTCATGTGTGTTTAATCCTATGCCAAGGCAGCTGCTGGTGCAGTAGCTATCTGAAACAAATTAGAGGGCAGTTAAAGTGAGATTTTCCACAATCAAGAACAAAGTGGGACCAGTTAGTATGAGGACAGCTTGTTCTTGTTGCTAATGTGCTTAAAATCTTGCTGCACATAATTTAAAACAGCTTTTGAGTGTGGATGCCGGCTCTGGTTTCCGAGGTCTAGTGCTAAATCAAAACCAAATGGAAAGAGTTGAATTAGAAAATGACAAATTATGCATTGACATCTCCTGCTCTGGCTAAAGAGAAGGGCTTTTTTTTTTTTTTTCATCTTTGATATTGATTTAAAAGTTAATTTCCCTCAATATTAAAATATTTAATGGATGACAGCTGATTGAAATCTAAAGTTTGCAGCCAACTATCTACTAAAGGAAAGCTCTCAATAATTAAGGTGGCAGATATAACACACTTACAAATTATTTAAAGATGCATTACCTTTACTATTAAAAAAGTAGATGTTAAGAAGATTCAGTGCCTTTTTATTAGCTGACTGGTATTCAAATCTTTATTCAATGTAACTTTTTGTTGTGCCACAAGCTGAAATACATTGGCTGACCTCCTAGAAATCCAAACAATAGTCAGGCATCAAACAAAAACTGTCATTTGAAAATTAAATTTTATTTTGAAAATTGTACCTAGAGAAAAGAATACAAACAATAATGTTTTCCTTGCTTTTTGTCTTGGTATCTCGTAGGTACCATGTACTATATGATATGTGTTGTTAGAGAGTTGAGAAATCTAAATTTTTGAAGGTCAAAGGAAAAATTTTGCTGATTTCAGCTAGACCTAGAGCTCTTCGAATTTCAATGGAAATAATAGCTAGATAATGTAAATATAAATAAAAGTCAGTGGCATTAAAATAATTACAATACTGTTTTTGGAAACAAAATATGTTGAAAAATTTCATGAATCTTTAGCCTCAGTAAGAAAGTAGTATTTGTATAATTGTTTTTCAGTGGTACTTATGTGGTACCTGTGTGTTTGATAGATTTAGTAGGAAAATATTAGTATTGAATACTATCTTTCCTTGTGCTCTCTGAAAAAAAAGTGCTAATATGAGCGTCATTTTTATTAAAAGATAATTGACCTTTTCCAAGATTCTCTGTAATTTGGTTTGAATTTTAGAGAAATATATAGAAAAAGTGCCAAATTTTTTAAAGTTTATAAAAACCTGAGTCAGATGTGCTTTGTCATCAAGAACTCAACTAAAAATATTAGAGATCAACGCTAATACGCTCAGACCTAGCTATTTCCCAAATAAGCATTGGGATCACTCTGGTTTTATAAACACAAGACATAATATAATTGTCAGCCTGTCCTTAGATGCATGAATGAAGCACTGATCAATTTTTCTTCACTGCTTGGAGTCAAATATGGTCTCCCAACTGCATTGTGCAGCAAACCTAAGATTGTTACAAAACCAGAAGGGAACTGGTCACTCAATCTAACTTTATTCTGCAGTACTTCTGTCTCCTCGAGTCAGAACTGAGCATCTGGGCATGACAGAATGTGGAATCAAAAAAGTGAGCCTTACAGAAAGAGGAAGCAGGTGAGTAGAAAGAGACAAAGGAATAATGACTAGCCAAATAAAAATTATAGGGGAGAAATACACAAGAAAACAAAAGGTACAGAGAGACATTTCCTTGGATAGAAAAAAGAAGATCTGGACATGAAAAAAGTATGTGAGGCTAAAAACCAACCCACAAATAAATTGAAGCTGTTATGAGTATAGAGACTAAAATGAAATACTGAATGCAGAATCCAAGAGAGTAACTAAGGTTTCCCAAACTCTTTCCAAGTCAAATCCAAATTTCAAGTCAAAGACAGATTGAAAACTTTGGCTACTTCGGGAAGATATGTAAAGAAGACATAGTAGACTACATACTAGATTACTCACACAAGCACTGAAATTATTTATAACAACTGAGATTGCAACAATATTAAAATTGACAAGAGAATTTAAGCTTCTGCACCCATGAGAGAATTTTCAACATAAACCTAACAATTTCTATTTTGTCGCCTTCATCTCTATTTGCAAGCTTACCTTTGAGACTACACTTTTGACTTGATATCTCTTTATATTCAAATCTTCGCTTCTAGTGCTAAGTTTTGCATGTGTTTAAAGGACAAATATAGTTTTGCACATATTTAAAGGACAGTCATATTTCTGCACATTTAAAGGTATGCGCTCCAAGGAATTAATTCTTCAAGCCTGCTACTTCTACTCTTTTGTACTATGGTCATGCATTCATTTTGTACAGACTGTATAATATTTTTATTTTAAAGGACATACGGACACTTCCCCTGCTTCTCACCTACTTCTAAAGCCTTACAGTTAAATCCCCTAATCCAAGATTATGATTCCTACATGACTGTGGCCATCCACGTGTAATATATTGTTCCATTGGCACTAAAAGTGATTTACAAAAGCAAAGAAAAGAAACAGAAGAAAACAAAGGAAACAAATATCCTGTTGCAATACTTATATAAGAGGTATAAAGTGTTTGATCATAATTTATGGCTTTTTTTGCTAGTATTTTTATTTGTTGAAAGTTGTCAATATTTCAAAAGACATTGGACAGTGAAAAGAGGAGACACTATATTAAAAGTTACTCCCTAATATCACAGGACATGAAAAAACACTTTTTAGGATTGTCATATTTACATTCAGATTAGAAAAAAACCAGTAGATTCAATATAAAAAATGTTTTTAATATTCACATTCAATTTTATGGCTGTTGATATAGGACAAATATTGCTGAGAGTATATTCTCAACAAAATCTGGTATAATGCAGACTTGCATGAAAGCTGAACATATGAACAGGGCTGTGTTAGTTAATGGGCCTAACAAATTAAAAAATAATCATGAAGCTAGTGATGCTTTAGGGAGAGATGTTACAGTGGCAGGCAGTCTCTGTCTTATAACAATATAAATTTGCTCTTGCATAGTTTTGAAGAAATGGACCAAAGCATCAGTTGATATAAATTGGGAGAATTACAATGAGAATTTAGGTCTAATGTACCCATGAGACTATGGAAACAGCCCTCTTACTCACAATTATTTAGAAACTGCCAAAATATTTTAAGTCTGTCCTGCTGGAGATAAGACCAAATTTACTTACTTCTAGGGAGCAGGTCTACTATTCTAAAAGAAAAAAGGAATTGCAGGGGGTTAGTTAGATTATACTTCAATACTTCCACAAATATTTAACCTAGACATTAAGATCACAGGCGTAGTGTAATTCCAGTTTATTGGAATTACTGAGAGGACCATTTGAGTTAACAGAGATTTTTCTTATGCTTCCCTTCCCTCTTTTGCTGTTGAAGTTCATAACAGCAAATAAGGTCAAGCTCAAACTCTGAAATAAGATAAATGCCATAAAACACATTGTGAGGTATTTTTGCCAAAGATATACTCGATCCTTTTTCTTTGAAGTTTATATAATTATGCAGTGGATAAACCTATCCTATTTTAGTTTAGACTTTAGTTTCTAGACTCTCAGATTGAAACTTACTACTTAAGTAAAATAGAGATAAATTATACACATATTTATTTCATTTCCAGGTAAAACTTACTTTCATTTTTAAAGTCAGTTGCAGAGCTAGATGAAGCCATGAACAGTTTTTATTCTACATATTATTTGCATAAATGACTCAATAGAAAAATCTAAAGATATGCAAAATCAATTTCTCTTGTTATTCCAACACCAACATCTTCATCAACAACATCAAATTACTGCCAACATAATGTTCAGTCTTTTGAAAATGCAGATACGTAGTTCTTACCCAGACTAATTTAGAGGGTCTGCATCGCCAGACACACAAAAAATATTTCTGTTTTGATTACTAAAATTTACAACGTTTTTGATGATATGCCTCACAAGCTGTTCACAAATCTGTTTCTGTATGGTGTTTGCTACATTGATTAATGGAGTAGGTTGAGTTCCCTCATATATAGCAAGTATTTCTACCATAGGAATAATATCACCTCACTCTGGACCACCTAGAATCACTAGAAAAAAAATCACAAAGTAAGCTCTATTTCCAAATGTTTTGAGGCCAGACTGAGAAAGAAGATGTAAAGTCTTGAAACTATCCTTTACAAAGATGAAAAGAAGACAGTGCTTCAAGTGAAGATGCAGTTCCAAAGAAATCCACAAGACTATTCAAGTGCTGAACCTAAGCCTGGTTATCTTACTGAATGCAGACTTGAACATTGATGGGAGATCTACTCCAGAAGAATAGGATTAGATCAAAAACTCTACCATACCTATGCCTGTTAACATTTCACTGCTTATTAACTTCCAAGCAGATGAAGGAGCCTCCCTCTATTTCTGCCTACTTCTCTGTAGCTATGCTGCTTGTTTTGTCTCCTGTATTTGAGAAGTTTCAATTTTCTCTTTTCCTTCAAAACCAAATTTTTCATGGATTTAAAAATATTCCTCTTGAGAGTAACCTCATGGACTGCTTATAAAAAGCAGAGTGAAGAAGGAGACATGTAGGAGTTTAATTACCAATTTAAAGCATAATAATTAACTGTTGAAAAAAATACAGGCTGGGTGATCTCTAAAGGGACTATTTTTGAAATTAAGAGTACGTTTGTTATTGTTGACCTTTTGCTATAATGGAAGGGCAGTGGCTTATGAAAGTTTCAGAAGATGAATGCCAGGGCACTTCTACAACATAGCAGACACTGCTAATCTCAGTATTTTCAGACAAGAAAGTTAAAGCAAGTTCCCTTGCCTAAAACTTCTTACTACTCTTTAGGTTAAAAATGCCACCAGATCAGCTGAGGATATTCTCTTTATAGATCTATACCATGAGAGTATTTTACATTTCTTGGAAAAACCATAAGTTAAATATATGCAGGTCCTCAGGTGCCTCTAAAGTGTTATATGCTCTCTTCTAAAAATACAAATATAGTGAATATAGTGCCCTTTTTTGTTGCCTGGGCATCTCCAGAGAGAAGTACTGGAGAACTTCTGTTAAGTATGTCATACCTAAAGTACAGATACTAGAAATTGGTGTTCACTTTTTTATGTTCAACATTTTTCAAGTTTAATAATGAAGAAGAATAAGTATAGTATTTCTGATGGCAAAAAATTGTTTCTCTTCTACTTCATCTCCACCCCCACCCCCAGCACACCTGGAATCTTTTGAGGGTGGGGGAAGAAAAAGACTCCTAAAATAACAGCTTTTTAAACTTTTGACATGTCTAACAAAAAGGAAATGTAAAGATTCCATTTAATACTGCTGCCTGCTGCTTAACTAGAGTCATAAGGTCACTCTGCAACACACTTCTTTTGTGCACATCTATGTAACAGTGAAAAAGGGAAAGCTGCCAATTCTCTAACTGGGTATTAAGTTTTCTCTTCTGCCCCACCCATTTGCTTCCTACCTCCCAGCTCTAAACCCACAGCCCAGATTTTCAGCATCATTGTTTTAAAGCCCTAAAAGTCTGCTTAGAAATATTCTTGACCATGCAAATAGATTTTTCTCTATTGTCCCATATGTTCTTTACCTAAACATAATATTGTTGCATTCTAAGCCAGATTTTATAAAATACTGAATATTAATAAATATTAATATTAATAAATTATAAATTAATATTAATAAATATTAATAAATATAAATAAAATATTTATAAAATAAAATGTCACCATAAAACACCTGGTAGAATAGTGTTTTTTAAATATGATAAAATTTTTTGTTCTTATAACACTGATTTGCATAGTATGTGCAACTTGCATACGCTCAATATTTGGGCTATTATCAAAACAATTATACATGTCTTCATTTTCTTTTTGTCCTCAAATGCGAATTATGTTGAACAAGAAATCTGAATTATAATGTAAAATTGTGGAAATATTTCAAATTTATTTATGCTTCCCTTTTTTATTTTGATTATCTCATAAATTTAGGATGCTTATGTAAGCATTTTGATTAAATTTAATGATTCAGTATGAATGGGTATTGTGTAGGTGGAGTCTCAGTTACAAAACCCTACAATATGATGAATATATTTAACTACTTCTCCTTCCTAGGGGAAAAAAAACCTCTAAACCTGCTATACCATCTCTTTTGCATTCTTTCCCCAGATACACCTATGAAAGTTTAAACTAAAGAGGCAAATGAGTTGTTGAAAAAATCAGTAAAACCAGGTTTTGATGGGTTTTATGCAAAACCACTCCAAAAAAGATTTACATTATTTTAGAAAACAAGGTATTGCCTGTGTGTCGTGAACAATCCAACCTGTCTTACAGTTTCTGTGAACAGTATTTTGTATTAATGAACAATTGTGAATTATGGTATAACACAATCCTGCCCAAGTGATATCTTTTTCCAAAGAGGTATAATTGGACATGTTTTGTCTGATATATAAAAAAAATAGATTTTTGATTAGTCATTTTGTAGGATTTTGTATATGGCTGATAGGATATCATTATATGAAAGACAACAATAAAAATTCTGTATTAAAAACAGTTCCAATCCACAAAATTAGACTTTATATCATCTGCTTTCTGTTACGTACTGTTGCATTCTTTAGCTGAGAATTATACAGATCACAAATATGTAGTTAAGTATTCCCTCAAAAGAAGGGTCTGGTACACTAACTGAGGTCACAGAGTTTGAATGGGGTCTTAGAGGCAAAAAACCCCAAGTTCTTGCATCAAACCTTATATAAGTAAGATAAACAAGGAGAACGCATACATACCAGTCAGAGCCAAATGCACCTTCTTCATGGAGAAGATATGAATGACAGCTTTCAATCATTAAGATACTCTAGCATGACCTTTAATGCATTTCCCCTGTGTATTGTCCCCCTGCTGGAGATTTTCTTGTGCCTCCTCTTGATGAAAACCATCTGGATGTTTTTCAAAGAACAAAATGAAGAAAGAACCATTTCAGTGCAAAGTGAAGATGTTGTTCAGATATCAGTATGAGACTCAGTCAGTACATTCTACTGCATGTTACTTGCACAGTAAATTGTCTGTTTCTATAATGATGTTCTTGCCTTACAGAAAATCACATGCTTTCAATTAAGTCCCTACGAGGTGATAGCAACAGTAAACATGAATATGGCTCAACTCAGTCCAGAAATAGAAATTCCTTTTTTTTTTTTTAAAGAAGAAGACACCATGCCATCTGCTGAAGTAAAATAATGTTCTGCAACAAAATTTTTAGAGCACTTTAAAAGACATCACAGGTGCCTGTCTTTTTCTACAATGTAAATCTTCACTGAAGTACCCTTGTGGTGTAATGCCAAATCATCTATCTTATTTCTTACATGAGTTTAATGTTTAAAATATAGTTCCAGTTCTCAGTGAATGCTTTTTTTTTAATGTCGAGTGCTAGCAAAATAGTACAACATACACTGAGAATTTACCAAAGACCCAACAAGAGATACAGTCATTGCACAAAAAACATTAATTGGTAAACATATTACAAATAAAATAATAATAAACATTTTTCCAATAAGAAATATTTCCAATAATAAACATTTTTCCAATAAGAAACATTTAGACCCACTCTGTCTTCTTGTCTTCTTTTATTCTAGTTACTAAACTTTGAAAGAAGACATTAACCTAATTAGAAGAGAAATCTCCAAATCCTTTTATTAAAAACAGCTTGCCTGTAAAACCAAGATTTTCTTGACATTTGCTTTATCCAAGCTCTTTCATTCAGTATAATAAAGGTTTTCTGATGCCATTCAGCAGCATCCTGAATTGACTTCTACATTTTTGTTTTAAATTAACATTACAGTTCTGTTCAGCAACACCAGGGTTTGAAGTTGCAACACCATCTGTAGCAGTTGCAATTTCTCATGGATGACGGTAAGGAATCACAATATATTCTCAGCATTCACACTTGTTTCTCAGCCTCTTAAAAAGATTGCAGCTGCACTGAAAATTAATTCTTCACAACACTCTAGGAAGGCAACAGAACTACTTGTAAAATTAGTCAAAGTGTGGTGAAAATTTCTTGATATTAGTGTGTGTGGGAGCCTATACATATGGCTAGAGCTTAGTCTGATGTTTAATAAGGCCACCTCACAGAGAAAGACCTAGCCTACTAGTCTGGTACTTTGCTAGATTTTAGTGATTAAAACAATTGCACAATAAGGGCATCCGAGACAAATTAAGTGAACACTGAAGAAACACAGTAGCAGAACTGTGAGTTGTACCTAGTGTCCTGATTACAAATCTAAGAGCTGGGCCATGTCAACATCCCCACTGATTTTCATGCATTAGGAGGAGGCCTTACTTTTCCAAGGTACCAGATAGGCACACTGGAAGCATTTCATGGGGAATTTTGTCCTATGGAGGTAGAAAAAGCCAGAAGGGAAGACTACAACCTGATGCTGATTGTGTGCATACAATACACTGGAATGAGGATTGTTTTTTTTAACCTATCATCCTGGCAGGCACCATCATCTCTGAAAGAACACTCTACAAAGAGTGTTCTTGAAAAGACCTGGTTCTGTATTCTTTCCATGTACTCTACCAGCCTCTCTTCCCACACTTCCAGAAATAAATGTATAGTGTCATGGTTTACAGAGTGCTTGCAAGGGACATTTTTAAAGTATCATTTCAGTGTAAGAAGAGAACTGATTTTCGTTGAGTAAATACTGTCTTCTTAAGGCAGTACAGTCTAACAAAAATGTACTAAATGTTGCTTATAGCTTGTGCAATGGCCTTTCTTGATTTTTTTTATCATGTGACCTGGAATAGTTTTTCTGTACACATACTTTTCAGATTTTTTAAAGAGTGAGAACTGGAAGGTCAAGCTGACACTTGGTGAATGCTATATAGGTATGTGTTTATTGCCCTATTCTAACAGATATCAAATGGAGATTTTACACAGCATGTTTAAAATGTGTACAACCACTGAAACCTGCATATAAAAACATTTAATTCTCTTGAAAGAAAATCTCATCTCACCAGGATTATAATGAGTATAAATTCATGTACTGATCCTGTGAATAGTCCATTTCGGATGGTTCTTGCAACACTGGCTTCATTGTCACTGTAATTAAGACTACAGAAGAGGATTCAGGGACATAAGCACCATACTGATTTTTTTATTAATAACTTGATAAAGTTTTGGTTATTGTGTGCTCTTTGACTAAGTTAGAGATGGAAAATTACAGCTTGTTTTAAAAAAACCACAGCTGGTGGATGAGAGCAAAGCATTTTGGAAAGAGACCAATTAACAATTGGCCAGGAGACCTGAGGTATTCAGGTTTTTTCTTATTTATCTGCATGACTGTTATCTGTGTGACTATGAATATTCATTCATACGGGGTCCTAGATTGAGTTCCTTGAAGCATCTTCCAGAGAGGCAGTAGAGGATGACATATAAACTGTAGTGCCCATAAGTTGTTTGAACCCCCCATTGTGCACCAGAGTGCAGCATGAGCATAACCATAAAACCACACTGTAGTTACAGCACCTGCTGTGATAATCTTTTGAGAGGTGGAATGATTGTGCTGCTATTCACTCCAAAGTCTCCCTCAACGATAACCATTTGATTTTGCTTGGTTTGGCTGGTATGACTGTTAGACTCATGCTGGTAAAGTCAATTTGACTCTGTGAGACATCCAATTCCTAAATCTCTGATCTCCCCTGGTCCTAGTAACACTACCATCATTCAGTATTTATTCACATCACATATTCACAGCTAACAAGCAATGAACATACAGAAACACCTTGATAGTTTTTAACTCATTGTCTTAAGTAATCTGTTCGCTTAGAGAAACAGTAAAATAATGAAAATACTTTTAGCAAAATTTCCTCCAACAAACATCCAAATAAATAAAATGTTAGCTTGTCTTAAATCTAATTAACAAGGCATTTATATTAGACAGGATATCGAGCAATAATTATGTTACTTATTCAAACACATTTATGGAGCATTATCACATATCTACACATATCTCTCAAAAACATACTTCTCCTTACAAAATACACTAAAAATATATGACTTAGAGATATCTTCAAGATTTTCTGTTCAACAATCTTCTCTCCCCTCAAGAAGGTAGAAGCAGACAAAAATATCTTATTTTTGTAGGTCACTATTTAATATGGGCTAACAGAGAAAGAAATGGACTCTGTGTCCTCCTCCCCTACTTGGCTTCCATGGTATACTTGCCTTTACTTGTCTTTCACTTGCCTCTTCATTTCCTCATCTGGAAATAGAGGACATAATATGTTTTTGTGTAATATTCTGAGATCTAAAGATAACAAAATGCTAAATAATAATTTAAAATTATTATTTGTACAACATATGCAGGAGAAAGGGTATTGCAGTGCCAACAATACCAAGTGCCATTAGCACTATTGTGTTCAGTCTCCCTGAGCAGTGTCATTCTCATCTTACACCTAGAACTACAGTTTAAAGACAATATTCAGGGCAAGATCCACCTCATACCTTGCAAAAAGCCCCCCAAAACAGCAACCACCATTTTCTCCTAACACATACAGAAGGATAATAGCACCCTTTGGTCATGGCCTGCCAGGTCTCATGATTAGACCTGTTGGCCCAGGGCCTGACAGCCTCTCCTTTGAGTCTCAGGGGACATTAACTACATTTTACAGTCTAGAAAGCTGCAATCTGACTCAATGGTGGTGACTACCATGCCACCTGAAGTTATCCTATTTTGTGAAAACTCCAAACTTACTGAAGATGAGTTCTCATCTAAGAAATCAGCTGAGAGAGGATGTGGCACGCAGGGTGGAAAGGGGAAAGCTGGAGTTATGGCCAGTTCTCTCAGGGCTCTAGAAAATGCATTGTGTTTCGATCATTGTAAAGTGGAAAGCATTTCTATGTAGTTCACCAGATAGTGACATTATTAATGTGTCATTTGGAATCAGAACAAATGAAGATAGTTTGCATGCCATTACTGATCTCTGAAGCCAGGCTTTGTCTAATGTTTCTAAAAGTAGAATATAACTCTCTAAAAATGCTCATAAGAATTTAATACTTAATTACTTAATTAAATAGCTGTACCTTCGTTTTCACCTTCTTTTCCTTTCAGATTTGTCTTATATCTACAGAATCTAAACAAAACTATCAATTTCAAGTCTTTCGGTTTTCTCAAAATGGAACAAACTGAAGCAAGGGAATCTCCTAAGCTACCAACTAGACCTGAAAGTGATATAAGTAAATCAATTGCATTTACAAAAGCTTCCATTTAAAATGAATAAAATGCTTCTTTTTAAGTCCTCTCATTATCCCTTCCAGTCATCAGAAAAGAGTGCTACATATTTGATGGCTATTTCCTGCATAGAGGTAAGGGAAAGGCAAATCTGCATTAAAACAGATCAAATCTTTAGCTGTCATTCTGTCAGCTGTTCTCTATGCTTGACATCCTCTTGAGATTACATCTGTAGGCCCTATACAAATGTCATTTTAAAAAATACATTACTTTCCAGTATCGTGTTATTTCAGCTGTTTTCATAATGATCAATTTAGTTTCTTATGTAATATTTCCTGTCAACTTTCCATCTCCATAGAGAAGTCAGTGGTAAGATTTTTCTTGCCTTTTCTTAAATTTTGATCTCTTTAGCTGAAGCAGATTAATATCCATTATAACAAATAAAGTGCATAAAATGACCCGCAGAAACTGCAGGTTGAGTGTACCGTGAGAACACTCAAAATGAAAGCAAGTGATTTTCTTCAGGGAAATATTAATGAAATAACTCAGAGAAATAAAGATGCTTGGGTTTTATTTTGCCCAAATGCAGTGAAGAAGGCACAGTTAGCTCCTCTGAGCTGCCCCATTACCAGAGATCCCATGAGTTTTACCTGGGGAGACAGGAAGTAGCATTTACCAGGGTACAAAAGAGATCCCTCTTTTCTTTACACAGTTCTTCCCCATTCCTTGTGGAGGAGGCATCTTGCCAATTGGATGTGAATGAGGTAAGGTACACCACTGTCTTGACAGTTCTGCAGGCTCAGGGCTTCCAGGGTAATTGAGTCCTGGGGCCTGAATAGCTTGAGAGTGTTTTCTTAGGTCTGTGATAAAATAAATGGGTGAACAATTGGCTGAATGTCAAGGCTGAAAGAATTGTAATAAATGGGGCAATATCTGGTACCACAAGAGTACTAACCCAGGGCTCATTTCTAGGGTCAGTTCTCTTTGGCACCAGTATCAGTGACCTGGACACAGGTGTTGAGTGCACACAAAGTTTATGGGTGATAAGGTACTAAGGGGAATCATTGATTCCAAAGAGGACTTAGAGAGATATCTTGATTAGAACACTGGGAAATCAATAACTGTGTGAAATTTAACAGAGAAGAGAATCTTGCCCTGTTAGTGAAATTAAATTGGAGAAATATTCACCTAAAATATTTAATGCTGATAAAACCACAAATTTGCTGGGACTGCAATCCACTGGAATTTACCCAGTAACATGATAAGTAAGCTACATCTACTTTCAGTCATCCATTCCAGTGCCTCCAGGTGTAAGTAGTTTTTTGTACAAGCATCCTCACAGGAATATAGATATACATACAAACATGTGTGTGTGTCTTAATTATATTAAACTGGATTTATTATCTCTACAGCAATATCAGCTTATTCAGGTTCTCATATGGGAAAAGGCATGCAGGAATAAAATACCACTGTGTAATAGTTAGAGGTGGAGGGTGAGCATGGCTCTGTGCTTTGCATTTGCTCTGAAAGAAGAGATCTTAGATGCTAAAATGTTTTATTTTTTATTTTTGGTATAGCTGCTCTGTTTTTTCTGCCAATATGGAGTTTTTTCTTTAATTTTTTTTTTTTTAGTCTCATTTGTAGCCTGTATCATTGAACTCCTTTATTGACACAGGTTTCAGTTCTCTGAGCTGTATGAGTCCCAACTGTAAATAAAAACATAGTTCATTTGTTTTCTATGAGGTTCACTGAAACTGACGAGACTCTTTACAGTGAGTTCAATGGGAGCTGGAAAAGCCCTCACTTGTACTGAGTTAGTTTTCCCTGTAGTCCAGTTTCCAAGTAATATTTGCGGAAAAAATACTTCATGGAAAGTGATGGCATAATAATACAATTTGCCACACATTTATTATATCTAGTAGAACTACCATGTAGTTGGAACATTATTACTGTGAAACACTTTTATTTCACAGTAACTGTAAAGTGACACCATGTCCCCTGTACAACCCCTTTCTCTCTTAAACACATGAGATAGCATAACTGAAATCTTATTTTCAGGCTCGTGCTTTCACTTCTTTATAGACAGGAACTGCAGAATGCCTAATAAAGGATCTTCTTTTCTTTTTTTCCTTTTCTTTATCTTTTGGTTTTTTTTAATGTGAAAAAGGTCATATTTTACAGCACTCTCTCTCTCTGACCAAATTACCCAGACAATTGTCAGGAGTCCATTAAAACTCTTTTCTTTCTGTAGATGCATTAGGGATCCCCTATTTCCTTGTAGATGTCCCTTTTACAATTGCAAAAGGATGAAAATTCTTAAGGAAAATTATGTTGTTCATCTCATAGCTTCCTATAGAATATAATAGCAATAGGGTCAAATTGACTGAAAATGCAGTATTAGTAATGCTCTATACATCTTGAAGGCTGTACAATTTCAGAAAGGATATCTTCCCTTTGGAAATATAGCTTAGGTAGAAGCCACTTTATCACTACTTATATCCATACATTTTTCTTAGACTATCCATGGATCACAAGAAATTCCAGTTGCATATATTTTGTGTTGCAATAATGCTGTTTCCTAGCTTATGTTTAATACATTATAAACATATTTCTCATGTGTGTTAATGTCTCTGTTGAAGTTTACTTCCTTTGTATTATTTCATCCTTTTACCTTACTTTTAAAAATTTTATCTTAAGTAATCATATTATTCTATTCGGTTCTCATGAGCATGTTTTTTAAAATTTTGCTACTATGAAATAGAAACGTGCTGCACTAGGTAGTTATTGATGCTGTTCACTTTTAAGATGCTGGATTTTTATTTTTAAAACTTTTATATCAATATTGTTTTATAGCATCAGCAGCTTATGAAGAAAAATTGAAACTAAGACATAAATTCAGTGTTTTACAATAACCCAGTTCTTTGGTTTTTTATTACTCTGGAAGAGGGGAGCTGGGGGTTAGAATTTACCTCCAGTCCCAGCCTGGGCCATGGTCTACTTATTTGACTACTGCTGCTGTACTCCAGGGAATGAAAATGCTGACCTGGAAAAACAGGTGGACTGTGGAAACCCAGGGCACCGGGAATAATTCTCAGTCTGCTCTGGGGTGCCCTGGCCCCCAGGAGAGCACTGACTTTAACCCTCATTCATGGAGAAAGTTTCTTGACTTCAAGGTAGACTAGAATCCACAAAAGTGTGAAACAGATTATAGAGAGTAGTGTAGTTATATCACTTGGTGAGAAATTCAGGTTTGGGATTTTTAGTATGTTGTGGATGGAGGCAAATGGAGGGCACAGGGTGTTGTCCTGGGTTTCTTCTTCATGCGTCTTCTTCCTTCTTCTTTGTGGGTTTGGGTGGCATTTTGTAATTGGGCAGAAAAGTCTGCATTGTGGACTCTGTGGGATCAGTTATTGGGTTAAAAGGGAAAATAATCTAGGTGTCAGTTCTTAATTGGATAGTTTAGTCTTAAAAGACCTTGTACCAAGAGATTGTTAGCCATTTTGTGCCTTCTAATGAAAAGCTGACGAACTCACAGTAATGATAAGAAATGATAGGAAATAATAAACACCTGAGTCCGAACACGGATTACTGTCTCAAGTGCCTTCAATCCAGACCCAGAGAAGCCAACCACTGGTACCACCACAGTGGACAGAGGCTTTGTGTCAGAGTTATAACCCCTCATTAATTTAACAAATGTGTACACCTAGTCTAGTAATAACTTATTAACTTCAACAGACTCTTTTTCAATTAGCCAGAACTACACACAGTGAAAATGCAGGGGAACTAGGGCACAGCTGCTGATACTTATGTTGGAGTGTGAGACAAACTTCAGATGCAGAGAGATCAGACAAAAAGATGCTGCTCTATTTGGGCTATTCCAAAGTTGGGCCACCATAGCAGAACAATTTTTCATGTGGCAACTTTGTAGCCTGGGCTGCAGAATTTGGATCAAGCAGGCATTTCGGTTTATACACCTAGATACCTTTTTCATGAGCTAGGCCAGAATCAGTTACTAAAAAGTCTTTGAAAATAATTCTCAGATCATAAGTAAAATAGAAGAAAGGATATAAATTTCCAAATCCCTTCAACATCTCAAACTTCTTATTATACACAAACTTCTTTAGAAAGGCTTTTGCCAAGGCACAATGTATTAAAGTTTCCCAGACCTCATTCAAACCCTTTAATTTCTGTGCCTTGATCTGACAACAGCTGGTTACTTTGCAAAAGCTGAAATTTTGATGTTTCATTCTCCTCTGTGGTGAATCTCTTCAGGTGCCCTGCAAACATGAAGGAGGTATGTCACCACCTATCTGCATTAGCAGAACCCATAGAAGGACATGAACTGGAAGGGAGAGAGAAAGGTATCTCCCCATTACTATTCCAAAGGAGATAATAGCACAATAATGGAATTAAACATGCATGAGCATTTTGACAACGTTTTTTTATGAAAGCCATTGACCCAAAGGACCGGCTAAGGCCACAAAATTGTGCTCAAGATGACAAAACCAAACCAACCCCAAAAAAACTAAAGAAAAACCTGCACGCAGCAACACATGATGATTTGGAGCTTATTTATCTATATTAGCCCTGAAAAATTTACGCTTGTAACTTGATTTTAGGAGGTGATAGTGGAGTACAGGAAGATGTTCTAATATTTACCCTAAATCAATATTTCAAAGTCTGTGTGTATCGGTTGGCATTTGCCACTGAGTAAATGATCCTTTATTCACAAAGTTGTAACCTCACTGAAGGCTTGACTTGTAAAAACCATCCAGGAAAGAAAATGCTGTGACATTTTTAAAGATGAAGTGAGAAGGTAATAAAAATTTAAAGTTTTGAAACAATGTGTTGAAAACCAAATTATTTTGCATGCAGATTGGTAGAATAAGCTCTGCAATAGGCGCTTCTACACGTCCCAAAACCAAAAATGTAATGGGAGGTTCTAGGGGCAGGTTGGGAGCTAGGACTCAGACAGGTACTTTACAGGCAGTTTATCTGGTTCCTCACATTTACTGTTGGATGATATAGGTTTTTTCTGATTTGCTTGTTCAAAGACTCTTCAGAAGAGTGCGTTTAGCAGATAGCAAAATAGCACTTTCAGAGGATGTTACACCAGTGTAAAATCAAATGAAAGAAAAACAATTTATTGAGTTCAATTAAATATTTCCAATTATGTTTTAATAAATATTTTAACCTAACATGAAGTGCAGATCTTTACTCCCATTTTCATGGAATACCTTTTTCTTCCTGAAATGTGTGATTGCTAAATCAAAGGATTAAAAGAAATGTATCCTTGTTTTGATATTTACAATGGAATAAACTAAATAAGTAACATGTTTGTTATGTCTGCAAGCAAAATTAACTAAATGAAACAAGGCAGGCTGAATGGACATGCTGATTTCTCTGTTTTCAAGAAAGCCTCATTCTGGAAATAGTGACATACTACAATAAGTAACAGAAGTTTCATGCCATGTGTAGTTTTTACTTGCTGAGCAATAATTTCCGATCCAAGAATTTTCATAACAAATGATGCCCAAGCAGCTATACTCTGATTAACAAACTTCCTGTGTCATACACACACCATCTTCAACCAATGCCCTAGAGAAGAAAATGAAATTAAATTTATTAGGTGATGGAGAAAAATTTAAACTAGTTATGTTATTTGATACGCTCACTAGAGATTGTTCATTCTTCTTGTCTTTGTAAGCTTTTGTAATTGCATACCTTTCAAAAGGATGCTTCCAACATCCAATTATCACTACCCATAAATAAGCCAGGGCCATATTGCTGCCTTTTTCATCCTAAAAATCAGCTCCCAGCAAGGCACTCAGATAGTTCAGCCACCCACAATCACACCACAACTATTTGTTTATTGAGAAGGAAAATATGGTCAGACTTACAAAGCTGGGTATGTATTATTAACATCAGCTTGGAAAGTGTTGTGGTCAAGCTGTGGTAAATATCACTGGTAGTAGAGTATTGAAGAGTTTGGGAAGTCATCAACAAGTGCTTTCAAAATGGAACACATGACATAACCACAAGCTGTACTTTATTAAATTTGAAACTGTAATGTGAGGAGTGACCTAATTTAATTCATGTGGCTCCATGTATTTGAAGTTAATAGACCTTTTCTTACTGGGGAGGGGCAACAAGGCCTTTAACAAAATACCAGCCCTACTATGCCAAGCTGTTTGTCTTTGGGGATTCATTCTTTTCATATTATGATTGATAATTCATGGATTCCACGGGGATTTCCTGTACATTTACTCATTCTATTTGAAGGGGTAATTAACTGCAGGTGTGAACAGCTTTCTTATCCGCAGGTGTAATGGCGGGGTGGAGTCAGACTGCTCACATATGGCGTACCAGGTCTTCAGGCAGCTGCAAAATGAGGATTCTGGAGATGGAGGCATTGCATCATGTTCTAGTGTTTACTGGTAAAATTCGTCAGACATTGTTCAAAACCTTGATTTTATAGGAGTATTTTATAAATCCTTTTTTTATTTATTTATATCTTATGGATTTTTTCCAGTTCTATATTTCTTGCCTAGAGAGTCAAATGCCTCAAAAATACTACCAGATTATCACCTTCAATTTTTGAAACAATTCTTCAGGTTTCCTGGCCTGTTATTATGGCCTTTTAATGCATCCAACAACAAAAATTAATACCAACTGTGCCTCCTAGTTCCTTCACAGTTGTTGTTTCCAAAAATTCAAACTACCCACATTTCCTTTCAGCATTTGAGATCAAGACAGAATATTTTGACATTCTAAATTCAAAATATTCAACTGTAATCTGCTTAGGGACATCACAGGACTTTTATTTTTATTTTCATTTAGATTCAGCTTCCCTGCAGACTAGGCAGATCATGTTATATGTTATATAATTTGGGGGGAAAATCATGATGATTTCCCACATTTAAAAAAATTACTGTTAAAATGGAAACTGTTCAATAGAGAATTTTGATTTGGGGAACAATTATTTTCCATTCAAAAAGCACTTTCATAGGAAATGTTTCATTTGCTACTGAGCTGTGTTTCCATTGCATCAAAGTCTTTTCTGCAGCTCATATTGTTATCACTGTGAACAGGCTGGGACTGCACCATCAGTGGGAAGGAGGCATGGCTGGCGCAGTTGACTTCAACAGACCAAAGGGACACATCATAAATAGCGGCATCATACTTAGCCATAAGAACTGTGTGAACAAAGAGGAAGAAGTGATGCTTGGAGTTATGGCATTTTTCTTCCCAAGTCAACACTTCATGTGAGGGAACCCTGCTTTCCTGGGGATGACTGAATACCTCCCTGACTGTGGGAAATGGTGAATTAATTCCTTGTTTTGTGTTGCTTGCATTCACAGTTTTTGTTTTACCTAACCCCCAAATATGTTCCCTTTTAACTTTCCAATGGATTTCCCCATCCCACTAGGGAGGAGAGAGGGAGAGGCTGTAGTGCTTAGTTTTAGTCTGGATTTAAAACAAAATCTGGTTTCAAAATACTTGAATTACTCTAGATTTTTTTAAAAATATTTTTTCATTAAAATAATATTAATATTAATCCAAGTTTTCCAGATCTTGACAAAATATGGCTTCCTAGAACCATGGGAACATCAAAGTGTTAACCAGATATTTGACCAAAAGTCTTATACTTTATGCCCTGTTTAGGTCACTAGAAGATATTTATGCAGAAGTTAATTTTGTTCCTGAAACATCTGAAAGAGTTAACAGTGAAAACACAACTAGAATGAAAGAAAGAAAAATCTAAACAGAAAACATAGAAAGAGGAGGCAAAGCAATCAGCTTTGGGTTAAGGTTGTCTTCTAGAACCTAGTTAAGGTTGTTGTAAGGTAGAAAAGGAGATTCTCCAGCAGTTCAAACCCAGTCTCTGTGTGGGAGCTGTATCATATTACACGCTGTGCTGGCTCTGGAATTGATGAGAAATCAAATCCTGATTGTGGGAGGAAGTGAGTCACACATTGCAGGGATGATATGAAAGGATTGTCCAGGGATATGGAGGCTCTAGCTCCTGCCAACAGGACACTTTGAGAACTCCTATCATCTCATACTGCTCTTATCTATCCTTGACACTTCTATTTTTTTTTTTTGGTCTATATCTATATTATCTATATCTGTATAAAGTTGCCAAACTATTTCTCCTCCCTTCCTCCCCAGTTATCACCCATTCAATGAAAATATTTTTATTTTACATAATGATGTAATGCCTAATGAATAAGATAACAGAGCTTCCAAAATCCAGCCTATTGTAGTGAGAAAAATAACATAACCTACAAGAGGCTTATTCCTGAAAAGGGCTTTTAAGGTGGGAGAAAAGCATATGAAAATTTAGAGCATAAAAAGATATTTTAATTGGCCTTTTTCTTTCTCTTCAGCACTAAAATCCAGTTCCTCACCCCGGGTCTTGGTATTCTTTAATGTGGATTCAATACCTGTACATAATCTTCTTACCCAAAGAAACACCCACAACAATTTATCAGTATTTCCTGATCATTTTCTGCTTACACCTCGTAATTCAAAGGGGGCAGTGGAAACCTGATATTCTTGGGGGGTGTGTGTGTATATATGCCAAGAAGGTGTAGATTCAGTACCATTGAGGGGCAGAAGAGCCCGTCTCTGAATTGTTGAGGTGAAAATAGGGCCTTCCTCACTGTGTTCTGCATCTGGAAGCATGCATTTTCTGGAGGCCTAAATCCCCTAACAGAGTGAGTTTTCTTCACACCCAAATCAGAGGACACAGAAAAAGCCTTCTATTAAAAGATTAATACTCCTCACAAGTAATAGTAGATATAATTTCCCTTGAACAACAAATGATTTCTTTGATTAGTATAATTCTCAAACCATTAAGACAGTATTTTCCTTTCCAAAATATACATTCATTCAACAGTTTCTCCCAAGCCTGCTTTCTCTAAGCTATATACATTTTCCCTTTTTGCACTGATACTAGCAGGAGACAGCAGATCAGCAGCCTCTGAAAGGCAGAAGACCTCTGCCTGGGCCGTAGAGGGTCACGAGGTGGTATCGACAGTCTTGGATTCGTCTGCAGGAAGACCAAGCTGCAGGGGGTGTCACTAGCTTGAGAGACAGACATTATTTTCCAGATATGATTTATTTGTCTTCAGGGGCTATCAGCAAGATTTTTAAAAGCACCTCAAGTCATGGCTTTCTGGTTTCTCTGCTGAAAGTAGCAGCCAGTCAAAACACCTTTGATGGAACAGTTCTACATCAGAAGATGGAGTTTCATCAATTTGACTTTTTTTTTCCCCCAAGTGGAACATGTCAATTTCAATTAAGCTTTATATGTGGATATGTCAAAATGAATAATTTCAAGTTTTGTATTTGGTTTTGATAAAATAAAATGTTTTCGTTTGTCTTTATTATTTTGGGGGTACAATAAAAGACAGGACTGGGAAAATCTAATCTCTTAAGCATGTTCAGCTGTATCAATACCTCTTTCTAAAATGCCACACTCAGAAAACTCCTTCCTTTTAACTGTGAACAATAGTAAATTCTCTCTGAATAAGAGTTATTTGCCATGTTTGAGCTATTTTACTGATATATTATCAGAACAGTACTGCCCAATTTAGCTAATCAGTTGATCACATATTTCCAGATCAAATTATTGTTGCCTTTATTATTGATTACCTCAGTATTCTATTATTATCTTTCCAACAACAAAATCCTGCTACCATCTTACAAGAAGTCTTTGAGTAACTTTATTCCTCATGATGTATCAAATATCTGAGCCTTTTATTAATTTCCAAGTTATTTTTTCAGATGCTTATGAACAGTTTGATAATTTGTTTCAAGTTACACTGATCTGACTCTTGCCTAGGTCTTCATTTTATGGAAAATCTTTCTTTATTCAATATTCTTTGGTCTTCTATGGAGGGGAGGGGATGGGAAATTTTTAATAATTTCTACTTTAAAATGAGGTTTTACTCGTTGTCTTTCAAATTTCTTTTCTTATCCTTTGAACAGCTCAGGGTAGAGAGCTCTTTTGAAAATGAGTAAGAATCTGCCACCTACCTTGAATTATTTTCTTTTTTATGTCAGATTATGGTCAATTAACAATGCAAACAGAGAGAAGAAATAGAGAATAGTAAAAAGAATTTATAGTGTTTTTTCTGTGTTTAAGAAAATATTTGAAAATAGAAATCAGAGCATAATTTATAATTATTTTCCTGCTAATTGGCTATTGCCGAATTTCCATATCAATAAATACATTTGTTTTTTTCTGCACAGGTTTCCAGCCTTTTGTTCCAGATCAGGTTTCTGTCACATTAAATGGGGAACATTTTCTATTATCTTGTACATAAAAGAACTATGTTTCAGTTAAATATACACAAAGAAATAAAATATAGAAGAACTAAATAAAAATGGAAATAAACTATAGAAGAACTAAATATTGAGTTGAGTTAGATGTGTCTATTTTTTCTCACCCAGATATTGTCCTTGGAAATATGCCCCAGACATAAAAGGCCATTCTTCCCAACAAATACTTGGGAAAGCATCTCTGATAAAGTTCAAATTACAGAATAATGAGTGCAACATCAACTCTCTGTATTGTATACTAATTTTGGCAGTGCTATTAGAAAAAGAAAATAACAAGAGACACCCATTAAGGACGAGCTTAGAGGGTCTCATTTTCAAAGCATTGAAGCAAAAGGCCGCTTGCAAGAATATATGCCCAATTGCATGCTTAATCTGCAGGCACAATTACTGTGACTTCATGTCATTCTCAGGTATTGAAACTCAACTGACCATTTCTATGCATGCAACCTGATTTGCATTTGGAATCACAGTAACTGTGCATTCAGATTAAATGTGTAATTATGCAGACAATTTTGCACATGGCCCTGAGCTTCTAATATTTGGAAAAATCAAACCCTGGAGGCTGCAATCCTCTCTTGAATATACAGAACTCCTACTGTCCCATTAAAAGGGTAATCAAGAGCAGGATATGTTTTCACAGCACCCTTCTTTTATAAACAATTCTTTCTTGTACTGAAAATCTAGCCCAAACCCAGAAGCCACTTAAAAATTAAAATTCTTTGCATAATTTATACAGCCTGGATTGAAATAGGCAATGTATTTATCAACTCCTTTACACATTGGAATGCCAAGATGAACACAAATAATGCTGACAGCTCTGCACCACAATAGAGTGAACAATTAAACACTCTTGTACCCAAAGGGTGCTTTCTTGGTCTGTGTTTCATAGCTATAGTAGGAATAGAAGGAGGAGTATGAGAACCTGGGCAAGGAAACTAGAAGGCAAAGATAGACATCTAAATGACAGAAAATGAGGAGAAAAGTCTCCAGAGTAGGTCTGCAATTTTGTATTCAGAACTCAGCTGAACAGATTAAAAAAACCTAAACCATAAAAGATTGCTAAATGCAGGGGGTCTTAACTATATGTGATAATAATATTAACACAGGAGACACAAAGTACTTTTCAGCTGCAGGCGCCAGAATACTTTACATGAATGTTTATTATTACTAGCACTTTACAGAAGGAAGACCTAAGCTACTGAAAGGTTCTGTCACATGCTAACAACTAGTCAGAAGCCAAGAAGCAGGTTCCTTACCTATTTCTACAGTTTTCCTGAGAATCCTTAAAGTCAGAATTAAAATGAGAGCATAGCCCTTTTTGCATTGGCATTAGACTACAGCAGAATAGCCAGCTTTTCTTCAAGGGAAATTTGTGTCATCACAGGGCAGATGAAAGAAAATTTTAAAGAAATTCAAAGATTGTGCTACTCTACAACTGTTCAGCTTTTCTGTAAAGAAGTAGCTTCAAATTGTCATTCCTCTAAATAATTCTTTAGTGTGTGTATATATGTGTTATATATCTGTTACCAGTATTAACATAAATACAGCCAGTATAGAACTTCCTTGTGCAATTTAAGTGGTCATTTTAACAACAGACATATAAATAGAATTACTCCTTCCTTTGGAAGAAATTTTCATATCTTTATTATAGTATTCTATAATAAAGAAATCTGCCATTGAACTACTATTTATATGAATCAGTTATAAATATCAATAGATAGTGGTGCAGAGTATCTATTAATACTGGAAATACATTTTGCTTTGTTCTAGCTATAAAAAAACACTTTCCACCTAGTTTTCTTAATGTGAATTTTGAATGACTATATGGCTGCGCATTTGTTACTCATACTCATGACATCCTGTGCAATGGAAAGGGAACAAAGTCCAGGAGAACACTTCAAACAAAGAGGCAAAATGGCCCCTTTGCATCTGCTCTATCTGCTTTCTAGGAGCAGTCCTTACCTATCATGTAAAAATGCCTTGCATGAAGAATGTGGCCATGCCATGTGTAGAAAAGTGGTAATTGGGCATTCATATTCTTTCATGCTCTATAATCTTTGCAAGAGTAACATCATCTCTTCCCCAGCACCTTTGTCTGTAGGTACCGTTGCCAAGACAGAAATTCTTCAGATAACAGAAGAAATTATCGTTTTCTCTGAGCCTCATTATGACAGAAGATGAGAAAGCAGAGAGACTTCCAGAGCAGGACATCTCTAGGATATAGCTGCAGCTTCCTTCAGGGTCCAGTGAACAACTAACCAATTCATCCTGCATCTTCAGTAACATCTCCAGCTCACTCTCTGGACAGCGATGTGCAGGGATGTTCTTGAGCCCTCTGTCCCCTCCTGTAGAATGTCTGTCTTAAAATACTACTCCTCCTAACCAGTAACAACAGCAGAACTTGCAACCAGGAGTGGTTCAGCACCAGTAGGGGCAGAAAGAAAGTTTTTAAACCCCTTGCTTCAGTGAGGGTAGGCCCATAGACATAGGCTTGCCATATCCTTTGCTCTAAGTATCCCGATACTAGGTCCCAAAACCCTGTTACATGCCATTATGGGGAGAGGGGAGATGTGTACAGTATCACACCAATACATAAAAAAGTTTCTGAAGACAAGGGTTACCTGGCTGGACACTTAAGCTGTATTTAATAACAACTGGAGTTCCTACAATACTGATCCAGTGCTGAAAGTAACTGTCAGCTTTTCAGTAGTCTTCATAGGTATTTTTAGCAATCTAAAAGGGGGTCTTCTGGCAAGTGGGGGAACTTGCATTATTTCTGCAGTTTTGACCCTCCAGCAGAACATGAAAACTGCCACAGCTCTAAGATTAAAACGCTGGTGCAGTCCAAATGTCAAGTTCTTATTCACCAAAATTTTCATGCACTTCTTTTTGTGGCCTCATTTGGAGGTATGACAGCAAACACCTGCAGCTAGCTATGTCCACAGAAACGTTAGAATCAGCTCTCTTTGTTGCTATTACACTGTATCTGGATAGAATTGCCTCAACAGTGCAAGTATGATGTCATATGACTGATTTCATCTTTCTGTGATCCTGCTTCTTCTGGACGCGTTACTTGCAGAAGATGCCATGAGAAAAAAGCAGCGGTATTGCTCATGTTAGCAGTCCTGTTGTTCTGCACTGTCGGAAATGAATATATTTCAGAATGGTGACTTATGAATTAACATCTGTAGCAGTGATGAGACATGACGAGGTCTATTAATGAAAGAGTTCCTTCCCATGTTCTGTTACATTGAACACCACCTGCAAAAAAAAGTATAGAATAATGCAAAATATACATGAAATATACATGCAAAACATACATGAAAATGTACTCGCTTCACATTGGCTCATATTTTTTAGAGTGATGAACAAACTTACCCATTGCATGGAAAAAAAAGTACCTAGGAACAAGAATGGGTTTTCACAGTGAAATTAAATTATCTACAGCATTTTTGAGAACCTTTGTTAAAAGGCTCTTTTTGTTCCTGGTGTGAATTTTCTTAACCCTTGCTTTTGTGGGAGTGAGTCAGGCTGTGAATAGCATTTAAATATAATTTTTCACATAATGCCTAGCCTACTTTCAAAACTCAAGTAGCAATTTAGTTACCTGGATTTTATTATATATTTCTATTTCAAATCTCACCTATGGTTTGAACATATTTTGTCTTTCATTTCAACCCAGTTGCTATGACTCAAAAGCCCACGCTAGACTAGAATATGGTAATAGAGGCAATTATATAATTGAGTATGCAGCACTACTCTCAGGTTAAGGTTTCACACCTGGGTGTCATTATTCTCTCCCATATCAATTTATTATTTAAGGACTTACCATTTGAAAGCTCTTAGTGTGCTCTGGCAATTAAAGTTGCAGAGTTTCTGTCTGCAGTAGCTGTATTTATTTTGCTCACCTAGCTTTTTGTGATAGAATAATTAGATCTGCTTATAATTCAGTAATGGCAGACTCCTCTGAAACTGCCAATATTGTCCAGCCTCCCTTTAATCATCTGCATGAAAAAAAAAGATAGGTGGAGTCTGTAGGACACACACACACACACACACACACACACACACACACACGCACGCACAACTAGGAAATAGAATTGTGGTAAAAATACATCCAAATATTTCAATTTTATTCATATTGGTAGACAAGATTGATTTCTGCACTGGAACTACAATAGCTGAGAACATTACATAGTAGCTTACCAAGGGAGTAAAATTCCCCAATTTAAAAACATGAACAAAATAAATTTTGTTATGGTAATATTAAATATGTGTTATTTATGTTATGACATTTAAATTACATTGTTATTCAAACTAGGCCTGTGCATCACAACTCATTGGAAAATTTTGGAAACAATCAGCTCTGGAAATTTATTCATTCAATGCTATGGGCACTAATAACATTATTTGCCTTCTTAAAGCCACAAAAAGCAGAGCAAGTTTCCTCTTTTACCAATATTACTTTTATATTTGTTAGAATAAACCAAGCCTCTCTTCGATTGAAGGAATGGGCCCTTAATAAAGACAGCAAGAAAAAGAGAAAAAATCCCACAGAGTTGCACAAACTTATATGAAGATGCAGGCATGTCTATATATATGCACAAAATCAGCAGAACACCTTTATGAGTGCTTGCATCAAAAATGTTTAGGTGCACACAGGACACCTTCAGAGAAATGTGTCCAAGCTTGCTGTAAAGTAATGTAAATTAGTATCTGAAAATGAGTTTACATTTTCCTAATCTAGACATGGAATCACAAAACTTGGTGAATTGTAACAAGTAAAGAATCACAGATATTTTCTCTATCCGAGCAATTACTGTCAGATGTATCACTTGTTCCTTCTCTTGAGTGTTTGCTTCACCATAACATAAGCTCACTTATCATGTGTGATTTTCATTACTTTACATATGGAGCTTCCAAAACAAAAGCTCAGTAAATTTATTTCAACCTCTGTAATGTTGCTTGGCTAGGGTCATGTCTACTTAACTGCAAACATGCTTGTCTTTTTCCTTTGCTACTTTGGATTTTATGTGCTTGTATTAGAAAAGTCAGTGTAAATAGCATGTAAACATTATAAGAAAACAAAGATAAAGCCAAAGGCAGAGCAACACCCTCTGACTTTCTTCACCCAGAAAAGTAAAAACAGAAATCTGAAAATCTTTGATATTTACCCTTGCAGTTACTCTCTTACCCTTGAATATTCCCAAATCCCCTTTTCCCCTGATCTTGAACTCCCAGAGTAGGAGAGATAGAAAGAAAGAAGACAAAGCCAAATCCATAACTTCTACAACCAATAAGTTTTCTTAGACAGCAATCTATGAAACCACAAATACAAAAATGAGTCCTTGCAGAAAATTCACAAAAGGTAGTGAACCGCTAGAGTGTATAATTCAAGTTAATTTAAATAATAATCTGAATAAATAATGTTTAGATTGGAACTTAAAGAGTATATTTTTATGTATTTTATGCATCAGTTATAAAATATAACCTGATTAATGTAACTACATAGCAAAATAGAATGCAATTCTAGGAAAGGGTAAAATGATTTTGTGAAGTGTCTAAATTTGGCGCAAAGTTTAAACTTGGAAATGGTAAGTATAGCAAACTCCACATAACATTAGAAGACCTTAAAACCCATAAGTTTTATTACACCAAGTCCTTCTGTTACAAATCACACCCACCACACATTTAATTGTACCATTCACCTTAAGAATAACACTTCTTCAGTGGTGCTGCTGGCCAAGGCCATGATGATTTATTACACATGTATTCTGGTTCTGTCATGCCTGAATGACATCTGTCTATTTCCATTTCAGGACACCTGCCACTATGGTATCTGAGCAAAAGCATGAGACACACTAATGTGCACATATCAGTTACGTGATAATTTGCTTTAAGCATTACAGCCATTTTGAGTCTTTTTATACACTCTTCAGAAAGGGCAGCACTGAAACTAATAGCCTTAAATTTTGTTCTGGGTCTTATGTGGCTAACTGACATTTAGAAACAGAGTCTCAACAGTTTTATTTGAGCAACAAACAAGACAACAACAACATAAAAGTGATTAACATCTGTGAAAATGAGTGCTGGAGTTAAGCAACAAGGGACTCAAACTTTCAAAGAAAATTAGAGAAAAATCTTACTGAAGGTTAAGATTTGGAATTCCATTCACCAGTTTCTCATGTATTGATTTTTGCCAAAATAAATGCTAAATTTAAAATGTCTCCAGCATAAGCAAAGTCTTCCCTCTGGGAGACATTTATAGTAAACAAAAGGCAGTTTATCACCAAACCTTCACAGGACAAGAACGGGACTTTTTATTTCTATTTGACTCCTCTTTCATGAACACTTGCATAACTGTTGAGTGTCACATTAAAATATCTATCCAAGGGCAGACTGGACATTTCCTCAAGTTACTGGCAATCAGAAGACTTTGAGTTTCCTAATTTTATCCATTTATTAAAGTGGTTTTGTAATCTCTAGGGATATAAAGGCACATCAATGGGTAACCTATTCACCAAAGCAAGAGTTTAAATAGAAAGGTGAAAATACCCAGTACTAATCTAGACATTCATCAAGTAATGCTAGGGGTTAGAAGGCAAAGGGATGCATTTTATGACTGGAACAGTACCTACCCTTACGTAGAATTTTGTCAAATCACTTGTATATCATATTAACATGGTGACACATGATGAGTGTTTATATGCTTCAAATTTAAGTCTTTATATGTTTCAAATTTTGCGTTGCTTTGTTTTTTCTACATTTCAAAAATATATGTCTTCCCACAGTGGTGGTGACAAGACTTATACTGAGTGCAAACAACAGCTAAAAGATGAATGAAAAATTACTGCATTTCTGTCTGAAGTTAGAGAAACAGAGATTTGTGGAATTGGCAGCATAAGAGAAATGTCTTGTCCCTAAGGAAATCCAGTCTGTGAGGCAGAGTCAGAGCAAGAGTTTTATCATGGTAGGTCATGAACAAAAATTGTAAAAGTACTGTCCCAAAATTCAAAGGGGAAACAATATTACTAATCTGCATCAATGTTTTGTAGATTTTCTGCTTTATAAAATGACAATTTGAAAGATTATTGCTTGTCAAGCTGTCTACTCTATGTAATCATTCCTTACACTGTCAGCCATAATTGAACAGAATATTGGAAAGAAGATTCATAATTTCTAAATAGAAGCTGGTAAAAATTGTTCTCTAATTTATACACCTACTGAAAATTTAGTATAAATAAGGTATGCCCAAAAATCTGTAGAACTTTGTTTCTCTGTATGTGGTTCCAACTAAGCAGTTACCATTAAAGGTATTTTTAAGCCTGTGTTCCTGGATTTAATGCAGAGTTTGGGTTCTTCTTGTATGGGGATATTTCTTAGGTTGTACACCAGGAGGTAGTCAGTTTATGAAACAAATACTAAAGTCACATCAGACAGTAAAAAAACCTTTTATTTCTGAAAAAAGTTCTTTGGGCAGATTAAAATTAAGTAGTTGAATACAGTCTGTGGCAAGAACATATCGTTTCATGAGAACACAGGAAATTATCTTTAGTCCTTGATAAATGTAATAAAGATTTAGTATCCTTATTAAGAATGCCTTGCATTTAATTATTTTTGAAGTGTTTATGTTATGGCAATTGCTCTTGAACACCTGGCACATTTTTGCTATGAGTAAATACTTAGCCCAAAATTTCTTAAACTTTGAATTAATTAATTTCCAAGAGAACTACTGATTTTATATCCAAAGCAATCAGTAGAGTAGTATAACTTGACAGCCACTCAAATCTACTAAATATGAAGGTCTTGTGTATTTCCCCATTCCTGCCCCTGGAAGGGGCTTCTGTGGCTCCTGGACTTCCTACAGCACTGATTTGCCCTACAGTACTGGTTCTGTCAAAGTGGCAAGATGCAAGAAAAGTAGTTTAGAAGTACTAAGTTCTTAGAACACTTCAGTTATGTCATTCCTCCTCAATTTAGTGATGAATGGATCAGCTTTAGAGGAATTACTAAATTTTTTGACTGTTGCATATCCAGACACTTATAGAAAGAGACAAATGTTGATAGATTTTCAAGAGCCAAGCACATTTATTTAGGGAGTCAGCCATTTGCATTTGCACTGTTCTTTTTAACACAAAAGGCCCAGGAGCATCCATATTGATTGTATAAAATGGCAGTGTTATGGGTAGAATAGTTGCAACTACATCAGGATGAGAAAATAGATCCCTGATTACTCAAATCATCTTGTTCAAATTCTTTTCAGTAGAATCACAGAATTTAAAACTTTTGTTTCCACATACTTGAAGCAATTCAATTTCTTCTTTAAATCAAGCACTATCATATATACTTCACAGTTTCATGTATACTCTGAATTGGGAAAAACATTATACTAAGAGATTCAAGTCACTAATGAAAATAAAAACTTTAATAAAACTGGAAAAAATATTTCCTGTGTGCAGTAAAATTCGCAGATTATATAAAGAATCTCAGTTTTCATTTTAGAATACATATGAATAGCAAAGAGAAAGAGTTTTGTGGGTTGGTACTCTCTAGGTAACTTCTACACTTTGAGGCCCTCTCTTATGCACACAGAGATTGAATTAGACACTCTGCTGTGTCATTCAGCTAAACAAATTTCATGACCTTAGGTTTCCTGTCAGTTCTTGTACATCTTCCACCTCAAAGTCAATCTTAATGTGCTTTTAATATTTTTTCCCAGAATAACGTCTTTCAAAAATCCCACGCTGACATTTAAGAGACAGTATTGCCTATAGAAGTTATTAACATCTAAAGAGATTAGATGAATATTTATAGATTATTATAGATTATTATAATATTTATATAGAATTTACACATTTTTCCAAACATCATAAAAATGTTTCTCTGGGATTATGGGGGTTTTTTTCGGTTGGTTTATTGGTTTTTTGGGGTTTTTTTTGTTTTGGGTTTATTTGTGCGTGCATGAGTATGGTTTTATTTTCCTGTTTAAATTGCCACTGCCAGACAGTGTACTTGAATATGTAATTTTATGGATGTGTAATTTCTAAGCAACTTCTGTATCCAAACTGTCTCTACCTTTGTCCGAAATGCCAAATAGAGGAAACAGTACTGCAAAGCTGAGCATATCTTAAACTATTACATTTATTTCTATTTATCCACAAGTTCATTCTTGTACTATGTTATTGATAATCAAAAAGTCCTGATTTATCTTTAAAGACATTGATTATGTCTTATCTTAAAAGACATTGATTATGTCTTTCCTCTTCCTAAAGGACTCCTGATGTTTCTTTCCTCTTTACGACCTATATCTTTTTTATGGCACTAATTACTTAACACTGATACTGGTTATTTCAAATCTCTTTATTTCAACTGGAAAACTACTACAGTGAATGAAATTTTTTTATGAAAAACAAGAAAAAGTTCAGAGTTGATAAGAATCAGTATGTTCAAGAAGGAATCCTTAAAACTCTGTTAGAATATGGCAGCAAAAGTATCCACGGTCCAGCATTAAAGTATCTTCTAAGCTCATCATATTCATCCCCATGAAAAATTTCAGGAAAAGTAATAATGACAGAAAAGAATATTTTTCCACCTAAAGGTGGGGACAGCGTAAAAATTAGTCAGATAGGCAGAGAAAATGCACGTTTTTTAACCATCTCTTTCCTCTCTTTGATCTAGCTTATTAATACCTTTTTGCTTCATTTATAACCCAAGTTGGGTGGTGGACAAAGAAATTAAGGAGACAAACAGTAGGGATCAAAACTAGTGAATTTTGCATATTTTCATGCCAACAACATCACTACAGAATGATGGAATTTTTCTTAAAACCTTCAAGTTTTCCATTAAAGACAAACTAAGATCAGATATTTTAATGCTGCAGGTATGGAAAAATATTCTGTATATTTTGCTTAAAAAAAAGTGACTGTAGATGGAATGGAGAAGTTCTCGGATGTCTCTCCACAGTGAAGTCCTGGTCAGTTAGAGGCAGGAATAGGGCCTTCTCCTGACTGATTCCCCTCTGTGACTGTTTCTTAAAGTGCCTGTATCACAGAAACAGAGTGTCATTGGCCATTTTTTCCATTTTCCTGAGTAAGTGTTACTACTGAAGCTCAGCAAGGGTCATTTCCAAATCTATAGCTTTTCCTCTAGAATTATATAGTAGTGGTATTTTCATAGGAATAGACAATTCCAGTAACCATTCTGTTGTCACTGTTAGGGAGAAAAGAAAGCATCATAAGGCCTTACAATGGGCTGTGATGGTCTTCTCTTTTCAGTGTGATGACATAACATTTAACATTTCGAACATGCCAGCAGCAAAAGCAGGGTCATGCACTGGGGAGGAATAAGCCCAGGCACCAGCACAGGCTGGGAGCTGATCTGCTGGAAAGCAGCTCTGAGGAGAAGGGCCTGGGGATCCTGGTGGACAACAAGCTGTCCATGAGCCAGCAGTGTGTCCTGGTGGCCAGGAAGGGCAATGGTGTCCCGGGGTGCATTAGGAAAAGCATTGCCAGCAGGCTGGGGGAGGTGATCCTGCCCCTCTACTCAACCCAGGTGAGGCACATCTGGAATGCTGTGTCCAGTTCTGGGCTCCTCAGGACCAGACATGGAGCTCCTGAAGCAGGTCCAGAAAAGGGCTACAGAGGTGGCGTGGGGACTGGAGCACCTCACTTATGAGGAGGGACTGTGGGAACTTGACCTGTTTAGTCTGGAGAAGAGGGAACCTCATCAATGGCTGCCTATTTGAAGGGACAGTGTCAAGAGGGTACATCAAGGTGGTGCTGAGAAATGGGGCAAGAGACAATGGAGAGAAACTGATGCACAGGAAGTTGCACCTGAACATCAGAAAGAACTTCTTTACTGTGTGGGTGACTGTGCACTGGAAAATCTTGCCCAGAGAGATTATGGATCACCCTGGAGGTATTTAGGAGCAGTCTGGGCACAATTCCATGCAATGAGTTCTAGGATGACCCTGCTGGAGCAGGGAAGCTGGACCAGATGTCGCCTTGTTGTTACTTCGAAACTTACCCCTTGTGAGATTCTGTCAAAATATCAGACCCTGTACAAGTATGATTCTCCTGAGCTTCTCCCATTGGAACAAGGCCAGTGTATTGATATTATGATGTTTGTTGATGTTATTTTTATTGGCCACAGCAGCTTTATAAGGGTATAAAAATCCTAGAAAATTTCCCTGTGACATTGAGAACATCTCACAAATAAAATGCTTTTTCTTAGCCTAGCCCCAAATGTCATTGACATTTTCAGAATTTTCCCATTTGTACACTGAGTCTATGGGAAGAAGGATACTGATATTTTAAATTTAAGTATCTATTGAAAGGCCAGAACCTGACTCCCAAGTACATAAGAGACAGATACTGTTAACTTCAGTTACCAGCAGAAAAAGCAATGTGCATTCAAGTAAAACACCAATACCTTTTTAATCTCAATTTCATAATGTTGTGTTCTCAGTTTTCTCTGAAACCTACAAGAAAAAGCCCAAGGGAGTTCATTTGGAAGATGCTTATTTTATACATATTTTATACAAAGATCAGTGTTTATTTCAGTTTTTAAAAGGAAAGGTAAGGAAAGCATTACTCCAGCTTAATGTAATATAAAAAACTTCTTTGCCTTGAGATAAACAAACAAGCAGGATAACAGCATATATTGGCACTCACAGGAGGGTAGGCTATTTTGGTATGTAAACATGAAGTTTAAGATCACATGCAGCTTCTTGATGATTTCTATTAATTCATTTCTGAAAAGGTCTTACATAATGAGAATAAGTAAATATTCCTCTATGGAATAAAACCTGTTGAAGAGAAAATTGAGTCTACAATGAAAATTGAATAATTAATTCAATCTATTGGACATTGTGTAATTTAATTTGTTCTTCTTAAAAAACCTAGTGACACAGACAACCAGTTTCTAGCCAGTGATATTATCCATGGTCATAATATGACCAAGAATAAATGACTCAAGTTCTTTTCAAGAAAGAACTCTTCTTTTGATTTTAGTAAAGCCTTACAACAGAGATGGAAACTCTCAGTTTGACATTAGGCTTCAAAAAACAAATACTTTAACTTACTGAAGCAGTACTCACATTCTAAATATCTTCCTGTCCTATCTCTCTATATGCATAATCCTAAACCTCCTTCTTGCTAGTTCTTCACACCTTTTTGCTAAAATTCCATGTCCTGCCTCATCCATTCCTACCCTAGTCTAGTTTTGCTCACTTTGGTTTGTTTCTTACCCCCACTCTCTCTCTTGTTCCCTCTTTCTTTCCCTGACTCTCTCTCTCTAATAGGAAGAGAGAGCTCTCTTTCTATTAATTGCTTCTTTCCCTTCAACTACCTTTCTCATCCAAATACTCTTTTCAAGTCATGGAAGAGACATTCCTTTCTTGCATGCTACCTGGACACCAGTACAGGAGAAATGAAGTTTAAGAAAAATAACCCTTCTGATCAGTTTTTGTCCCTGACAAAGGAACAGCCCAGAGTAGTAACCACAGAGAAAATCTCATTTTGAATCTCAAGCCCCAAGCAGATGCCATCACTGGAGCATTGTGGAAGAACTCTGAGGCGCAGAGCCCTAAGGAGCAAGAGCAGAGTATTTTTGTAGCCAGAGTCTCTAGAAATTTAGCTGACAAATATTAGCATATATTTATAAATGAAACTATGTATTTTCTCTCAATCTATGCAGCTTTCCATAAGAACAGCTAAAGGACATATCTGAAACAAAACACCTCCACAAATATTTGTGCGCTACGTGTATAGACTACTGCAAGTGTCAACAGAGTGTTCTCATCAAAGTGGTTGATGAAAATATTGTAATGATGTATTTCAATTTAACTTTGGCTGATTCTCAGAAATAACTGGAAGTTGCTAGCTGAAGGAGTGTTTATTCTTGTGTTTAAATCTGCTTAAGGAAGACATTTGGAATCAAACATTCTAGTCGGACCTGACACAACTCTCAAATTGACATGCAATTGAAAGAAGACCACACAATGAAAAATCAGTGTGGAATCCCATCTGCTGCCATGTCTGCTTACATTGCCTGTAATCCCAATTACTACTTAGAATCAGCATTTTGTTTTTAATTTCTCTAATATTACCTCCCACCATTTAACTCCAATAGCTTAGTTTATGTGACCTATTTGTCAGTAGTAAAAATGAGTCATCTAACAAATCATTCAAATTGCACCAAATAAAGCTACTGTGAAAGTTTGAGGGTGATATTTGGCTTCATCGTTATTCAAATGCTGGACTGTCTTGCAAGACACCTTATCAAGAGGTTACCTTATGTAAAATCCCATAGTTACCATGAATTTTAAAAAGACTGATCATGTTTAAATTTTTTTGCCTCAACGGGGCTTCAGTTCCTGGCATAATTATGATCTAACTAACAGCTCTCCAGACTTGCATGACAAACACCAGTGGACAGCAACAGGTTACTGTTTTAAAGGCAGGCTTTTAACTTCCTGTCTCCAGCAAGAATGGGAAAAAATATGTGACCCCTGGAGAAGAAATCCTATTGGCAGAGTTGGAGGTGGAGGATGCAAGTGTACTGATCGTAAGTAAATGATAGTCAGTACATAGTATTAAGAAAAGCCAAGAGTGAATTTATACATTATCTAGGAAAAAAAACCAAACCAAAGACAATTCTGTCCCATATGCCTGTTAATATGTATGATGACTGTAATAAAGCCTTAGATGGAAATAAGAAATAAAAAGAGTCAACACCTTAAACATCAGCATCAGAGCAGAAGATCCTCAGCAAGAGAGTTGAGAAAAGAACAGAATGGTTTTTTTTTGTCTATTTAGTGAGTTAGCTCCCCAAAAAATATTTACGAGAGAAAGGCTTATGGAAAACAAAACCCTTATCCTAACGGATCATATGGTTGGTTGTGCTAGACGGACTCATTTATCTCCATTGAAGGAGGACAAGACCTTTATAATTCACTTGTGGCTTCATTGCTTGTGAATTATGAGCCTTGCCCCCTTACTAGTGGGCACCAATCTGTTATCCCAGCAGACTGCTGTTGTTGTTATGCACTTTTTTTCCGCTTTATTGATAGGTGCCAGAAGATCTTGTTTTTCCCTTATCTGTACCTCACAAATACAATGAAATGTACTTTCTTCTGACATAAAACAAGGCTAGATGGTTATACAGGGTATATCCAAGGGAAGTCCTTTGAGTATCCTCTGTATCTCTTTATATCCTTTAGAAATCAAGTACTAAATAATTTCTTAGAGCTTCAAAATCTCTCAATCCTAAAAAGGGATCATTTAATCTATGAAAAAGGACAAAAATATATATTAGTGAGTATGAAATCAAAGACTTGCTGTACCTGCTAACCAAGAATTTATAGGCTTAGAAATGTATAGGCTTAGAAACGTATAGGCTTAGAAATAATCCCACAAAGATGAATATACAAATATTTATCGACAAAAAGGGACTAATAAGTGTGCCAGATGACTGTCAGTCATGCAGAAGCAGTGGGCTTCTATACTGCCTTTATGCCATAGCTATTAGTGTCACCTAGTGCATGAAATTATCATTCCCAACAGGACATATATATACTTAGATGCTGGCTCTATTGAAAGTCTGGAAGTCATTTAAAGTTGATGATGAAGTACACATGGTAAATCCTGATGCATAAAAATTGTCATTAAAAATAGTAACTAGGCTGATACATTTAAACCTAAAAGTTGTGAGTTTGAATTTCAAGTATTTTTGGTGAAATTTAATCTCCTAGTGGAACTGCTGTAAAAATTTAAAAAGCCTTCACATAATCCATCATAATCATAATCCATTATTTGTAATGAACATGTGAAAAATAAGGTTTTTCCTTTGCATATTTATTGTGGAAGAGAAGAATTTGTGGTAAATAGGTTCATGCAACTGCAGTTTCCGACATATCTGATTTTCTTTTAATTCTATCTGTTATATAAAACATGGATTTTTTGTTGTCAGAAATAAGTGAAAAGGTCCCCAAACATACAATTTAGTTTTCTTTCCATGCAGATTGGTTTCCGACTGCATTGTTTAGTATAAGAAAAGAAAAAGCATCTAAAGGAAATGTGATAAGTTAACAACAAAGATAAAGTGAAATAGCTTTGAAACTTATTTTTCCCTTCTAGTAAATGATGTCCTCTAACATGTCAGTGAATAAAGTTCAGCATGGCTTGATCAGTTTTTTGCTAATCACTTAGTAATAGCTCAGGGCAAAATGCCTTGGAAAGATTCTTAGCTCAATAAAACTGAGAAATTGAACACTAAGCTAGTAGAAGAGAGAGAGACAAAAGAAAAGCGCAAGCTCCTATTAGTATTACATTGGACAGGGACAGTAAATAATTGAGAGTTGTCAGCTAGAAGTTTCTTCATTATTCATGGGCTTATATTTAGTCCTTTATATCAATGCCATCTAATCTTGTTACGTCACTTGCACTCCTCAACTCAAACATTAATATGTCTGCTACTGACATGTGATATGCACTGGCTTTTCAGAGATATCACAGGCTGCTGATCTGCACCAGTCAAGAGCAATGTAATTGACACTGGCAGACAGAAATATTACTGCTAGATTGAAAAATATAAATAATAAATTAAAAATCTTCTTCCTATACTGCACAAAAAAAAATGTCCATAATAAGAAAAAGGTCTCTTCAATCACACCCACTGAGAATCAGCCCCAAATTAAAATAGCAATAGATTAAATGCAAGGGTCCCACTCAATTATACCGAGCGTCTGTACTCTTTTGGTAATACATTGTTTAACTACAGAGCAGCTGTGTAGGTTACTGTGAAGAGAAAGGGAAGATTGCAAGTAGTTCAGATCATGCTTCTGTTTTTAGGTTTAAACACCTGTAGAGGAGTCTCAACAATTTAGCTGAAGATACAGATATTTAGAAATAAGGCAAAGCTAAATGTACCTAAATGGCTGCTTCATATTATCATGGCAATAATATGAAAATGCAGTGACTGGCCTGCAAAACTCCTGAAGAGGGAAATAAAAATAAGGTTTAAAAATTAATGTATTGCACATCTTAGGAGTTTTTAGGAAGTTCAATTTTAATAAATGTGAAATAATTAAAAGCCAAAGTCAATTTAGTGCCACACCAACTGTATGCCTACACCACCAGTGGGTATGTATCAGTGTGTAGAGAAATGTGAGCAATAAAGTGTGTCAGGTTTGCTTCTAACAGTGCTGGTGCACTTTAATATGAAGAAAGGACAAGATGGGAAAAATGAAGAGGCACTTATGTATTCATCACTGATGGGGAAAATCAGAGTATTAAAAAACACCTATCAGCCCAGTGGGATGCTCATCTCAATCCACCTCTCAGGTATACTAGAAGTATTGTTGGACAGAGTGAGATGAAGATGAGCAAGCCCAACAGATTATGAGGATAGTAAAAAAAAAAAAAAAAAAAAAGGGGAGAAAAGGAAATGAAAGGAAATGGAAGATGGGAGAAAAATAAGAAAAAATAAAACAACTTCCTAGGAAAGGAAGTAACAGAAGTAACATACTAACATACTACATCTTTCCTGGATTGCTTGTTTCTGTTCCTTCTAATTTCTACCTCTACTACAGAAACCAAACCATGACTTTTCTTCGATTTTAGGAAATGAAATTTCTTCTCCCTCTCAGCTGGCATTGAATAAATAATACCCAAATAATCCCTAAATCAGAAAAAAGTTGCATCAAAAATTGTCCTATTTGCTTGGAGTTCAATACAATTGTTTGTTTCCGTGTTCTGTCTTACTAAACCCCAAGGTCAGTGAACAGATAGACAGATACAGTTCAGTGGGAGATGGAGCAGGTACAGCTGTGTTACATGGTAAGGGAGCTCTATGCTTCTGATACAATAGGCAAAATTAGGGAAAAAAACCTAGGTTTGTCTTTCTATAAATAAACTTGACGCACTGCCAAAGGTACTACACAATCATTTGTGTACAAAGATTAATTACATAGTTTTATAATAATTGGTAGCTCTTATGCACCAGTTATGAAGTCAAGATGTGAACATTTAACAAAGACAATCACATAGACTGATTCCCTAAACCATTTTAGGAAAGTAAGTATTAATTATTCTTTTATGTTTACTTGGTGTTTCCCCTATTTCTTTGGTTTTTGATTAAATAACAATTTATATTTGCAGAGGTTTTTTGTGGTTTTTTTTTCTTTATTTTAAATTTTAGCAACTACTCAACACCCAAACCTAATTTTAGGACTCTGGGGTTTCTTTTGTGATGGTATGTTGTACAGGAAGAGCCCACAAAAATCCCACGTCTTGCTGCCTGCATTCTATGATCTGTAAAGATACCTTGAATGTAAAGTAATTATGATAAAGGCAGTTACAAAATTAGAGTAAAAGGTGGGATTCATGTTTAATAATTGAAAAACAGGAGAGTCTGAACTGACATTCCCCTAACTGCTGTAATCATTTCCCATATTACTAAAAGCTTCTCTTTTCACTGGATGAGACAATACTGCTTTGAGTTCTGCTGTCTCCACATTGGTATTGGACATGAAAATCAGGAAAACTTTATAAGATCAATCTATAGACATGGTCACATAATAAACAAAGTATGACAGCCTTCAATTTCCAATGACATCCTGAGGTAAATGCAAATTTAGATATGCATTATTTTATGAAGATTGGGAATATGTAAACATGAAGTGGTTTCTTTTTGTTCCACAGTCAGCAAAAACTGAATACAACAGACCAGGATGCACAAAAGCAAATCCTTCCTATACTGTCAAATTCTAATTAATTCCTATCAGTCACAGTCTTTTTATATTTTAGGACACACAGTAACACATTGTGGGGTGTCACTTTGCTCATCTTCTCTAGGAATGGTAGCAATTTGTGAATAATATCAGGAAGCAGAGATCATTCTGGCATCAAATATTTTTTCTTAAAACATATGATAATTCTGTTTATCTTCCTCCAGAACTCAGTTTTTCTGAAGGGCAAAAAGTTTTTCCAAACCAGAGGTTTGGAAAAAGAAACAAACCAAAGAGAAATAATGAAAGCATGGCTTGCAACAGACAATATTAAATAACTTTTGTCCTGAATGTTTATCTTTCTGGATTCATGCAATTTCTGGATTCATTCTATTCATTCTATAGTTGTTCTATTCTTAGAACAACCACTATCTTTATGGAAGAATCGTAATAACTTGTATTACTAGTCCTATTGTTCATATCCCCAATTGTGATAAGCGAATGCAACAGCTTTAAAAAAATCCTATATAAACAAAACTCAAGCATAAAAATCTGGTGTTTTTTGTTTAATTCTAAAATTATTTCGACTAATTGTCAAACAAGTCAACTGCTGTCATCATATCTTATATCTTGTTGAGCTTACACATGACATTTGATACTAGCAGGCACCTCTGCTATGATACTAATTTTCCAGATTTGGCAGTTTTGTATATTCCTATATAAACCTTACATTCCATTAATGTGTTTAAATAAATAACTAAACAACAAAACACCAAGTGAAAAAGCCAAACCACAAATGTGACAATTCCAGACATACCCAATCAGAAGCTGATTTGGATTTAGGTTCACAGAGCTGGAGGAGGGACAAGGGAAGCAGTATCTCTTTCATATCTGCACACCTGTGCAGTGTCAGATGAGCTGTCTATAGGCAACAGAGGCCTTCAAGACTACCCAGTGGGAATCACATCCAGCAAACATTTTAAATTGCTCACTGTAATTCAGGGAGATACTGTTGTTTCCCAGATGTGTCTTTCAGAATGCTTCAGAAACTTGAAAGTAGCCTCCATGCTCTTAAAGTGAATCCCTTATATGATTTACCATCATCTTAAAAATATCACCACAAAGCTGAGACTTGCTTTGCAATAAAGATGAATGCCACTCTTTAGTGCATGTTTCAAAATAAATGGATTATATTAACTGATGTACAATTCCCCTCTCTCTATGATTACTTCTAATTTGTACATTCATAAAGCCATGGATTACTAATAACAGCTATCACTAATTTTCTCTGAAAGAGTTTGACGCTAAGTACTAGAGATCACAGTGAGTTATAATGAAAACTATGCTTGCAGATAATGTACAGACACAATTTCACTTCCTCCTCAAGGATTTAATAAAGAATACTACTAGTTTATACACCATCTAATTTCCCTAAAACGGAGTGGAGCAGCTTTTGAGCGCAGACAGGAGTGTCCATTGGTGTCCCCTAATGAATCCCTAAAAGCTGTATCATAACTGCCTTACATCAGTCAGCTTCTGTCCCAATGCTTGTCTGGCATCCCATGTCACACACAAGCAAACAAAGTAAGCCTAAGGGCCAATAAACATGTTACTTCAATCCCAACAGAAATGGAATGAAGTTTGTTGAGATGTTTGGTGCTCTTAATTGCAATACATATCAAAGAAAGACTGCCAGATGCTATGGCTCTGCACACAACTTTATTCCAAAGGAACAAGTTTCTGTGAGATCTTCATTACCAAGGCATACGAGGCTACAACTCTGGGGGAGCTCCCAGCAAAAATCCTTTGAATGGAAAATTCCTAAGGGCAACGCACAGGGTAATGTAAGAAGCTCTGAGGATCTGTCAGAGGAGAATCATGAAAATGCCCCTGGAAACACCTGGAACAGCAAGAATCACACTCATGCAGTATTTTTTAAGGGCTCAATTGTGCTAAAATTACTTGTTTCCTTTCCTTTCTTCTATTTTTTTTTTCCTTTCTATTCTTTTCTTCTACTGTTTTTTCTTTCCTTTAGCAAACTTTAGCCCTTCCCTTTTGCACCTATCATTACCTCTTCAAGTGTGTAGATTCCACTAAAGAGCAAAACCTACATAAAGAATGATATAACTGAAGTTTGATTCCTAACCTGGATTTCAGAGGATGCATCCAGTTCAGTTCTCTTTCTCCAGACACAAGCCTGGGCAATTCTTATTTTCACAGCTATATTTTCTTTCAAAACCTGAAAGGAAAGACAGGCAGAAAGGACAGATTCTGCCACTTCCCCCTGTATACTCCCTTCAGCACCCTAGCCTAGATGAAATGAGGATACACTTCCTTAAGGAAAACACTGGAAAAGCAGCAGTAAAGTAGAACACCTCAGTTCCTTATCTCACTCAAAAACCCCAACAAAGCAAAGTTCATTAGTTAGCAATTATGTGTTTTCAGTGGTGGAGTAAAAATGCAAGTGAGCTAACAGGCTACAGCACAATTTAAAACTAATAACAGCTGGAATATTTATTGGTTACTCAGGTCATAGTCTGCCACCCAGAACTTCATTAAATGTCATCTTTGCCATTAAAAACAAATCCTAACCTGACTGCAGGGAGTGAGGGGATGTCTCCAGCACAGGCAGAAACACCAAACTACTTTGTGTGTTGACTTTCTATGTGTGAGATATATAGTCAGCATTTCTAATGAATCTGCTTGGAGTGCCTGGGATATTATGATTTATAGCATCTTCCCACTCTCCATCATAGCATTTTATTAGATGGATGGGAAGCCAGTAGTAATGAGGTTAGGAATGAGAAAACATCCATCAAGCTTGGCTACATCTTCTCAGTAAAGACAACACACTATCTTGTACGTCACAGGCAGTGATTTGGTCACGATGGTATAAAACGTGTGATTAAAACCAAGCACTTGACACTAGATAATAGGCATCTAGTTAAAAAATAGCTCTAGTGTTCCTGACTTTTAATTAAACCCAACTCATAAATATGCACTGTGGTAAATATACTGCAGAATTGGTCTTTTTTATATTCCACCACATAACAATTACCTCCAGAATGAACACTTTATTTCACTACACGCTGTTGTTAGGCCAGAGAGAGTCTAAGAGACAGTCTAAAATATAAATGTTGAGCCAGTGATGTTAGCCAGGTACACCATGATCCCATCCACTTCAATTGCTTTCTCTCCTCACACTTCCTGCTGCAGTTATCAATCTAAAATAAAGCATCCTTGATCATTTTTAGCAATCTTTCAAGGCACCTTTGATTGCTTCAGTAATAACAGAGAGAGAGGGGGCCTCTGAAATGTAGAATGCTAGCGCACTGTAAATCTGTCTCTTTAACAGGTTTATTCTTTTGTGTGTGGCTCATTTACAGAAGATTTTTTACGTGGCTTTGAATAATGTAAAGCTGACAAATTTGTGTACAGAAGCCACAGACAGTATGCAGGCTCTTGTTCAGCAAGCTATTTAACTGTGCCTGACTTAAGTGCTTGAGTCATCTCGTGGAGGTTAACAGTCAATTACCGATTGATTGCTAACTCAACAATTGATCAATAAAGGAGTAATCCAGTTCCCTCATGGCCTCAAGAGACAACATCCTTGTGCTGAAACCAGAGGCACTGAGGTCAAGTTCTACATGTCAGGGAATTCTTGCAGCTGTAAAGGCAATGGGAGGCGTTTGGTGCCACAGATCACTGAGGCCAGCTGTAGTATTTCAGGATTTCATTCCCAGGTGCTCAGGATTTCATTCAGTGGGACACATGGTAACTGAAGACATTCTGTTCTAATAGCAAAAAGTAAGCATTTCTGGTTTTAAGGAAATCATTCTTATCTGCTAAATGAAGCACATTGGTATTTGCTTAGTTTTGAGCAAGGAACAACCTTGAGCCTAATGGATGTACTACAATTGGTAGGTACTCTACATGGTACATTTGGTATGACTAAATCTCTTCACTATTTTCCATTGTAAATGAAATATTTATCATATCTGATCGGAGTTATTAAAAATTCTTGGGATGTTGAGTCGAAAGGGAGTAAAACACATGAAATATAATGTCTTTCTTTTATTTACATAGTTTTTCAGTAATACAGTGAACATAGCATTTTTAAATTAATACAGTGAACACAGCATTTTTCTGTCACAGGCAGAAAATTGACATTTTGTAATGGTGACACATCTTGCTAAGAATGATGAGTTTTCCAGTGCAGCTGAATCACTGAACTTTATAATTTGCCTAAAAGATTTGCAAATTAATGATTTCTGCTGTAAATCACTATTTTTCCCCTCTAGGAAGACCTTTGAAGCATTTGCTAGTGGCCTCCAAGGAGGTAAATATTCATGTGATGCTTCTTCTGTTTCCACCTGCTGCACCAAAAGATACCTATACACAAGATATGTTTCAAAGTTAAATTTTGTGTATCATCAAAGTCTGCATTGCTGGGGTTTTTTTATAAGCTGAGGAAGAGGAAATGGCATTTTTTATTTTCAGTATAAAGACAGCTGGATCCATAATAAAAGTATCTTTCAAGAATGAACATGTTAATTTGCTTCAGAATGTTGAGGATTTTTTTTTAAAGCTGTTATCAATAAAAAGTACAATTTTTTCTGTGATCACAGAATGGGTCAGGTTGGAAGGGACAATAGGGGTGTCAGCTGGTCCAAACTCCCTGCTCCACCAGGTCCATTCTGGTGCACAGGATGACATCCAGAGAGTTCCTTACTATCTCAAATAAAGGACATTCCACAACCTGTCTGGGCAATCTATCCCAGTGTGTGGTGACAGGTGCATTAAGTTCTTCCTCACATTTGTGTGGAGCTTCTGTACATCTGTTTCTGTCCTTTGTCTCTTGTCCTATTGCTCAGCACCACCAAGCAGAGCCTGGATCCATCCTTGACACCCTCCCTTCAGATACTCACAGACAGTGATGAGGTCCCTTGTCTCTCAGCCGACTCTTCTCAAAGCTAAACAGCTCCCTCAGCCTTTCCTCATAAGCGAGGTGCTCCAGTCCCACAATCTTTGTCACTCTCTGCTGCACCCACTCCAGGAGCCCCATCTCTCTCCTCTCCCGAGGAGCCCAGAACTGGACACAGCACTCCAGATGTGCCTCACCAGGGCTGAGTAGAGGGGCAGGATCACCTCCCTCACCCTGCTGGCAATGTTCTTCCCAATGCACCCCAGGACACCATTGCCCTTCCTGGCCACCAGGACACACTGCTGGCTCATGGACAGCTTGCTGTCCACCAGGAACCCCAGGCCCTTCTCCTCAGAGCTGCTTTCCAGCAGATCCACCCCCAGCCTGTGCTGGTGCCTGGGCTTATTCCTCCCCAGTCCTAAAATATACAAAAAACCAGTAACCTGCTTCCCTACATTATTAGTGTTCTGCCAGTGCAACATCCTAATACAGCCCGTTCAGGTGTAATGTTTTTAAGTGATTTCTCTTTTCTTTCATGCCCTCATACTAATATTTAAAGTTAAACTAATTTCAATAGTTTCAGCAAATTATTGAAGTTTCATTGGATGGAAATGGTGGCATCACCAATCAAGCTCACTCTGTCGTATGGTGAGGTGAAATATATCTTGGTGCTATATTAACAACTTACTATTTGAAATGAATTTTAATAACAGGATTAAATTGCCTCAGCAAAAAAGATAAACTTGAATGTTAATAAAAGGTGTGGTATGATGCTATCTAAATACACGACTAAGATTTTCATACAAAACCAAAATTGTTTTTTGATGAAGGAAGCACTGATCGAATAGACTATGATCTGTCAACTTGCAGTCATCATAACCCTTGCCAAAAGAAATTTCTTATGCTGGCTTTGATTACACATTCATTTTTTGGAGGAATAAATTACATGCTCCTTTTGCTCTGTTAATATTGCAGGCTACCATGGATGCTGTTATACATTCCCTTGGAAACACATTTTATACAGTGCCAGTTAAGCAGGAGGTGGGAATATTGGCCAGAGGATTCCAATATCTCAGCTAAAGGTCAATATGGCTACCAACCAGCAAGAAATTATTTAGTAATGGCTTTTATAGTCAGCACTGGGTTCAAGCCCAGCTTCTACTAAGGGGGTTGAACATACAGGCTTCTCAATGAGAGCAGATGTTACCAAAGGAACCATCCTCGTATTGAGAAGGCAGCTTAAGATAAATATAAATTATGTCCATGACCTCCCCTGACCAAGCTGGCTTTTGCGTTTTTTCATCTTTAATAGTCTTAATGTTTCAACACAGAACCTAGTAAAATTCTTATATTGACATTTAGCCACTAAATCCACGCACAGACTCGGTAATGCTGACTGCTCCCTCCCCTTTTCACAGATAGCAAGAAATTCTAACCCTGACCAAAAACTACATCAGGTTAGATAGCTTGGATACTTTCTAGCATGCAAGGAAAAAAACATATCTTCTTTTAAGGGTTAACCAGAAAATAACTGCCAATCTAATTTTTTTCTGCTATTTTTGAGGCTTCTTAGTGTTCGAGTGAGGTTTTCACTTAGCTTTCTTCACATACTTCCATGAAAGGAGTATTGAGACTTTATTGGTGTCTTCAAAAATGCCCAGAGAGGTCTGAATTAGCAAGGTCTGGTATGGTTTTTAATTTAAGACTAAAAACTGACCTTGAATTGAATGAATTGATATGAATTGAGTTGAATTCAATTCAATTCAATTCAATTCAATGACAATTTAGCTTTAGAACAGGCAAAGAAATATTAACTCGTGTTCTTATATTCCAATAGAAATGCCCATACTTTGTGTTCTCTGCAAACAGGGTGGCCAGTTGTTAAAACAATACCAAGACTTTACTGCAAACAAATTTCAGTATAAAGAGTCTCACCAACATTGTGCACAATGACAGCAGAGAAACACCTGTACCTTTGGAGGGTGAGATGCAAGCTGGGCTATCTCCTCCTTCATCACTCTCACTTTTTCTTTGACTCTGGGCTTTCTGAACTCTGCACATTTAGACAGCTCTTCAGACAGATTCCCTTGCCATACAGGACTTGCATCATTAATAGCAGTCTCATCTTTCATTATCATTCTCAATTTCTTTGCAGCCTGCAGGAAGAAACTTGAAGTCTGTAATTTTGTCCCCACATGCCAATGAAGCTTAGATGAGGAGAATTCATTCTTTGAATTCTTCTGTTCTGAAAGTCACCATCCCTCATTAATGTATTTTCATCCACAGAAATTCAGTCAGGTTTTCAAAGGAAAACTTTATTTTCTCTATAATTTTATTATTAAATGGGCTGAAAGAAAAAGTTCCAACTTTTCCCACAAACCAGGAAGAAAGAATAATTTCATATTCACTTATTTCCTTGTATTTGTTCCATATCAATAATATTTCTTCTCATTTTATTTTTGCTAGTGGAAGAGCCTCATTTTTCATCAGCAACAGCTGACACTTTGAGGGCAGGTCTCTCATGTGACATGCCTGGACAGAAGCTGCAGGTGACCCTGTTTCATTAGACCACATGACTTCCCAAGACCAAAAATTCTGCTTTGTTCGAAAATTTCCAAGTGACTCTGAAGATTACCCTTTTTATCTATTTATAAGATGTGGCTTTTATCCTAGATTTTTGGAAATTAATTCTTTAAAGAATTAATTTAAAGAGATAGTTTCTGTGAAATGTATGGCTCAAACCTAACTCTTATGCAAGTAAATAACTTAAAGGCTGTCTGTCACCACCCACATAGTCTTTATTAATCCCTTCCAATTTTGAAGCACAAAGCAATGAAGCAGCAAAGAAAATGAAATTTTCTACTTATTAATATCTGTAAACTTTGTGCCTCTCTGGAATGAGAGTGTGAGGCAGGTATAAAAGGATATTTGAAATACTTAATTTGTACTTGGTCTGATCATAAACCATTAACCAATCCCAGTCATGAGTAGAAGGTATTTTGATTTTCTAAATTTTCAGAAGCCAAGTCTTTCTTTAATTAGGGAGTCAGGATGAAGGAGTTAGCTGACAGCTTTTCCACCCTGAGGCTACAACAAACTCTTCTGGAGATTTCCTATGAGTGCATGAATACTGAAAGTACATTGTTGTGATGTATAAACTTTGAGAGTCCTAAAAACTAGATTAAACATCCTTGATTTCTTCCTGACTGCAAAGGGTTGCTACCTTGATGGAGCCATAAGTTCAATGTGAAGAGGAATCTATGTGCAGATGAGAGTATCAGATGAAAAGAAGCTGAGCTGAGGTACATTTCTATCTGCAAGCCCTGAATACCTAAAGTTTAACACCTCTATTACAACACCAACAGCAAACTGTATTATGATTTTTTTTTCATTACACTCTTTTGGGAAAAGACAAGAAGTATAAGTAGACAGTGCAGCATCTTCCTTGAAAGAAAACTAGGCTTTTCTAAGTGTCACTTCTAACAAGAGTCCCACAGTGCCATTGTGTTTACTTTCTTTGCATAGGAAAGCTAAACAGTGAGAACACTGGTGCCTGAGCTCTTCAGCTATTGAGATATTGAATTCTGATCTTTAATAAACCAACACTGATTTACTTCACTGCTTCTGTTTGCTTAGTTAAGCTCCACTGGCATAGGAAAAGGCACACATAATTTAATCTGATTGCTTTTTTCATTTGATTTTTATTAATGCAGCAAGAAGGCATTGAGCTCAATGAATTCTCTCAGTTCTAACCAGTATAATATACCACTTCCTTCTTGACTTAAAGTTTCAAACAATAGCATAAAAATCCCAAAGAAGTATCAGAGCTTATGAGGAGTTGACATGAGGGCCATTACAATGGTACAGGCTATGCTCTTTCAGTCTTGTATTAAAAGTATAATTTGTGGAATAGAGAACAAATTCATTAAAGAGAGTGTTAAATGCTCTCATTTCTGTGGGGTTTGACATGCCATTGTGTTTTCTCCTAGAAAAATCCCACCATCTTGGGACTCCAGGATATCTGTGCAGCTGCTTTATGCCATCCAGCATCCAGCACAACCTGGTGCTCTTAGCATTAGATATTCTAGATAAATATAATACTGTTGAGCTGTCACAACTGGAGACACACAGATTTTCATGTCTTGCAGTTCACAGCAGCTTCAGACAAATCTATCTGTTTGTTTCAGGGTCATACCTCAAAAAAGCATTCATTTCTCTGTACAGAATTGTAACAGTGATTTTAAAAACAAGTTTAAAATAAAGCTAAGCACATGTAAGGGTGATTCCATGCTGTGTTTTTCATAAGCTCTGAAGACTCTTGCACTTTGTCTAGAGAAGAACTGATGAAAGTCTTGGAGTTTTCATTTTTCAGTTGCCATTTACCTGTTTTCCCACAAGCCAACATTGTTTATTGTGCTGTGTTATTCTACCTCTATCAACTTGATTATGTACCATTTTTTAATGTGTAGACTGAACTGAAACACATATAATATTATGAATTTATGTGTCTATATCTATATATTCTTACATATATGTATAAAAAAATAATGATTTTAAAACTCACAGTCTCTTGGGAGCATCTGTATGATTCTATTTTCAAATACAATGTTATGATGTCTACCTTCACTGAGGAGGAAGCAGCCCATCTGCTTTTTCTTTTCTCCTTGAAAAAGTGTAAAAAACAGTGATGTTAATTGACAAAATACTACTTCCTCTGTGACAGCAGAACATCACAATAAAGACAAAATCTCATAGGATAAAGAAGGAGAAAAAGAGAAAATTATACTTCTTTCTTGGTGAGGATATTCCTTTACAAAAATTTGTTTGGAAAGTGGCATTATTATTACTATCATCATCATCATCATCATCATCATTACAACATGGATTATTTTTCAAGTAAGACATGAACCATCCGTGAACCATCCTTCCATCTTCCCAGGGTACCTCCCATTCCAAAGCTGCTAATTATGCTCAGAAACAAATACATCTTCTGTATGTTCTTTATCATATTTATATCAATCAAAGTGAAAAGTGATTTATTTTCTGCTAGAATTGCATGATAACACATCTCCGTGTCTCTCAAAACCTTTTAGCACTGGTCACATTTTGTTCTTAAGTCCATAATTGTGTTGTTTGCCTCTACTTATGACTGACCTCTGCTTACTTTTCAACCTATAATCTATATTCTACTTCAAAGTCTGTGCGTGCATGGCATACAGATTACTGGGGTTTGTAGTATTTCTCCTTCACTGAAGCCAGCAAGAGTTTTATTACCTATTTCCCTAAGTATTATAAAAAGTATTAAAAGAATTTAAAGAGTATTTTAAGAAATTCTTTACTTCATTCTATCTCCATGCTAATATTCTCAGGTAAATGACAAGTAGATAAGATAAAAAAAGAAAAAATAAGAGTGTGCAGCAGATAAAAGTTTGTAGCCACAACTTTCAAACTTAGAGGCAAAACAAAACTATAGGTAATTAATAGTTCTGATTAAAAAACTTAAAGCACCTAGAAGGTTACAAGATCCTTTAGATTATTCTGGGTTTTTTTGAGAAGCTTTTATGAGTTTCAAAGCAAAATGTTTAATGTTTCCTGAAGCATTTTTCAAACGTTTCAGTTTTTCTAAGTTACCACATAACTAACCAAAGCAATACTTTTTAAAATTCACAATGTTATTAATTCCTTACTATTATATATCCATTATCAAGACCAAAATTTCAGCCTTTCAACACATTAGAGATAATGTCTGGAGATTGTTCCATATATTTTTACCACAAATCACCTTGAAGACGCTTTTATGCTCTAAACCAGTAGTTTCAGAGACAGAGCTGCCAACCTCTCCGTTATTTCAAATGAACAGTAAAAAAGCCCTCTCATACTTTCAGGAATGTAAGAACATTGACCAACACTAAATTCATTATCCTCAGTTCATTGATTATGCATCACTTATCAAACGCCTTCTGCCACAAAGCTTCTGAAATACCTAGTTCCGTGGAGATATCTGCATTGATAATATGATATTAGGCTGACTTGTGTGTCAAGGCATAAGTTTCCTGAGTTTTAACATGTGAAAGTAGCAGCTCTGTTCTGTTAAAACTCTTAAGTTTTATAATTTAATGTCATATGAAGCTTAAAACAAAAGATAGAGTTTCTGAAGCAACTTTTCTGTGTGGTGGTAAAATGGAGAACTCTCCAGAAATACTCAGCTAATGCTATAATTTTTATTCAAATGAAAAGAAGCCAGTTTAAAGCACCCTCAATTAATTTTTTACTTTCCTTTTTGCTTGTCTTGACACCAAACCATACACAAAATAGTAAATAGTTATATTGAAACATTTGCCAGGAACTTGTTCCTGTCATGGAACTAAAATGTCATCTGTCATAGCAAACAAACTATCACTCCCTATTTGCAAATGGCTTAGTTTTAGTCTGCTTGTCTGCCCACCTAATGGGATAGCAGAATATTGCTACCATGATGGGCCATTTGTTCAAAATTTGCCTCCAAGGATACTCCTCCAATTTATACTCAAAACATTGATTGTTTTGTTTCCTGGATGCTGTTCTGAACAGTGTAATGTGAAATCTTTTGGCACTCCCCTTTTAAGTGTTTACAGACAGACTTTCAAACATATATATTTGCCTAAATGTATAATATTAAAGGGGAGTGAAACATGATGTGTTAAGTGTTCGTAGGAAGGTCTGAACTATAGAAATTGTTTTAAAACAGTGCCCATAACATTTTCAAAACAACCAGTAGTTCCCACTAAATCTCAAGCAGACATGCAGATATTTTCATAAAGGATTCCACTTTTGGGACCAAATTGGGTGTTATAGCAAATAAATGTAATTTCTGTTTCTTATGACTATGTTAAAAGAAATTGTAATAAAATAATTTTCAATTCTTTGGGGTTTGGGGTTTTTTAATATATTTTTTTAAATACAGATCTAAAAATATCTATTAAATACAATCTATTTTAATAATAAGAATCATACACTTGGATTCTCAGCTTTTAATTTGCCATTCCCTATGAAGCATCCATGTGCAGTCCCTCAATCTCCAATTCTGAGGCATAATCCCATACAAGTACAGTATTAAGTTCCATGGTAAACCTGACAGAGGAGGGCAAAAAGGATTAGCCTGCTGCAGTTTAACAAAGATCCAGTGAATGTGTCACTTTAAAGCATGCCAAGTTTTGACATGAATAGGTACTTGCAATCTAAATGTGTTACTTATCTAAGTATTAATTACCTTCTGAGGAAAAAAAAGACAGTTATCCCACAGGAGTAGCCTGAATTTTACAGTATGGTCATTTGTAAGTAAATTTGCAAAGCTGTGCACAGGGAGCTAAGGATAAACCCTATTAGTGAATAAATGGATTTACACATTTTGTAATTGTATGCAGCTTGGAAAATGTACCTTTTCATGTCTTAGCCTAAGAATCCGATAGCTTATTTAGAGCTGCTGCCTGCCTGTACCTGGAAAAGATGCTAAATATCTGCATTGCCTCTAAAACATGACCCAATGTAAAAAAGTCCAAAAATAAGAATATGTCAAATTGTTTTTTTAGCTGAAGGTGTAGAAGATACCTCGGAGGTACAAAATAACACTAAAGGAGAATGAAGATAAGGGTGGCCTCAAATCCTAGTGGAAAAAACATTACTAGAGGGGAAGAAAAAAATGTTCCTAATATTTCAGCGTCCTGGTTTAGGGGACACTGGGAGGAAAGCTCCAAATGGGGGGCCCTCCAGAAAGCAAATTCAAATGGCCCCTCCCCAACCTGGGGGAGGAAAGGAGTTCTTCCAGGAAAATATTTCTTTGGAGAAAAATGGAATAAACTATTTCTTTAACAAGCAAAGTATTCACAAGCATAAAACATTTAATAATATTAAATGATAAAACCTCTCGCTGTTCTGAAGAGATGGCAAATTCAGAAAGTGCTTGTAGTGGGGTGTAGCTTGGCTTGCTGGGTCTCTTATCAGTCCCTCTGGTGCTGGACAGTGCTGTGTCATGGGCCAGGTGGAAGCTCCCAATGTTTTCCTCCGTGCTCAGTCCAGAGCAGGTCTGACTAGTTCCAAGAAAAAGGAAAACCGCAGTCCAGGGAACTTCTCTGCCTCAGCTAGCTAAAAACTAACTAAAAGCCAAGAAGAGCTCTGTCCCACCATCTGCCTGTGCTGCAGACAATACAGTCCAGGAGAAGGATGTGGGCGGAGGTGGAGGAGCAAGTGCAGTTTGTGATAACAAATTGTGTGCTTCTTCTCTCCCTGCCTCTGCTCTCAGAACCAGTCTTAAAAGGGGCAAAACTTAATATCCAGCATTAACAGAACAGATTATTAGGGATACAAGTATCATTATATAGATATATTATATATCTTAGTCACCCTAAGACATTCAGACATTTCCATATTTTTGAAATACATTTTATCACCAAAAAGTGACAAAAAGTCTTTTCCATTTCTCCAATTTCATTCAGGTTTTGCGTTTATAATTTAAAGGTTATTATCTGTTCCATTGTCTCCTATCATTTCCATTTCTCTCCTTCATGTATGTATATTTTTATGTCCTATAGCTTCTGTCTAAAGTCTCAAGACTGTGTTTAAAGTCTCACTGAAGTTTTCACAGTCAATTATTTATCTTTCTTCTAGCAATTTTTCCCTCAGTTATTATTTTCCAAAAATTTTCTCTGCCAGATTTCTTCATTCCTTTTCCCTCTGCAAGCCACCTATTAAACTCTAACATTCTTCCAAGATCTATTTTTCTACATATTCCAACTAAAAGCACACTATTCATTTGCATCAGCTTTGTCTTTCTCAGATTGCTTTCATGATTTTTCTTAACAAATCCAACTTCTGCCGCAGCCAATATTATCAACTCACTGGTTGCATTGTAATGGCCTTTCGCATCAGTGCTCCTATTTTCAAACTAGTACAATTCCTTTAATTTTGCTCTCTAATGTCACTACAAGTTGCCTCTTTAATCCTCAGCCTCTCTTCAGCACTGCTGTCGATACTCCAGTCCTTTCTCTGAATACTCTCTCCTCTGTCTCAAGCTTCTACCATCTACTCCCTTTCATCAGTGGCATTTCTTTAGCCTCACTGTTTTTTCTTCTCTCACTCTCCTTCAATCCTCTGCAAGCTAGTTTTTAGTTCTCCTCACCAGTGAAATGGTCAAATGACTCTCACTAATGACATTTTACGAGCTACAGTAAATAATTTAGGGTCAATGTTAATAATGCACAGGAAAGAAGGAGAGGAATGAAGAGATACAGGAAAAGTTTCAACAGAATACCGCAACATGATTGAGAGATACAAAATACATTTTTTCCTATTACCTCTTCTCCAGAGAAAAGTGCCTCATATTCCCAAACTGATACATAAAGGGAGGCAGATGAAGCCTGATGTTCAATAAATGAAGGACTGAGAAGCAGGAAGAGGTTCATGGACCAGGATAAAGTTAGAGAGGAAAATCTTGCACAAAGCCAAATGGGCTTTTCTTTACTAGAGCTTGAACAAAATTAAGTATGACTAGCAGCCTTGAGAAGGATTCGTGATTTCATAGTATTTAGAATAAGACAGGCAGCCAAACATCATTAGACTGTTTGAGTGCTTCCTATTTTTTAAATCAATACATTTCTCAGATACCATACACAGTTTAACTGACAGCAAAAGTACTTTGTTTTTTCATCAATAAAAATTGAAGCAGCTTGATTTAAATGCAGTGTTTCCAGCAGTAGCTCAAATATTCAAAATCTGTGTGTGATTTTTGCCTAGGTAGTGCTTCTGAGAAGGACTAATGAAATATAAACGGGGTAGAAGCTGTTTTCTTCTGCAGCATATGGATCAAAAAGTAGAACTGACCAAGTAATCCCTAAAGTGTGAAAAGTGTGAGTAAACCAAATATTTCCTTTGGAAAAACTTGCTTTACTGGGACAATAATAATGCCTTTTTAGATGAGAAAAAACTTTCAACTTTTCACTCGTGAAATTGAAGTTTCTAAGATCCTCACAAAAACTACTGAACCAAGTTGCCTGCTCCTGCAAAGAAGAAAGGCAAGAAGATTTAGTGAACTGACCCAGTATTTCACCATAAACAAGGCTGGAAAATTCCTGCCAGTATCCATCTACCTACTGATTTAAGTTTCCCAGGTGACCAACCAAATAATCAAGCCAATTCTTTCTCACAGGATAATAATTGCCATTAAAACCCCATTCCATTAAATCTTTCAGAGTTCTGACTTTATTGTCAAGGGCTGGTACCAGTTCTTTCCACTCTTCTTTCAAAATAAACCCCAAACCCCAACTTTCCACATTTCAGCCTGCTAGAGATAGTAGAGGATATCTTCCATAGTAACAAGTGGGCTTAAAAAGGCAGGATGCTTATCAAACATTTCATTGAAATTTTGTCCAAATAAAACAGGAAGAACCCTTCCCAGTCTCATCAAATGAAAGTCAGCGTGAGCCTGTATCTTTGTTGTTAGCTGCAAAACATATGTAACAATGTCATTATTTGCCCTGCTTCTGGAATCAGATGTCCCTTTTCCCCGGTACCCCTATGAGGAAAACAAAAAATACTAAAAGTCTTTAATAAGGGATCTTTGTGTAAAAAGTTTTTGGTTTAGATCTTTTGCCCCTCTCCCTCATTCCTCAAGGTATTGACCCTACTGCATCACACATGAACTCACAGCACATGACATGAAACTATGCAGTCATGGAATCACAGAATATGTGGAGCTGGAACAGACCCAACAGGACCATAGAGTTCAACTCCCAGTCCTGCACAGGACATCCCAAAAGTCACACCCTGTGCCTGGGAGCATTGCCCAGGTGCTTCTTGAGCTATGTCAGGCTGGTGCTGCGATCTCTTCCCTGGGGAGCCTGTTCCAGAACTCAACCACCAAGAAGGTAAAATACTTTTTTCTACTATTTAATCTAACCCAACTCAGCTTCATTTCCTCAAATCCTTTTGCTGGTCATGACAGTGAAGAGATCAGTACTTGCCTTTCAGCTTTCTGCAACTCTACACCCCACTAAAGTTCCCTTTAACATCTCTACAAACCCACCAAAAGAATTGTAAAAGGATTGGTTTCCCTGAGAAACACTTTATTTTAATCCTTTCCCAGGTGCTGTTCTCAGCTACCACTGACGAGTAAATCTTAACTGGGTTTGAGGGTTTTTTTTCCCCACACCATGTTCTTAATAAATATATTAATGGACTTAGTCTATACTTTTCAGCAAGATGTTTTGTGGAAGAGTTTTTTTTAAGCAGCTATAAAATAATCTTGATTATTTCAAAAGCTTCTGCACATAACATTTTTAGGCCCTCTTCATTTAAGGAAGTCAGTTAAGAGAACTGGAAATAATAAGACTTTCTCAAGTTTGCAAACATTTTCAAATTCCATTGTTTCACGAGATGTTTGAAACCATCTGCTGCTTTTTTGCTGGTGTGTACATCACTCCCTATGACAGTGACTGAGATGGGATATCTTACAGCTGGTTTGTCTGACACATCTCCACTAGGCAGCTCTTTTAGCTGAGAAGTTTATCCTTTCAGCGCTATAAAAAAATTAGCTTATCCTTGTTTTGTGATGAGTGTTGCTAGCATCTCCTAGCCCCTGAGAATGTTTCATCAAAACCAAGTCTGAATTTTGAAATGCCTGAATTGTCTTACCTTCCATATGAAAAGCACATGCTAGAGAAAGCATTTCTGAAGTCTACTTGAGTTTTCCCTAGCAGAGCAACTCAGTTAAATCTTGCCTCCAACCATGCTAATCTTCAATGAAATGTCTCTCTTATGAAAATATTCAACAAACCTAGGCTGACACATAAATCTTTTGTTAGAAGTATAAACTTGCCACCATGCCACTTTAGTACCCAAATTCTCATAAGAGAAACCACTACTTCTTTCTAAACTTCATCCATTTTCCAAGACAAGTGCTTAGTTACTGTGTGAACCTGCACAGCACAGAGGAGGAAATATTTTGGTCAAAATTTCCCTAGATCAGCCAGAGTGCACTAAACTGAACCACCATGGGATATCATATGTTTTGTATGGAGAAGTAATAAGCAGAACTAGAGGGTCACAAGGTCAGAAGGACCTTTGCTGCATTAATAACAGGATAGACACAGGTCACACTGCTGTAGAGCTCATGGGGCACCTGAACATCTGCTATGGCCAGCTCCACCATTCCCCTAAGCTGCAGACTTGAACATACTAATGAAAGAAATAACACTTATTTAAAAAGTCAAAGACCCATGGCCTGAAGAAGAATACAAAGGCAGACCATGCTGCAGTTGCTGGGTTTCTGAGAGCATGACCACTGTGGCTCTCCAGGAAGCACGTGGCTTTCTTCCCCATGTGTCTGGAGAGCGAGGGCAATGGGAGAATTTGAGGGAGGGGCTAGGACCAGGTGCCTCCAGGCTGATTCAGCACCCATTGAACTACACCAAGGCAAAAATCCTCCTATAAAGCGCAAACATTTTTACAACCTAACTAGTTAATATACAAAGCACTCAAGAGTTTTCATGTTTATTTTCTATGGTTTTGGTGCGAATTCATTAATTAACACAGTAAATTTGCTAATGAATATTTTAATAGTGTTAATATGCTGCATATGCAAATTGAGTTTATAGAGTATCACCTGGAGAAGAATGCTGGATTGATTTGTGATGCAAGTTTTGTTTTGTCACTCTTTCCCTTCCTTTATGTCAACCAGGTGACATTCCAGTAATAGCGGTGTCCTTAGAAAAAGTCATCATAGAAGATGATTTGACACAGGTAGTGAAGGTTAAATATTTTTAAAATGCAAACAAAATGAATTTTTAAAAGCTTCAAAATAGCTTCAGATTCAGAAAGCCCTTTACAATTCATGGGCAGTTCTCTTTAAGAAAAATGCTCTTAACTTATGCGTATTTCTCATTTGTCTGCTCAAAGATTTCTCTGTCTCTTCTACCACACAGTCTGTATAATTTAAGGTGACTCACTGTACAGGAAAGTTCACCTTCCATTAAGATGTTTTCTTTAGTAAGCACTCTTCTGGAAGTGCTGTAGTGTAAACATGAGTGGCTACGAATACGAACATTTATTAAATAGTGCTGATGAATTTTTCAATACCTAAGGGAGAGCAATTCACAGCTCAATCATTCAGGCCATTTTAAGTGCTGCACAGGACAATTCCACTACATCTTCCATTAATATTTAATTGCCCATTTTATTCTGTTTACCTTTTTGGTTAATATATAATTTAAAGCACTTCTACTAAAAAGGAGTGGGGAGGGAGGGAAGAGAAACAACTGTTAGCTGCTTTTAACAACTCTCTGGTGAGAAGTTTTCCTTCATTTAAAATTCATTGCAAAGAATTTTTATTTAATATTAGTAACACAAACCCCAGGTATTAAAGCAAAACTTGGAAGCAACTGTTGCATAACAGTCCTGACATTGACTTAAATTTGACTGACACCAATTTCTGACTGGCAGCCTTTCACAAAGCACCCTAGAAGACTGGGAGGATGCCACACAGTGTGAGCACTAGAAGAAGGTACTAGAATAAGTGTGTGAAAGTGTTACAGCCCCTGTTGCACAAAGAGTATTCCACAGGAAATAGCATTCTTCAAGGTTTTGATGGAGAGGGAAAGGGATTGGAAAATGTATCAAAAACATTTGGTCATGATTACAAAACCAGGGATGTTTACAGAGGGATATATTACATTGTGGTGATTAGGAAATAAACTGCCAGATTAATGGGCCTGAAAGTACTTGGGTACTGTGAAGTGGATAAAAAAGCAACTATCAAATAAGAGTGTTACACATGGTCCTCATTGCCAGTCATTGGGACATCGCAGCTCATCACATGAATCTCACAGAAAGTTATTTCTTTATCAAAAACAATAAAAAGCTTATTTTTGAATTTCGGACAAAATTACTAGCAGCTTTACTTAGGCTCTGGTCACTATTTTGAGAATCATAAGGAGACTCACGGGGGCTTAAATATTGACATAAATGTAGTTGTTTTGAACTTTTCAGAGGCTGAAAAGTATCACCTGGAGAAAAGCTACTTCAGAGGCTGTATGTTTGATCTTTCACTTTCTGTAGCCCTTAACACACATAAAACATGTTAGGAGTTTATGGTCTAGAGTAGTCTATCACTTTTATCACCTTCTGTCTTAAGATAAGGTTGGTGGTTTGCTGAGAAGTTTTTGAAAAAATAATACATAAATAATTAAAATTAATAAATTCCTTAGCTTCTTTGACTCACACTCTTCATTTTCTTTAACAATCATTCAAGGTATTATGCTATTATTCATAACATAATATCATGCCATAGAAGTACATCTAGATGTGGTATTAGAAATCTGGTCCATTAATCAAGCATTTTCTCCAGGTCAAATATGTCTTATTTTTCGGAATTACCTACAATATTAAGACTAACACATACGTAATCACATCATCAGTGCTCAACCTTCCTAACAAAAGTGAGAAAATGTAAACATATTTTTTTAAACTTAAAAATACTTCAGGAACTAGATATATATATTTTTTTTATGAAAGGAAAAACAAAAAGTATGAATATAATTAAAAAGCTTATCTACAGTGTTTAAGATATATCTATCACAATGCATAAAAACTGGAAAATGGAAAAAATTATTCTGGAAGGTGTTGAAAAAAATCTGAAAGACAACAGAGTCATTGGTCACAGCCAGCATGTCTTCAAGAGAGGAAAATCTTGCTTATCAAACTTGATTTCTTTTTATGACGAGGCAACTCACCCAGGTGATCAAGGGAAGCCAGTTGGTCTCTTTGGATTTTAGTAAAGACTTCAACACTGTCTCTCACAGGATCCTTCTGGACAAAATATCCAGCCCACAGCTGGATAAACACTTCATGGGGTGGGTGTGCAGCTGGGTCACGGGTCAGGCACAAAGGGTTACAGTGAATGGGGTGACATCAGACTGGGGACCTGTCACTGGTGGGGTTCCACAAGGGCCCCATGCTCAGCCCTCTGCTCTTCAACATCTTCATAAGTGACCTGGACACAGAACTGGAGGGGATACTGAGCAAGTTTACAGATGATACAAAACTGGGAGGAGCCTTTGACTCCCTCCAGGCAGGGAGAGGCCCTGCAGAGAGACCTCCACAAGTCAGGGGTCTGGGCAGTCACCAGCCATATGAAGTTCAACAGGGGAAAGTGCTGGATTCTGCACCTGGGATGGGGCAACCCTGGATGTATGGACAGACTGGGAATGAGGTGCTGTAAGCAGTGCCATGAAAGGGACCTGGGGGTCCTGGCAAGTTGAACATGGGTCAGCAGTGCCCTGGCAGCCAGGAGGGCCAACCCTGTCCTGGGGTGCATCAGGCACAGCATCACAGCTGGGCAAGGGAGGGGATTGTGCTGCTCTGCTCTGAGCTGGGGCAGCCTCACCTCAGTTTGGAGTGCCAAAATGAAAGAAAGACATTAAATTGTTAGAGAGCATCCAAAGGAGGGCAACAAAGATGGTGAAGGGCCTTGAGGGGATGCTGTATGAGAAGCGGCAGAGGCCACTTGATCTGTTCAGCCTGGAGAAGAGGAGACTGAGGACAGACATCATTGCAGTCTACAATTTCTTTGTGAGGGGAGGAAGATCTCTTTGCTGTGGTGACCTGTGACGGACCTGAGGGAAAGGCCTGAAAGGCCCCTGAGGCAGGGGAGGGTCAAAGAAGCATTTGGACAATGCTCTCAGGAACACGGTATGACTGTTTGGGATGGTCCTATGCAGTGCCAGGAGTTGGACTTGATGATCTTTGTGGGTCCCTTATAATTAAGCATATTCTTTGATTCTCTGAAAATGTTTATATTTCTTATAGTACATGTTCTTCAACTTTGGGAACAGATTAGGCCTATACAATGGAATTATCTGTGGCTTTGCTGCTTAAAATCTCAAAATAACCGGGCCTGCCTCTTCACCAAGGAGCTAGCTGAGAGCAATTAGTGTCTTCAGTAAAAGTAGGCAAGGACAACATGAGCAGGAAGTCTCTATGTTTAATTACCAGGTCATGAACAAGTGATCAGTATGATCATGTGAAAGATCACTCTGTATTGGAATACTCAGCTTCGCCATTATCTATAAAACTAACCCAAGTCTGGCTGAAGTTTAAAGATAAACTGTATCTATTAAGAGCAAAACAAGACAGCAAGCAACACAGTCCTACCCCAGCCCCACCCACCCCTTTCTCTGATTCTAACGGACAATATTTCAAATCTTCAGAACTTCCAAACAGCAAGGTTTCAAGAAAGTCAAGGTCAGGAAACAGTAATTTCCTCATTAACAATGCCAGCCACGAGGATGCTTTTCCTCCTCTGCATGATCAGTGTGCTGTGACTTGCTTGCTAAGGGCTTCCCTTCGGTGCTGCTCTTTCCTACGCCCTCAGGGAAACAGTATGTGGTGCCTACTTCTACAGCTCTTTGGTCTCCTCTGCATTTGTACACAGAGTAAGTGCCAGCCACTCATGGCCTCATTTTCCCTGTCAGCTAACCTAAAGTGCTAATATTCTGAAACATGAAGGGCATGCATTTTGAGATGTGAGCCTATGCTCTCCAAACTCACGAAAAGTGATACTTAGGCTAATACTTAATTAAAAATAAACTATTTTATTACTGACTTCAATATAACCTGAAAATATGCAAGAATTTTTGCTCTATTGAATTGTGGTTTTTATGCCATATATAGTTTCTTGCTCTACACAACAAATAACTAGATCCTATTATTTTATTTATGTTTAGCCAGATGGTAAAATGGATTTACCAGTTACAAACGACTTGCAGAAATCAGAGTAATCTATATTATTTGAGAAAGGCTAGTAATCTTTATCCAATAATCAGCGATGGTGTTTGCTTGTTAAAATCCATTTTAATCCCTGAACTGATGAATACATAGATGCTGTTCTACTTTTTCATGTCAGAAATAGAGTCTTTCTAGTTTGGTTTATGTATGTTTTTCTAAGTTTGTCTGAACAACACACAGGCACTACATGCTATTAGTCTTCCTGCTGTCTAAGAATGTCTGCAAACTGAAGCAAGGAGAAGCAGGGAAAACGAATTCTTCTAGTTTGATGTCCATTTGTGTTCTAAAGTATCTGAAACAGTAGTCTATTAAATTATCAGTCTATTAGTATCAAAATTATATTTGGCTATTTTTCCTGATTTTTTTGTTTGTTTCCTTTATTGCACTCTAAATTGCTAAACAGAGATTTATGGAAGCTGTTTCCTATCTAAATTTTACCATCCCTCACACTTCCTTCCTAGACTTAACATGTTGTCACTAGTTAAATATAGCCTGTTCATTGCATCCTCCTATTAAATGCATTCAAATTCTACTCTCTTGCTCCTAAAAAGTTAATCCCAAATGGGGTTAAAAGCATCACTGATTTTAAAAATATCTTTAAAATCAGATTAAAATATTTTTAATGTGCCCTTTATTTTCAGTCTGTTGTCATTTGATCATCAGACCTCATAGTTTTACTAGCAGACATTCTGAACCAGTAAAATATTTTACTTTTGTAATTAATAGTTTATTTCATTTTGTACTGATTACACAGCAAAACCTCTTAATTCTCATCACATGCTTGTAGTTTTTTAGATTTTCTCTAGTCTGTTCTATGGATCAGATGCAAATTTCAAGCACACAAGAAGATAACTTGGATCATTTCTTCCTTGTTGTACTTCCTCAGCTAAAAGTAAATTGTTCAAATAATATTTAAAAATTGCTTGTGTTCCCAAGCATAGCACACGCAGACTTGTTTTCTGTTTTTCTCTCCCAGAAGAGTGAGTACTCTGGCTGCATTCCATCCTTCAGAAAATCAACTCACTTTAATATGTTTAGTTGCCCTTGTTCTGTGCTGCCCTAAGATGACAAAAATGAAAGGAAAATAGACAGGGTTGGGCTTCTCCCAGGAAATGGTACCTTTTTATTTCCTTTTTTGGGGTACACAATGTACACAAAATGCAGACAACAGTGTAAGTTAGTAAGTAATGACACCACACTCCGGAGGAGTCCTGCCAATGCTCGTGGAAATCAATACATTGGTCCCACTGCAGTAAAATCTGTTTCCTCTTTGTTAGACCCAGACAGCAATCCTGACACTGTCAGGCTGGGTGTTCAGAGAGTTCTGTCTGGCAGTGCTGCACCTTCTGTTCCATTTCACCCTAAGGGTAAGTAAGACATTATATTCAGTCCGCACACATAATAATAACAACAGTATGACTCAGTGCATTCAAACATTTGAAACAGTTCAGTCACAAATGTCAGCAGAAAGCTGGATCTGCAAACCTGTTGTAACATGCACTTGTGACAACATCATTTAAATATAAATTAAAAATGTTACTGACAAATGTCACTAGAAATGGGTTCTGTTCTTCAACTGCTGACTCATCTTATGCAAATACATTGCCTCCTTGAACCACATATGCCTGTATCTATCCTTCTGCCTCTCTGATAGGATCACACTGGTAGGTTGACTGTAAGCAGCAATTAACAGGGAAGGTTTCAAAGTCCCTCCATATGCATAGAAAGCTCTGCAACAGTCTGCAATAAAGATTCATATTTTTTGTTCCTATATATGTGCTAGGGCACATCTCTATAACAATTCCTACATGTAAGCATCATAGTTTGAATAGTTTTGAAAAAAATTGTGGAAGAGGGTTGATCAAGATCACCTTTCCAGCAGATCTTTCTGGAGAGTTGAAAATGCTTAGATAAAACTTAATTTCCAAGCCAGACTCAGAGAGAAATAAAGGAGAAAGAGTTAAAGAAAAACTAAAGGGAAAAGCATTTCCTTTAGTGAGCTGCAGGTAGAAAATTTAAAAGAAAAAAAAATCTGTTCATTGTGTAAACAAAAATAAAGTGTAGTTGATGCCCTCAATAAAGTTCATGCTTGGCCTAGCTTCATTTGAGGGAGGTTTTGTTATTTAAAGTTGGATTTTCCTATTGTGAAAAGTGTTTTCTCTCAAGGAGTATTCTTCTACATTTTTGAATATTACTGAATAGCTTAGGAAGCTTTCTTTGCCACAGCAAATGTTCAATGCTTGTAGGCAAATTGAGAAGGGAACAAGTTTTAGTTTTAAATTAAATTAATCTCAAATACTGGATTGTCCAGATTGATACTCGTCAGAACAGTTTCTTCCCAACTGCCATTACAATTAATGTTGAGAGGATGAAGAAATAAATTTATCTTTAGAGTAAGACTAATAAGAAGTATAACTATAAAATATATCTATATCTTCGTATGAAGATTGCACACACCTGTTGTTCATCATTTTCTATGCAAATACTGCAATGACTCTCATTTGTTATATGAGTTTATAGATAGCCTTTTAAAAATACCAGAACACAAAGTATATGAACCTGGATTGTGTTTTAATTTTGTAAGCACATTTTTATGTATGTATCTCTCATGCTCTACTGTGTTTATGACCAGTGGCATTAACATTACATTACAATGATCTCACATGCATTTCCAAGAAGAAGTGGAAAAGTATTTAAAATTCAGAGATTTTAACTTAATGATTTTTCCCATCTATCATAGATTTATCCAATTATATTAAGCCATTCACTCAACACATAAATATATACACCCATGTCAAAATATTCACTTATGACATTCTTTATTTCCAACAGGCAGAAAACCTCTTTGCATAATCTTGAAATTATCATTGGATAGAAAATCTGTCTCTGTACTAAATAATCTTTTGAACTGAATTAGAAATCATGTGATGCATCTTCTCTCATCAATTAGGAACAAAGATGCATTTTTGTAGATAAAAGACATCAATATAGGTTAGTCAGGCATAGTCTTGGAGACACTGATACAAAATGAAAATAAAATTATTTATCAGTCCCTTTTTAGGAACATTCAAAGATCAATTACTCAGATATAAGTAGTGAGCCGCAAAAAGCACTACACAGTGCTTGTGACATTTGATATAAAATGTGTAGTAGCAACACATAAAATGTTTACTAGTGGGATAAAGTACAATTAACAGCATGGGTACTCTTCTTCATCTGAGAGCAGCTTAGAGCAGTGAAATACACCATGTATGTCTCATCCAGATTAAGTTGTGGAGAAAATGGGATGCAATTAAAGCATTTTTATAATTTCCAATTGAGTTTATAAAAAGAAGAAATAACCTTTCTTACTTTTAAATAGACATGTTCTTTCTAACTCTAACTTTTTTACTAAATCTTCATTTTTGGCAATATACATGCTTTCCTACTCTAAGACTCATATTTAACAGTTTCTCTGAGAGAACAGAAGCCAAAGCATATTTTTCTGTACTTAAACAGCATGCACAATAAGCATGTCAGCAAAACTTATAGGGTAGTGGAACAATTCTTTTTTTTAACCATCTGTCTCTTCACATCACTTTCTTTAATTGTTACAATCCAGTTTCAGTGATTCATAAGACACAATATTAGGTAACATTAATAACAGTATTTAATTAGATGTTTTAAGGTACAGTTTGGAGTTCGACTGCACTTAGTTTAAAGCAGTTGGAGGTGTGCATGTGTCAGAGGAGGTTATTTGTTTTGCTTTGCTTGATTGGCTCTAACGGAGAGGATGATGTGCCTCCCCAGCCCTGTTATTTGCAACATTTGCTTTTTCTTCCAATTTCTCCCTTTCCCAGCCCCCCTCCCTAACTGTAACAGCCAATGGTAATTTAGATAACATCTAAAGCCTTGCCTGACAAGGTAAATTCAAATTATGAAGCAATCCTTCCACATAGAAAGACCTTGTTTGTTAGATTAGTTGTGGATTGGCTCTGTATGACAGCTTGTTTGCAAAAGGTGAGCTATCTGCATTTCCAATGCAGGAAGCATCATTTAAGGAAAAAATAGAGATGTCATTTCTTTTATTTGTCAGAGTTCATGTAATATTCCTTCTCAGTTTTCTTCATTGTTTACTTCTTAGGAAAATAGTAGCAACTGCGTACCTTCGGATGAGACGCCTAATTTTGTTATGGATGAACATAGTGTTGTGACAAAACAGTGGCACAGCTGTCATAACAGCTGTCACACATTAATCATGACAGTGACAAATAGCATAATTACTTTATCTGGAATGTCTAGCATGCAACTCAGTATGCGCCACTGCAGCATAAGCATATCAAGCATGGTTTAATTAAAAGACATCAATATAGGTTAGTCAGACATGGTCTTGGAGACACTGATACAAAATGAAAATAAAATTATTTATCAGTCCCTTTTTAGGAACACTCAAAGACCAATTACTTAGTCGACAAGGTAATTTGAATCTCTTTTCCTAATCAGTCCCTTTGATGCCAACTCTGCATGGTGAATTGAGCTATCGGCATGTATGTTTTTCTGACCCAAAACCTCAGCTATGTATCATATTCAACGGTTATCCATTCTTCCAAGATGGTTTAAAAGCTCACATCTGTCCCACATCCTTTGACTGAACAAAATGTAGCAAAATAACAAGCTTCATTGTATGCTGCTGAGTAAAACTTCTTTCCCACAGACTTCACAACAGAGATAGAAAGTGAAACTTGTGTCACAATGTGTGCATTCAGTTCTGCAGTACATTTGCCAAGGCTGAAGTATTATGTAGCAAGAGCCCATTAAAAAGACAGCTACCACCGAAAAACACAAATTCAACTCCACCTTAAATTTCAAATAAGTAAAACCATTAAGAGGTAATTTTTATTTTTTTCCCTATCAGAACCCTATCCAGGTCAACATTGCCTTAGTATCACTCTCTGGGTCTGCATGTGTACACATTTGCAGCTGTTTTGTTTAGGCTTCTGTGAAGATAAAATGCACACATAAAATGCTTTTGCCAAGGTTCACTTCACACAGCAAATTCCACTGGTAATTACCAACTCATCATAGTATTTTTACTTTGTGCTCCAGATTTGTTAAGCTCTACATCTCATTGAATTCACTTATTGAATTTCTAGGGGCAGTTCATGAATTGTACTGAAGCTGACTCAATGAAATATTAATTAATCAATTTTCATAGACATGGATTCATTATCTTGCTGGATGGCACCAGAAAACACAGTACTGCAGGCAGAATCCTTCCACCTGCCTGCCAGAGGAATTCATTTTATTTTTCAATTTTTAAAGCCCACACTCATTCTAGGTGAGTTTACACTGGGAGCTTTTTAAGCTCTTGCTCTAAGACAAAATTAAGGGAGAAACATTATTTAGATGAACCTCAGTAATCCATCAAATGTGATTTCCTATTAACTAGCAAAGCAAGCCTTTCAGTGGTTTGTTCTGGATCACAGAACAAATTTGGAACAAAACTTTCTGGAAACAAAGTATTTTTAAACACAATAAATTCCTTAAAAATATGTAAGGTTTATTTTTCCTTTCTCCAATAAGAGGTACAAAGGGAAAAATGGCAAAATTATTTAGTAATTGGTTTCTGAGATTAGAAAATTTACATCAATAAATCCAAGTTTTAATAACTGGACTTAAGATTTCTATGTTTCTGCAGGGAAGCTAAATAGAGCTATAGTCTCCAGAAATGCATCTTGAAATTACTTCAGCCATATAAGTTTTTAAGACACTCCACAGGAAGCCTGCAATGGCTTCCATAATTATTCATCTGTTCATTAATAATCACATATCTACTAAAATGAACTGCTTGCACATGAATCTTTCCCATGCTTCAGGTTTGTAACCAAGATCATTGTACTGACTTCCTCTAGATTAACCATGGAGGAAAGACAAATGGCTTACCTCCTTTGGTATCCCGAATTTGGTGGACTAGCACATGAGGTTCTGCCGGCCTCATAAAGCAGAAATCATACTGTCAAGGTAAACAGCTTTCTTTAAGTTTGTTTTCAGTGGCATTAAACTTTGAACTTCAATCTGAATTTCCTGCACAGCCATGTTTTTAGGGTATTCTTTGGCATAACCAACTGCAAACTAGAAGATTAAATTGCAAAATCCTTCCTCACTTAGCTAAAACATATAACAATGAGGTCTTCCCTCTTCCTCTATTTGTGTTCTTCAGATACCTAACAGAAGTACTTTCTTTCCCTAACAACAGGAACCAGTAGGCTTCTGGTGTGAAAATTAGCAGCTGCCAATTGAATTTATCTCTTTGACTAAGAGGTTTATTATTTATCTTCCCTGTTGCAGTGTCCATGTGGCAGCACTGATATTGAGCAGCTGGACAGATTGCACCCTGGAGCCACATCTGTAGCTATATAGATCAACACCACTTCCATTGCCTCAATGCTGGAGAAGTTTATCTTCTGTCAGTTAGATTTACTACCTACTTCATGAATTGTTAAGGATTTTCCCTTCCTCTCCTCCAATTTGATTTTGAAAGCATGCTACTGTAATCTGGTACAGCTGATTGATTATTTGCTTATCTTTTTCCCTAATTAATAGGGATTTCCAGTTGGATTTGCAAAGATGGATCTGGAATGGTGAAGAGAATAAACAGTGATTGCTCAATGAAACTGGGAAATGGTTGTAAAGGACTGCAAAATACAAACCAGTAAAAATTGCACAAATAAGTGAGTGTGTCATGGATCATATCTGTTTTGGTAATTTCTTAGTATTTGAACTGATTAATCAGTAATTAGGCTTTCTTCCTTGAGAAAGTTGAGTACTAAATAATTTGCTTTCCATAAAGACTAACAAAAAATGCATTCTGATGACAACAGCAAGCATATTCCAGTGAAATTCTCTATGTTTTTCTAACAGTTTGTTAGAGGAACTACATCTTTATAATGCACCCATGAACCTACACAGCAATATCAAGTTTTTATCCAGATAGCGATCACAGTAGCAAGGCATACTCAAGAAACAATTTAGGCTAGTATTTGGGGCTAGTAATGGCTGGAAGATGCTAGTTCTTATTCTCCTCCAAGGATTGTAGAACCTGCCAACTCAGATCCAGCAATATTCAAGGGCCAGGACGTTGAACTATCTTACCCCATCATGTATGCACTCAACTTGTCACTGGAACATTACCTTCTCCATTTTTCTCATTGCATCAGTGGTCTTCACTTTATAAAAACAGAACTCTTCTTGTTTTTTTCCATTTCACTCTTTCAAAGATAAAAAAAATGATGCCACTTTCCCATTTTGGAGGACTATAAAATGAAATATTTGAAAATCAAATATTCTCAAGTTATTTGAGTTCAACACAAGGGGTAAAACTAGTGTTTCTACATACGCCAGATCAGTTTTCATGTCTGTTTAGAGACCAGAGGTTTTTTGTGTAATTCCTGCGTTTGTTACATAAATCTCCAAAATAATTTTCTGTCAAGTGGTGTCTCATCAATAGTTGTGTATGTTTGTATCAAATTAACAGCATACATATTGGATTCCTGCAGCTTCCTTCTCCAGTTAATACCTTTGTGAACCCAAAACTGGAAGTCATGGGTCCTGTGTCCCACCATTTAAGACAGCTAGGTAAAGACAGGGTTCATTGATTCGCTTTGCATTTCCATGAGATCAGATCTCCACTGCAGCATGACACGTTAGCCCAAAGGAGAACTCCAGGCAAAACTTGCCTATCGGTATGCAGTACAAAAGAGTGCTGCAATAAATTCAGAAAACAGAAGCATTTCCAAAAAAATGGAAAGGATCAGAGTATAATGTGATGTGCAGTGAACATATCCAAAACTTTTTTTCACTTGGTATAAGCTGATATGAAAGGCTCTGGGCAGAAGTCCACCAGTGTTTCCAAAACAGAGCTGAGAAGGATGATGGGAGAAGAAAGAAGTCAAACACTGCATATTTAAATGATAAAGTAATGATACAGACAATTTTCTCTTTCCTTCTCCATAATATCTAAATATTACAATAACTCCGTTTAATCTGTTCTTTGAAAAAAATACTCATATTTCAAATGATCATTTAAAGTAAATTAAGACTTGAGAGTTTGTTCTTCATGTTTGTAATGGCAGTTTTAACTGATTTTTTTGTGAAAGTTCACCACGGAGTCACAAAAGCAAAATTCAGCAATAATTTAAATAGTCAATCTGTGTTTAGACATTTTTGTATTCAGTGATATCTTATTTTTCATCATGGCTAGTTAAGATTTCATTCTGGCTGTCTGGAATATATACTTCCAATGTTTAAGTTGAGCCCTGTGAATTCCCAAATTAAAGCAGCACTGTGTTTTTATACTAGAGCATCCAGTCAAGTCTTGTGCACAAAATATATAGCATGAAAGAACTGAGAATAGATTCATTCATTTAAATAAATTTAATGTTGCTAATAAAATAGATATCAGGTTATCTAGACATCTTAGGAAAAGGTTAGAACTTTCTTTTAAGTATCCCATCAATCTTTATGAGTTACAGTTGTGTTCTGTGTAAAATGACTGATTTTAAACCATATGATATTCATGAATATGTCAAAGGCATACCCAGAGAGAGATCATTATAAGAAGAAAACCCTATGTGAGACCTATTGTCATTCCTTCCATGGAGATGATAGTTTTAACGCCATGGTGTACATGTATGCTTTTGTTACACTTCACACAGCACAGAAGGGCTGGGCAACAACAGGCTGCTGAAACAGTCACCTTTTTAACAAGCTTTAACAACCGTTATATCTGGCAGATTGTGGCCATATGGATCTGCAGACACGATTTCCTGTTCAGCCTTCATATCATCATGTACATTGTAGGGTGACGTGACAGATCTAAGCCATGTGCAGGACTCCATATTCCTCACTGAGATTTCTACCACCTGGCCTGGTCTGCAAGAGCTACAGCAAAATTCTCCAGCATTTTAGAGCAACAGTACACTTACGCTTTCTTTGGACCTGAAATGTTCTGAGAAATTGAGAAGCTACCTTTAAGCAGGTATGCTCCTGTAACTTGTCCTCATGTCTAGCTATGTTTGCTCTCTGATCGTGTTATGGGGTCACTCTACACAAACTTGCAATCTTCTCTAAACATGTCAATAAAGATGAGCATGAAAATACTGGGTTTTGCTGTAATAGAAATATTAAAAATTTCCATCTGTGACAGGGTATGTTTTTTGTTAGAGTTATCTTTTGGAAATGAGGATGGAAGTAAAGAAAAGGACAGCAACAACAATTATGTTGTTGTGATATGGTAGCAAAGTTTTTCTAAAGAGAATATTAATGTGGGTAGGCCTAAATGGTCTCCATTTTCTGAGTAGCTAAATTTTTACAGAGCAAACAACCTGAGGAGTATTTTAAACTGTGGGGCTGTTTATTTTGCCTCAGAGGAGAATGGATCATAATTTGATTGTTTCCGGGGAAAGGAAAATAAATTCTTGAGAGAAGTGATATGTTTTCACATCTTTTCATTAGAGCTATCAAATGTAAGCCTAATTAAAATATTAGGTTTTAGAAAACTTTTTCAAAACTGTGTTAAAGGTGCATTTGTATTTTTAACATTAATTCTGCAAAAGTTCTACTGAAAGCATAAACTCAGTTCTGGAAATGTTCACATATGTCTAATGAATAGCTCACAAACAGTTAAATGAGCGTTCGGTATGTACAGGCTAGAGATTTCTGGCAGACCTTATTTTTGGGTGAATCTTGTGTTTTCTAGTGTTGTTTGTCTGTGGGCTTAGTTTTGTTTTATAAATTATTGTCTAGGCATAGGGCAACATAAATACATCCTTATGATTCCAGACCTGAGAGTGAGTTCCTCAACAATATAGATCACTCAGTCTGTCACTTTTAGTTTTGCTAGCTCAGCAATTTCTGCTTTTTTGGATGCTGCAATCATGTTCTTGGAGTCATCATCAAAAGCAGCCAGCAAGGACTCTGAGTATGGAGCTGCATTTCAAACACAGGCCTGAGGGTTTTAGGTCTCATGAAAAATTAGACTATTATATTCTATTTTGTCATCTCAGCTTGATGCACACATGAATGTGTCACTAATGCACCATGAACAAAAAGCAAAATTATGTTGCAATTAGACATTATTGTAGAGGAAGATGAGATATTTGGGAGTAGGTGTTAAACTTTGGGCAATTTTCAAACCACCATGTCCTATTTATATTTCTATACCACACAAAATGCAGGTGTCACAACCAGACTCTGAATGTTCTATTTGTTCTATGATGAGAGACATAAACACACTTAATATGTGAAGATAACAACCAAACATTCTCTGGTTTAATACCTAGGTACATGATTTGAATGGATACATCCATATGACATTATAACATTATATACATTCCTATAAGGTTATAACATATAACATTCTTTCTGATATTGGTACCTAATTGTTACTGTAAACTATATTTAGTAATAAGGAAATCATCATAATAATCCAATGATTTGCTAACAGTAGTATCCTTATCATAATAGTTTCTTTACAGTTCAGTACTAAGTCTCCTAGCAGGACATAAAACTTCAGCAAAATAGAGTAAGAACTTTTCAGCTGAACAGATCACTGACCTCTTTATTATCTCTCGACAGGAAAAAGAAATATTAAGTAAAATTTACTTTGATTAAGTAAAATTTACTTTAGTTTAGGAAAGAAAAATATTTGAATATGTAGAATGAGATTATGGCAAGAAGTTAAGCTGTCCATGACTATCCTGGGAAGCAGTTAGCTGAGCTTACACTTTATAAGATCAATCCCATAGAAAAGACATTATTTTTTTTTCTAGTGAATTATTTGGCCTCCAAACATCTTAACTAGTCAAAAAAATATATCAGTAGAGATCAGATCCCGTCTGCACACACAATGTGTAGATTCACACAAACCTGTTACATTATGTTCTTTTACAATTTATGCTGAAACTTTTGCTACTCTTTTTTTCTCTTTAAAACTACAAGCATCCTTAGTACTCTTAAAGTAATTACTATAGTAAAAAAAGTTCCCTTAGCTAGTCTAATTAAAACTGTGTTAATGTTTACCTGACAGCTTACACTGTGCTGAGAAAGCACTATGCTACAGAAGTGATGATTCATTCAAGAGAAGTAGAAGATTTAAATTGGAGAAACTGAGCTAAACTTTCCAAGCACCACATACCCCTGAAACAAATCTCTAAATTGTGGATATAATGACAAAAGCCAGTTAGGTACCTGTATCCACATCAGAAAAAGAAGAGGGCAAATGAAGCAAAATGGAGAACACCCCTGGAAGATCTGATAAATTGGAAGCACATGGCTTGGCATTATTGGTAGGTAAAGTAAAAAGTCAGCCAAGGTCCAGGGCCAACTGAGAAGGAAACATGTATTCCATGGGATCATTACAAGGGAGTTCTGGAAAGCCAAACACATACAGAGGGAAGTTTGTTTATAGCTAAATAACCATAACAGATGTCTATAAAAGAATTACTCATATGAGCCATCACTGCTAGAATACAGCTTGCCTTGCTTGAAAAAACACTTAAGTGGCATTTCCCACAGGGTTAAGAAATGTAAGAATTTCTCTGAAGATGGAACGTAAGATCTACAGCTGAGAAAGCTCTATTACCAGCCATGGTGACAACATTGCATGGACTGATATCTCTCTCCTCAATGTACAGGTCTAAGACAGTTCCCAGTCCATGTCCAGGCTTGAGAGGTTGACCACTGCCCCAGTTGAAAACATGGCTAGAACATGCATTTTATGAAGCCTTCATATTAACCACCTTAACTTCCTTTCCTTTATTTCTCTCCACAACCCTGAGGCACTTAAACTATGCCCTATAAAAATACCAAGCTATTTATATCAATACTTACTCATTATGAATCTGATAAATTATTGAAGGGTTTTAACTTGTATGAAAAGTAAGTGAAACCTTAGAATCAACCAGAACTTGGGTGGACTACGTTCTTTAAATCTGATCCCCAGGGGTTTCAAAATATCTAAGACAGAAAGTAACCATTACAACAGTAAGAATGGCTCAGGAGTTTTCAGAGAAATACCACATACTAACTTTAGTCTGGCAAGGGAACTCTGAAGGATGAAACAGGTCCATTTCATCAGGAATTTACTCTGACCCATGTGTTAATAAAAATTGTGCAACTTCTGCTTCTACTACCTGAAAAGGATAAGGAATCCGCATCTTTTGTATGCTCTGCACAAGATAACTGAACAAGAAGAAACAACTAGGACATGTATTACATTTATCTCTAAATGAATGAATGAAAAGTTTGTGCTGGGCAGCACTCAATATCCATTAGTGATTATGCATAATTTTTCAGGAGTAATATCTGGTACATTAAAGAAAGAAATTGAAAACGATATGATGGAACCATGAATTCAAGAAAGCCCTACCAACCCTTGGAACAAAAGAACCTCTTAAAAATATATTGAAAAGAGAAAATAACTGGGAAAAGAAATTGAAAAGGAAAGGAAATTACTACATGTTACTATAACTGGGACAGATCATATCAGAGGATTATTAGAATTTGGAGGAAAACATTATTATTTTCTAAATTGAATTGGATTATTTATTACAGTTCTAAGAAGTATTGAACACAAGGAAGATTCCAAGCAAATATTAGATTAGACTGGGAAATAATATAAATGAAAGAAGCGGCTCTGAGATAAATCTCTATACAAACATTACAAATATTAAATTCTCCTTCATGTAGCTCTGATCTGATAAGAATAGCTTTACATTTTCTAAATACCTAGTCCTGTAGTTCTAGTCACTACCCTTGTAGAAAAACTATTAGCCACTTTCTGATTGCAGGAAATTCCAAGTTCAGTAGAACTACTACAGAGAATGGATATTTTTCAGTCCTAATCAAGTCCCATCTCATACTTCATTCATACTTCACAGGCCTTATGTATGAACAGATTCTTTATATTCAATAGATGAGAAAATGGCATGCAATTGTAGTCCCTTCTAACATTATTCATTTTCCCAGTATAGACATCACTTTTATAAAGATGGGAAACTGAAAATGTGGGAATCCTGAGTTTGTTGTCTGCTGTTGAGGCCAAATCATATTTCATTAGATATTTTCTTTTGTTAATGCTTTCTTAACAAGATCTCAGAGGAAATTTATAATAAATGTTAGAACTGCACACTCATGGTAATCATAAAATGCATGTCTGCAGATGAAAGATCATAGTCATGTGTGAATGTCATTTCAAAGACATAAAATGTATAGTTTGTGTCCAGCTTTTGCTACTATTATTTGGCTCAAGAGCAGTCCAGGCTTATCCTATTTATGTTTGTTGGATGCTTGCTATAAATATTAGGAATCAGAGAATTTGAAGTTTGAATAAATCCTCTGAACTGATGGTAATAATTAGTAGGTGAATGCTTTCCTTTTCTGGATTTTGTATCACATTTCAACTCATTATTCAAGTATTTTATGAGTATTTGGAGTTTGTAAATATTATCCTCCTCATTTGATGACAGTATTTTTTCTCATATACTGTATTTGTGACTTTGTTATCATTTTTTTGCCACAAAAGTGTTTTGCTCTTCAAACAGGCTTTTGAATCAACTATTAGGTTAAAATTATAACCAGAGATAACATCTTGTCAAGAATGACATCATGTGTCTCTTAAAAAAAAAGAGTCCATGTTACTTCTGGTTATATTTTGGGACATGACCCCAAGAGTGTGAACTGATGACACAAGTAAAGCAGCAAAGCCAGAATTGTACACAATGAAACCAGACAGAGCTGCATTCACTATTTACCCTTCTTTACAAACCCTACCCCCACTCCCTCTTTATCATGCTGATAGGAGAGAACCGGTCACTTGGAAACAAGAGAGGGAATTTAATTCTGGTCTAAACTACTTCATGCAAGTCTTGATGTCATGGTAAATCAAGAGCTTCAGGATCTGGGTGTTGTAGTGTTGTGGGGGCAGGGAGGGTGGTGGTAGGGTTGTGGTTTTTTGATTTTGTTTTGTAGAAATACAAAAAATGTTTAAATCCCACATTGGAACTATTCCTAGGCCTTTGACAAAAGAAAGAGAAAAAGAAAGAAAAAAAAAAGAAAGAAAGAAACCCCAAACAAAAAACCAAAAACAAACAAAAAAAGCTGCAAAACCAGCCAACCAAACCCAACCAACAATGGTGAACACACACTTATTTTTAAATTATTATTTTAAAGTGCTTTCTCCTCAAATTAAAATGCGTCCTAACAAGGCAATTAAAAGATCAAACCTCTTTAACTCATAATATTTGTATGAAACTTCAAATCAGTGAACAGATGAAACCAACTTCTTTCTCCCTGGGAACAGCCACTGAACTACAAGGAGAGAGTGGACTAGCTTCCTCAGCCTGGGCAGACTAGCTTCAAGGGCCGTGCTCAAGGAGGACAGCCCTAGGTAATCCACAAACCCTGAGACCTAATGGTGAAGGAGCAGGCACAACTTCACTGCACAGGCCCTTCAGACATCACCACTAATAACCAAAAAAGATATGGTGTGAGGGTCCTGCAGGCGTGCTGCATCAAAGCTGCTGAAAGCCTGCTCTGGTTTGCAACCTGCCTCTGTCCTCATCAGCACTGTCAGAATTGGAGCAGCTCATTAACATCTGTGAATTAATTTAATCTCTGAGCTTAAAAAAAAAGAATCTTCCCCACTGTGCAGACAAGACTGCTGCTACTCACAGCATAAGGGTCAATTTCCTATACACAACCAGTGTTTTAGTTAAGGCAGACTCTAAACTTCAGAAGAAAACTGTGTCTCCTAAACAAGCCGAATACTTGCTGGAACCTGTGTCCTTACTGACCTCACTGGGGGACATCTCTTTATGTGCTTGTAAGGCTAGAAAAAAGCCTCAGGAATTCTCTGTGTGCTACTGTTTGACTGTACACTTTAGTCCTGTCCTGATTAAAATTTTAATGGTCATTACTTTACTTAGAGAGCAAATAAGTTGGTTACTTAACATCCATAAAGTATGTCAGATCCTCAGAAGGATGTAGGGAATGGTAACCTGACAGTCGAACAAATTTTGTAGTTTTCTCCTTCTGAGCATCCATCATTAGATAAACACATGGAGGTACTTGTTTGGCGAGTACTTGGGCCTGTACTGATGATCCTATGCTTCCACTAGGAAAGTTTCTTGCATACTGATACAGAACTGATTAATTAATTTATGACCTGAGCTACTGGTATTTTATCTGATGAACCCTGGGGTAATTAAAATGTGAATAAAGGTTAGAAAAATGGATCCAAGGATAAGGGGTTATTATAGAAGAAATATTTACAAAGTGCATTTTTATTAATATTCACAAATACATGATACTTATTTACATTTTTCTTTGACAATGAGAAAGGATTATTTCATCTGTCTGGGATACCTGTCCACCCATTTAATGAACTTTTAATTACTTCATACTTCATCCCCACAGATCCACCCTGTATGTACCACATTGTCCTTTACTGCCACATCTGAAACATAAATGGAAAGAGAAATTTCCAAGAACCTAAATGACTAAATTCACACAGAAATCCCACAAGCTTTTAACTCATAAGTGTTTCTGAAAGTTGTATTGAAGCTCTGTGGCACAAATATAAATCTTACTACATCTTATGCATTTTTGATGTTGTAATGCAAATTGTAACCATTTTTGAAAATGTAGTTATTGCAGACATAATAAAAATACTCTATCCCTAGTAATCTACAGCTGTTCAGCACCAACCAGGATCTTATAGAGGGAGTAAGAAAAAATTTATCACATTATCATTTCTACTGTGAGGAATACTAGACAAAAATTTCCTCACTGATCATGAACCTCAACTTTCAAAGCTGTCATTTAATTTATCGAGAAGAAACAAGAAAAAAAATTTACTACTGCCCAATTACTTCTATTATGCAGTTGTTTCAGTTGACCAAATACCAACCGCCACTGAGGAGTGTTATTTCCAGTGGTAAATTCAGGGGCTTCTGATAGGCAGAAATTGCAAAAGTATTTGTAGAAGATGGAAAAAATTATGGAGAAAATTATGATCAGGGTTTTTTTTTAGTTCTGGGTAAGGTACATCTTATTCCAGACTACATGGGGGGCTGGACCATCGCATAGAAAACTTCAAAGAGGCTGCAAGGGTACAAAATGAGCCTAAAGATGAGAAGACTTACTATTCTTTAATGGCGTGCAGCCTACTAGCTTAAAGGGATGGAACACCTCTTGCATGGGGAAAAGCACTGGTGTTGTTCAACCAGGAGAAGAGAAGGCTCTGGAAGACTCTCTGAGCATTTCCAGTACTGAATTAGGGTCTACAAACATCTTAGCATGGCCTGTTGCAACAGGTTAAGGGATGAATTTAAACTGAAAGAAAGTAGATTCAGGTATAAGGAAGAAACTTTTTATGAAAAGGGTGGTGACACATTGGCTCAGGTTGCCCAGAGAAGTAGTAAATATCCCATCACTGGGAACATTCAGAGCTTTGAGTAAACTCTTCTAGTTGAAGGAAACCACTCCCATATCAGACCAGATGACCTCAAAAGGCTGCTTCTAACTCAAACTATTCTAAAAATCCATGAAACTTTCCCCTGGATAACATTGGATGTAACTCTTCTTCTCTAATTTCCTATCTCTGCAGAGGTTCTAATTACACTTCAATTTGTTCTTGATGGTCAGACAAAAAGATGCCTTTCGATGCCTTTTCCAAAACATGCAAAAAAAGCTAGAGAAAATGTAGTTTGCAGATTGTCAAACCTGAAAAATGCTGCTCATTTTGAAACTGTTCCCAAGAATACATTTCCCAAACATAAGATCTTTTTCATAGAGTGCTACAGTTTTAAGGGTGCTTCTGGTGGCGTGCAGTTTATAGTAGGAAATTGATAAGAAAAACTAAGAAAAAATGAGGCTCAGAAGTAATGTAGCAGACTAAATGACTGTTCTCTGCCAGTGGAGAGGACTCCAAAATATGAAATATGCTGGCTAGTTAAATCCCTTTCTCTTAACATACATTTTTCTCAGACACCAAAGGTTCTGCTTCAGTCTTGACAATTTCTAGAAAGGCAAAACCACAGACCAAAAAAAGGGATGTGGTCAGTATTCTACTACCAGTAATCTAAACCTTATGGGAAACCGCACCTTTCCAGTTTACTGTCCACTTCTGCAAAACACTTGTGCCAGCCTTTAGAGGTTACTATACATCAATTTACTTATATCAGTGGCCTCAGCAAGAGTCAATAAAAATAATGGTAATAACATAAATGTAAATGTTGCCTGATTTACTCAAGCTGAGAATACAGCATGCAAAAAAATTACCAGCCTGGTAAAGGGTCAAGTGTAAGTCAGGTTGATACTTGATTTGAGAATAGGAAAAAATCAGTTCCTTAAAGTAGCAGAAAAACTGGAGTGCATTAAACTCCTATAGTTTTCTACCAAGAAAATTCTTATATTAATCTTACAGCCATTTCTGACTGAATATTTTCAGACAAGAAAGACAAGATCTTTCAAAGTCTTATTGAAGTTGTATGTGAAACACCCTCTTGATTAGAAAGGTTTTCTTCTATGACTAGCCCATTGTGACACATCTCTACCTTTCTATAACACAGTAATTATACATTAAAAAAATGTGTTTTCATTTTCTTCCAGCTATACTTACAGGTCTATTTATATATTCAAATTATATATATTTACATTTGATATTTTTGTGTATTTAAATATGCATATCTCTTGCATATATTTATTATATTATATTATATTATATTATATTATATTATATTATATTATATTATATTTATTTAATATGTTTATCTCAGTTTTCTACTTATGGACCACTCTTATATTTATTCTATACTCTGAAGGCTGAAACATCATGCTGCCTGGAAACTGTCAGGTTGAATGTAGTTGACTAAAAATTCACTAAATACTTAATATTTTATTCTTGATTCATTTCCAAAATATCTTGTGCCTGTAGCAAACAATTACACAGACTCACAATCTAGCACGAAAAATTGTCTGCTTTCACAAAAGTGAAATTTTGTGCTTAAAAATAATTAAGCAAACTAATAAAATCTTTCTTAGAAGCAAGATAATGACAACTATATCACGGCCCTCTGTGAAAATAAATATGCATATAAAATAATTTTATTATAGGAAAAAATATATATTTAGATATGCACTATTTTTTTCTATAATACAGCTTCATGTCGTGTTCTTAAGAAACAGAGATTATGAACAGGCTTTCAACAGTGGCTTGAGGTTGATCTGTGTAGCTCCAAGCCTTTAAATGCAAGGTCACCTTCTCAACAATACTCCTTCCTTTTCCCTAGAATTATTTGCAGATGTTTTATTTGTAGACTGAACCCACATCTCCACTCTCTGCTGTTATATAGGAAATACCTAACACAACACAATGTTTTCACATGCTACTCCTTCTTCTAATTTACAAATATATTAAAACATTTAAAATAAATAAAACTACCTTCATGTGTCCCATAACTGAATCATTGCAGATTAAAACAGTAGAGATGATTAACACATTTTCTGCAAAGCCTAAACAATAAATATTTAAACAAAAAATATTGCATTCTCTTATCATTTTCCATATTGTTTGCATCAGATAATATTTCAAATTCCAGTTCCACGCTGCACAGAAACTAGAGTAATTCAAGGGTTATGATATGTTTGGCAATAATGTAAAGAACAAGAACATCACATTGTTTGAGAAAGGCCCCATAAAAAGATTTCTGAAGTATGACAGGATAAACTTAGAGGTGTTAAGAGTCAGTAGGGCAGTCCATTTCAGGTTTTCTGCTCTGGAGTAGTCTTCTCACTTGATGCAGAAAGGTTGTTTCAACTTGTTTTGAGCACTTCTACAATGATAAAAGTTATAAATATATTTAGTGCTATAGATTATAGAAAAAAAATAAGTTCTGTTCTCATGGGATCCAGAGAACTTTGATATTACTTATGAACCACTAATATATATCTTAATCCTGAAGAAGGAGGGAATAATATGCTGCTTTTGCAACATAATAATAATCTCATAGGGCTTTACAAATATTAAATAATTTAGCTTCCTCATTTTTTAGAAGGCAGTTACTTTTAATGTACTCAAAAGAAAACTGAGACCAAACATAGATGAAGGCCAAAATTTTGCAAAGGGGTAAGAGAAATGAGGGAAATTTCCACCGGTCTTTTTAAAACATGTGATATGGAACATTGTCATCTTACAAGAGCTAATGTTGTATGACACATGATTCATGAAGCTAGTCTCCCCTAATGGCAGAAGAAATCTAAAAATTAAAACAAGTTATTTCACAATTTTAAATAATTTTGTGAGCATTTTCAAAGAATTTGCCAAATATAGTTATCTCCTGGCTGCATAATAAAGTACAAAAGAGAATTTTCTCATTTTTTCAACAAAAAGGTATTTGTTTCCTTGTGATTTTGCTAAACTGAATATATTCCCCCACAATATAATGAGAAATTTTTGTTATTAAGCAGAACATGTATTATTTTTTATTGTAATAAGAGGCACTAGTTTAGAATTGAGCTGTGAAAATGAAAGGATTTAAAAGTTTTTCAACAGTAAGTGGTTTGTTTTGCCCATTCATTTTCAGAATTTTAGCCACTTAATACCTTTATTCTGGCAATTTACTCTATAAAAACGGACCGTGTTCAGAAAGCTTGGAAAATTCACTGCCATTCCTCTGCTGTTCTGCAGAAGAAAATTAAGACAAAATGCTGCTTTGAAACATACCAGCCTCTGCAGATCCATCTATCAGCAGCATAGAAACTAACATACTAAATCTCCTCATCGTCTCAATGAGGTAACACAGCATTTGAATCCAGATCACTGTGTCAAAATTTCTTTCTGTGAATGATTTCCTCAATGTGTTCACATGGGACCAGAATGCAGCTACAATAACCATTCAGATTCAAATTGCTTTTCTAATATTAAAACATTAAAACATATTATACTATTTCAAATTGCTTTTCTAATATTAAAACATTAAAACATATTATACTATTTCTATTAGCTTTTTATTATATGCAAAAAAAAAATTTAAAAAATAACCTTAAGGTCCAAAATTAAGAAGCAAATAACAAAATAGCCAAAAAAGAGGGATATTAGTGTTTTATTGTATCTCTCTCAATACCAAAATCTCACAACAGAACTAAAGTCATGGAGTTGGAGGGGAAGTTGGATTTAAGAGTTGGATAAGGAAGAAACAATCAAGCATAGGCCTTCTGATTTTAACTCAAACTGTTTAGAAAGAAGGCAAGTGTCAGTTTTTATCTTGTGCAGACCAATCAGCTTAAGGGAGTGTTTCAAAGTGTTTAAACACTTAATTTTTTCCTGAACCATAACTATTTTCCCTCATATCACAATGGTTATGTGTCTCTCAGCACATGACTTTTTTTCTCTCTCTGGAGAATTGTCAGAATTCATCCTTGCCTTGATCCTGCCTATGCTAATGCTATATTAGTTCCTTAAATGTTTTAAATATTTACTTCTTCCTAAGAGACCTTTATCCTCTGAAATTAAGCATGAGTAATTTTTTTTTTCTTTTGGTAAAAAAAAGAATGAAGCAAAAAAGCCAAATAAGTAAGGAGAGTGGGAGGGTGAGGGTTGTTTGCTAAACCACCTCTCAAAAGAGCTGTGGAGTATCTGTGTAAGCAAAAGAGGTACCCACAACTTCCCCTTAATTCAATCTTCTTTTCTTGTCTGTTCAATTATCCCACTTAAGCTGCTGCAAAATCACCAACTTTCCTATTCCATTTTTCTACATGAAAATGAAAAAAATTTAAAGGTCCTTTTGATTTCAGGTTTAAGTGCAAATACCTACATTGTGCTGCTTTTAATGGTTTCCATGACTGATGATGAACAGATGGCAAAATTTGGTTAATTCTTAGAGAACCAGAAGGTTGATTAATAATAGAAAAAATCTGGCACAGGCCTAATATCCAATTTCTCTTTGCTTTTTTTACTCCACTGATTTATCCTACTTTAAGTCTACCTTCTGGATCTCTTTTTAGCTTGCCCCCTTCTGTTTCTGAGCAATCAATTCTGTTCTGAGCTGCAATGTCAGGGAGCAGGAGTTGGACTCAGTGATTCTGATGGGTTCCTTCCAGTTCAGTATATTCTATGGTTCTTTGGTCAATGGGAGGTAAAAACAAAACCAAAACACACAAAAAGCTACAACAAATCAACCAAATAGAACCCCACCAAAAAATCCTGAGGATGCTATTGGACAGAGAGAGAAATGGCAAGTGTTTCTCACAGCAGCTTGTGAGAAGTTTCAGGGAGCTGGAAAGATGTGATAACTTGTTGACTATAAACAATTTGCAGGTGGTGTTTTTCTACTTTATTTTTCTGTTTCTCTCAAGGACAGTGCATGAGAAAGAAGTTTCTGTTAGTTAGCCAATATAATAGAATCTACTGTACCACTCTATAAAACCACACAGTTCTTTTGAAGAAAACTTTCTTTGCCTTTTCTACAATCCTGACTCTCACCAGTTCCTGCCCTGACCCCGGCGCAAGAGTGACAAAATCCCTTTTCAGTTGATGTCTTTCAAAACAACATGGACACAAAGAGTTACACACCCTTGCAAACACCTCAGAGGGTAGGACTCTGCTGATCTTCCTATATCGTGCAACTCTCACATTACTGACCTTAGCCAACAGACATCCAAAATAACCCTAGTCCCATATGTGATCCTTGCACATGCTGGATATTCACATTTATTTCCCTATTCATCTTATGATATCTCCCTCCTATTTCATCTTCCTTTTATGGTGATATTACCAAGTTTTGCCTGAGACTGAGCCTAAAATTTTTTTTCTTCAAAAAATTAGTTTAAGAATGCTAATATTAAAGGGCACTGAATAGGAACATATTTCAATACTTTGGTTCCTTGTATACCACATACATTTCTGGTCTTTCAAAGTCACAGTTTACTAACTGTAATTGCTAATTGTTACTGGTTGTGTTCTTTTTGGAAGCAGAACAGAGGTGCAGGGACTAAGCAGGAAGATTGGAGATGTGCCAACCTCCTTTGAAAACTTTGATGTAAACCAAACACCTAAGAGAATGGCACCCATTTAAATTATCTTTCAGACTTCAGGAAGTCCTGTCGTCCTTTCCTCAGGCACAAAGAATTCCCAGAGTTGTATAACAGGAAGCATAAAATGAATTTATGGATGAATAAATGGTAGAATGGCAAATATTTCAGGATTTTTTTTTCTCATGATATGATTAAAATATAAATATGCATTAATTGCAAACATTTTAATAGTGAAAATATATGGTCAAATAGGGCTATAAATCAGAGATCAAATCTGAAATGTTTGCTTCCAGCTGTTTCCCAGTACTAGTGGTATGTTTCCTAGTACTGGTAGGTTGGTTACTCAACCCTGCAATTAACTGTACAAGTCCACATCAAAATGTTTGGAGCCTGAAATAATTACCTCAACATGACTCACAGAAATTAGAGCAAGTATTGTCTCTCTAAAATTTTGTAGAACTGCCACAAAATAGGGGAGTAAATTAAGGAAACATTGGAACAAAAGGAATAAAATGAAAGATGTAGAAAGAAGGATGAAAGTATTTAAGGTTATTATTTTTCTTTTTCATTACTTTCTTCTTTTTTTTCCTTCTTTTATATTCTCTGTAATCTCTGAAATATTGGTCTGAAAACATAGACTTTTCAACATATCAACTATTCAAGAAGGCACTACATGGTTCTCTCAATTTTCTAGCTCTTTGGGAAAAAATGTCTTCAGAAGAGATTATAATTTTTTAATAATTAACAAAACCACAAAACTCATTTCCTCTTTACCCAGACTTCACCACTCTCTTGGGGATAAATTACAAAACTAAGCCCATATTGAATGTATTGTATTGCACATGTTCAAAAACAAGACATTAAAATCAGAACTATATCAACAACCAACTGAAGTTGGTTTTGTTTCTGAATTTGATTCAGACTGTGATTATCCTAACTTGTATTCATATCTAATTCATAATATAGAGTGAATGCAAGTACAGTTCTAGGAACTCCCCAACCTGGCCTCCTTTACCCATTTTTCCCAACATTTGCCTGTTAAAGATGAAAAGCAGTGAACACTTAACCTGATAGCATTGGCGACATGAAGACATTTTGAAAACATTTCATATGCTGGATTAGATTACTGGAAAAGTGCCTTTGAAAAGGTCTGCATAATTTTAACAAATTTTTATTGCCATTTGAACTTTAAAGTAACAACAGAGAAGTAAAAACCAAGGTATTTCTACCAGAGCACGTGAAGAGAGTCGTTAGGTGTCTGAGCATAGGTGTACTCCTCACCATCTGACCAGGAACTTCACAGATCAGTGTCATAACTTAGGTGGACTTCCCAGATACCTTTATGTTCATCTGCACAGACTCAATCTGAGTTTTCCAGTTCTATTTGCCAAACTGAATTTCTAAAATACTATAAAGAACTCTGTGCATATATTCTCTTCACTTTGATGCTGCTTGTACTATCACATCTTTTTCTTCCCTCATAATACAATTATTATCATAATATAAAAAGCATATCTATTACAGACACTGCTTTTATCATATGTAAAAGTAACTCTATATCAAGAATTTTTTATATATCGGTATTATATCACGCTTGGGTAAGGAGGTCTAAAGAAGAGCTAGTATAAGCAATAAGTATTTATTAGCATGAATTTATCTACAGAGTTATGATCAAATCCTCAATCCATATTACATTAATTTTCTTGCTTTCTTTATTTTCTTATGCATACAAACACAATTGATTTCCCACACTCTAGCATTTTCCTTTTTCTTATCAGTTTCTTGTCCTCTGTACTTGTACAGAGGGATTGGAACATGACTACCCAGAGGTCCATGAAATAGCCCAATGTTCCTTTTCTCTCATCACACCAAAACTGCTCGAACAAAATGCGGGCACCACCAGTGAGAATAAATGTGCTGGTAGTCATTTTCCTTTCCTTTGATTTGGGCTCTAATCCAGGATTTGGTAGTTCTGGAGTCAGCTGGCACCAGTGGAGCTGTCTGACAGAGGCGCATTAAAATAACCCTGAGGGTGACTGGAAAACCTACCAGGGCCCCTGATATTTACTGTGCAACAGTGTTTTTAAAGAGCATTGATAGGGAGATCTCAGGGTAGCTATTTAAGATAAGAATTACTGAAATGTGAAGTACCATTTGATCCTCTAGTCAAGAAAACATGTCAAACATTAAACAGAATTACTGAGAGGAAAACAGCTGTTTGTTGGGGGGGGTTGTTTGTTTTTTTTTCTTCCTCCTATGAAGAAACCATTTCATAAGAAGTAGTAGAAGCAATGGATTCAATTTAAAAAATAAAAGTGTGACAATATGGCCCTGTCACTGCTTGGTAAAGATACAATATCAGAGTTTATGCTGCAGAGAACAATCCATGCAATAATCCAAACCATCATCATTAATTAAGACCTGAAAAACAAATTTTAGGAAAACAGCTCTATCAAGCCAAGATTTATAGCTTCTTTTCCATTTTATCCTTGTAATGATTTTCTTATATTTTTTCCCTGTCTCTTTACATGACAACTCTGTTTTCTGCACAGAATATCATAAATTATTTCAGATAATTTCAGTATATGCCTAGGATGAATGACATTTTTTTCTGCTGCGGAAGGCCTTTCACTTCTAGTCAAGCTCCACTTTCTGTTCTTACAGATTATGCCATTATCCATCCTTCCATACAAAATTGTCCACAAATATAAGTCTGCAACTGAGTATATTGCAAATTCTGTCTCACAAGCTGAGGATTAGACACATCAAGATGGGGTTTGAGTCAGACATTGTCCCCATTTCCACCCCAGAGACTTCCTAGAACACAAGCAGTTAAATAAAATGACTCTGGAGTGACTTTCTGACTTTTTTTCATAATTGTTGGCCTGTATTTAAATTAAAGGTACAACTAGATGTTATGTTATTATAGATGTGAAAAAAAGCTGTAAGCAATTCTTCTCTCCCTGAAATAAACCTGGCTAATAAGATACAATCTATTAACATGGAAGAAGAGGAAGTACAGCCAGTTCCCTTTCTCCTCTTTCCCAGAAGTTGTTCAGTAGAATTTTGTCCAAAACATTTGTCTGACTTGAGGTTCCATCTCTGAACACTATTTCTTAACATGTAGTCCTCAAAAAAGGTGAGAAATTTAATTGCCCTAGGTGTTCTTCTCTTGTCAGCCCAAATTCAATTCCATCTTTCCAATCGGAAAATTATGAAAAGGCATAGGCTCCTAAAGAGATCAGCTTTGGCAGGAGAGACTTACCACATTGCTAAGGTTTTCTCAGAACAACTGGGTGGATAAACTTATAAAGCAATGCTTCTTAGAAAGTGTAAATATGTTTTCACTCCACTTCACATTGTCTTAAAAGATCACGTACAATTCTAACAGTTCATTTTTCTTAGTGTATGAAGCACAGAAAAGTAAAGTATAATTATTAGTTAATGTGATTATATAATTCTTTATAATGGAAAAAACTCTTCCAAGTTTTAGCCATGCTCTACGTTATAAACACTGGGCCATGCTGTTAGCAGAAACTCTTGAAGGGATTCCAGCACACTTTCCCAGAAATGTTTCTGCCAGTCTGAGTATCAACCTTGTCACTCTTTGTCATGGCAGAGAAAGTACTTTTCCAAGGCAGATATTTTGGCCAATAAAGAGCTGTGAATGGAAGGCCTTGGTTTTTATTTCATCAGTCCATCTGCAGAAACTTTTCACAGCCTGATACTGTCAGCTGTGCTAGCCAAGAGTGATCTCCACACACTCAGGTGGACTGCTGCCAGATGCCCAAAGAAGAAAATAAGGTAGGATTTCTCTTCTATTTCCATGCAGCTCCATGAAATTAGAAATTTTGGTCTCAGTGCTCAGGCTTGACACAAATCCAGTAGGATATATGAAAATGATGAGTTTTAGATGAACTGTCCATCCAGCTTTAACAGACAAAGTATTTTAAATTATCATTACTCCAATTAACATCTATATTTAACTTGAAATAAATTCCAAAGAAAGGTAAACATGCAAAAGAGCAACATTCTTTTCTGTGGGCATTGGCTGTGACAGAGCAATTTTGAGGTACATTGTGCCTGCAACGACTGGACATATAGAATTGTCCTGTATGCACCTCCCAGGATTAAACTCAGGAAATATTTTCATTTTGAATAAAACAGTGTTTATGAAAATCCTTGGTTGATTCTGCTATTGCTTATGCTTCAACTCTGCAACAGAACTTCGACATTGCAACAGTGAGCGTTATACGCTGAAGCTTTTCCTGTCATCTAACAGAATTCTGAATTACATTTTCAGGCTCCTTCTGAAGGACACAGCAATTTACTGATATCTACCAACAACACCCACAACAGCCACTAATCTGGCATGGAGCCACCTACTCTAACCAGGTCTGTCCCAATGCCAGACTCTTCAATTTCTACAGCAGATCTGAATATCAACTCTATCAGCTCTTAGCTGTAGGGAAGTAGCTGTCTTCCTTGTCACCCACAGGTGGTGAATTCACTCTGTAATTCCTAACTCTAGGAAAAAATAAGGTGGAGATAGTAGCAACAACTCTATGCCCACTAAAGCACTTTACTAAATAATTAAAAAAAACAAAACCTAGCTTCAAATTTCTCACTTGCTGGTTTCAGGATATGACCCAACAGTGAAGGCATTCCAGATAACATTTTGTATCTTTTGTATCTTTTGCACAGTAGGACAGTAATAACCCCTGTAGGATTACATACAGTAGGACTCTGTAATAACCCTCAAACCAGATCTCAGCAATCTGTACCCAAGAATCCACTTAAAGTGCTGACAAGCACAAAGATCATCAGAAATTAAACTGAATGAGGTTTTGGATAGCTTTGACAGTTTTCAGGTCATTCAGTAGCCAAATATCTGAAGATGAGACAGCTGACTATCTCTATCCCTCCTAGTGACGGACTCAATGCTCAGGTTACCTTCCTTCAATTAAGAGGTGAATCTTTACTCTGTATGAAACTATAAAAACTTGGAGTAGACAGCAGTCTCAATGTTTTTAAAACTATTACATTAATATTATAATTACATTATATTACATTAATATTTTAATAAGTTTGATGCCATTCTTTTGTAGCCACATTAATTTACTTCAACCAGATTCTTGCCGAGGCAAACTTGCACTGGTGGTTTGAATTTCTCTGTCACACCCTTCGGACTTATTTTAGATGTATAAATGCATGTGTATAGAAGCAATATTTTGACAGAGTTGACACAGATGTTTTCCAATATTGTAATCTTCCAAGTCATCAGTTATGAAATGCATATTTAGAAAACAGAAAACTTCTGTGAAATGTTTCAGAAAATAACCTTGGCTTCTTTATTGGATGTATACTTTTTCATTCAGTCATATGATTTTTGTTTAAAATATTGCTGATCATTCTCAGTTTCTTTTTCAAAATTTAATCTGTCATTTTATTGGAGCAATAACTCCAGTCTGAAGTTAAACAGGGAAACTAGATAAGCTCTGATAAAAGTAACATTGAAAACCACTCTCTGCCAAAAATAAAACAAGATTCTAGCTTCTTGCACTTAATGAACTTTGTCTCACAGAGCTGCTCTAGGAGAATGCCACCCATTTGTAAAATAACCCTTATTCAGATAGCTTTGTCCAGTTAGAGATTGGATGTGCTTATTTTGTTTGCTCAACACCAGATATTGAGCAAATTGGGTTAATACAGTTTTTCTTCTGAATCTACTGACTTAAAAAAAAATGGATAGCAATGACACTTGGCCACTTTTGCCCTATCAGCTGTGGAGTATACAATGAGCACTTGCTGAATAGTATTATTTTCTACCCATCACAGTGCAAAAAGCTCCGATAAATTACAACAATAAAGGCTTCAAGCATTACAATCAATACTTAATGGAATCATGTAAATCCAGCTTGTCTATGACTTGGGGATTGTGTTCTTTTGCAAAGAGCAAAAGATTAATGCACAGCAGCAGAAGTGCATCTTTTTTTTCCCTGCAGTCTGAGCTATGAGAGACAAAATAAAGTGCTAAAGTTGCTTTGCTTGTATTGCGGAGTTATTACTTTTTTTTTTTAGCCTAGTTTAAAAGGAGGCAGAAAGACATTGTGTCTCCCAGAGCTCTATAAAAACCAAGTTAATGGTATTCTGAGTCTTTAGACACATTTACACATCCTCCATCTGGTTGGGAAGAAAAAACCCCAGATTTCAGTAACAAAAATTGTACAGATCTGCCTTCAGGCAACAGAAAATGCATGTGATAAGGGAATAGCCATGAAGTGTAAAGGAGTATTTAGGTCTTAACACTTATTGACTGGAGACTGTAAAGGAGATGTGAAGGATGTGTGAAAAATCCTAAATAAAAGAGCTGGCATAACATATAATGTGGGTAAGAAAATGTGCTTGGAAGGGATGCAACTGTCTTTAAAGAACTTAGTAAGAGGAGAAGATGGGATGGAAAAAATGAATTACAAGAGTGAAGATAAACAGCATTCTGCATCCAGGGCTTGTTTCAGGAAATATACCGCATTCTGCAATTCACCTGGGTATATTTCTATCAATAATAACAACACTCAGAATGCACAAATTTGGCTCTTTCCCTCTGTCTCTATCAGGTTGTATTTTTATTCAGTAAGGAGTGCTCAAACCCAAGGGGCAGTCAAGATGTCAGAAAGAGCCAACAGAAATCATATTTTTATTAACCATTCCATGCATCCAAGGGACATTACTCATTGGAAAACCCATTTGACAAATTTGGCATCAGTTAAGTGTATAGTGTTTGTTTTCTATGATAAACAATGAAGCCAGAAGAATGAATAAAGATTTAGTTATAACTTGTATTTTTTGACACACTTAGGGTTCCTGGAAGTGTTATGTTTGGTCATGTAAATTCCAATCCAGGCCTAAAGCCTCTTGAAATGTTTGGACAAAGTTGCTGGTTTTGTTTTTTTTTTTTTTTCTTCTCCTTTTGCTGTTGAAATGATGACAAGTGTCATCTTTCCACTCATGTGAGTAGAAGACAAGGCTGGAAATTGCTATATAAGGGCTGGTTTCCTGCTTCTTCAAGAAGCATATCAGAGTAACACTTTTCTTCCAGTTCTAAAGCACACAATGAAAATGGGATTTTTCCTTTTTTTTCTCACTATTACCACTGGTAACCCAGTAGCAATAAAGTTAGCAGTCATCTTAATCCTAGTTGAAAATCTATTCATGGACTGCTGACACAAATTTGGGTTTATGCTAATGCTGACCTTTGGCCTTTAGCTTGGCAGGAGATCCCTCCTAGGTGATTGACCTCAAAATGTTCTTGTGGAGAGCGATCCCGCCTCTTTTAGGCTAAACAAGCCAGAGTATTCCAGTCTTCTAAGAGGCTCTATCTTTATTTCAGAAGCCTTTCTACACAGTTTCTGTACAAGCCATCTTTCTGGAGGAGAAGCAGCTAAAACTGTCCCTTCTACATTTCAGACAATAGGATCAGAAAGTCCACACTGAGGTATTAAAGAATGAAAAAAAGGTGAGAACACCACAGAAAAGTCTCTTCATTGCCGATTCATAGAATCAAGTCTTAACTGTGCATCAAAGAATAAATTAAATTTCATAATTTAAACCTGACAAACCCTAAAGTCTGATTTGAGCTGACTGCTACTACTCAGAAATAGGATCTATGAGAAAAATCAATACTTCCATGAAAATTTTAGTTGAGACCTTGGTAGCGCACACACAAAAAATAAAAGTAAATAAAACATTAGAAATTACAAAAAAGTGGTAAAGAAATAATGAAAGAAAACAAAAACCTGAGAAAATAAACTACTGTATCAATCTGTGGCATGTCTGCCTCCTGAACACCATAGGGTTTGAAACTTTACATCTCAAAAAATTAATAGAATACCTGGAAAACATTCAAAGGCAGCAAGAAAGCAAATCAAAGCCTGCAGCATGGAAGAACACTTAAATAGGCTTATACTCATCAGCCTGAAAAGAATGCAAATGAAAGTGGCTGTGATAAAGTTTTATAAAATCATGGGTGTCAGAAAGGCAGTGGAAATGGAAAAGCTGGTAAAGAAATGGGATTAAAATTTCTTTCTGTTTGGAGTGCTGGAGCAAGATCACATCCTGCAGATATACCCTGCACACACCAATCTGTGCTATGCTAGCTTTTCTCCACTCAGTGAAATGTGTTGCTATGTGTAAAGTGAAATGGGATACAGCAAAGCTATCCAGAGTCTGTTAAAACAAATTTATGCAAAAGCATTCTTCTACAAAGCATATAATATTCAGCCAAGGCATTAACTGAGTATGAGTATGAGTATGAGTATGAGTATGAGTATGAGTATGAGTATGAATATGAGTATCAGTATCAGTAGCATACATACCACTATAGAGCTTCATGGAGATTAATTTAATGCTGCCCACAGACATCTAAGTAACATTCTTTAAATATCTGGAAACAACAGGGTAGTCAATAAAGTAGTAACAAAAAAATTAAAATATCTCATGAATACATGAAGAGAAGCCAGAGATGTCTATGATCAGAATAAGATCTCTTGTTAGATTTCCAACTTAAAACAGTTGAAGAAAAGATAATTTTCAAGTGTTAACACTGCTGTATTTCTGAGCAGAGGAAATGACACATGTCCTCCTTCAGTTGCTGACCTAATTTAACAAAAAGTCATCTCATGGGACACACTTTTAGTGACTCTAAGGACAGAGAATAGGAAGGAGATGAGGAATGAAATCTTGCCATATGCTATAACATATGTACAATAACATTGATTGCTTGCACTGCAATGAATTAATGTCAACATCAGGCTCTCCAATTTAAGCATACCATGATAAATTGTAAACTGAGTTTTACCCAGAAAATAGCCACATTTAAATAAGATAAAACAAAACCAAAAGAGTTGTTCAGTACCATCACTCTTCTTAAAGCATAACAACACCTACGTGTTATATTTTACTTTTAAATTCTGCCTGTTTTCTATTATAAATAACATTAATGTTACAGCACCTAAAGGTGTAAACTATACTAGGTAAAATGCCCCATATCTGTTTGGATGACTTTTGGACAGGAGGGCCTAAATTAATTATTATTATTTGCCACTTGCACCCAAAGGCTCCTTCTAGCCTGGATATATATTGCTTTCTTTCTGTTATAAATAGCAGGCCAATTCTGGTACTAGATAAAAGGATTTACAATCATTCACTCTTCAAAGACCTTACATATGCTTAAAAAACAGTTCAAGAGTTCCAACTGACTTCACGAAAATTACAGACCTTTTCAATGTTAAGTTATAGAAAGAGCTTTGTGGGACAAGGATGTAAAATCAGTCTGAACAGATCTTCTGGGTTTGTTACTTTAGATCATCACTCTACAAAATCGTGCTACAAACAGCATGAAGTGGGAATTGATTTAAACCTCTCTGGAAGTGAAAAAAATAGCATCTTATTTACACTTTTTGGAAAGATGGTAAAAGAACATTTCTGAAACAGCTCCTTGCAGCTGAGTTTTTGTTAGGATTTTGAGAACTCTTAGAAATCAACTTTCTTACTTTGCAACAAAATAAAATAAATTTTAAAAAGAAAGCCTAGTATGCTACTTTTTTTTAAAAAAAGCATTGTCAATTTTAAACGTTCAATGATCAGGATAAAGAAAAGGTAAACAAAACAGCTAAGAATTCAAAGGAAAATGGCTCCAGAAGGTTGGGTTTTATTTCTAAAGCCATGACCATAAGTATCATGGGAAGTCAGCTAGAAGTACTATATGAAGTCACACTGAAACCATAGTAAGCTAATATTTAGAAAAAAATTATGTCGCCATAATAAGGTGTTTCTTGGAGATTATTTGAAATAAAGTAACTTTCAAGATCAAGGAACAGGGTAAAGGGATGTATACAATGACAAATTTGGAGAGGAATGTGTGGGGTGGAGAGTGATAAGAGGAAAAGAAGTTGATTGCTTTTTTTATTCTCCCATTTTTGATTATTCTCCTAGCATGTCTCTTAATTTCACTCCTTAAATACAGAACCAGCACAGTTATATCAATGTAAATGGGATTTCACCAATGCAACATCAGGTAGCAAGCTGCAGAAATGACTAAAAACTGTCCTTCATCTGACTTACAGTAGCTCACACTGAATTGCATCTCTGTGTGCCATATCTCATAATATAAAATATGTATTTCTCCATATTTCTCTGCATTTTAGAAACTGGTTTTATTTCTTTGTCACTACCAATGTGAGCAAAGATAATTTTGTGCAAAATGTACAAAGAGATAGTACACATTTCAAAGCCTGCTACATATATAGCAAATTGATAGGTAGTAGCATTTGCTGCAAAACACAGAGAAGAGCAGGGCCTCCAATGTCTTAATTACCAAGACCAGTACAGCTCTGTGCTCACTTGGTGCCTCACTGTCACTGATTTTAAGCTGGATTTTCTGTATTAATACTTAGAAAATCTCTGGTTTGGTGAAGATTAGTTAATTATTTCGCTTACTAAGGGTTCAAGATAGGAAAATGCAATACATTTGTCCATGAGGGTCCCCTCCTTCACATGGATTTAACATAGTGAAAACTACCCATATGCTACAACATATGGCAGAATTCCAGCATCTCTTCATATACCTGATTCTTCATTCTCAGTGTAAACAAATGGCTCTTTCACAGGGGGATACTGAATCAAATTGGGCCACAGACCGAATGATTTTGTCTTTCCTAGAGCAGATTGACAAGGGAAAATTGATAAAACAAAACAGACAACAAATGTTTTTTCATCTTAAAGGGGAAAAAACCCAAACAAAAACACAATTCACAGTACAGTTATGGTATATAAGTGTGCTGGTTTTAGATTAGCACTCGTGTTTTTGAGCTTTTTGGTACATTTTAGAGGGTTAGTTTTTTCCGTACCCTTTCTAACACCAATAACAATAATGGACCAGTAGATGGTAAGTTTTTTCCTAATTCTAGGGTTTTTTTCCCCCAAAATCCTTTCAAAAACTGAACTTTATGGCCCATATTAGAATGCTCAGTTTCAAAATTACCTTAGATTTACCAAGCAAACCTCTGTGCCCAGCGTTGGAAATACAATCAAATGTTCAGTTCCATTTAATCCCATTTTTAAGGTGAAGTTTAAATGCTTCATTCACAGGAGCTTGTGATTCTATATACCTCTATACCATAATATCACAAAAATATACCAAAGCCTCTTTTACTGCTTTACAAAGAGAAATACTGGAGACTGTATTAACTCTGAGAGAAAATAAAAGTAAAATCTTGACTTGTTTTAGGAAATGACTTGCCACAAGGACATCTAATATTTTCATAATTATCATAAAGAATGGGTAGTGAAATCTTGACCAGGTTTTTATGCAAAATAAGAATGGCACTCAAGTCATCTGCAAAACTGATTTAAATATCAGCTGCCTTATGCACATTACATACATATATGTTTCGAGTATCCAAGAACACAAACCTATAGAACTGACAAATTCAGTAGACTGCTGCTCTGAACAGGTATCTTTCCCACAATCAGCTGTGTATGTTTTGCAGCCAATAATAGATTTCAAAAAAGAATATGAAGATAAAACCTCTGATATGAACAAAACCCGTACAGAGACAAATCAAGATCCATGAAAAATAAGCTCAGAAAAGGAGTTAATTTCTACTCCCTTTCTCATTTGCTGACCTGCCTGGTCCCCTCTGGTGCTAAAGTTAGGGCTGTGAAAAAGTTAGTTATTGCATTTACACCAGGCTGAAGGTCCTCCAGGGAGATAAAATTGAAACACAAATTGGAAATGGCATCACAGAAATAGGACTTCTTTTAGAGGTTTTAATTTATTTTTGCTTAGGCTCTATACCAGTGTACAGTGGCACAAATCCAATTGACCAAGTCAGATTTCTGGATGTGATAGGACAGAACAAAAGCACCCCGGATAACAAACATTCTAGAAATTTCAAAATATTAAACGGTTGAATGAACTAAAACATAATTGTCTGTATATGTATATATAAAATGATTTTCAAGCCATGTGAGACCTTTTTCCAGTGCATTTTTAGTCAGAAATATCTCCTTCAAGTCTAGTGATTTATGATTGAGTTACAGTATTGCTTTCAGAAAGTTCTCTTAATTTCAGACCAGAAAGAATCCTGGAAGAATGGTGGTGGTTTTATTTCAAAGACCCTAAACACTTGAAAATTTGCTCCTTATATCCAGTATGGTTTTGTTTAGCTTTTTTCCTTTGGTTTACTAGTCTCATTATGGCCACTGTGTAAAAGACAGAGGCATTTTTGTGTACTTTTCCCCATGCAAATAATTACAAAGTAGTATTAAATTAGCTTTCAGTTTTCATTCTGATGAATTACAACATAGAATTCTTTTTTTCCTCCTAAATTTATTTCTGTAAAGTATTTTTTCTGTTCTTTGTATCTCTCTTGTGATCCTGTGCTGAATCACCTCCAAAGTTGCCATTAACTTCTTTTGGATTAGGAAGAAAAAATTAAATTACATTGCTGTTAGTGTCTGAAAAACAGAGCACCAGCCACAACAGTGTATCACAATAGTTGTATATGCTTATAGAAAATAGGATAATGACAATCTTGTCATTTGCCCCATCATCAGCTTTATTGTATGCATACAACAGGAGTGTAACCAATATAGGGCTGATGCAAAGTATCCATTAGTAAGTGTTCAGTATCAAGGATCCCTTGTTCATATGTTGCTTTATGTTACATTGGACTAAAAACTAGAGGAATTTCCTCTACTATTTTTAAAAGACCTCTCTTATAAAGAAACTAAACTCTTAACCTGTCACTGAAAAGACTTTTCCATAGCCAAAAGTAAGTTAGTCAGAATTTATCTTCAGGTGCAAAAAACCATTCCAGAAATTATTTAGTGAGTTTGAAGACTTAAAGCAATGCAAAGCTAACCCATATATAAACATTTTCCTCACTGGCCTGCTGTGATTGACAGCCACTGCCTAAACTAGCAGCATAATCATAGCCTAAATCTTCAGGGTTATATTTGGAGAGCACAGAGATAGAATGAAAAACAAGGGCTTGTTTGTAATAGATTTACATGTACGTAGGTGTGCCTCCAAACTACTCAGCCACTGACAGGTTTGACTTGAGATAGGCTAATGAACGGGGATGAAATAACTAGAGTTTTCTCCCCATATTTCAGTCAGATTGAAGCAAAGTTAAATCTTCCTGAAATGAAAAAATAGTTTATCAACTCTCTTGTTTGTTTTGCATTACAAGTTCCCCAATAAATTATTGCTTAAATATTATGAGGGCAGGCAACAGCAGGCTAACTCTCATTAGCATCACATTTTTTCCCAAAATTTTTTGATCTGCACGGTTAAGTAGAAAATCTTGAGAAAAACTTTTCCAGTAGATTTTCATGCCTGTTTAGAGTCAAGCAGAAAAGAAAAGCAGGCAAAACTGAAAGAAACTAATAGTTCAGCAGTATCTTTCAAAACAGTTTGAGATTCATCGTACAAAGATCTGAAATCTGCTAGTGGACAGTGTGTCTGACATCAGTAGTTTTCCATATGAAATCCAAGTCAAAATGGTGTGCTTCATGTACACACATGCAAATAGTTCTTCCCTCTATGACTAATATGAAAGCTGCGCCTAGAAAGATGGAAAGACTTCAGAGAAAATCAAAAAGTCTCACAGTGTCATGAAAAAAATATACCAGGGAGAGTAGCAGGGACAAAGAAGTCCAGTAAAATCCAACTAAATTCCAGATGTAATATGATGATAAAATAACAGACAAAACATAAAGTGATTGGTCACAAAACCAGGAGAATTATATTCCAGGAACTCCCTTTCATCTCTATAAGAATGAATTTTTCTTTAATTTAGCCAGGTAAGAGGGGAAAATTGAAGTATTTCATTTATTGGTTGTCCCTTTCTGAGTTTTAAGTGCACAAGTTTTTCTGCATGAGATGCATGAAGGCTAGTACTTAGATAATACTTTTATGCTCCACTTTGCAGAGAGATTTCTGGAAGCAGAGTCACTGCTTTAGACTTTTAAAAATGTACTAAAATAAGCTTGCCTTTCTCTGTCTTTGCAACATGGTGGGGTATACTGTAGGCTTGTCAGCAGGGAGCATATTTTACAGTTTTGTAGGGTTTTTTCCATTCAGAAGGAATAGACATCAATGACAGTATTGTATATTGCAATATTTTTTCTATCACAAATAGTTTCTTCAAGTAAGAGAGAAATAACAGTGTTCTGGTTTCAGCTGGGACAGAGTTAATTTTCTTTTTATTATCTGGTACAATGTTGTGTTTTGGATTTAGAATAAGAATAATGTTAATAATAGAATAATATTATATTCCCTGCTCAGTAGTGCCTACCTTAAGGCAAAGACTTCTCAGCTTCCCATGCTCTGCCAGCCAACAGGTGCACTAGAAGCTGGGAAGAACCTCAGCTACGACAGCTGACCCAAACTCACCAAAGAGATATTGCATACCATAGAACATCATGCCCAGTATATAAACTGGGGGGAACTGGCCAGGAGGTACCAGTTTCTGTTGTGGGACAGGTTGGTCATCATTCAGTGGCTGCTAAGTTGTATTGGGCATCTCTTGGTAACTTTCTTCAGTTGCTGCTGCTTTTGTTATTATTATTATCACTATTATTATTATTTCTGCTCTTGGTATAATACCATAATATTTTACTTTATTTCAGTTTTTAAGTTGTTTTTATCTGAAACCAAGAGCATTTTTCCCCTACTTTTCTTCCCAGTCCTGCTGCAGGGGGGGCAGAGAGGTAATGAGTGAGCAGTTGCATGGTACTTCATTGCCAACTCGGGTTAAAACACAACAGACAAGCAAACACTATGTCTTAAAACCACCATAGGGAGTCTTCCTGTAGATCTTTCTGATGTGATAGAAGCAGCAGGAAATATCATTTTGGGTTTAGTGTTTGACACACTAGTGTTTCTGTCAGTAGTCTGAAAGCAATAAATGCCTGTTTGAAAAAATGCATGATGACTTAAAGGCTCTATTTACTAATGAGTTGAAAGCTACCTTCTGAGAAATCTAACAGTTATCAAAATAAAGCAAGGGTGGGACAATGGTCAGAAATTTAATTCAACAGTTTCAGAAAACAACACAGCAATAACCATGAAAATTCGTTTTGATAATATAATAATACCTCCCCTCTTTTCTTTTTCATATACCATGAAAATGAACTAAGTCCCTGACTAAATGACATGAACAAAGACTCTTTAATCTGAAGAATAAGGACAGGTTTCCAGTTCTGAAGAATAAGGACAGGTTCCAGTTCTGAAATGAAACGATGTGGGAGTATCCTTTGCTAAGATTCAGCAGGCAGTATTGCCAAATGAGGAATCAACTGAATTTTTTAATATATTTCTTTCACATGTAAATTTAAGAAAAGGTCAGGGTTACCTCACAAAAGAAAATTAAACGTTTGGACCAGGTTTGACTGTGTATTGAGTTCTGGACTGTGCAATGCATGTGTGGGTAGCTCAGGCTTCAGCAGTTACACATCTCAGTTTCAACCTTCTGGACTGTCTGTCACATGCTAAGTATTTTTATGACAGATCCATAGAAAATGTGCTCTGGAATTTATTATTAATTATGCTGGTGGTGTAATGACAGCAGGGTCTACTTCAGCTCCTTCGTCAACCCTGTAGTGAAGAATCAGACTTTTCACTTATACTTTTTAACAACAGGTTTTGTAAGCTTTGCTATAGCGTATACTTTTTTATTGCACTTGAAATATCTTTGGTGTGGCTGAATCCGCCTGAGAGCATACTGCTAGCTATTTGGGCTGCTGTCATTTACTGCCTGCAAACCCAACCCAACCTCTGTGACTTAATAGCTTAAATATCCTTTTCTTAAATACCTGTCTCATCTACCTCCAGGCATCTTCTTACTGGTTAAAATGTCAAGACTGAAAAATTAATTAATCATTTCTAAAATGAGCTGCAAAGTACAAACTGCAATTTATTACATTGTCTGCAAGTAAGAACCTATATTTTATACTCTGCCTTTTTATCCCTTCAAATTTTGGATGTTTCCTGACTATACTGAGTGAATCTTTTTTCTCTTCCATTCACACTGCCAGCATCTGTTTTGACTGTTAATAATTTTATATGTCCAAAAACCCCTTGCTGATCTATCTGCATTAGACAAAACGTTGAAAATTTGTGTCAAGGCTAGTTAAAATCCTTATGCATATATATATATATGTACACAGATATATATATGTGTGTGTGTGTGTGTGTGTGTGTGTGTGTGTGTATATATATATATATATATATATATATATATATATATATATATAAAGAAAAACCTATGTATGTCCCTTTTTAAAATGAATGAGCTTTTAGTTTTTAGTTATAAATTAGCAATCAGCTTCTGTGGCTGAGGGCTAGCTTATTCCTTTGACGCTGGCTAGTAAAAATCCTTGGAACAAAAATATATGCAATAAGCCAATAACTCTGCCTGCCTTTCTGCTGCTCTTGAGGGTATCTCAGTTCTGGCAAACAGACGGGTAATGGGAATTAGAAGGAGGGGGAAAAAACAGCAATAAAAATATAAATCACAAAAGGAAGGAAATCCATTTGGTCTTTGGCAGCAAAGACACCACTCAGCTAATCCATGCTGAGTGCAATCCAATACTCCTTTATATAATCCTGTTCTTGTGGAAGAAAATTAAAGTTTAATGCAATAAAGGCTGACACAAATCACTTTTGTTGCCCAGAAGCAGATTAAAGAACAGTTAAAATCATACAAATCTAATTTATTTTCTGTTGTTGTTGTTTTATTTTATCCAGTGACATATTTATTCCTAAATTCACAGCATCAATTTTTGATTATTAAGCATATATTCCCAATATAAGAAATATTTTGTGATGCAAAGAAAGGAAAAGAAAATAGTGACAGCCAAGAAATTATTCATTTTTAAATGATACATGGTAAAGTTCTTTCAAAGTTTTGTAAATTCTTCATAAATTGATATGGATCCTTATCTTTAATCAATCTGTGTCCAGGGGACTTTAAAATACGCATAAAGGAAGTGGAGAGCTATCATTCATAATTGGAACTGTACAGGTCACTCCCATTAAATAACACTCTTAGTACATATGCACTTGTTCTGCAACACATTAGAGATCCGACAACAATGGACAAACTGAAAATTTCTACAAGAGAAACAGCAATTTAAGAGAATTGTGACCCTGATCTTCCATTTTATTACTCCAGCCATCACCCTCTACATGCCCTTCATCAGCAAATTGGACTGAAAAAAACACCAACACAACAAACAAGGTGAAAATACACCCTGGGCATATTATGCTCCATACAATACATTCTTTCATGACAGAAAAGGCTACAATTTATCTGCAATGTTGATCAGACTTATGACTGTGTTGAAATAGGATCAGGTTTTTCATTTTCTTTGCCTTTGTCCCCAGCTCCAACATGTCATCTCTCACGAATTCCTTTGGGAAATTTCCCTTCCTACACTTCATATTGGTGGTACAACATAACCACAGACGTATGTGCAGAGGATGCAGGAGACTGGGTACAGCTACCATTTTTCCCATAATAGCTATCAGAATATTACCCAAGGCACTAGAGAAGTTTGTGAAATACAATACAGAAGTGGAAAGGTTGCATAATTTCTCCAGCATTTCTCTTCTTCACAGGTATTTCTGCAGCAATATCTCTGCAGGTGTATCCTTAGAGAAAGAAGGGGTTACTTTTGAACAGAACTGGTGTCAAAAACATACCTTAAAAACATGAACAGGTATTTTTTCATTTTCATTGTATTATACTGTCCTCACTCAGACTGTAGGTAAGGAAAAGCCAACACCTTCTGCCAGTTCAAGGCCTCATTACTGTTAAATTAAAGGGATTCTTGAGAATAGGTTCATGGCCAACCTATTTGCTCTGGAAATGCCACTTTACTAGGAAGAAGAGAAAGGAAACAGATCACAAAAACCTACAAAATATTATATCCTAGGAGTGCCCTATGAGAAGAAATTAAAATAAGTAGGGTTTTATTGTGTCTCAGTGACACCCAGCTAACTCTTTGACAGAAGTTATTTCATACCATCTTGACATATGTTCTTGACTTACATCTGTTCTTACCTGTGTTAAGAATTTAGCCCAATCAAATGCACCAGCAAGGCCAAAGTAAAAAAGGTAACTCAAGAACCACCTCCTTTCTGAATTTCAATATGCATGCCTATTTAAAACTGGGTTTCTCAGGCTGCTGTTGTCGTACATTTTTAGGTCTGTTTTAAAAGGATATAGTATGACATCAGGCACATTTCTGTTGTGTTTTGGGTTGATTTTTTTTCTTTTTCAAAGCATAGATTCTCATTTTTGGCATATGAAAGCAAGTCTATAGAGAGTATATGGGAAGAATTGTATACATTTAGGAGTACATGGTTCTAAAAGCCCATTTTTAATTAGAGACGGTGCACTTTAAAAGACCATAATATTTCCAGCACGGAAAATACTAGAGTCTTATTTTCCCTATTTATTTATTTTGTATATATGTGAAGAATGCCACAACAGCATATTTTATGACCCTGCTATAAAGTGATCTGCTCTAATTTTATGGGATCAATCAACAGTGACAAAACTCAGCCCCTGGCCTCTGGAATGCCATTGGATACATAGGTTAAATTCTAGTTTGCCAGACCACTTGTACTAGTTTCCTGTTCTTGGTGGAAAAGTACTAAATGCAAAAGTGGGGGATAGGGCATGGGGGTGTGTATTTGTTTGTGCGCCTGCTTCCTAATCCCTTTGCAGCCTGCCAGCCTTCAACTGCAAATGCCACCATCACCAAGGCAGTAGCTGAATCCAACAGGTGGGGCAATAAACCATGACATTTCTAGTAGGTTTAATTGTAGGGGGTGTGCTGGAATACTTTTCAGTACAAACATGGTTTCACTTGATGTCAACATCAAGATCACTGACCTAGTTTTTACTCCAAGTCCACATGAGCTAGGGTGTAAAGTGCTCACCCCAGTAGACTTTATGACCTTCCAGGTGCCTAAACCTCTGACCCATATCATTCCCATCTTTGCTGGTTCAGCTGCCACATGGTGACAACCTGCTAGACTTTGTGTCTGGTCTAAAAGTGATTTAGTGCACAGTAGAATTAAAGTATTAGCACGATATTCCTGTCCACCCAACCTGAAAGGGCTTTTTGATGGCTGTAGGAGAGGTTCCCTGGAGGAAATTGCAATATACAGGGATTTGTTGTGAGCCTATTATTGCCTAGTGCTAAGGCAGTTCATAAATTTACATCTATGACATCTGTGCTTCAATTTTTTTCATTACTGCTCTTCCTTATGACAATTTACTAGCTGCATTCCTCAATAAAAAGCTAGTTTGCGATTGAAAAGTAAGATGCAGACTTTATTTCACTTACAAATTTTTCCTGATTCCAAAGTATAGATATATAAGTTAGGAAAACAGACCTAATTAAAAGACAAAGAACACATTTAAGACTCCAAATTAGTACCTAATTTAGATCAAAACTGTTTTGCTGTCAACTAATTTATTTTGCATACATACCAAATTAAGGATAAAAAGACCAAAATGTGCCCGGCTTTCTTTTCAAAGTGCTACTACTATTACTACTACACATCACTATTCTATAAAAAAGAAAGTTTATAAAAGTTATTCTATTAAATAATGAAGTACTGAGGGTTAGATTCTTTGAAAAAAATCACTTTTCACTCTAAGATATTATTATCATTATTATTGCTTTGATATGACTATCAAAATTACATTAGTACTTGCATGCAAGGTGGCAAAAGACAAATCAGATATGATCTAGCTGTAGACAGCTTTTTCTGAACACTGCAAATCCAAGAATTGTGAATTTGGAGAAATGGGGGAGTAAAAAAAAGGTTAAGCCATAGATTCAGAAGAAAAATGAAATTAACTTGCAAATATCCCAGAACAAATTTCTAGTAAATTATGTTAGATGAAATATTTTTCTATTCTAATTGGATATGAACTGCAGTAATTTCAGTGTCCACTACAGGTTATATACATATATATATACGTATATATATATATATATATCTATATATATATATCTATATATACTTTTTTTTTTTTTTTTTTTTTTTTTTTTCTGCTGCAAATATTCAGGGTGTTTTTTCTGGAGTTTTACTTAGAATGCGTACCTCAACACCTGCAGTACTTTAAAATAAAATTTTAATATCTGTTAAATATTCTTCTGTTTGCTACTGAAGTTAGATGCCACTTCTTAACTGTAAAATTACTTAAATTCCTATAAATTTACTTCATTTTGTAAGACTCTGCATATGAAAGAATAAATTTAAGTAAATAATTTATGCTCACCTGGCAAAATTAATGTCTTTTTTCCCTTTGTTTCAGTTACTCCTTTCTTCTGTCCTGCCAAGATTATTACAGTGTGCTCCTCAAGAACATATTAGGCACTTTCTTGAATAAAATCATGTAAAGTTAAAAATAAAACCTATGTTCGGGCAAGTTTAACTATCATTTCAGTGGCAAGGCTTTTGCTGAATTTATGAAAAAAAATAATAACAACCATAAAGCAAAAATGTCTTCAATACTGCCAATCTTTCCCTTTGATAAAGGCAAATCTTTACAAAATCAGAATCATCAGAAAACTAATAGGAAAGTCCCTGTGAAACTTAATGAATCCACTCAACAGCTTACTATATACTAGACTATATTCACAAGCCTCATTTGCTCTCAGCTCTAAAATAGGCATAAGTATCTGTCTGTGCAGTCCTTTACTGCTAAGTCACGTTGACTTCAGTGACATCAGTGTTATCTAACAGAGCATGGTGAAGAAAAACTCTGAAAATTCTATATCAAACAAACTGCAGGGACTGTCTTCTCCAGTTTGTAGGCAGCCTGCCACATGGTTATAAATGACATTAAAGTTTTCAGGTGTGAGAGCCAAAAAGTATCTGCTACTCCAGACACCATCCTCCTGAATTCTCTTTTCTTTTCCAGATCTCAAACACAAAAGCCTAACCAAGTCTCTGGCTTCCTGCTGACAAATATAAAATGATTTTGCATGTTGCTATTTGAGGCTTCTTCTGGACAATGATAAGCTGAAAATGTAGGGATTTCACAAATATAACAAATATTTTTTTAAAGCTCAACAATAACTGATAATGTAACAATATAAATTGATTTCAACTTGCATATTCTATAAATAAGAGAGCACATGCCTGAGGAAGGCCACTAAGAAAATGAGGACAGAGTACTGACTGGATGCCAGTGTTATGTCTGAGTGACAATGTGACTTCCTCATTTCCTTGTGGCTCTGATCTCCTCCAACACCAGACGCCCTGAGCAGCTCATTGCACACTAGGTCAGAGTCACCTCAAATTCCATGTTACCTTCACAGTGAGTGTAAAAAGTCATCCATTCATCAATGTGAAGATCTCACCAATGACAGCTTAAAGTGCCATTCATGTTCTTTAAGGACCTTACAGTACACAGGGGAAAAAAGCTCTGAACAGGCCCTCAAATCTCAGACACACAGTGGAAAATGGCTTTTTGCTGGAGCCTGCAGGAGCATGGCACCTGCTGTTTAGATCCAATCAAGTGAATTTCCAAAAGTGGCTGTTTCTAAAAGGCAGTTTTACTGAATAATTCCATGCCAAAATTGTACTTTAACTAAGAGGTAAAACATTAACTGGTAAGGAACATGGGAAAGAATGCAGAAAAAGAGCATTGTTTTATGTCTGTTGTGCCATGTTTTGTACTCTAGTTGTGCTGTATTCTTATTTTATGAAACAAACACATATTACGGGCTCAATCAATTCTGTTCAGACTTTTTTTTTGGAGGTTATCGTGAAATCTCTATTGTTTTCAGAATTGAGCCTCTGCTGAGTAGAATAAAGTTGGCACATTTTTGGTATAAATCTTAAATAATAATTGTGACTTTTTAATTAAGGCCTGACACAGTACTTTCAGCTATTTTAATTATGCCAATAGCACCAACTCAGGTACAGTGTTACAACAATGCAATAAAATACTTCCTTATAATGCAGAGGAACAATAGTCTTTGAGTGTGTTCTTTACAATGATGAAGACATGATCAACTGCAATATAATGCGTGAACTCCATCAGTTCCACTAGGTGAACAAGACAATTTTTAAGGTAAACATTGCCTGTTGTTGCTTCTTCTTCTTGTCTTAGCTTTCCCCTGAACCCAGTAGGTTTTCTGGTCTGCTTTTCTGTAAACTTGAGTGTTCAGTAGTAATGCAGATATACAAAGGTACAACTGACAGAGTCTCCATCAGTCACCCCATATTTACTCACAACCTCAAACTAAAGAAGACCCTGAAAATTTAAGCATTAATAGAAACAAACTGTGTCCAGCGGCTTAACTACAGTGAAACCATTGAGTTCTCAGACAGATGACATTAATATGAGCAATACAACATACTTCATGGCTGTAAAATTTTCCAGTTGTAGATCCTCTTCTTCAATGGCCAAAAATTTTAGCTGATACTGCTGCTATAACTGCTTCTTCTGGATTTTTGTTGACAGCCGTTCTAGGTAAAAATTGCACCTTACTGCCCCCCCCCCCCCCAGTCAGCAGAGCTATATCAACAATGTTTATGGTATAGACAGTCTTTAGTTTCTGGTCCAAACTGGAATTTTTTTACTCTGTTGCAACTGTGATCCTGACTCCAAAATTCGATTAAGGTCATTAGCCAGCTTCCATCAAGACATCAAAAATAAACCACGAGAAAACCATCAGATGATTAATCCAATCTGCTATCAGAATATGGCTGGTATAATCCCAGTGTTATTGGAGACCTGAACTCTACTTTTACAATGTGTTTGCAAGTACTGCAATATTTTTAGTATTTTATATGTTTATCTTGACTTCAGTGTTGATAAACAGACTCTTGTGCATTAAAAAAAAAAGAAAAAAAATTATTTAAAATCTATGTTGTTTTAATATGTATTTAAGAAACAGAATGTAGTATGTTCAGGTATGAATACCTGGCCAGAGTCCAACTGGCTACCAACAAAATAGATTACCAAGGAAGAAATGAGGGGGAAAAATCCCAATCCTCAATAAATAAATAAAATAAAATAAAAAATCAGCAATTTAAGACTAGATGTTATGTGAACTGTCAGGTATAAAGGTGTTGTGAGGTATTTTAAACAAAGAGCTTGCTTTAAGCTCCCAGTTAAACTCTTTGGGAATTTTTTATCAGGCTCAAAGTTGTTGCAATAATAAACATTCTTGTCTGTTGGTTTCTGTGTGCACAATACACAATGTTTTGAACAGCTCTTTTAAAGTGAGATTGATAGATCGGGACATGTCTCCCTTGTTATTACATAAATGGGCCATGAGTGCATTTTAAAAACCCTCTTACTAAAAGTCAGCATAGCAGGGCCCATTTTACCACAGCTCAGCCTAGTGAACTCCAAAGAAGAAAGGACAACAGACAATACAAACTCAGACAATTCAAGCAAAATTTTTTGCTAGCCAGGCTTGCAGATAGGATATGACTAAGAAATCATTGAACACAGGAACGCAATATTTTTATCAGCGCAGTATGCCAGAAGCAAGAAAACGGTACCCTAATGTCCTCAGATTACTTAAAATGCATTATTTTCCAGTGTCAGGTGCTCTGCCTCTGAACTGCAAAACTTCAGGAAATTACTGTTCTACTCTGTGAACATAAATACAAGCATATTCTTTGTGTCAAATGTATTCAGACTACACCTTTGGAAAGACATAGGCCTTATCAGATGCTGAACAATCTTTCAAATTGCAGAATCCCAGCCAAGAACCTCCCTTATAACCTGATGTGATAAGGCAGAGAAGCAATAAAGTTACAGACAACAGCTAAGGCAATTTGGAAAAGAGCGGTTGCAATGCTGGTATAGGCAAATGGACGCATTACAACAAATGGGGTCACTGATTATATGCACCTGACTCATTATAACAAGGTTTGCTACATTTCTAAGAATATGTCATCTGTGACATGCTGTTGTTAAATTTCAATATGCAATAGTACTCTAAACTGCAATTATAATTTCTATCAATTTTAGTCCATAAAGCATTCACAAAACCATCGTATCCTAAAGAATTACATAAATATCATTAATCTCTTAGCTATAAATAGCACTACATAAACAGAAAAATGAAGAAACCTCGTGAAAACAGCAGCAGAAAAATCTGCTGCCAGGCCTTGTATAAGAATGTAACTACTTGGCATGAGCTTAAGTCTGTGGTTGAGGCTGAAGTCAACAAAAAACCTAATTCTTAAAAATCCCACCCTGGAGTTCACAGGTTGTGAGGCCTTACATTCAGACTTCAACAAGCTACTTCAAAACTTTAAAAAAAAATATCCAAAGGTGAGTGTTTGCATAATTTTGGGTTTTTTTTTTTTGGTTTGGTTTGGTTTGGTTTTGAGGGGAGCAAAGAAGTTAAAAATAATGTGCCAGAGAACACTAAAACAGCATAAACTATGTAACATTCCTTTCAAGCTGATGACATGTAACAGAGGCACTGCTTAATAATTTTAACTGCAAGGGACAAAGAATTCCTGTGAATAACAGCTATGGAAAGACAGGTATCCAGGGTCTCTTTTAAAGTTACTGAACTGATAGAACCTTTACTGTTCTAATTCAGAGTCTAATAAACATATTGCAGAAAAATACACTCAAATAACTGACAGAGAGGAAGAAAGATTGCAATGAGCGAATTCACTCCAGGCACAAGAAATCTCCACGTTTGTTCTAAGGCTTTTTAAAGTTTTTAAGTCATAGAGCCATGAAGAAGGGCTGTTCTGTTTTTCTAGCCACGAAATCTCCACATGACATAAGCTTAACCTGCCATCTATTGTGCAATATTGTATGGAGCATGAACTTGGATTTCAGATTTTGTAAATGTTAACGTTATATCAAGAAATCCATACTAGCTAATTTTGTAGTCTTCACCCAGACAAAACACAACAAAAGCTGAAGTAAGCAACACCTAAGTAAAGGCTACAATATTTGGGAACCCTAGCTCTACTTTCTTTTCCTCTTGAAAAACCAAGGCAAACAAGTTTCATTTGATTTTATGCATGCCATGGGAAGGAGAAAGGAAAGAAATGGGAAAATAAGAAATTGAGTTTAAGGAAATAATTATTCTTATCCTTCCTTCCTAGGCCCACACTATACAAAATCCACATATCCAGGGAATCAGTGGTAAGGGTAAGGGTGAAATTCCTGAGAGACTTCAGAATACTCAAGTGGTCAGGAGGTTTCTCATGAAATTCATTCCTTACTCACTACAGTGATGAAATTGGAGCCTCATAGGTCCTTGCTCAATTCCACAGTAAGGTAGAAGACCATCAGTGTGCACCTCCCAAAGCACAGCCAAGCTTTCCTGTGCCTATTGGGCAGAAGTGTCAGCTCGAGATTACAATTTATTGCTAAACAAACTAAAAGTCTGGTATCAGTCTGCCACAGCCAGTCTAATAATCTTCAGTGTTAAAAAATTGAGATCTTTCAAATTAGTTTCAAGGAAGAGGTTTTCTGAACATGAAGTAGCTAATCAAGAAGAAAGTGTGTTTAGTAATTCACAAAATGCTAAGTTTCACTGTAAGACATAATACCAGTGATTTATTAAGCAATATTAGTCTCATGATTGTAGTGCTATATTATTCTTACATTGTCAAGCAATCTGTAGAAATTCGTTCTGCTTCAGGCAATCCTTACCCTTGCCATACAACTGTTGTTATGTACATTTTTCTCATTATAGTAAGCACTTTGATCTCTCAGAAAATGTTCAGCATCTTTATCAACTGTAACATAAAACCTACACAGAGCAACATGATGGCTGAAGAGATCATAAGAATCACAACTGTAGTTCTCAGACAAGCCAAAAATACACAGTGGAAAAATAAGGGGGGAGGGGACAAGATTTCTTTTTATTGTCAGTAGAGATTTAAACTCTTTTAAACATCAGATTATTTTCTCTTTTAGAGATGTGCCTTGGAGATCTGATTTTTACTGTAACCATAAGCAGATTCAAGTAAAACAGTTCCCCTGTGATAAAAAAGCAGCCTTTACAATTCAGAACTCATCTTCCAGAGAGCACTAACCACAACTCACATTACTGAGAATACACCTAACCAAGTACAGTCACGAGTTCATAAAGCCTGTATTTCAGTGGTTTTAACATTAAATCCTGCAGACTGTTATCAATTTGAAGCATAGTTTAGTGTGATTTATTGTTAGCTGTAGGTCAGCCTTTTCTATTAATTCAATAGAAGTGTATTCTCATAGAGAAGAGACTCAGAGTGTAGCCAAGATGTGGATGTGTGAGGTCCCTGGGAAGCAGCATGGTACCTCAGTCATTCTTCCATTTTTTCATTCATTCATTTTCTTTCTGACAAAAGAAAAAAGCATTATTCCCCATTGCAATGCATGAAAATTAGGTTGGCCCAGTTTGAGCAGGAATCTCAGAATTAAAGTAGTTTTCAGAAAAGTAAAACTTGTTATAAGGTGACAATCAGTTTCACTGTTGTGCAAAAAAAAGCTTTGACTAGGAAAAAGACAGGATTTCTCTGGGCTTGTCATCTAGCACAGTCTGGGCTTGTTAGAAACATGGTGTGAATTTTCCTTGGGAGAAATATTTGTTTCCTCTTTTCCAGCTCCCTGAGTTTTCCCTCTCCTTTCATGTCTCTCATCATTTCACTATCAGTAGGTATATCTAAACCCCGTGCTTCGCACAGGTTTTTCTATGCAAAGGGACCCAAGGAGGGCCTATAAGCACGTGAAAAGAAGCTTAACAAACACAGGCAAGTAAATGCTGATAGATAAAGAGGAAGCTTTTCCCATAAATAAAAAGGGAAAGGATAAATAACCTTCCAAAAGGGCAAAGTGCAGTTAACATTTTGTCTATAGTGTTTTACACCTGGGGAGACAGTGCAGACACATACTAGCAAAGACAGAAAATTATCTAACCAGCATAAAAACAAGAAAGAAAATCACTTTAATCAGAAGTTATAGTGTTCAAGAGCAAACCCTCTAGCTTTATGAATTGCTGTTAGCAGGGGCACTACAGTGAATCACTTTCAGCAGTAGTTGCTAGGTCTCAGCCTCTCTCAAAGGCAGTGATGAAAACAAACTGCAAATCCAACACATGCCACAAAGTGGCCTTGGCTGAGAAGCTCAAGCCTGAACTGTCACCTCTGAGGTGTTTGAAAAGGACATTTTGGCTGGGCACCAGCTCTGTGACTGTGTTTGGAAGATCATCTGTTTAAGGTATTTCTTTATGCTTTTTCTTCCATGCTTGTCACACCAGACTTGACCGCTAAATATGAGACACATTACTTTTGTTAATGCAGGAAACTGCTAGTGACAAATTTATTTTCCTTGTTATTCTACACTTATTTCAACACAATGTTCAGTATGTTTATCTGAAAGCAAACTACTGCTATTTAATTTTGTTGGGGAAAAATAAAAGTTGACTTATGAAAGTCCTGATTTGTACTAGTCTGCTATATTCTTATATGTGATGATTTTCTTATAGAAAGGAAAGAAAGTGTGTTTCTGATTCACTATTTTTATATTAGTGAATTTGGACCGTACAAGGAACATGGTTAATAATGGGGATCTTACACAATTAAGTAGGGATGAACAGATTAGTTTCAAGGGAAAGTACCAAGCAAAAGAAGATATGTCAACATTTGCAGAATATTACCTACGGATCTATTTCCCAGTGAGACTGGAAAATGATCAATATTTAATGACATTGTAACATATTCACTTAATTTTACTTTTTTAAAAAATCTGAATCAGTGTAATATCATTCCATAAATTGAATGCAAATATATTCTCCCATAAAGTGGAGAAGCATGAAAATAATTTTTAGCAGGGTGTCAAAACTGTTTTGCATACAACACTGCATATATTTACTCTAAGTTCTCTCCTCAGTCCAGAATCTGGTTTTCATTAGCATAATTCTCCAACTGCACATGATGTTGGTGTTATCTTCACTCTATGATTTCTAAAAGACCTGCAGTGACCCTCTACACTCTCTGGTTTGGGGTGTTATGATCTGGTTTAAACACAGAAGAGCAGAGGAAACTAATTCTCTGTGAAAAAAGTGGATCAAACCCAGAACAGTTCAAAATACACCCAAAAGACACTATTAAAACCAGACGAGGTTAGATATTGGTGACAAAAAATTTATATATTTTATTTAATAGTAAAAGAAGAAAAAATAAAGAGTGAAAGAGCTGAAGAAAATAGAAAAAGGAGTGTGCACAGGGGGTGGGAGGACAGGGAAAGAGTGACAGGGGTTACGTAGACACATCATATCACCCTTCTGAGGGTCCCAATGTCATCTCCTTGCTCCCCTCCATCTGGTCTTGGTGGTGAGGGTCCTCCACTGCTGTGCCTCAACTGCGTAACACCCCGGCGCACGGCAGTGTGTGGAATCCCGTGGATGGATGGATGTACCCGCGGGCAGCGGGGACGCCCCGGTGCCTCCCTTGCAGGGCCCCGGTTTGACGGCGTCCCCTGCAGCGCTGCGGCTCTGTCGCACCGCGCCGCCGTGCCCCGGAGCGGGCTCTGGGGGCCCTTGGGGGATCCTGTGGCGGCCCACGGCACCCCCGGGTCCCTCGTGTGCCTGCGGCTTCTCCGGGGCGAAGGGGCCCCTCGGCCGAGCCCTCTGCAGAGCCGGGATGGGCGGCCAGGGCCTCTCAGCAGAGGCCTTTGCCCCACAGGCCAAAGCCGCTCCCCCAGCTCTGTGCGAGCCGAGCGCGGGCCTGGCAGCTGAAAGCCCTGGGCTGCGCTCTCCCCTCGCAAGGCGCTGAGCTGGGCTCCGTGAATTTATTCTTCTGCCCCAGCCCTGAGTTGTTGCTTTATTTATCTTCATCAGCGAGCGGTGAAGGGCCTCAGTCAGGGCCCTGTTCAGGGTGTGGTGGTCTTTCTGCAGCTTTTGTAATACAGTGTTTGCTATAATGGGCAAAGGTTCTTCATGAGGATGTTTAAGTCATAAACTGTAATATGTCAGTCTCCAACATGAAGTTAGTTTTTCTTCTAATCTGTGCTAAAAGTACTCCCAGATACTACTATTAAAAGTTGACTTTTGCCAGCAGACATAACAACATCCATCCTGTCAGGAACAGGAAAAGACAACAAAATTTCAAGTAACTGTTAACTGGTTGTAAACAAATGAGTTCATATTGACATCCATTCCCAAATACCTCATAGGGGAAAAAGGGATAAATTTTCTTTAATGTTTAGAGAATGCTTTGGAGGCCTTAATAATGAGTATTAGGGACACACAAGTGTGAGTAGCAATGAAGGGTTTTAGTCTTTCCTAGTTACTCTCTCTCATGGATGTCTATTCAGCAGTTGTGGTGGGTTAACCCAAGGAAAAGCCATTCCACCCCTCCCTTTTACAACTGGACAGGGGACAGAAAAATATAGCAAAGACTTTATGGTTTAAGACAAGAACCAGCAGAGATCACTTACCAAATACCATCAAGGGCAAAACACACTTGCATTGGGGATATTAACTGAATTTATCACTAAAAAAATCAGAGCAGGAAAATGAGAAATACAATAAATCTTAACAACACCTTCCTCTCATACTTCCTTCCATCTCAAGCTCTACTTCTTTCCCTGCAGCAGCTCAGGGAGATAGGAAATGAGGGTTATGATAAATCCATCACAGATTGCTCCTGCCACTGCTCAGAGAGAGAAGTCCTTCCCATGCTCCATTGTAGGGTCCCTCTCACAGGACACAGATCTCCACAAACTTCTCCAACATGAGATCATGCCACAGGCTACAGCTCTCCACAATCTAGTCCCTTTCTCCATTAAAAAAGTAATTAAAATAGCAATAGGTGAACCAGCAGCTTTGGGTTTTTATCTGGTACATGGAATTGTCAGCTTCTGGAAAGCAAGGTGGGTATAAAAGTAATTTCATAGAATTAAATTTAATGTAAAAAGAGAACAGAAGCATGCTTCATAGCGCAAATAAGAAACTTTCTTCTTATTCAGTGGACCAAGCCAACTAACTCACAGTGCAAGTTTGCTACCCAGCCTATATATCTCCATTAGGGACACATATATGCAGCAATTTATAGGCCAACATGAACTTGCCCTGCCTATATTCCAGTCAGCTCAGAGCTGCAAGGCACATTATGAAATCCGAACTAGAATACCGGCTCTGAGAGAGCACTTGCTATGTTCAGGCTGAGTCAGTACTAACAAGGTTTCTAGATGGTTTGGAGCATAGAAAAAACGAGTTCATGCCCACCTGAGAATGAACAGGCTCAATGTAACCCATGATTCAGAAAAGGTACCTCATCCTGGAGGAATCCTTATGTCTCTTTGGAAGAACGCAGGCAATTAAAGTTGTGAAACAGCAATGAACTGAACTTCTTACTTAGAAAAGGCAATAAAGGATCTGAAAGCACCCTCTCAATTCTTGGTAACTAAAGACAATGAAGATGGTATTAATCAGGGTTCTTGCCAGGAAACACTAGATTTGAGGATACATATGTGTTGTGATTGAAAAATAAGGACAAAAGTATCTTCAGGAATGTTTTCATTAAAATCAAAGTTAATAAGAAACATCAAAAACCACTCTATATTAGTAAACAAGGTCTTGGCACCCACACACATGCATGCAATACTTAGTATCCTCAAAATTAATCAGACTTGTCTCCAGATCACCTGCTCACCTGCATTGCCCAGCTAGCAGAAAGCCAGTACAGCCAACCCTGTGCCAGCCCTTCCCAATTCATCTGGAATACAGAGGGAATGTGCTGTAGACAACATGCCTTGTGCACCACAATCCCTGATCAATGGGTTTCAGCACGTTTCAGTCGGGGGAGGGGGGGGGAGCTGACTATTAAGTAGAGTGTCAGGTGACTCAGAGTGCTCCTGCTTCTACAGCCTATTACTGTGTTTAAGGCACTTGGATCTGGCCAGCTGATTACAGCTGTCATAATTAAGCCACTGTGTGACACTCAGTAACAACCTCTGGTCCAGGAAGAGTTAACTTGTAAAATAGTGCTTTGTGAATTAAACCTGGCAAAAGCTTACCATGCTTTCCTTCTCAGGGATTACATCTTTACTATGCAAATTCTGACTGTAGACAGGCAAATGGATATACTGGAATAAATCAAACTTCAGCACTTACATTGCTAAGAACAGTAAGAGAATATAATACACCAAGCAGATTTATATCCTGTTGGGTAATCCTCCAGGATTTCCCTTGCTGAAAAGTCAGACCCAGTTTATGTCAGAAGCAGTCAATAATACAGAAAACTAAAACATGGAATTGAGTGAGTGTCAATTTCTTAATTCATAAAGGGAGAAAGTAGCTTTTCTTTAGTAACCTCACCTCCCTCAGAAGGTGGTGCAGTATTTCTGCAGAAGGAGAGTAATAAAAATTAGACATTTTAGAGATATGTGTTATTTAGCTAAACAAGCACTATCAAAGCAAAACAATAATGGCAACAAATTTCTGTCAAGACTGACTTGGATGGGAAACAAGGTGGGGTCCTCCTCTGAACCTTGAATAGAAACATTATTTTTACCTCCACAAGAAGCCATTATCACTCTTTCACCAAAAGGAAGGTTATACCATCTTTCACAAAAGATTTTCCTGCTCATAATTGCTGCCTGCAGTGTACAGACAAATGCAATCTTTTAAAATGCTGTGTTATACTTGCACCCGAGGGATCCAATGGTACAAATGTAATGTGGCCTAACCAGTTTGTCTTAGCAAGACCTTACAGTGCTGATTTGAAACAGCTGAACTAAATCAACAGTTACCTTGAGCCAAAGGCCTTTGGAGAGCAATTAGAGTCAAAGCTTGGGTTTTGAACCCAATATGCCCTGTCAGTCTCAATGATTTGTGTTTGTTGTACTCAGCCTCATTTCCTGCGTGAAATACGAGGCTGTATAAAGAGGAAAAATTCCCAAGATTAAAAAATATTTGACCTCAGTGCATTTGCGAGCATGAAAGTACACATGTCTAAATGACCATTTTGGTTTGTAGTACAAAGTTCTATTGATGTTGGCAGGCTGAGCTTCCCTGTCTCAAAGCCACATGAATGGTTTCAAGTTTCAGCCAAAAAATGTTTTCCACATGCTTTAGTGTGGGCCAATTTACACAGCAGATTTTGCAGAGTCTGTGGCCAAGTGCTTCATAAAGGGCTGCCTTCTTTGGGATCAGGGAAACCACAACAGACACATTGCTAATGCAATCTAATTATCTGCTTGAATATTTTTCCAGATGTATCCAATGTCTAAAAATACTGCAATAAAAAAGGTATTATTTGGCTCCTTGGACTGAAACAGTGGCATAAAGAACCTGCTTGTCTACAGGGGAAGTTATAACGAAGTAATTCTGTGACTGCCTTTAAATCAGTCAGACAAAACTGAACAGCCCAAAGGTAGGCTATTTCTTGACTCATGTTTGGAATTAGCCTCCCAAAGAAAACCATGAATAAACGGGAGCAGGTTTTTTTGTCAAAACCTGCATTTATTTCTTACAAGGCAATTTCCGTCATTTGCAGATCACAATTTGATATTGGGTAGGCTCATCTAATGCAAAACATCTTTTCACTGCAATGAGATGTAAGACAAAGATTCTGGGCAGTAGTATATGGATAGTCATGTCATGAGTTATTGCTTATTTTTATGATAGAGTTCACTACAGGTGAACTATTAGATACACAGGCAGGATCACTCAGCACCCTCAGTACCACAGGTCCGGACAAACATAAAAACTGAAGTGGCTTTTCCCCTAACAAGTCTTCCTGGATTCTGTGCTTACTGTCACTGGGGACTGTTTTCCTTTCTTTCCACAAATGTGCCTGAAAAATCAAAATGTGGCATAGGTTATTCAAACAGGAACTGACAATTCAATAGATTTTTCTGTAGTTCTATATTTTGATCAAGTAATATAAGTAAAAATACAAATGTATTTTTACATCTGTATTTACAGAATTACAGCGTTTTCATAAGGAATAATATGCAGTTTGCATAACCTGCAATTCCAGAAACACTGACCTGTTTCAAATGCTTTTACTTCTCTATTTTACTAAGTATTTACGAAAACAACTTTCATAATCCCTACAAGAGTATTTTATTTTAGGATATAATCAAAAGATATATTTAAATTTTTTTTAATATCTAACTTTTCCTTAGTCAAGTACTTATTGGGAAAATAACAAAGATGAAGCAGTAACTTACATTTATTTTCTGAGTATTCTTAGCCACAACCACAAAAAACCTAATCAAACAAAAAAAAAACCTCAAAACCAAACCAACCCAAATCAAACCAAAGGAAAAAAAACACCTAAACAAACAAAAAAAGCAATACAAACCAAACAAAAACAACAAAAAAACCCCACAAACACAAAAGAACCACCAACCAAAAACAACAACAAAAAAACCCTAACTGAAAAACACACAAAATCCCCAAACATTAGGAACAACAACCTTGATTTCCCACAAATCACTAAAATGAATGAGCACTGGTGCCAAGGTTAAAAAGGCTGGAGCTGGAGCTGTGGTTGCTGAATCTGAACACAATATAACGAGAATGCTGCAAACCACATGGGAGACCAGGAAGAATCTGCTTTGGTATTTTTGGCATTTCAGTGTAGTTCTTGAATTATTTGAGTTATTTCCATGATCAAATAATAATGTTTGTCATTTACAAGAGGCTGTGGTTATGTGTGTACTCTTAAATACTTGCATCAGAAGAAGAATTTGCCAGTCTTATGACTTGGCTTATTGGATAAAGAAAGGCAACAGTAGGATAGAGGGATTAGTCCAGAAACAGATAGTTAGGCATCTTTCTAGTGGTTTAAATCACTGTTTGTATGTTTAAAAGAAAAGAAACTTCATCTTGTTACCTGTCTTCTGTCATCACACTGGCTTGCTGTAGCTCAACATGCTTACTTTTATTTTCATAAAGCAAATTCATTGGCTTTTCAAATAAATTTCAAGAACTTGAGAAACAGTAGAATACGGAATCTATACATTATGCAAATATTTGCAGTACAGTGATGTCGTATAACGTTGAAGAAATGTTATTGAAGAAATGTCATGTGTAAGTACATTCGTGCCATCACACACATGCAAAACAATCACGTAATGAAGCTGTCCATCAGTATTCAAAATTCTAATGCTTTAAACAGGTTATAGAGGTTGCAAAATCCTCAGTTAACAGTGCAGATGAACATTGACTGATTAGCAAAAAAAGTATAATTTGCAACACCCTCTAATTAAAATGAGGTTTCAAAAGGCCTGCTATGGACACACTCCCTTGATAGCATATTTTTTAATGCATAAAGCATATTGTACACTCTATTGCATTTTGCAATGCAATGGTCTCCACACTGAGACCAACCTACTAAGGCAAACAGACAGTTCTGCAAGACATACATGCCTGTAGATAAAGATATACATGAGGCCTGAATCACACAGATTGATCTGTTATGTATATGAAATAATGAGAAAGATTCTTCTGTTTCTTGTTTCTTTCTCTCTTTTGTAAAATAAGAGAGAATTATGTAATATGTTAATCATGTTAACATCTGTATAAGGAACTTTTTGAGGAGCAGCTCCCCCTAAATTGTTTCTGTAGCAAGGAGAGATTGCAAGAGGCATTTAACTGATTGGCATTCCTGTTAGGAAAAAAACCAGAATCAATTTTGTGATTTCATGAAACGACTAGGCTATCAACAAGACTTAACCATCAAGCAAGCTGAAGTATGTTCCAGTGTTACTTAAAGACACCACTGTCTTTATACTATGCCATATGTACCACACTGACCTAAAGCACTTGCTTTCAAAAGTCAGTATTTTCAAAAATATGTGGGACTTTACATTAGGCGTGCAAATTTCCAGCAAAATACTAATATGTTAAAAGCTAAGCTATATTTAAAATGTTGTTTTCATGGCAGCTGAACCTGTTTAAAGACCACTGCTTATAACCATATGTGAAGGGTGCTCTTTCCAAAGACCCATTGGATAATCACATATAAAAGTATGTCTTTTTAGGCCATCTCTGACAGAATGATCCAGATTTTAAAAATGCAATTACTTTAAGTACTTAAACTAATCTAGACCATACTGATACAGTAAGGAGAAGGAGTGACTTCACAGTTATGCTGGAAAGTACAGTAGTGAAGCTTGTGGGACCTCCTGACCTTTCAGTCTGCATCTTGTTTTTTCTTTGTTTCCTCATCCTTTTCCTTGACCTCATACCTTTATTTTCTTCCTTTCATCACGGGTATTTCTGTTCCCAAAACTGACACATTTTCAAAGTACAGCTTTGCTGAAGCAAATAATGGGTGAAGTTACAAATTCTCTCTGTTTCACGAGAAAAGGATGGAAAAAGTAAAGGACAGCTGGGAGGTCTGGTCAACAAGAGCAACTGGGAGATCACTCTGCAGAAACAACTGGGCAGCATCTCTGAAGAAAGTGCAGAGCACAACTGAAACCTGTATTACCATAATGTAAACATGACCCTATTGATTTAATATTGACCGTGATGAAATATCAGGTGTATTTTAGTGTCCTCTCTTTTCCTCTGATATTTTTTTCCTTTCTACTTTGTTTCTTATTTTGTTTTTTCTGGGTTTTTTTCAGTGAAGGAAATTGTCTCTCATCTGCTTGCTACCTTTCCCTCCTTTAGCCTTTCCTTTTACCAATTCATTTATTTCAGTTTCTTCCAGTTCTTTTGCTTTGTCCCACTTCCAGATGTCACACTCCTACTAAAGGCTGACAGATTTCTACACAACAGTAAGGAGCAAAGAAGTAAAGGCACAGTAGCAAAGGCCATGAGGGAGAGTGCATTTTGCACATTTCTATTCTTACGTGGCATTACCAGACAAGGAAATATATTTTCCACGCAACTGATAAAAAATTACTATTTGAGGCTTTTTCTTTTTTCTCAGTAGCTAAATAATACCTGCATAATTCCAGATGCAAGCTCGGGGCTCTTGGCTAGTTGCACATTCTAGTGAAACTGAAAAGTTCCTATCCAGCACAATACCAGTAAAAGTTAGTTATGTCAGCACCACTGAGTATTAGATACTGCTGTGGGAAATCATTTACCTTTGCCCCTTGCTGCTGAGTGTAACCTGTAAACAACAATCATATTCAGATACAGGTGTGTTGTTTTTAACAGGAAAGAAGAAAAAAAAATTTGCTTTGGGAAGTAAAGAAAAATAGAGAATAATTTCAAAGTTGCAAAATAATTACATAGGACAAACTCAGTGAGACTCATAACTTTTCACTAATTTTCCTGAAGCTGCAAATGCTTCATCTTATGCTACTATTATTGTGGGTGCCACTGAAAATACTACTTTAGCACACAAAAGCACCTGCAAATAAATTGAGAAAATCTTAGAGCAAACACATTAAGTATTCTCATGCTGATGTTTTGTAGAATTTCTTTTCAGAAAACTGTCAGCCTCATAGCAGAAGAAGATTTAACAGGATTCATAGTTCTGGAAAACCTGTCAAGAAGGAAATTAAGACTTTAAAGCACAACAGAGAAAGGCAGAAAGATTTTCAGACTCTTTAATCCCTTACTGAGGTAGCACTTGCTGACACAACCACTCACTTTACATCTATGTACACACACTTACTTGCAAGAAGTGCTGTGGAAGGTTGACCTCAGTCAGGCTAGGGTTCTCCCCTGCTCCCCCATACAAAGAAAGCTAGTCAAATAAAGTAATATATTATGCTTTGTGTTGCAAGTAATTTCCAATAATAATACATAATGATATTTTGAATTTGCTCACTCTGTAGAAAGTTACTAAGTTCACAGCATTTACTTATATCTTAGCAGAGTACATCTGTCATTTCATTCAAGAGGAGGCCTATGGGTAATCATTTAATCAAAACCACTGCTGTGACTGCTGCTCGTAAAGAAAATTACAAAGCAGCAGCAGCTTCAAAGCCAGGATTACAAAGATTAAATAGGAGCCGCTTTTTGCTAAGTGTTGGGTAAGAATAAATTACAATGTCCTTAAATTTGAAGGAAGGTAGTGTGGGAGAATTATTCATTTTGCCTCACGAGTATTTCCTAATTTTCATTTCCTCTCCTCACAGTTACACTAAATTATAAAATTGAAAATTCATGAAAAACTGTTTATCAATAAAAAGACAGAAATTCTAATGGTCAAAATGGTACAAAGAAGACACTTTGTACTAGATCTACAACTTGAAGTAATAAAGACATTTTATTTAATGTTGATTTTTTTTAATACAATCTTAACATCATTCTTACAGGTTACCACACAGACTAAAGTCTGAAAATGTACTTTCCTCTTAAAAGTTTATGTAAGAGGAAAGTTTATGTACTTTCCTCTTAAAAGATACAGCACTGTACACAGTAGATAGATTCATACCTAGATGTATGGACATGCATGACCAGTTTCCAGATGTAGGGAGATTGGAGAGAAAAGAAATTTGTCAGACTGGAGTTCTGATTTTTAAACATGCTTAAAGGGAAAAGAACAGCAAGCAATTAATTTAATTTCAAAAGACTAAGAATGTTCATTGTGAAACAGAACACTTAAGTAAAATTAATACATCTATTTATCAAAATAACTGACCTCATGTTGATAAAGACACTTATATCTGTATTACCTCTTGACATCAAATGTATTGCCAAGTGATCTTAATTACTACACAGTCATGTCACACAGAGACCTCCCAAATACAGTGCCCAAAAGTTAAGAATGAAATACAGAGACAAGATTAGACACTGAATCAACAGAAAAAGCTTCATTTTAAAAGGGTTTGAGCACATGGATAAAAGAGCTGCACTACAAATATATTCTGTCAGCCAACTGCTTTTCTTATTTACATTCCTTCTCCCAAAAGTGTGCTATATCTGGCTGCATGCAGCTTCTATTCTAGAGATGGCTGAAACAGCTGTGATTGTAATTAATATATGTCTCATTAATCTTGGCCTTTTCTGGTAAAACACAGGCATACAACAGAACATCTAGGCTGAGTTTAAATTTAAATTCAAATTATATTTTTATTGTCATTCCTTCCTTGTGATACACCTCCTTCTTATAATTTTACTGAAAATATTTAAAGAGAAAGGAGGAAGAAGAGGAAGAGGAGGAGGAGGAGGAGAAGGAGGAGGAGGAGGAGAGAGGAGGAGGAGGAGGCTGCTAAGAAGCAGTGCGAAATGCACAAAGTGATTATTAAGACTTACTTTACACAAGAGATACGCCCAGATGTACTTTGTTACTAAATTCGCCATAATGTGACAAGCATTAGAAGAAGCCTATGGCAGTTTTATGGACTAGGAAAGAGTGAACTTGCAATAGTATTTTCATGTCCCCAAAACTATCTCCATGTCTGAAATTCTAGTTGATTGCAAAACATTCAGAAAATCAACGTTCTGTAGTCTTAGTTCTCCCTATTCTATCAACTACAACTCCTTAAGCGTAGAACAGTCCCTGGGGCTAGAAAAATCTTGAAACTTATTTCCCATAGAGACTGTACAGTCAGGCTGCTCTGTGTGTTACAGTGAATCCAAATTCCCTTACAGTTCACCCCATGTACCCAATTCTTAGAAAATCATTTCTCATCAAAATGAAATGTGACTTGCATCACAATAATGAAATATTCATTCAGCATACTTTACTTCAATACCTGCTAATTTCAGAGTAACGCTCTTGCTATAAATTCATGATTACATTTTCTTGTAATACACACATCCAAGTATGACTAGCTGGAGATTACACTGAAGTAAGAAACCAGTGAATTTGCCCTTATCCTAAAACCCCATAAGGAGACTTCAACATCAAAAGAATCCCTAAGTTGATTTGATGCTTGTCATGAGTATTTTTTTACAGGATCAAACTAATTTTGAGTGTGTTAAATAATACTGACCTCTAATACTCCTTAATCTTTTTTATTTTCCTCCAATACATTAAGGAGTTTATATATAAAGTAACATAAAATAGGCTTCTATGTATGTCAATTTGTATTCTTATTTTTTAAGAGACAAGGGGGAAAATAACTGCTATACAATAAGCCACAGGTGACAGGTTTAGGTTTTTTACTATGTCTGTTTCCAGCACACAGAAAATTGAGTTGAAAATAATTTACGTCTAAAATTCTAATTTTAAAATGCTTATGAATTTACAGCTATAAAATCTGCTCAAATGTATCTAATATTCAGAGTTTAAGCAATTGCTGCTTTATTGTTCTCTTACCCCATCATAAAAGCATGACTTTAAATGATCTTATATTGACATGGTGACCATGTTGCAACACACTTATCAATATTAAACAACCAGTCAAGCACATCAGCAGGTGTTCTTTCTAGAAACATTACTTATTTTGTGTACTTAACATATTTTGTAAAATGTTAAGTATACAAAGATATGCCAGGGTACTATTTATATATCAACTTGATTAACATTTAATAACCACAGAGTTCTGCATTTCACTTCTTTATAATAGCATTTCTGGCCTAGATGGCAAGGAAAAACTTTTAAGCTTCAGACATCTGAAATACTAGTCCTACTTGTAAATATCTGGAAATAGATCCACTAACAACAGTGCTTGAAGAGCTGTAAATAGATTTCCTTGTACTCTCCATCATTACAGCAGCAACTTCCTCAACCCAGCACCGAACACTAACATAGTGTTAGCTAGTTTCCAACATCCCTCAATGGATGATCCAGTGATACACCCTGTAACCAGCCATCCTTCTTCAATCAAATGGGCTCCTGTCATTACATGAGCCACCAAAGGTCGTGCACAATTTAAGTAGCCACTCTCCCTGCTCCTAACAGCAACAGTTCTGCCCTGGGCCAAGGCCACTGCTGGAAAGAGATACCATCACAGGTTTACTCTCAGCACAGACTAAAGAGTCATTCCTGTTACATCTGTGAGGATGTAGAAAGTTAGTTCACATGCCACAGATTCTCTCTGTTCACTGCAACATATCCCTAAGAGTTTTATCTTCTCTAACTTGTGAGGATACTATGCTTCTAGAAGACCAAAGATTCATAAAGTGCTACTGGATACAGCTTAGGTAACACTTATGATGTGTGTGTTTTTCACAGATTCTGTATATATGAAAGGGAGAAAAACAATTTGTTTCTCCAAGGAATGATTCACCCTGTTGCCATTAAAAAAAAAAAAAGTAAAGTCCCTATCCAAAGTTTAGGTATTTGATTCTTGGTGCACAAATAAAGTTGAAAACACATTATGAATAAATCAGAGAGAGACCATCCTGCTGCAAGTCCACCAACAAATTTAGTTGTACCACTCCCTTACCTCTCCTTAGCAGATACTATGACTTCACTGTTCAGATGAGTAATTTTTCAATACATAGAGTTAACTACAGCTTCAGCTGTGCTTTTTGTGGCCAAGCTCTAGAGTTGGTCCACATTGTTGTCCTGCTCTACTATTCAAATTGTCAAAAAGACAGGAAAAATGTTAGTAAATTTGAAGAATGACTGAAGAAAGATGTTTTTTGAGATGAGGTTTATAAGATCTCAATTTATTCATCTCCCAGAATACAGACTGAGAAGTGTCTTGATGACTGTGGGTAAGAAATCACAAAAGGAAAAGACAATTGATGCTGGGGAGCTTTTCAACCTTTCTGTCTAGGGTGTAATAAGATTCAACAGCTGGGTAGTAAAGTTAGATAAATCAAACTTTGAAATAAGGTATGATTTTCTAACTCTGAGAGGAATTGAACAGAGAAACAGGGGACTATGAAAAGTCAACATGAGATGGAATGTTTTGAGATAAAATTAAATAGCTTTTAAAAATTTCCTAATTTAGATCTGGAACAAATTTTACATTTAGAAAGCATAAATCAGTTAACATATAATTGTTGAATTTTATGGTTGTCCACTTGCTTTCCTAACTAGAAACCTGTGATTTTAATTAGATATTATTCACATTCCTGTGAAATAAATTTTTTCTCTAAAATTTTCCTCATGATATCATGGTCATTTTCAATAGTTTAAGGCTCTGGATCTCTAGGAGTTTCCCAGTAAAAGAGCAAATTGTATTGGTAGATTGCTGAACAGCATATGTCATCACCAATCTATTCAGAGTTTTTAGAAATAACCTAAAGTGTGAGAGCCATTGCCAAAACACTCACTGATTAATACTAAAAATAATTACTATCAAACTTCAGGGGGTCACCTGTAACACCACAGGTTTACATTCTTTTGGTCTATTGTTTTTTATTCCTCTTCATTTGCCTCAGTCATGTTTTGGTAAAGGGAGTGAGCAACATCAATAAAAAGGTAGAAAAGATCCTTTTCTGACTTACTTGAAGATCAATACTACTTATACCACAGAGCCAGCTTAGGAGTCAAAGGGAAATATTTCCTATTTTACAAGGAATTTGGATGTCTCTGTCTTCCTTTACAAGTGGGAGAATGGTCAGTCTCCTGATGCTATCCCCACCTACCTCACTTCCTTTTGTAGGAATCTCAGGCATTGATGACAGGAAGGTGTTTCCTGATCATCATCAGTGGCATATAGGAAAATTAAAATATAACAGGCAAAATAGCCATCCCACCATGATGGGAGCTGACAGAGTGCTGGGGGTCCTCCTAGGAGAAGCTTTTTTGTGTATATGCATTGAATGACACATTCCTCATGATAAAAGCAACACTATGTTTTTTCTTAGTCCTTGTGACCCTGCAAGCTACCTCAGAAAGTCATAGACTAAGTTAGCAAGATGAAACTATTATAAAGCAGAACCTGCCAGAGAGATGCCACCTTCATGTCTTAGGAAGGTGCTCAGCTACAGTGTTGCCTGAAGAGAGAAAGCAAAGCCTAATCTGTAAAGAAATACAAAACCATTGAGAACTCCTACACCTGATAAGATCAGTATCATAAATGTATTTATTTTGGGAAATGCTACAGCTATCACCAATATAATTTCATTTTCAAAGCAGTTCAACAAAAAATTTGAGACCTAACAGGTTATATAGCTTTATTTAATTGCACATATTATTGGTCAAATTAACAAGTATCCTAACTGAAATCTGGACTCCATGGAAACAAAAGCTGAAATTCCAAAGCAAGTTGATGCTTTTGAGCAAAAAGGGCCTATTTTCACCAATTTCTATTGTGCTTATTGCCCTTTGAAAAGGAAATTATCTCATGAAATCTTTATTAAATACTCCAAGCAGCTTTCCCAAAAGCACATGCTTATGCCCATGTTCTCATTAAAGTACTGCTAAATGAATTAAACTTCATTTGAGATTCCCTGTCCTTAAACATTTTTCCTATTCTGCCAGAAGTTTGAGTAGATTCAGACAGATTATATTTTTGCCTGTTCTTGCAGTTGTTATTGCTGGCTGGACCTGGGGAAAAAAATAAACTGGATAAAGGGCATAGTTTCCCTTCTTCCCTCATTCCTCAAGCTCAGCAGTGTAGGAGCCTGTACACAAATCCGTAACAACTTTCCCTTGATAATAATGACCATAAGGTGCAGGATAGGACCAGGAGTATTAGTATTACCAATAACAACAACAAAAAACTACATAAAAACATCCTTGTGATCAAAGCAAAGACCTGAAACAGAGCTATTCAACCTGCTTCACAATGAGCAAATTCATTGATGTGAATAACCACATTAAGAAGGTTTCCAGAGCCTGAGCTAGGTCAAATATCACAGCACACAGTACCGGACAACCACATAGACATTCTCCTGTTCGTAGCTTGCAGACAAGTGTGTTCATTGTTACACTCTGAATTCTCAGAGCTGCACAACAATTCCTTTCACAGCTGCTCCTGACTTCACAGCATAGAGGTGTCTAAAGACAAAATAACTTTTCTTTTTAAATAAAACCATTGTCGTTAGCCAAACAAGCAAGGAAATAATCAGGAGACTTAGGTCTCACTGTGACGGGTTATAATCTTGAAGTTTCTTTCAAAAGCACTTCCAATCAATGCCATTCAGTGTGAAGGATTTCCTACTGAGTTATCTTCCAGAGTTTTTTCCCTTGGCATTTTGATGCCAGCTATCAGTCTTTACTGAACATATACCTCCCTGCATCATAAGCAAGCACTTAAGTTAAAAAAAAAAAAAAAGGAGAACAAAGAAAAAAAAGAAAAAGTGAACAAGAGTGAACAAGTGAATTACTTGTTTATACAAAAGTAAATGGGATTTATTTTTTAGAGAAGGCATACATGCCATAAAACTCCACACTAACCTCTTAAAGAGGCACACGAAAATATTCTAAATTACAAGAGTCTAGTTTTAAGTAGAAACTATAATGGAAAGAATAAAAGTATTACAGGACATCAAGCATTTCTTCTAAATTCACAGCTGTATTTCCTTTCCTCTTCAGCTCTGGGACACCCAGTGCTGAACCCAGAATTCCGGATGAGGCCTAACCAGTACCAAGCACAGGGGAGCAATCACTTTCTTCAACCTGCTGGCAATGTCCTGCCTGATGCAACTCAGGATATTGTTGGTTTTGATAAGTGGGTGTATTACCAGCTAACAATCAGCTTTTTTTCCCTAGAAACCCCAGGTCTTTCTCAGTATAGCTGCTCTCCAACAGGTCTCCAGGGGGGTGTGTACAGGTGTCTAAGACTGTTCCTCCTCAGGGGCAGGATTAATTTTCCTTGTAGACCGGCACAAGATTATTTTTTTGCTCAGTTCTCTATGATGTCAAGGTCCCTCTGGATGGCAGCACAACCCTCTGGCATATCAGGCACTCCTCACAATATTATATTGTCTGCAAGCTGGCTGAGGGTACCCTCTGTCTCGCACAGAGTTCCTTGTTGAGGATGTTGGGGGATTGGCTTTGGTACAGTCCCCTGAGGTAAACTGCTGATGACACCTTCCAACTGGACTTTGTGCCTCTGATCACAACACTCTCAGCCACTGAACCAGTTTTCAGTCTACCTGCCTGACTAATTACCTAATCTGTACCTTGTTAGCTTGTCTATGAAGGTGTCAAAGACATTAGTATAGTCAAGGAAAACACAATCAACTTTCTTCTTCTCATGAAGGCTACCAGATTTGTTAAGAGTGTGTTCCTCTTCATAAATATATGCTGATACTGATAATCAGTTTTTTGTCCTTTGTGTTTCTGGAAATATTTTGCAGGAATATATTCTCTGTCACCATATGAGATGTAAGACGATGCCAAGTAGCATGCAGTTTAAGATTAGAATGACATTTTTTATTTTATAGGCTGCAAAAACCTCTCCCAATTGCCATAGCCTTTCAAAGATAATCAAGATTGTCCTTGTAATGGCAGTGAAGCAGGCTTGCTTAATCAGAATTTTTGGGTGCAACCCATCAGCCCCCACAGATTTACACCCACATTTTCCTGTGCCCTCTCTAGGCTGACACTGTCTTCCTTGTTCCAGACTTTCCCTTTGGTCTCAGAGCCCTGTCTTCCCTAAGGCATGTGTTAGTAGTGATGAATGAAATTTTAAAAAAGCTTTGAGTACCTTAGCTTTTTCTGTATGTCTTCCTCAAGTGCCTTACCCGTTCACCAACTTTCTCATGTTTTCCCTAGCCTTCCTTCAGGAAGCTTTCCATGAAAGCTACAGGCACATCAAGAGCAACTGCAAAGAATTAGAATTGTGATTAAGCTCCTAGTTCTGCATACACAATTACAAAAGCTAAAGCCCTCCAATAGTTAAAGACAGGATTACACAAGGACAAGATTCCACAAACACCTATGTGTGAATCGACACAGGCAGGTGAGCAGAACAACCACAAAAAACCTGCAGCTGAAACCCAAATAATAAATTTATTCCATTACCTCGCTAACTGGAGGATCCTGAACCAAGCTGGGCAGCAGAGACACGAGTGAGGGCACAGGGACCATCAGGCTCAGTCCAATCCTAGCAGTGGCAGGGCTGCTGCCGTGCCCATTTATCCAGGGCCTGAGCACGTGTAGTTTAGCACCATGCTGTGATCTCCCCGTGCTTTTTATGGTCTCTGCTTTGATCTTTCTCCCAACAGGGAGCTGAAGCATGTCTGGGACAGGGCCTACAAGTCTCTGTAAACATCTATGTTATCTCTACACAGAAATTCTACTTCTACAAACAGATAGAGGATAAACAGCAGTAGATTTAATATATGGTTTCCCACACTGATATTCTCCAGGCCATGGTATTCCCAGCTGCAAAGTCACTCAAGCATATCTATCCTCTCCTCCACAGTCTTCTGTTTTCAACTCTTTCCTCTCAACAAACTATAATGTTAATTGAAAGTTGTGTCAAAAATCCAAATAATAACTATTCAGAAATTTTGGGAAGAAATATTGTATTTTTATCAAGTGCCTTTCAGTCATAATCTGAAAAAATATATATTAATCCATATGATGCCAGTACTTCTATTTCTTTCTCTAATATTCTTTAATGGAGAGTTAAATTCTGTCCCAGTTAGCACCAAACTGGTATGAAATTCAATGAGGTTGCAGCTGCTAGTTAAGATAAGTAAAATTTTCACATTATCCACATGCATTGAATGTATCCATACCCAGATATTTGGCTTAAATTTCCTTGAAAGAAAAAATATGGATTTTGTATGTACCCAGCCATTTGGCTACAATATTCTTGAGAACATCCTGCAGACAGGATGGTTTAGGATTCATTAGTATTCAACCAAGTTTGCAGCTCTATGACCTCTGATTTGGAAAGACATCAGAAAGAAGCATGTTTCATATGAAAATTCCTGCATTAGTGATCCAAAGACAAGAGCATAAGCAGTAGCTTAAGTCCTATCCCTGAAATAATGCTTCTGCCCACTGCATAACTCTTAATTATAATTTCAAGAGATTCTTCTCCCTGAATTAGATTTGTGACTATTCAACCATAACCACCAGCATGTTCCATCCTACCCCAAAAATGTCACAAGGCTTCAAGGTTAAGCTGCTTCTTCAAACAGGTTTCCTTCCCTGCAGATCCAGGAGAGGATACAATTGAAGTCCTTTTTTGTTGGCAAGCCTGTCCTGAACATCTTTTTCAGTTTTTATTGTTTCTGCTGGCTTTGAAATATAAGAGGTTCCACATAACAGCCTGCAGTTTTGTGACTGCTTCTCACTCTCTGATTTGCCATATGATTAGTATTCATTAGCAATGCTTAACTGTTCCAAAGGAGATGCTGTTCCCAACTTCATTTTTGAGATCTACTGCCATCCAGAATCTGTGTGCTACATCCTGCACACATGTAAGAGCTGATATAAAAGCAGCCCACTAATTTGAACATTAACTTTTGGCTCCAAACCTACAAAATATTTAGAAAACTAGGACAAGTTATTTCCCTTACCTGTACCCTGCAAACCTATAGAACCATAGAATTTGGAAGTGGGAAGCGCCTTCCACAAAGATTCTTTGCAAATGAAACAAAGCAAATTAGAAACAGATCCTGGAGTAATAAGCTTTGGATATATATCCTCAATAAATTAAAAAATACAGGACTAATATGAAAAATTTAAAGTTATGCAAAAACATAGCATATCCCCTTAAAAAGATTAAAACACCAATAAAACCATTCTTAATATTTTAGTGGTTTTACTGTGTCATGAACATGTTACTGATACAGTACTTTTCTAAAGGACACAGGGCAAAGGGCCATTTCCTTTTAAGCTGTAAAATGACTTTCAAGCAAGCAACAGATAAAATTGCTGATTTACAAAAGCTTTTATCAGACTTATGATGGATTTTACAGAAGCGGAACTCTATATGACCCATGTGATTTGTTTTCATTTACAAAGGTGGAGAGGCTTTGAATTTAAAAATGGAACTTTTTCTTCTCGTGCCAAATGTAAACAATTTAACATCCATTTCCCATCCAAAGATTTTAGCAGTTCAAAAGACTTCATATGAATCTTATCTGTATTATATTTCCTGCTGATTGGCAGTGCTTCACACTTCAAATTGAAAGCCAAAAATGTGTTGGCTCTGAATGGAGACAGGAAACAAATAACAAAGAAAACTGGGAAATAAACATAATGAGTAGTTACGAAGTGCTGAAAACTATACTTAGTGTTTGAGTTCTTGTTAGTTCTTGAGAATCAAATGCTGCCATATTGATTTATGTCTGGGAAGCCTTGTTTAGAATAAAAGTATAAACAAAAGCCTTTGAGTATTTTGTCAACAAGAAAACATAGTTTATATTATCTTCAAAGCTCATGTCTATTCCTGACTTGACTGATTCCATGCTCCTTACTGTGAAACACTTTGTTATTTCCATGAGAGGTGCACGTTGCAGGCAGTAATTACTTTTCCCAGGGGTAGTGCGTGGATCTATTACTCACAGTCAGTCAAATGATTCAATGAGACCAATGTTCAGCTCAACCAAAAAACCTGTCGTGGGTGACATCATGACTGGAAACAGAACTGATGCATTCTTCCATAGCAGGCAGTGCAGCCACTGGGAAAAAAAAAAAAAAGATGAAATTCATTACCCCTAAAGAATATGAATTCTTCATATTCTTCCTTTAAAGTCATGCAATTCCCAGTAATTTCTCAAGGAAAATAAAAAAAGGAAGAAAGAGGACAGAGAATAATCACCTGTTTTATAAAACAGAATCTAGCAATTACTTCATATATTGCAACTGAGTTTTGCATTATTATAACCTGATCATATCTATCATGACTCAGACATAAAACACAGAAAACAACACTGTATGGCAATATTTCAAAAAAATCCATATCATGGTTCTTTTTAATGAGGGAGTTCACCCATCATAAAGAATTAATAGATTTAAAAATCAGCAAACACTGCCCTGGCAAACCAAGTGGACAGACACAAAATCCAGGTTTGTTCTGTAGTACAGTGAAAGTCAACTCATTCCAATGCTTTGTGTTCTGCACTACTAAGAGGTATTCCTTCCTTCCTTCCTTCCTTCCTTCCTTCCTTCCTTCCTTCCTTCCTTCCTTCCTTCCTTCCTTCCTTCCTTCCTTCCTTCCTTCCTTCCTTCCTTCCTTCCTTCCTTCCTTCCTTCCTTCCTTCCTTCCTTCCTTCCTTCCTTCCTTCCTTCCTTCCTTCCTTCCTTCCTTCCTTCCTTCCTTCCTTCCTTCCTTCCTTCCTTCCTTCCTTCCTTCCTTCCTTCCTTCCTTCCTTCCTTCCTTCCTTCCTTCCTTCCTTCCTTCCTTCCTTCCTTCCTTCCTTCCTTCCTTCCTTCCTTCCTTCCTTCCTTCCTTCCTTCCTTCCTTCCTTCCTTCCTCCCTCCCTCCCTTCCTTCCTCCCTCCCTCCCTCCCTCCCTCCCTCCCTCCCTCCCTCCCTCCCTCCCTCCCTTCCTTTCCTTTTCTTCCTCCCTTGTTCTATCCAGTTGTTATAAAGGTGTATAATCCAAAATCCATACATATCCCCTTTCAAAGTTCCAGACATAGGCATTTCCCCATCTTCTCTATCTTAATATGCACGTTCAGAGAAATGGACCAGGTACATCTTAAATAACTGACATTATTTCTTCTGTCAAATGACAGAGATTGCAAATTTCCAAATAGTCTTTTTTTAAGTACATGGTGAATAAGTAAAAAAAAAGAGTTCTACAGTGTATCACATTCTTTCAATATGAATGGTCACTATACAAGAACAGTCCAGACCTCACTCACCACTAATACAGTGTAAACTAACGTTGGCCACGGACACTAAAATTTTCCTTGGTACTCATGAACACTACCTCTTCTTGCAACATAGAGGAAACAGACTTGTCTGTCTTCATGACATCCATGAAAACCTACTTCCTTTCAAATAAAAGAGAGTTATCTTCATTAGCAGTTTATAGACTTTGGCTCTAATTCAGCAACATCATCACGTGATGAATGCTGGACCAAATTCCTCCTGGAGAACGAGTCCTCTTTTATGTTATCAACAGTATCTTCACAAAAGCAAAAATAGTGTGCTTACAAACTCTGAGATCTTGCACTGTTAACATTCTCTTTTTCTTCTTTCTCATTACTCTTTAAACATTATTAGGTAAAGCTTCATTTAGCTTTTGCAGTACCTGCATAATGATTGGACCCCATGACCTTACAGGTTTTTTCCTACATAAATGATTCCATGACTCTATCTTTTCTTCTTCAATCCTGTCAATCTTAACCAATTCTCAACTACAAATTATTATTATTATTATTATTATTATTATTATTATTATTATTATTATTACAATTATCCATCTTGACTTTGCATTCTGCTAAGCAGAAACTCAACTATCCCTTTTGAAACAAGTCTATCAAGATTTGTGCATGGGGGAAAGGAAGAAGAGTACTTCTTCAACTATAAAAGGGACATATACCATTAAGCAATGTTTCTGTTTACCCAAATGCTGTTGTTTCTTGGACTTGGCCTTTAAGCTGGAGTTAGGCTGAGGCTGATAGAGTTACAGCAACAATATAAATTATGTTCAAGGACTGTCATTGCCCCAGTACAAGATTATATCATCGGGACAAAGATGGCAAAAATACATGACATTTAGAGGGAAACAACAGGCTGAAAGCCCATGGATGGGAAGGCACGTAGCAGAGGAGGGGTCTCCCCCTTCAGATTATCTCCTTTATGCTCTGTGCTTTCATTCAGAAGAAGACTGTGGGAATTAATCAGGTATTTTCTGGTGGAGAATGATGCCAGCCCTTCACTCACATTTCTAATACAGTTGTTCCCAGACACACAACAAAACTATTACTAAGAGGTGGGAAAGATTAGAGTACTACTGAGGATTTAGATATCCTTCCAATGAGGTTTCTCTTTGTAATGCCCTACAACCTTCTTCAAGAAAGGAAAATATGCAGCCCAAATGTTTACTGGCTATTAAGTATTGCTACTGTGTAAAGTTCTAACTGCTACAGCAGTTACATTTGGTGAAAAGGTCTCAATTAACTTTTATATATAAGTTATATTTAAATTCTACAGGTCTACTTAAGAAGAGTTTGAAATTCAACAAAGGGAAATGTAGGATTCTGTGCTGGAGAGGAATAACCCCAGGAACGAGAACAGGCCAGGGTCTGATTTGCTCAAAAGCAGCTCTGTGGAGAAGGATTTTGGGATCCTAGTTGACAACAAGCTGTCCATGAGCCAGCAGTGCTTTGGTGGCCAAGAAAGCCAACAGTGTCCTGGGGGGCATCACGAAGAGCAGTGCCAGCAGGACAAGGAAGCTGATTCTGCCCCTCTACTCAGCCCTAGTGAGGCATGCCTGGAATTCCATGTCCAGCTCTGAGCTCTTCAGTACAAAAGAGACAAGTAGCTCTTGAAGGGAGTCCAGCAAAGGGATACAAAGATGATTAAGGAACAGAAGCATTTCTCTTACAGTGAAAGGCTGAGGAAGATGGGACTTTTCAGCCTTGAGAAGAAACAGCTGAGAGGAGGATCTTGTCAGTGTAAGTATTTGAGGGGACAGTGTTGAGGATGGATCTAGGTTCTGCTCAGTGGTGCCAAGCAAAAAAACACAACAGGCACAAACCAATGCACAGCAAGTTCCACCTGACCAGGAGGTGGGAGTCTCCCCGACTGTGGAGGGAAAAGCAAAAGAACTGTTTGGACACAATCCTGTGCTGGGTGCTCTTGATGACACGGCTTGAGCAGGGAAGCTGGACCAGATGACACTCTGTGGTCCTTCCAACCCTATGCATACTATGATTCTTTGATAGCTCATGACAAATTAGAAAAGAATATAGCTGCCAAGAATAGGGAGAGGAGTAGAGGAGTGCAGATAAGCATCTTCTGTAGATCTATTTCCCTTTTTAAAGCCATATCTTCTCAAGCAACCTGTATTTTGAAACTGAGTGGTTTGCATACTTGTTTATGTACAAATTATGTCACTGTACTCATAACAAGAAACTTGAAAAGTTGCATTACCACCACTCCTACTCACAGGAGTGATGATACTTTTACTCTAGAAAAGTAGTTCAAAAAAGGCACAACTACAGAGCTGTCATGCATTTTCTTGCCTATAGAATTGCTTCTACTTTACAAATCTTTCACTTTTAAATATATATATATATTTCTTCATTTCAGCTTGAAGCAAAGCAATTGTATTCATCTTTAGGCATATGGGAAAAGAGCAATTTTTGAAGAGACAAGGAGTTTAATTACAACATGGCATGCATAAGTTTAGAAATATGCATTAAAATATAGGCAGAATATCAGTAAACAATCAACAGAATTTGCTGGAAAAAAAAATAAAAAATGAAACAAAACTCCAACACTTTTTCACAGAAACCTATACTGAATAACCTCCCAGATATCAGTTTCATTTAAGTTTTCAACATTTTGCTACATTATACCTGGTAAAGTCTGTGATCCCCACTTATATCCTTCAGTTCTGCTGCAGTAGTGTGAGTTACTGTTCACAACTGAAATCTCACCAAAACACTGAAGAGCCTTTAACTCCCTATGAGATGTGTTTTTACAAGACTCTGAAGACCTATGCATCTCTAACCTCTTCTTCTAGGAGTCTCAGAATTGCATAAACTTTTTCCTAACAACAATTGCTGCTTAAATTTAAGAGAGCTTGAACTTAAGTTTAAGATACAAAAAAAGCACGTACATACATAAAAAGCAAATAATTTTTTAATGTTCTTGCTGAAGCCATTTAATGTGGAACATGCCACTGTTTGTCTGTTGTACTGACAGTTGTTTGTTTAAACTTAAGAAAACTGTCTCCTTTAACACACTTAATTTTGGAAAATTATGCCATTATAATTGTCCTATTTAGGAAAATGTGGGGCAAAGTCATCCTCTGCCTTCTGTTCTATTTCAGTGTGAACCAGAAGTTTCCAACTTACTGAGTGGAAATCCCCAGGTTGCTATAATCATATATTTGAACAGACCAGCCTGTTCATAAAAAGAAAGATCTGAGTGACCTAGCCTGAGTCACTGAACTTTAGGCAATTATCTACTTTCCTGTCTAGTAAACAGAGATTTAGCCAGATAAAGCGTTGTAACTACAAAGTAAGCTCTCAGAGCAATGATTCCAAAGATTTTTTTACTAGAGATCAGCAAATAACTTCTCATTTTGATTCCATAATTTGAAATGTGTATTTTAAAATGTCACTGTTCAAACTCCTTTGTTTTTAAAGAATTATGAGCCTTTCCTTCCTAATTTTAAAAGTTATGAAATAAACAATAAAGCATGAGAATTTTCACAGATAAAGTGCTTAGCTTAAAAACCTGCTATTTAACATGTTGGCAACACAAAAAAACTAGCAGTGTTTCAAAGAAACTCCACACAACAAAGCTTCTCCACCTATGGGTCAAACTTCATCAAGTGAGCAACTTGGAGTTACTATGATGTTTTTTGTTGACAATCTATGTACATTGATTAGATTATTTCAACATGCTATACCTTAAGCCATTACACAATTTTGTATTTTTTACAAAATCCACTAGAAATATAAATTGGAGTTATCTTAGAAAGAAGATTCAGTTTATTTTGCCCAAAACTTCTCCATTCCCATTCTCTTATTTTCAAGAACCTTACCTTTCAGAACATGTGAAATTTAAAGAGCCACATTCGGTACAGAAATTAAGCTACTTCCTTTTGCTGTGTCACAAAATTATGGGGGCCATGTGTATGTCTCAGCTCTGTGCTAGACACACACCAGCCAATATAATATAAATGAAAATACATGAATTCTGCTTAGATATCACACCTCAACTCTATCACCTAGGAGAACATACACCTAGCTCATTCATTGCATCACAGAATGGCTTGGGTTGGAAGAAACCTTAATGATTATGGACTTCCAAGCCCCTGCCACTGGTAGGAACAAATTTCACTTGAGCAAGATGCTCAGAGCCCAATAATCTTCAACACTTCTAGGCATTCACAGCTTCTCTGGGCAACCTGTTCCAGTGCTTTACCACTCTCACAGTAAAGAATTTCTTCCTAATCCAATCTAAACCTGCTCTCTTTCAGTTTGAAGTCACACCGCCCTTTGTCCTGTCACTACATGCTCTTGTAAAGAGTCTCTCTCTGTCTTTCTTGGAGGCTCCCTTCAGTTACTGGAAGGCTGCAAGTAGGTCAACCCAAAGCCTTCTCTTTTCCAGGATGAACAATCCCAATTCTCCTAGCCTTACTGTGTAAAAGAGCAACTCTATCCATCTAATCATTTTTGTGATCCTCCTCTGGACTTTCTCCAAAAGGTGATGGAACTGGAAGTTGGCTCAGAACAGCACAGCTTCCACCACCCCCACAAGGGCTCTCTCTAAATCATAATTTTCCTGTCACAATAGTTAGGATATTTAACAAAAATACACCTATGTGCTTCTGCCTGGTACTCCATAGGTAGTTCTCATGGGATTCAGTAATTTGGATATACTTGTATTTTTACACACATAGGCCTGTATTCTGTCTTGAGCAGCATCTAAAAGAAACACTCAGAGAAGAGTAAGAACAAGACAAGCACAATATTTCTTCCCTGGTCTCCAACCATTTGCAGGTTGGGGGATTCCCTGAACTTGACATGAGCCATCCCTTTTGTAATCCCAAGGGTACCTCATGTTTAAGTGATTGCCCACTCTTCCTCAGAATGTATGTAAACTCCCTTCTAAGTATTACCTTAGATGTTCCAAAAAGATGGCATTTCAACCCCAGAATGGTAAAAGGAGAAAGTTAGAAATAGTTATTAATAGAAACCTGATAAAAGAAACCTGATAAATATCCTTACATATTTTCACACAATATGTTGCTAAATACAGAAACAAAACCCACAGTGAGATAAATTATCTTATTTTAAGACCAGGAACTTAAGCCAGGATTGGCCAGAATTTTTTCAAAACATCCTAGTTCTTCCATCTTCTGCCATCTCTGGCCATGTCTCCCAAGGCTTGCAGTGCAACTTCCATTTACTTTCAAACAATCCAATGAGAAAGCAAAATAATGGCTTGATTTTGAAAAAAAAATCCCCAACATACTAAAGCATGTAATATTTTCTAAACTCCTTTAATTTTTTATTAAGTAATGCTGTTTTAGCAGCAGTCCTTCAAGATCAGTACTGCAAAATGCTGACTTCAACAATGACTTCTGAAGATTAATTTTAATTCGGACTATCACCATGTTTCTTCTGGAGTGATATATTTCAGTAAAATTTAAGAAACTTCAGGAGTTTTTTCAGCATTTGCCTTGCTTCTTTCCCTCAGTAAAATGAATATACCAGACATTCAGAAAAGTAATTTCTTATCCCTTTTTAATTCTCTTCCATAGCTCAGAATTGTTTAGATTTGTGCTGAGTGATGGTATCGGACACAGCTCTAAATGAATAGAAAACTGTCCATTACACCTTACCCCATTGTACATTCTATTCTTCACAAGCTTTTATTTCTAGAAAGTATATTACAGAGGAGAGAACGCCTTTAGGGTACAGTACATTTTAAAACACAATTAAACTAAACTCTTCAAGTGGAAATGTGAAATGTGTTTGTATTCTATTAAAGCCTTTGGCCTTATCAGCCACAGTGCACTATATAGCAAGGTCATTAGCAACAAGCCACATAAAATGGAGAACATACATCAGCAGTAGAAAAACAAACATGAGTCCAAAACATCACAATAACTTCCTGTACCTGTTCTTGTTTGCTTGCTGAGCTCTCAAACATTGTGAATCAATGAAATACATAAAACCATAACAGCTTGAGTCAATATTTGCCGACCAAAGTGAATGATTTTATTTAGCATGATGACTGGATCCCTTGAGCAAATACATCTTGTAAGGAAGCATAACAACTGCAGGCCAGCCTGCAAACCAATCAGAAATGTCCAACCACTCTAAATGTACATTGTGTCTGAGGAAAGCTTAGCAGCTGCTCCAAACTTCTCCTCACAAATAAAAGATAAGATTATTCATTTGGTTTTCCATAAATACCTATTAGGAACACAAACTGGAAGGATTTTATAATAAACTTGTGCTTTCCTTTTCTTGCTTTCAGATGGTTTATCCCTGTTTGAATTTCAGGGAATGAGTATTTTCTGATTCCTGTTCATATAGAATCCTTCAAAGAGTTTAGAGATCCTTTTTAATACCTAAACAAATGTCCATTTAAACAAGTTCATTTGGGATGTGGGTTGAGAGGTTCATAAAACATATTGATTTCATACCAATTACTACAGGAAGCAAATTGTGTTGAATTGGGAACTGCATCTGAAAATCAATACAAGGAAATGTCCCTTTTGCCCATGGAAGTGCCAACTGAAGTAATGTCTTAATCCAATTTTCCTTTTTCTTCAATAAGTACAAACTGTAATTATGATATGGACCAGCCGATGATTATGTAGTGTTATAAAAAACCACACATTTTCTGTATCAAGAAAATTCTGCTTCCTTTCAATTTTTTTCATATATTTCAGTGAAAAAAACCTGCACCATATTAAAGTGCTGATAATACAAAAAGGCTTCTTAGTCTGGAGAAAAATATTTTTCTCTTCCATTGACCTATGTCACATTATTGCAGCTTCTCAAATGCAACAGAATCTAGAAAGATATCCTGTTGTGGGTGTGGGAGCAAGGTTTAGCTGACGTTGGGACTACTAAATTAATGTTTTTATCTCACCTTGCCATGTATGAAGACAAGGTATCTACACCATCTATTAATCTATCTCTGTGCATGCAGACCAAAGGCCAGAATTGGAGCATTCCCTGCCCCTGCTTGCCTTGAAAGTTCAAATGCTCTTTGCCAAGACACGAGTTGCATATAAAAAAAGAAGGAGCTTTCAGTATTATATGCCTATGATATAAGGCACAAAGAAACCTAAAACTCAGCAAAAACAAAGCCAAGACCAATCTCAGGATGCATGTGGTTATCTTAAGGGTAGGTGTGGTATTAGTAGAGCTTATTTAAAAAAAATTAATTTTGTCCAAAGTGATGATTTTATCATGCCTAAAATTCAATGCAGGAATAAAAGAGGTCTAAAATTTGCATGGTATTATCAACATATTTCATACATTAGCTGGGTTAAAACCTGCAGGGTTTCAACTGCTCTAATTAGAACAGTACTTCCTGTCTGTGAAGACAGACAGAGGCCCACACACTTTGTAGGCATGCTATGCAGGCTGCAGGTTGCCACAATTCAAAAGTCATCCTCAATTTCTTCATCCATACAGGTGTATTTGCAGTCATGGGTTTTTTAACTACTTCACAATGTGTTTATCCAATTAAAATAATATTTCTGAAGTGAAATACATTAGGGGTAATGAATTATTATTTTATAATTGCTAGACCAAATATAATCAGTTAAATTTGAGTAACTAATGGAAAGTACTAAATAAAGATGCCTAAGCTATGTCTACAAGTTTGTATATTTGAATCAGAGTACCAAGTACGCTCATTATTTACATCCTAAAGAGTAGACAAGATATGGGTATTTCTGTAATGATATCTGAAAGCTCCTCATGATTTCAGTATAAAATCCTTTATGTTTTTTAACATATACACAGTATAGAGGCTTTGATTAAGTAGAGCATGGTACTAATAAAGCCACATTCATGGGTTCCTTCCCTGTATGAGCCATTCACTTAAAGAGTTAGACTCAATGAACTTTGTGGGTCCCTTCCAACTCTGAATACTCTGTGATTCTGTGAAAAGTGGTGAAAATTTTGCAAAATACCCTAGCCCCCCAGTAGGAGAAAGGAGAGGACTGATAGCAAAAGCACAGCAAAAAGCTCAAAGAAAAAACTATACTGTTTATTTACTGATAATTTCATTTCCTCAAATAGCTAAGTCCTTCTGCTTAGCAGCTGACCACTCCTATTTATCGAGAGACAGCAAATAAAACACAAATAATTTATAGGATCTGTTCATGCTTCTGCATAGAGATACACCAAACTTCCATTTACTTAGAGCCATGAATTTATGAAAATTTTCCAAAGCAACACATAACCTATATTATATGGTTAAAAAAAAAAAAAAGAAGTGCTGAGTTTTCTTAAGCACAGGTATCTACAACACAAAAGTACAACTATTCTTAAAGATTGTGACATGACTATACTTTACTTTACATACTATACGTGTCTTACTAAAATATTGATGGTATTTAAAGGTGCTATATATGTTTGCAATTTATAAACCTGAAAATCACAGTATTAAAGCCTTCTTGGTTGATAAAAAAAAGCTATTTATTTTTCTTTGAAAACTTCTGATTATAGTAAAATTTTTATTTAACAGATACACTTCCCATTTGTCTTTACATTTTAAAATTATGAATGGATATCCTTTATCCAACCAGCAAAGTATTTCTAGGCATTTTTTAAAAGAGCATGTGAATTATTTAAGATCAACTTCAGCAAAGTACTTAGAAGTCTTGAGGTCAGAGTTAGCAAATATCACCGTCACACCAAGAACACCAGCCAGTATCATGCTATGTATCACAGAATCACAGAATAAGGTGAGTTGGAAGGGACTTACAAGGATCTTTGGGTCCAGCTCCTGGCCCTGCACAGCATCATCCCCTAGAGTCGCACCCTGTGTCTGAGAGCATTGTCTGAATGCTTCTCAAACTCTGTCAGGCTGGGTGCCCTGACCACTTCCCTGGGGAACCTGTTCCTTTCCCTCTGGGTGAAGAACCTTTCTCTAACATCCAGCCTAAGCCTCCCAGGCCATTCCCACAGGTCCTGTCACCAGAGAGAAGAGATCAGTGGTCTGCCCTCACTGAGGAGAGGGATCAGTTTACTCAGAGATCAGTCTACTTCACTGTAACCCTTTGTGCCTAGCCTATGAGCCAGTTGCTCACCCACCCCATGATGTGTTTATGCAGCGGAGGGCTGCACATTTTGTTCAGAAGAGTTCTGTGAGAGGTGGTATAGAAGCCATTACTGAAATCCAAAATTATTACAAACACCTGGCTTCTCTGGATCAACTAGGTGGCTTATCTTTTCCTTTCCTAAAAGAAAATCAGATTTGATAAACAGGTACTTTCCTCCATGCTGGCTGTGACCAATGACTGTGTTGTCTTCAGGTGTTTTCCAGTACCCCTAGAATAATCTTCTCCATAACTTTACCAGGCACTGAAATGAGACCTGACAGGACCTCCTGGTTTCCAGGAGTTCCAGGGCCCTCCTACTTGTCCTTGAAAGTTAAGACAATGTTCATCAGCTTTCAGTCAGCTGAAAACCTCTATGGATTCCGAATACTGCTCAAATATTATTGAAAGAGGTTTTGAGATGACATCAATAGTTATTTGAGGATTCTTGGATGAATTGCATCAGGCCCCATAACACTGAACAAGTAATGCTCTTATACTAGCTCAGTCTTCAAAGACATCAGTGTAGCTCAAATAATTTTACTTGAACTTGTATGCAAGCTTTGTATATTTACGTCATAAGAGACATAAATAGTCTTCCTTTCACTATGTCAAAGTAAAATTGCTTTTATTTCACAGATGAAATATTGTCAACTCATCAAAAGTTTTACTCTCTTCAAAACTCATTAATCCCCTACTTTGAAGAGCTTTTAATTTTCTGTGCCTGTCATTTCAAGCCATTCTAGTCCTCAAGAGCAGCATGCAGAAAAGAATACATGCATTATATATTACATCTGATGAGCAAGCTCTGTTGCAACATTTATCTTCATATGTGAAGAGAAATGGAATGGCTCTGGAAGGGTAAAGCAGCCAGCCCTATTCATGAGTTAACCACTCTTGTCTCACTCTTGATATGCGAAGACAAAGGACATAATCAGATATCACTTAACATATTGTTTATATAAACTATTAGGGTTTTGGCTTTGCAAATGTGCAGGAGACAACCAGGGTAATCTCTAATCTGTATAACAAAGTCATGTTTTGGCAAAAGAGCTCTGTGTTTTTTTCAAAAAAAATCTTCTTTCCAACTTTGAACAGTAATTTATTCTTTTGTCCTTTAAACAAATTTAAGAAAAAAAGTGGAATAAAAACTACATTCCATGGACTAGGACATAAAGTGATAGAAGAAGGATGATTAAAGGGTGAAGAAGTAACTGTCATACATTTTTAAGGATCATCAAATGAATTCCCTGCCTTTTGTTATTTTAATGTTTATTTCCTAAACAAATGTTGACGCTTGCAGATATTTATGACTTTGTGATATACTTTGAAACTCTAAGCATTTTCTATATGAAGCTCTATCAGTTAAAAGTTCATCCATTGTAAAATTAGACACAAACATGTTCAGTTAATCAATGAGTAAAGAATCTAATAGTTTTTTTAATTGCTAATTTGATTCCAATAAATCAACTGCATATTTCTATGGCTTGTGATCATGCGTGTCTTCATACTTATGTTTCTAGGTAAAACATTCCTTTATCTGAAACACAATTTCAGCTCTACCTCACTAACTGGTGAAAGATAAACAATTAAATGTCTTCTCGCTCTGCTGCACCTATATATGTCCCTAGTACTCTCTGCAGTTGTGTCTCAAACACCAGCCACAGGCACTTGGAAAGCACCCCTATAGGAAGACCACTTCTCACAAAAGTAACAATCTGCAAGAGGAGGAAGAAGGGCAGGAGAAACCCAAGCACCAACTTCCCCAGCATGATGCAGCCAGTAACTGTGCCAGGTGGGACCAGGTAGAGGAAGAGCAGGAGGAGGAGGAGGAGAAGGAGGCATGCCAGCTAGCAAGACTCCCTGGTGGGCAGGAGAGGAGTCAGGCAGAGGAGAAGCAGGAGATTCAGACAGGTAGAACAGTTTCTAGCATACCACTTCAGCATGCATCAGACTGAAAGACAGAAAGAATAATGGGAGGGAGGCAGGGTGAATTTCAGGCTTGCTGGGTGATTCAGAAGGCTTGTTTGGCAGCATTGTCTAAAGAGAGAGTTTTATCTATTTGCCTCACATGTACTATTATCACAAGTGTAAGCACATCAATCCTCTGTTCTTAGAGCTCACACACATCACTCTATCTTTGGCCTCTCTCTCTACTCCTACCTTCTTTTTTTCCTCTCATCTTGATTTGAACTACAGGCAAATACTTAGCAAATGAAGCTTAACATTTTGGTTGCCTTAACTCTGACATTTAGTGAGCACGATCTTCTCACAGAAGACTTCAAAAAAACTACTGAAAAAATCACTGTTGTATTTGTTCTGCATAAATCCTAAAGACTTGGGGTAGTGATTCTAGGGAGAGGGGGAGGTCTCACTTCAGTCTCCAGTGTTCTATATAATAGTTCAAGACAGTACCTATGTAGCCTTTGTCATACAGCTTGGGCAATACTCTCACTGAAATGGAAGTACATCCAAACTGCACATTTCCAGATCTTGCCACTCTAGGAATTAAAAACCATGGTAGCTTAATACCACAACTTCTCTGTATCCCACTAAATTGATCACAACTACTCCAAAATGCCTCAAGTTTTTAGTTTACCAAGTAGCTGAGTTTTTGAACAATATTTGATTAATTCCCATGTACCTTTCAACAATATTTGGACTCCAAAGTTTTCCATGGCTGTTGCTGCTATGTGAAGAGACAAGACTTATTTTAGCAGAGCTTTACCTCTTATCCTGTTCTTGTCAGAGACAGCCTCAGGGAAATGTTGTCTGTGAACCCTCTCATGTGTTCTGCCTTCCAATCGAACTGTAGAAGTCCTGCCTTCTCCCCAGTACCCCTGCATCAGGAACAGGTCATGACACTACTGAACACTCCCTCAAGGCATCACTAATATTTGTTGTCAGTCACTTCCACTACACTGTTTTCTCTGTATGCACAAATTACTCTGTTCTAATATTTTACATATATGTATATATATACACATACACACACACACACATGAAAAATTTTATTTTAACCTAGAGGTTTACATGCAAGCTTATGTTTATGTTGTCAGCCTGTCTGTATACAAGCACAACACGTGTGGAATTTTTAGATACAGGCTATTAAGTCATTCTACCCAGATCCATTCCTCTCCAAATAAAAGCAGCATATAAATGATGCTCCAAGACTAACATCAGTTACTTTGATACTATTAAAATTACTATCCTTAAACCACACCAAACCCCCCCCCCCCCACAAAAGTCCCCCACAAAAAATCTGAAGTCCCACAGTGCCTTCTTAATGAGAGGGTAAAAGAGGTCACTCATTTACTTCACTTTCTTACTGGACCCTCCACAATCACAGCAATGTAGTCATCATAGAAGTTTATTTGGCATTGAAAACAGCTTTCAAAATAAGAGTAGCTTTCTGAGGGGGTACAATATTATTGTTTTACATATTTAGTTATATTTGGTCCAAGTAAAACCAAATGACCGAGCCAATGACAAACTACTTTTCAAATGTTCACCTGGTCTCAATAGGTGGCTTGTTTCTAACCACTAAGGGTGACAATAACCATGCCAGCAGTGTGTGGCTTAGTCTGGGCCTCATCTCTCTTGAGTACACCAGTGCTGAAATCTGTGTATCTCCTACAAGATATACTCAGCCACTTGCACCATAGCCTTATGAGACCAATGTTTATATCTTTGTAACTTTGCAATGGGAACTGTTTCTCCCAAGTGCATTGCATCTTTCTCATGTGCTCTTCAACATTTAATCCTTTATTTTTATTAAAATATTTTATTAATAAATAAAAATAAATATTTTTATTAATAAATGTCCTACTGTAGCAAGCTGTGGATTTCTTCCTTTTTACTTATCTACAGCTTTATTTTCAAAAGTAATATTTTAATCTGGCAGAATTGCCTTTCTCTATCATTTTCTTCTTCAAAAAAGCCCATTGCTAGGAAGAAAATGCATCAAAGTGCCACCATTTTCTTTGTATGTGTAATACTTACTTCCTTAGCACTGAAGAATGTTAGTAGTAAAACAATATATTCTAAAACCTACCTCCATTATCCCAAGACTTCCAGTGATGAGCACAGATCGCTCTGAGTGCAGATTTATCCTGGCTTTGAGATCCAAACATTTTATTACCTTGCATCTCCTGAATCCACTTCCACAAATATACATTCGATCAACACAGTTCATCTGTCTGAGTGACTTGTGGGATGACGGGAAAATTCAAAGGCTTGGCTTTGTCTACTCTAACAATCTTTCTTTTGCTTTAGTTTTTGGGTTTTTTGGTTTTTTAGGTTTTGATTGGTTGGTTGGTTGGTTGGTTGGTTGGTTGGGTTTTTGTGCCCGATCAAAGAATGTATCATTAAGAGGGATGTGAACTCAGCTTCTCCCATGGGTCAAGTTGCTTCAGCCAATGAAAACTCCTTCTGTAAATTCCAAATAATTACTAATGACCCCACATCTCTGAACTGGGTTTTGTTTGGTTTTGTTTTATTTGGGGTTTTATAAAGCTATTCAACATGAGTTTTCCTTAATTGAGAGTTTCAGGAAATAAGAAAAAGCAACTTTCAGACCACCTTTTCTCTCCATCGTATACTCTTCTTACAGGTTCAGACCACCTTTTCTCTCCATCGTATACTCTTCTTACAGGTATAAAGAGAAAAGCTGAGTGTATCTTTTTCAAGATACCTCAAGGGAATGTAAGTCTTGATGAAGGTTTTATCGATGTTATTTGTATATTTGGGGTTTTCTTGCAATCTTCCACTCCTGTCATGGGTTGCACTTGACTAAAGTTAGATGGCGAAAGTCTCTACTCAGTTCTCATCCCCTTATGTGTAATATTTCATAGGCTTCTCTGTTAGCCTACCTTCCAAATCAACCATGCCATTTAAGAACTTAAATCTCACCACCACATTTTGTACCACAGAACACAAGTCTTTTGTACAACTTGGTCCAAATTATATTTCTACCTAATAAAGCACAAATCATGACAACTTGTCCATTTTTGTCATTCCTGCAGGAATCCAGTGTGTATATATGTCATCAGTCTAAGAATGAAACTAAGTACAAGGCCACAACTAAGATTCTTATAGCATATTCTATGATATTCTCACATCTAAACATAATACAGTTAATTTGGCTCTCCAAGCAATTAAGATTTTCTTAGTTTGTTGTAATTGCAGTGTATAGGATTTATAAAAACTTAAAGCGAACTACTTCACCTGAGTGGCTTTTAAGCTTTTGTTCAGAGAACTAAAGAGGTTGAGTTTAGTAATTATATAGTGTACTGCTGGTTTGATCACTTGAGCTGGATTTTTTTTTGAGACTGTGCTTCAGTTTAAATATAAAAACCAAACCAATTCAAAGCCAATTATTTAAGACTTAATACAACACATTTGAGCCAATAATGACCTTACTGTATTGCCAATTTTTCAAGTGGCTTCTGGATTTGACAGAAAACAGAGATCAGCCTACAATTCATTCCCAAATAAGCCAGTCAAAAATAAAATTAAGGCTCAATAAATATTCTGATCACCCCCCCCCAATTTTTTTTTACAAATATAAGTGTAGTTTTATAATGTTTTCCTTCAGAATTCTCTATTTACCATAAGTAGAAAGAGTCATTCTTTCAAGGGTCTTTATAATTCTTCATGTACCAGCTGAAAATGAAGGATTCATTCCACCCCATCCTTTAATTTTACTCACCAAAATGTGAATTCTTCTTACAGATGGTATTCCAAATCTATTAGTAAAATTTATCACTCAAAGGCTTATGGAAGGACTAAATTACACTAATGAATTGACTATGAATTTGAAGCCTAAGATGAGGCCAAGTATTTTCTGGCTTCGTTTCTGTATCTCAGCAAACTGCTTAATTTCCCCCTTACTTATCCATTACTGCTAAATTGTCTTGCTATTATTGCAGAAAATTGCAGCAAACATTGGCTTGCCCTTAGGCCTATACTGAATGAAGCAGAAATCAGGATTCCTGCAGAGACACTAGCAAGGTATGAAACCCTTCCTCCACTAATTTTGCTGAACTGAAAGAAAAAGTGGAAGATAACATTCAATCCCTCTTTTTCAATTTTGTTTAACAGTTAGTGAATTATTCCTACAGTTGACTTTTCAAATATATTAATTGGTTTTCTCACTTGAAGCCACGCAAAAAGCCAAACTAGATTAACGAAGCAGCTACATATCTTCTGATATGTAAAAGAAGCTAAATACTTTCCAGCTTCAGATTTTATTTGTTTTTCTGAGGAATGGGTGAGTATATGCTTTTTTTTTGTTTGATTTTTTTTGTGTATTCTTTTGGGTTGCTATATGAGAAAGAAATAAATGTCCTTATACAGGTTAATCTTAAGCATAATTCCAATGCCTGACAGAAACACTAGGGTCAAATATCTGCGGTTTTTGCTATTAAAAAGGGGACAGTATAATTTAGATGTGATGAGAGAGAAGGACATTATCTGAATTGTTCCTGGCATGCTTGTAGGATAAGAGGAAAAGGCTAGAGGGACAGGGTGCTAGCAAGGGCCCTCAGCTAGGGACTCTGAACACTGGCCACATTGCTGCAGACCTTCAGTCTTAGGGAGAGGAACCAGGGACCCCAGAGCTGAGAAGCCAACAGGGAAACACCAGGGAAATATATGAAAGGAATTGAGGGGTGCTCCTTTAAGGAGGTGACACATCTGAGATCTCAGCTGCATTTATGTCAATATACAAACAGCAAAGGTTGGAAGCCACTGTGCCACTGTGCTGCTAGAAAGTTATGACTTTTTTGCCACTACTGAAACTCGGTGGGGGAAATCCCATAACTAAAGGCCAACAAGCAATGGCTACATGCTGTTCAAAAGAGCCATGGGAGGAAGGAGAGGGGGAGAAGTTTCCCTTTGCATCAATAGCTGGATCAAGTGTGAAGAGTTGTCCCTGAAGAAAAATCATGAGCTGGCTAAAAGCCTGTATGAATCAAAGGCTGAGGCAACAAAGGGAATCCCATGCTCAGTGTTCAGCACAGGCCCCTGATCAATGGGAGGCTGCTTATGAAGCCTTCTTTCTCCATACAGAAGAGGCACCCACTCACAGGCTCTTATCCTGGACTTCAAATGTTCCAACATCTACTGGGCAAGCAGCACACAAAGGTGTAGGCAACCCAGGAGACTGTTGGAATGCTTGGAGGATAACTTCCTGATCCAGGCAGCAGACAGACCTACCAGAGTATTACTGGAACTGTTGGTCACCAGTACAATTGAGCTAACTGGAGACATTGAGACTGGAGACAACAAAAGCTGCAGAGACCCTGCATTGGTGGAGTTTGCACACCTTGAGGGATGCAGATCAAGCAAGGGGTAAAGTTAGGCCCCTGAACTTCAGGAAAGCAAACTTCCAGATCTTCAGGGAGACAGTCAATAGGATTCCCTGGAAGACTGCTCATGGGAACAGTGAACAGAGCTGGTAGATCTTTAAGGGAGTCTTTCATAGAGAACAAGACCTGGCAATCCCCAAGAGAAAGAAATCAGGCAAGACAGACATGAGATGGCATGGCTGAGTAGGGAACAGCTGGTCAAACTAATGGGAAAGTTCAACCAGCAGACAGTGTAAACAAACAGGTGACATGGGAAGGGCATAGAGATGAAGTTCAGCTGTGTAGGGATGAGGTGAGGAACAACAGCCTGGAACTGAACGTGGGAAGGGACACAAAGTGTAACAGAAAAGGCTTCTGCAGGTGTGCTAACCAGAAGAGGAAGGTGAAAGAAGATGTAACACCCTCTGATAAATATGGCCAGCCAAGTGGTAACAGCTGATGGGGAGAAAGCTAAGGTACTCATGTTTTTGCCTCAGTCTTCAATGGCAACCTCTCTTCTCAGACTTCTCAAGTGGATGGACAGCAGGACAGGGACTGGTGGGGGCAAAGTCCCTCCATCGTTACCTAAGTAATGTCACTTCCAACCCAACCCACTCCATTATTCTACAGAATTTTATATAGAAGTGTTAAGAATGCATTAAGAACTACTATTCATGGCAGGCTCCTTGGAGATACATCTTCTTCATGAATTGATGTAAATTGATTTTTTCCTCCTGTAAAACATGGGCAGGTAGGTTTTCCAGTGTTCTTAAAAAATATGAGACATTGCACAAATTGTTAGCTTTTTCATTCAAAAGGCAAAGAGTACTTTTAGGAGATTATAGCTAGGTAGAGATAGAGGCCAGATAGGCAGATAGGTAGATGATAGATAGGTAGATGAGAGATTAGACAGATAGATAGATAGATGATAGATAGATAGATAGATAGATAGATAGATAGATAGATGATAGATAGATAGATAGATAGATAGATAGATAGATAGATAGATAGATAGATGATAGATAGATAGATAGATAGATAGATAGATAGATAGATAGATAGATAGAGTTTCAAGTCAAAGTTCTCACTTGGTCCTTCAGAATTCTAAAATACTGGATGTGTATACCCTAAGTCTGAAGAAATAATCTAGCACACAAATAGTTCATATTTAGCAATTTCTTAATATGAGTAATTCTATTAATGGCACTCTGTGTCAATGGTTACCTTGACTCACCCCCTTGTTATTCATAGCTGTCCTTACAACATGTGACATATTTACTGTCCTTCATTGCTATTGACCACATGACTAACCAGAACCTGGCCTGAGGCTTTGAAAATTAAGATGGACATATATCTAAGAATATCTGCTTTTCCTGATAGAATAGTTTATAAAGGGTTTGAATGTAACTTCTAACAGGGAATTTACTTTTGAAATTGAACACTTCACACCATCAAAAATCTCTCATTAAAGAGGTCCAGGCAACTATTTGCCCTAGGAAGACACAAGTCTTACATTTTTCAATTCTAAAAAGCATAATTCATGCTCTGTTTCTCAAGTTTTTGGATCTTCTTTTTAATTTCCTCTTATTCTTTTCCCACTAGCATTTGAAGCCTGTGACTACCTTCTCTGTCTCTTGACAAATAGTCCTAACAGTCCCTGAAGTTACTGTGTGAATTGGACATATTACATTAGATTTCACCCTCTATTTTATATCAAAACACTTAACTTTACTTTACATGTATGCAGAGAGACTCTTGACAATATTGAGGTCTTGGCATCATAAAAATACAGAAAAAGTGGATTTTGTCATGGAGGAAAATAGGATTGATGTAGTTTACTTTAAAAAAAATACTGTTTTACTATTCATTATAAATCTTTCTATACTATTGCATTACCTTTGTATATACATTGAAGATCACTAAATGCTACCTCACAGAAGTGATCACCATACTGAGGGTGCAATTTTTCCCTTTTACACTAATTCCCAATAAAGTTATCAGTCTGGCCTCTTTTATTTGTTATTTGCAATGAGGGTTTTACAACAACATATCACTAAATCAGATAGAAAGAGCAAATACCTCTCTGTCATGCCTACCTTTTATTATCCATTACCCTTCTGAGTACAAAATCCTGCTAGCTCAAAATAGAATTTGTTCACACCTTTTCTGTGCATTTATTTCCAACATAAATGATTGTATGCACACACCTACTTTGCAGTAACTACCATAAAATAATGCCATGCAATAGTGCTCTTTAGAACAATGCTGATTGTTCTAAAGAGCACTAAATACCACTGACAGGTATTCCTGAATGCCAGTAAATCACAGGCTACTCACTCTAAGTTTTAGGTCTAAAACAGTAAAAAAGCAGGACATGTTCCATGTCAGAGTTAATTATGTTTCATGAATACACAATCTAGCACTACATTATTTGTTCTTCATCAGTATCTTAATGATAAAGTTTTCTGCTGTGTTGCCTACATGTTCAACCTTTTAAAATTTTTTAAATAGCCCCCAGGGATGCAATATCATGGCATTCTAACCACAATGCACAGGTCCAGTTACAGCAACTGCTGTAACTTCAGCAGGTGTTGGAGAAGGTAATGGATAAATATTGACTACACAAAAAACAAAACTCTTAACATCACATCAAAAATAGCAGCAGAGGGATAGAAGCTCATACCAACACAACACACATCTGCCAAAGTATCAGCCACTGTCTTGCTCCAGACAGTTTTCTGAGCTGTCTTCCTTCCAAAATGTGTCAGAGAAGCATTAAGGGTTTTTTATTACAGCTGTATAGAGTAGCTCAGAAAAAACAAACTGCGGGAGCAAGTGGTCTGTATTGGCAAGACCATAACCAGCATGTCAGTGGAAGTGACTATTCCCTTCTCTGCAGTATTTTTGTGACTGCATCTGAGCACTGTATTCAGTTTCAGGCTTCTCAGCACAAGACAGGTGTGGACATCCAGAAGCATGTCCAGTTACCACGGGGGCTAGGTGATTGCAGCAAGAGATAAAAGAGAAGGAGTTTGTTCAGCCTTAGGAACAAAAGTAATCTAATTTCCATCTGCAACTATCAAATTAGATCACATCTATATGTTAATAGAAGGTGCATAGTCACAAACTAAAAGCCAGTAGAAAAAAAGTAGGAAAATAGTAGCTTTTCACATAAGCAATTTTTTGACAGCATGAGTCAAACCCTGGACTATATGCTGAATGACATTGTAGAATTTCCATCCTTGGAGATGGTCAAAGCTCATCTGGACAAAACCACGAGCAACCTGCTTTAACTGGAACAGCTTCAACAAGGCTGGATTGAATGGCACATAGAGGTCCCATCCTAACTAAATTACTCTGTGATATTGCTAACTGACTGTAATAGAGAAAACATTGAGCCAAGGCACTTGTTAGCATTTAACTTCAATTCAATGTTAAAAAGCTGAAATTGCTATCAGCTCTACCATTATACCACTCTCACAGTGCAGTTGATTGACAAGTGCTAATTTAAGGGACATAAATTAAGTTTTACTGCTTTCAGTTCCTGATAGGTCAACCAACAGGGAGCCAATATAGCCAGAATTGAGAAAGCTGGTTTGTATTCAGGCATATGGAAGCTGGTGCTTCGTACGACACCAGGACATTATCAACCTTACTATGTAATCCACCAAAACCTGTGAAGCTGGATGGGTGTTAATCACAGAATACTCAAGGACTGGATATAAAGCAGAATTTTTATTATTTCTTGGAGTGGATGGCATGAAAGAATCCTTCATGTTCTCCAAGGCTGAGCTGATTGTACAAACTAGAAACAGGCAGGGAAATAGTTTATGTATTTGCTTACATCATACTTCATATACATAGCTCAGAAAGCATTTCAAATCAAATGCTGTACATCATGGAAAGATTTTTATTATATTAGTTTTTAAGACTGAAATTGCAGTTTGAAATTTTCTGGATAAACAAACAATACAGAAAACTCTTTTATCCTGTTTTCTTCATCACTTCAGCAAAGGTGTGTGAAAGGAAACATTTTGCTCCCAAACTGTTAATCTCTTGTGTACAGCCAGTATCAAACCCAGACTTAGAATTCCTCCAAGTAATCTAGATAACTTTTCTGTTTCTTTCTTGTTTAAACACCGTGTATAAAGGTTACAGTGCAAAGGACATAGCTGTATAGAGCTGAACTACATCTGCAATGTTACTGACACAAGAGACCATTTCCATTTACATTGTAAATTTTTCCACTGATATGAAAGAAGTTCTGTGTTACCCTTCACAAAGTGCCATCTACTAATAGTAAGAATGGAGGTTGAATCACTTGCTAAAGGAAGGTTTTTCTGAAGGTCTGTAATGCCTGGTATCACCTAGGTAAAGCACCCTCACAACAGGAACTCTTCTAATGAAGCCTGAATATGTGTATGTGTATGTGTAAGAACACATTTCAGTCCTCAACAAACTGTTTACTGTTCAAACATTAAATAAATGTAGAACTGTTTTAATCAGCTGAACAAATATTTAATATACACTCCTGTGTAAGAGCTATGTTTAAAAATATCGCTTATGCAGTTAAAGCATGGGGAATTTATGGAAACTAATGCTCTGAAAGGTAAAACAAATACTGTCTAAACAAAATTTGCACATAAAAACAAAAGTCATATCTTGTCAACCTCTGTCTAATGTAATTTTCATTATTGACACCATGAGTCTTTTATGTTGAAGTGTTAGCAAGATCGGCTTACCAGGAAAATGCTTTGGTTTTCAAGAAGTCATAATTGCAGTGCAGAAACGGGATTAGTTTCTAATAAACCAACTGAGGAGTGTAATGTTAATGTTACATTCACAGCAGGGCTTCCTCTGTAGAGTAAATGTTTGTTTACTCTCTGGGATCCAAACACTGAAGGTCATTCATTGCAGGAGTAGCTGGATTTCCGTCTACAGCTGTTAGAAAGGATTTGTAAAAAGTCTGACAGGAAATTACAACTTCTTTGAAAACACATGTGCCTGAATAGTTTCTGTGTAAATATAGTACAATACTGGCAAAAAGAAAAGGTTTTTTAGATAGAAACTCTTTAAAATACATAAATGCGCTTCACCTTGGCTTTATCTATTTTCATAGAGTTTATAGCTGTCTTTTTGTCTTTCCTTGGAATAAGTGTGTGTCTGCAGGAAATTCTACAAATTGTTATGTAGTGAGAAAGAGGTGGTATTCCCACTGACCTCAAAAATTGGAGCAGAAATTTAATACCTTTACTCATACACATTTTGTTAACAAAAAACATTAGAACCCGCTGCAAACTCTTCTCTCATCAACTGTTTGCTTTATTGTACATAAATAAAATACAAAACTAAGCAGAATATATTTATAATATTTTTAAAGAGTGCAGGTTAACTTTCAAATACAACACAAGTTCCATAAACGTGACCTTAAATGCCTAGTAGACCAAGAAACAAAGTCAGAAAGTAATCTATTTAAATTTTGCAATAATTGATCCTACTCTGCCCCTTACTGAAGCAAGGAGTACAAATTATTTTTCTGTAAGAGCATGACAGAGCATGTTCGGGTCACTCAGACTTCTGTTTTACAAAATACCCCTTCCTTCAAATTACTGGTTAGTTAGGTGAGGACAAGAAGATAGTAATCATTAAAAGCAAGAGAAATCTCCAACTCCGCAAGAGTTCATTAAAGTTATGATGTCTAGATACAAGTGAATAGACAGTTGTATAGTCTGGGGCTCCTCGTGTACTCAAAGAAGTGGTGAAATCAACCTGAAGGAAGCTAGCCCTTTCAAGGCTTAAATTTGCTTTGAACTGTCGTCACTCCAAACCAGTGTTTTATTTATCTGTGATAGGGGGTTGCACGAGTCAGAATTTCTTGTGCTAATGTCAGAAGAGAGGCACTGTGCTTGGTGAGAATTCCAAAGATGTATTTTAACTACATTTTTAATTGCTTCTGACTCCCTCAAAGTTTGTGTAACATAATTTTTGAGTTCAACATCACATGAGATTACTTGCATCATTTAACATACCATATGGCAGGTCTACATCTATTTTAAATAACTTTCTTGGATGAAACAACATTAATGCAAACATTAAAGATAAAATATGAGTCTAAGCATGTTTAGTTTTGGAAAAACAAAGAACTGATCCATTCTGTATGCACTTGGCTGGAATATATTTTGGAAACTGGGAAGATCCACAATCTTCATCAATAGGTTTTTGGAGATTTTCTTCCTCAGAGGCTGTCTGGAGCTCCTCTGTACTGAGGTGTATAAACTCACAGAAGGAAATATTTCCCCACCAGCACAGCCATTCTCTTCTGTTTAACTGATGCATTGTAGCAACAGCACTTTGCAACATGGCACAAAGTCATGGTGAGAAGGGTTTAAGCTCGACTCCCTGGAATGGCAGCAGGCAAGGCGCCTGCCACATACATGATGGGTATCAAAAGCAGCTTTCCAGCTACCACTTGGATTACACTCTAAAAGAACCCCAAAGATTAGGAGCTGATACCACATTAACAGTAAATTATGGCTAATTGCTCTCTTAGTCTAGTTCCCTTTGTTGTGCTGGTTTCTGTCTGGATTCACACTGAAACAGAAGGTACTCCATGAGGACTAATTGCTACCAATGAAAAGTAACAGATTACTTGTCTTCAAATTACACATTTTTCTCCTTTCTACAAAGCCTGTAAAATTGTTGTGTGTCCCTAACCCAAGAGGAGGTGTGTGCACGGCAATGAGCAAGGATCTGTGTTTAAGTTTGTGGCACATGTAAACTGTATCAGAGCAACAAGAAAAGACAATGGGCTGTAAAACCTAACTACTTATTTAGTAAGAATTAAATGAATCAGACCCTATTTTGGATTTCAGAGCTCTCTGCAGAGCTTTTTTTCACTTTAACTTCTCAAAATCAATTACATTGCCAGTAGGTCTTTTTATTTTCAAGTGTTGTAGGGGGGCCTTATAAGAAATTGCAGTAAGCATACAGATGTAGTTCAAGATGTGTCAATAACATGATGATATTTGGATATGTGGGATGTTGGGGGTTTTTAGGTATTTTTACTATGAATTAGTCAAAAATTTTACAGTTTGCCTCATTACTGGGATATTCTAAACACTATGTCAAGGATCTTACTGAAAAATATAACTATCTTTGGTTCAAATTAAGGTTCAAATTAAATGAAGAACCTTATAATTTTGTATTTACTCAGAGAGAGCTTGTGAGGAGACAGTTCAGTTTTGATTTGCTTCAACAATGATTGTTGGAGGCATGTGGAGGAGTCGTGCCCATGTGCCATGACTGCAAGAAGCCGCCTTGTCTCTGTGAGGACTTCACCTGACAACACCTCACAAGAGACAGGCAGTAGGAGACACTGGACTTCCCAGAGGGGCTTTTCCAACCAGGAAAGGTTGGACTGGGCCAATGGTCTCCTGTCCGCAGCCAGGCTTTGGGAGGAACCAGGGGCATAGAAAGCAACTGTGTCACAAACCCTGGGTGTGAAACTTGCTTTCTGAATGTGGGCTTTTGACGTGGGCCTTTTTTGAGACTGTGCTTTTGCTTTCGATGTTTGTTGACTGGGGGGAGGCGCGGTTCTGAGACTTGCTTTTGCCTCGGGGCCTTTTGAGTCTTGTCCTTCTGATTTGGCTCCAGCCTCCTGAGGTCTGCTTCTTGCCCTGGCCTTAGCCTGGTTATTGTCCCTTCTGCCCTGGCCCCTGCCAGCCTTCTGGCTCTCCTGCCCTCACTGGCTCTCGCTCGCCCTCGCGTCTGTGCCGCCTCCCTGAGTCCCTGGGTTCGTCCCAGCGCCCTGTGCCTGCGTCCGGCCCTGCCGCCTCCGAGCCTGACCAGGCCCCTCCTGGCCGCGACCCTGCCCGGGCTCCTGCCCGATCCCCTCCGCCCGTGTCCCGCCGCCCTGCCCGGGCTCCTGCCCGATCCCCTCCGCCCGTGTCCCGCCGCCCTGCCCGGGCTCCTGCCCGATCCCCTCCGCCCGTGTCCCGCCCCGCAGGGGCCGTGCCCGGGCCGGCAGCGCGCACAGCCCCGCCTCATCGGAGACATCGCCGGCACCCCCCGACCGCCGCGGGTAAAGCCCTATTTTCCCTCTGCTCCTCTCTCCCTCTCTCTCTACACCCTCTCTCTCTACAAACCCCCGGTCCTTTCCCATTTTTCTTCCTCTTGCTCTGTCTTCTCTAGCCCTTTAAGTATGGTAACTGCTTTTATTTCTTTTTTTCGTTACCAATAAACAATTCTCAGATACGTTTCTCTCATTTGACTTAATTTCGTTCCTGACCGTCTATTTTTAAACTCCTCACAGTTTCCCACCGTGGAATGGTACAGAGCTGCTGAAGGGTTCAATTAAGATTTTTGTGCTGAGGAAGCAGCAACGACACATACTGTTTCTACATCAATTTAGAACAGATTACATAAGTGATAAACTAATAATAATCATCATCAACCAAAAAAAAAAAAAAAAACCCAAAGCAAAACATAAGAAAAAGACATAGTACAAACTTTAACCTTTGCAGCTTTGCAGAAAGACATTGACAAGAGCTAAACACAGCTTTCCAAAAACACTTGTACCTGAAGAGTGGATTCAGAGTTAGACTATCATTAGGCCACCCTGGGTTTTGAGTCGCTGTTTAACCTCAATTCTGTAAACTGCCCTAAAGAGACTTGGAGGGTAAGTCTTTTGGACCAGATACATTCATAATCCTTCAATTTTACTTGCAGTGTAGCAGGACAGGTAGGGACATCCAGAATTCTTGAACTGAAGCATAATACTAGAAAAAAGAACACATCTACTGATTCTCATTTCACTTCTGTAGATGAGATTATGCTCTTTCTGACATTCTAAGCACTTCTGTGTCTTGCTATATGGGCAGGTACATTACAATTACTGCTACTTGCTCTTAACAGGCTGTGATGATAGGCCCTATAAAACCGCATCCATTTCTAAAGACATAGTAGGTAAATACCCAAGGCAGACTGTCAGACAGCAAAGAGAAGTCTAGGGAAATTTTGTTTATGTACTGAAAATGTTAAAGCGTTGTAGATTCTGGTTTGCATTAGATCATATTGCAGGCCACTGCCCTGGAATTTATTATTAATAAATCAAAATAGATGGCCTAATTTAAAAAAACTATAAAGTTGTGTCAGGTTTCCCTAAATTCATCAAAGTTTTTCTCAGTGTTTGTGAGAGTAAATTAATCCCTCAGTAATTTAATTGTTAATCTTTCACCTCTTTAACCAATGAGGAGTTTACTTTTCAAGTGAATTAAAACAGGAATAGAATTTTTTTTCTTGTCTGTATAAAAATCAAATATTGAAGTAAACACATTTGCTAACAACTATTCTTGAGTTGGATAATGATTGCACAAAAATTGGCACAATATGGCCCACGGTCTGTACATCTTATGTGTTATCTCTAATCCTTAGATCATCACAGCTACAGGACACGAGGCATAAAGCATTCGTAAGCAACTTAGAATCTTTTATTTGAACAAAGATAAAGTTCAGGGAAAAAATGGGGTCATGTGAGTCTTTATCTGCTGAAGTTATCTGCTAGCTGTTGGTGAGTTTTAAGATTACCCGTGCGCACTGTTGATAAACATTTGTACAATCATGAATTCTCGCGTATTTGTCAATGATTTGAAGTTACTATTTTTGGACACATCAGCCATTACTGGAGTATTTTTTGATAAAAAGGACTAGAAATTCCTCTCTGGGGTATATGCCTTACAAAAATTGTTTAGAAATAAATTACACATTTTAACCCTGAGAATTTAATTATTTAAATGTACATATATTTTGTACATGTAAAGATTTGCTTGTAAAAATTTGTATATTTAAAATAGAATTTGAAATATCTTTTCACTTTGTTTGACAGACAGATGAGAATTTTCTCCCAAATATTTAAAGATTCCCCCAAAGATGTCATAGAATCTCACTAAGAAGAATGTATATGGGTTGCATAAAATATGAAGTAAAATTTACTGAGCAATTTTATCTCTGTGCAGATCTTACCTCCACTCTGTCCATTGTTAATGACAATACAGAATGCAACAAAACCTCAGTTGTTCAAAAAACCAAATGGCCTTTACAATATTAATATAATACAATTGCAAGCCAAACAAAATAGGTTATAGATTTATGTACAGCACAAATGCAGCATATATTAAAAGTGACAGCCTCAATGACTCTTTGAAGGCACAAAAAATTAGCTCTTCTTTTCTCCTCCTCAAAAGCACAAAGAGACTATATATTAGACTAAGTATTTTGCTGCTAAGTGCACATGATAATCCCTGGGTTTATACATGATTATGAATCTCCCTCCCAAATGGCTTTGTCCGTCCAAAGGTAGAATTTGGCGCAGGATATCTGGTTTTTACATCACACGTAACTACAACATTAACTTACTTGAATCCTTTGTAGCATCTTTGCATGAAGGAGTAGGGAGAGCAATTGACAAGCAACTATTAATCTATCTTTTCTCTGCTAAATGGCAATAAAAAGTTCCAATATATGTTCTGCAAACCTAGAAGAAAAAAACATAAACATACCAATTTCCTCCTCTTTGTTTACTAAATTTTAACCAGAGGCAGCCAGAAAACAATGAAATTATGATAACGTGGGATCTTAGGTGGGATCTTCATTTTAGTCCAAGAATATAACCTTGTCACAGTTCCACCTTAGAAAATTGTTTCTGCTTCAGAGATTTACCCCATGACATAGTTCCTGTTCAACAGGTACACACTGCCATCTAAAGGCCAGTCTTCGGACTTCTCTAGACCATTTGGGCTCCAGTCTCTCCACTGATGCTTCTCACTGTGTCCAAATTCTTATTTGCAAAAAATAGAAAGGTGACATTTTGGAAGAAAATATAAGGAAAGATCTTATATCTTAGGCCGAAATGGAAAGATGATACTGAGTCAGGCCCTGCAGACCTGCCAATATCAGGTGTGCTTCTGGGAGATACAACATGACTATGCAGCTCAGCGGCTGACTTTTAATTGGAACTTTTCTGGTCAGTTACTTCACAGGGATGTTGCTGAAATGTAATATCCAGACTTCAGCCTCACTAAGGCTATTACCACTGCAGAAAATACTAAATGGAGGCCAGAACTACATTTCACACATAAGAATATATTCTTATATCTTTACCTATCACTTGTGGGTGATAGTGAAGTATTCTTCCATGAAAACAGATTTTGCCTTTCTAAGCAGATGGTTACCTTTACATGCAACTTCAAATGAATTCAAATGAATAAAATAATTTAGAATGGATATATTGTTCTCTGTAGTTCTGGTTTTAGCTGTCCAATTACACCTCTGTGGAAATTTTGTATCACATATCTTCTTTCTCATCTACATTAAAAAAAAAAAGAAACACAAAAAGCCCCCCAAAAACCATTAAATTCTTTCTTTTGGAGAAGCACAAGGTTGTCACACTTCAGGATATCTTCTGAGTCAACCAAAATATGTGGCTGCTTCCAAACATTGTCTGTTTCTTTGCTGGGGAATAGGCAGCTCAGTACATTCCCATCATCCTGAAGACCCTTTGGGACTTGAATCTATATTCATTCCTCAGGGCGACAAGGAATGAGAACAAGTGCTGACACATATCCTTTACTCATATGTATTCTGAGTCAATAGAAGTAGAAGCAAAGAGGTTTTACAAAGCAACGCTTGACCTCAGCCTATACCAGATGATACTTCCCATTGGTATGATTTGTTAAGGAAATTCAGCAGAATTAAATACAAGCTTTCTCTGAATTTTGAAGTACAGACTTTAAATAAAACCACATTCTCCAGCTCAAGTTAAATGGCACCACATTATATAACTACAAATAATGATACTCATACAGCTCAAAACACAAAGGAAGATGAAATGAAGATTCTTTTCTCTAATTATAGGGCTGCCTATACTTTGGTGTTATAGGAGCAGTTTTTTGTTGTGTAAAACAAACAGCAAAAAAAACCCCAACAAAAATCCCCCAAACCAAAATTCGAAGAACGCCATACCCAAACATTATTTTGATTCATCAGTTCAGTTAAAATAATATCTCAGTAGAACCTTCAGTCTCCCTGCTATGTGTATTGAAGTTGGAGGGTACAGAATGTCCTGCTTTAGGCTGGGATGGAGTTAATTTTCTTTCTACTACCTGGAACAGAGCTTTATTTGGATTAAGTACAAAAATAATGTTGATAACGCATTGATATTTTAGTTACTGCTCAGTAGTATAAGGACTTTGCTCTTTCTCACACTCTGCCAGCCAGCAGGTACACAAGAAACCAGAAGGAAGATCAGCCAGGACAGCTGACCTAACCTGGCCAAAGGGACCATTCCCCATTCTCCCCATTTTCCCATTCCACAGAACTGGAGAGAACTGGCAAAGAGGTACTGATCATTGCTGGGAGACAGGCTGGGCGTTGTTCAGTGGGTGCTGAGCAATTGACTTGTGAACCAATTGTTTCTTTTGGGTATTATTCCTCTCTCTTTTTAATTTTTAATTTTATTATTTTTATTTTTAGTAGTAGTAGCTTTCATTCAATTGTTAAAAGACTCTCATCTCAAACTATGGGGTTTAGATTAAAAAAAAAAACTTTTTCCAGTTGTTCTTCCCATCCCACCAGTGTATGGCTGGGAAGTGAGTTAACAACTGTGTAGTACTTATTTGCCAGCTGGTGTCATGATAAAAAAGAACAGCACAGTAGACTTAAAAAACTTGTACCATTGCACAGGACCATCATAGGACTACAGTAATTTCTAGACTAGGTCTAATAAATAAAATTCCTCTGCTGGAAATGTTGCAAAGATAGATTAGCATGTCAGCCATGAGAACAGTAGTGTCTGCAGATATTAGCATTTTAAAAATAGATTCCTAGCATGTCAATTTCATAGACACAGCTTAGAAGCCTAGAATTTAGATTCAGCAAGGTAAATAAAAAGATGGCATGAGGGACTATCTTTAGAATTGTACACATTATCTTGATCAAGGGACCAGGTATGCAAGATGTGCATCCATCCCCAGACTAATCAAAGCACAAGGAGGAAGACTGGTGAGTAACCCTGACCTCCTTCTGGAGTCCCAGGACTCATGGCAATGAGGATAAACAATCAGTACTTCAGCACAAGCTATGAAAGCATTTTAGCTTCGTACTGTCTTTAACTTTTATGGCAATTCTGCTGCTGTGGAGCTTGGCCAGAATACTGCTTATTAAATCAGTACAAATTATAATAAGTTAATTTTTTCTATGGAACCAAATTGGTTTCAATTGGCCTAAAAAAAGATTTATAAAATGTTCAACCTTCAGTATTATATTTTGGATGACAATGTGGTTTTAGACTTTTTGCTTTTTGGCATTTTACTGCTTGTTCTAAGAAAATACATCGGCTCCATAGTGTAAAACATCAGCCCTTCACTTTTTATGTAAATAACAATAATAATAATAATAATAATAATAATAACAACAACAACAATAATAACATATGAATGACAAAATATTGTATCGTGTCCCACTGGTACTAAATACATGCAGCTCCTTCTTTCTCACACAGGTAATTTATAGAAGGGACATGGCTGAAATGGTTGGTTGACTGGTTTCCAGCAGTAAGGCATGATTACTACACTTTTTGTTGCTGTTCCAGTTTAGCAGATGAAAATTTGAGAACGGTGAAGGGGAGAGACTTTTGTAGGTCCATTTCATCTTTCCTACTCTCCTAGGTTGCTTTACCCCCGATTTTAGTTCTGACCAACTATTTGTTTACAGTGTTTGCTATAATCCTTCTGTGTCTGTATGTAAAATCATAAATCAGTAGCCTATTTTTTCTGCAAGGAACGTGACCTATGTAATCCTAATTTCTTGGAGAGAACCTTCAAATAATTTAAATCTATGAAGTCTACAGAGGCCTCTCTATCCTACTATAGCTAAGCATTTGAATTTCTATTCTGAATTGCCAATACATCTCTACAATCTGTTTACCCTTCATTCTCCAACTCTTCCCTCAAGCCTACTCTTGCTATTTGCTCTGATTAAGAACAAACACAGCTCCCAGAGTATGCATATTGTTTACCTCTCTTTTCACAGGGAAGTTTATGGTTTGAAATTTCATCTCTCCATTAAATCCACTGAAGAACATAAGTAACTAGATACTTTCAAGATCTCAGAGTTCAGTGTACAAATGTGAGAGTTGAAGCTTCTAATAAATACAGTAAAATGCAACTTGTTCCAAGCAGAGGGCATATAGAATATGAAATAATGGCTATGAACTTTTTACTTTAGATGCGTGTGTATATTTCATACAGAGAGAGAGATAATATGCAATCATGGGGAAGAAAAGCTTGATTGAACACTAACTTTCCAATCATCAAAGAGTATTTGTGAGTATCTATCTCTATATTTCAACAGATTTTATTTGCTGCAAAGTTATTAACTAGCCCGTTAGCATTGTCCTTGTTGATTGTTCTCCATTAGGCACAGTATTGCAGATTTTTTATTTTGTATGTGTGCGTAGAACAGGATGAAGTGAAGGCAACTTTCACATTTGTTTAAGAAATATGAAACACTTTTGGAAGGAAATTATTATATTTTTGTATAATTTTTCCTTTTTAAGTTAAAAACATCTTAGCATCTTAGTTACATCTAGTACTTCAAATTTTGAGGAAATAGGACAGAACATCCACTAATCAATCCAAGAAGAGCCAGAATCCTGTGCAAGTTAATGATTTATTTCTCAAAACAGAATGAAGAAAGGGAGGTAAAGTATAAGGAAGGGAAAGTATTGCTCCTTTACTTTTAAAAACCTTGAAATATGTTCAAAAACATTTTATGAGGTCACACTAAAAAAAGAGTAATTGGAAGAAAAATTCTGCTTGTCTAAGCGAAGAGCACATTTGTAGCAGTAGGCTAAATGTTTTATCGATTGGGAAACTGGGAAACTCAAGTCATTACTCACCATGGGCTAAAGAATAATTGCTAATGCTCTGGCAGAAAGATTAAAAACAGTTTCTGGAAGTATTTCTTACAATGATCAATGATGTATCATCCCAGGCCATTGGATCTTCAATAACATTTTTCCCTTTTGGGATACAATCAATTTTTATAATATGATTCATTTGCCAGCAGGCATGCTTTCTTCATGCAATGAAAAGGCATTTATGCACCTTATATTGTTGAAAAATAATCTTATACATCCAGAGCCCAAGCTCTGATATGAAAGATTTTTCCAAAATCATCTCTATTTTTACATGGGTTTGGGAAATAGATGTGTTGAATGGCTGCTATCTTTTGTATTGTTTTCCCTCATTTGGTTTCCATAAAATTATTTTTAAAGCTTTTAAAATAATAATCATTATTACAGAGCTGATGTGCAAGAAGAATTGAATAGACAGTAAAGTGAGCCATTCTCTGACCTGTGGGTGGCTTAACTAATTTATTGCATGAACTTTAATTGTAGTGGTAATTCAGGTCAGGGGTAACTATAATGCTACTTTAGCTCATTTCAAAAAAACTTGTGTACCTCTATTTAATTAACCAAATGCTGCACACTGCTTTGGAACTGTCTGATTTAATGAATATCTGCCTAAATATTTAAAACTACCAGGATTTCAGAATCAAATATATGTACACACAACACAATTTCTTTCTTACTCTGAGCCGGAAACATTCCTGAAGGAGAGAGCAGCTGTCACAGGAAACAGCTGACTTGATTGATAAACAAGACAGATATAAACCTAGACTCATTTACTGTTCCAGCTAAAATCAGAAAACTCCTCACAGCTGAAATAAAGGAGTATCTATGAGATAGAGACACAGGTACAGTTGGGAGTGCCTCATTTTTTTTTTTGCCCTATCAACTGTACCATATTACCAGGATATTTCTTTTCCATTTGAGTTTTACATGTCAAGAAATTTCACAATAAAATCCTATTAAGATTTTCTTATAGGTATAAGAAATTTACATAAAACTGAGATTGTAATTGGCAGCATCCCATAATCTGAAACAAGCAAGTCTAAAATCTTTATACAATTTCTGCTAATATTAGTTAACAGAAAACTGCAAGTTAAACTGGCTAAAAAGAAGGCCTAAGAGTGCAATTGTCCTCATCTTTTTTGATGGAAGGAGAGAATGGCATTCGCTAGAAAAGTTCACAATACATACCATACTCAAAAAAAATCTACCAGTTGGCCAATTAAAAAAGGCTCTATCGATATTAACATTAGTGGAAGAACAAAGGATGGGGCAACTATCAAGCAAGACACAAGTGTTTCCTCAGGTTTTTTTGTTCAAGTAGGTTTAAGCAAGTTTCACAAAAAATGTGCTTGTGTAACAGGCTACAGACATTTTTCTACCTGTGCATATGTTGGCTTTGGCTGGAATAAAGCTAATTTTCCACACAGTATCCTTCATACTGCTGTGTTGGCCATTGGCAGATGGAAAGGTTTTGCAACACAACAGTGTTTCGGCTACTGCTGAGCAATGCTGGCACAGGATGAGCAATGTCTCACTAACAACCTCTTCATCCTCAAAGGGTCGGTAGTCTAGAATGGGCAAGAACTTAGGAGGGGATATACCAGGACAGCTGACTAAAACTGACCAGGGATATTGGGAATATTACACACCACATGACTTTGACTCAACAATCACTGCTAAGAGGAAGGCTGGGGATGAAGCAGGGATGGGGTGGAGTGAGCATTTCTGATTACAGAGCAAACTCCCTGCCCTCCTAAGGGGAGTCATAGAGAGTCTAGGTGGGCAACTCATGGCCAAAGTCAACCCACCACAGAGCATCATGCACCTACTAGATTAAGATTCTTTTGATGCTTTCATGGAGTCAGAAAAGACACTCATTTTCAAATATAGTACTTAAATGAGAATCTGGTAAATGTCCAAACAGAGATAATTTCTGTACTGTAGCTTCAAAATTTACATTCTACCTTGACTCAGGGAATTATTGAGAAGACATATATTAAGATTTTCTATTGGGGATGTACAATTGATCTGTTAGTAACAAAAAATATCAATTTGTTCTTGAGGTTGCTACTTGATTTTACCTTCAACACAACAAATGGCTACCACTATAACTAGTTTATCTTTTTAAACAAAAGAGGATGTTAAATATTTGAACTCATCATATCTTTATAAAGTAGCAAAACCAGCATGAATTTCAGGTGCTATATTTTCTAAATTTCTCATATGTGTTCTGTGTTAGCATTTAATCAATGTTTTCCTGATTCAGATTTTGGGGGAAATTGAAGTTCTTCAGCCTCAGAGGTCTGAAAGTTTCTGTCGTATCAAAATATTACTGGGTTTACATTAAACTTGTAAGAAATTGAACCTTGAAAAAACAAAGCAGGCTACAGAGAATGAGAACAGCCCTCCCCTTCCCCCCCCCCCCCAAAAAAAAGCATCTAATGGAAGAATGAAAAAATAAAATATAAAGAGAATATTAGAAGCAAAAAACAATCTAAATTAATAGACTGGAGTGTACCATGAAAACTTGATAATGAAAAGAAACATTAATATAATATTCTTTCTATAGAGACTTCCAAATGAATAAAATATGGATTTGTTTTAATCAAACCCTCAAAAATATTTTTTTTAAATCACATACAATTTGTTTAAAACCAGAGATACCTGTAATCCTCCAAGTATGAGACTTCCAAAACTTACACATTCTAAAATACAGCAATTTCTAAACAAACAAGAAAAAAGTTATTTGGAGAATACATGTTGAAAACTATTTAGAAACATCCAAGAAGTGGGCCAAGACTAGTGCTGCCCTGTTTCGTTCATGGCTTGACCTCATCCTGACATGTCATGCTTATGGACTGATCTCATTTAAAAATTAAAGGCACTCTAAGAGCATTCTTCCCATTACATCAATGAATGATGAAATACTGTGCAAGGTCTTAGTCTCTTCTTCTTTACAGTGAAGAACAAGTTAGATTATTTCCTCCCTAGTGCAACTGGAACTAGGTTTCAATTTGTGAACCTGAAAGGCAGTTACTTCCCTGACATCTTCAGATTTACCTTGTCCCCTCATGTTTTCTAATTAACGATGTCCATAATATTATATTGTTACAGGTACCCACACAGGAAGGAATGCCATAAACATAGTGACTATAACTAATACTATTTTTTTTAAAAAGATCAAAGCTGCCTTTTAGAAAATACATCTTTGGTATAAGGAGGCTTACCTAGAAGAGATACATATGCTTTACAGCTTTAGAAAATGCAGGTTTTTTCAGCTGCCTGACTTTTTCCCCTTTTTTTTTAAGGAAAAGGGGAACAGAAAGCAACGGAGTGAGAATTGAAGACTTAAAGGCTAATCAACTTAAAGTCATTCTTAAAACTATATTGTAACAGGAAGTCATGGGGGAGAGGATTGAAAGCAATATACACTTACATAGATGCAGACAATCTAACACAAACAAATTGGTCATGATAACCCACTACTCAAATCAATTTCAGTCCTTAAAATACAACACAATACAGATGTTTTTCTCAGACTCAGCAATTTAAAACTTTCATAAGGTAGAAAGCATTTTCATGAGCAGACTGTCAAGTAGAAAACATGGGTTTAACAGTAAGACAGACAGAGTGCCTACAACTCCTTCTCATGTCCATTAGTTCAGGGCCAGCTACAGAAATGCAGACCCTCAGAAACAAAATAAAATAAATTTCTGTGTCTCCATTGCATTTAGGCATTTAAGAAGTGACTAAGAAGCAGGCATTCAAAGGTGGAAGCCAAATTCAAAGGAAACACTTTAATAAACCCCTAACTGGAAACAATCCCAACTGAAATCATTGGGACTTTTGCCATTGGCTTCAATTTCACATCAAAATTTCTATTTCTACAATGGCTAAAAAAGATGAACATGACTGCTAGCATATAAAACTTACAATTCAAAAGGGCCCGTAACCATGATCTACACAAAGAGCTTCTCCATACAATTTGTTGCCACCAACATTTATTGCATATTTGTAGAGGACCATTTAGGGAAGCCAGCATTAAGCTGAAGTTAGTTTGCCATCTTATAAAGAAGTTTAGAAAATGCTATTCTAGAGAACTTAGTCCTATCCAACTTTTCTTTATACTATGATGAATTTGACCAAACCACTCATCAGTTTCTCCAATGATTATACGTTTTCATGTTTCACCAACAAATTAATTACTCCTCCTTTCATGACATCCCGTTGCTCTACTTCATTGCAAGCAGTTTCATTAAGCTTAGTCAACAACGGGATATTTCTGTACTACCTGTTACTTTAAATCCATTACAAAGTTGTTACTCCTATTACTTGTTCCTTGCATTACTGTTTCCATTTGATGCTATTTGTATGCCTTCATCTTTAATTATGCCCTTAATTGCTTTCACTTAATAAAAAATACCACACTACCCACTATTTGTACTTACCAGACCTCCTCTAAATTTTGCAGATTGCCTACTCATCCATGTACAAAATTGAAAAAAATTAGCAAGCTTTAAGATGTCTATCTAGCTTGACCAGCTTCATTAGCTGCACGAGCAATCATTCCTCCTCCTCATAAACTGCTTATGAGATGGATTTAACACATTACTCAGCAGTGACTTTCCAACCACATATAATATTAATCTGGATTTTATATGAGAAATAAAACATTTCTAAGTATCTCTGTACATTGATTCACCAAATCAATGACAAAAACTTTTTGCTCCAGAAACCTGAAATATTCTGTCAGTCTGGTCTTAATGATGGCAAATGGTGTTTGGTTACTGATGTCATAGAAGTGACAACTGTGACATTCCTGATTCAATGGCAGACCATTCACAATGTGTTCCACATTCCATCAAATGTGGAATTGATTTGGCTTTGTTTTCTCTAATTCAGGAGTTTATTTGCATATGAATGGTGTCTGTGTCCTATAAAAGTACAAGGTTCAGAAATACATGCTTATTAACTGCCAAGCAGAGTTTATCTAAAATATTTTTATTAGAATAGAAATACTGCTCTTTTATTAGACTTATAAAAGAATTTGTCATTTTCATCTTTCATCACCATTGGTAAGTTACTGCTAAAGCGTTTTAGTTATTATATGCTCCATTTTACGTTTACAAGCTATTTTACTGGTCAGCTAATTGCTGACCAAAAGGGTGTAGTCTTAAATACTTTATGAAATTAATTCTGGTCTTCTTTCCTCTTTTACTTCTGGTCTTCTTTCCTTGTTTAAAAATAGCAAAATAGAAAAGAGTTTTATAAATCAACTTCTAGAGAGTAGTAATATCACTAAAAAGAAAAACATGAGACAAAAGAATACAATAATTACTTCAGCAACCTTATCAAGAAAGACTTGCTTTATATGACTCATAATAATCAACCTAAAACTTTATTTACTGTGCTTGGGAAATTATCAATATTTATTCATAGGAAGTACTTATGATGCTGGAACTATGAAGATCTCAAATGGTTTTCCACAGGGAAGAAAAAGGACACTTTATGATACTATGATCACTTTCTGCATAAGCTTTCATGAAACACAGTCAGCAGAACCCATGATTTCTGGACTCTGTTAAACATTAATGTGTGTTTCGTGTGTGCCAACAATTATAATCTATTATAATATATGAATTCATGTCCCATTCAATAACTATTTATGCTAGCATACATCCACCTCAAAGCAACATAAAAAATACTTATGGAATTTACTACCAAGTAAAAAGACCTGCCGATTAATGCAATGCTATTAATTTTTTCTATTTTGCGTTATTTAGAACTGTAGTGCATTGTTTGTTTTGCTGACAATGGCAGTTTAAGATTTATAGTATCTGGTTTAATATTTTTTTTTGTTGATGGTATCTTATGATTTAAAGGACCTATATATTTGTCTAAATCTTGTTACATGCATTCCCCTTCTTCCCATTTCTTAAAACACTTTGGTGGTACAGCTCAGCTCTCCTGCCAGATGCCTGTTCCTGCAGTCACTGTCTGGGCTGCATGTTCCTTGAGAACATGCTCCCCTGCTGCAGCTGCAGTGCTTTAGAATGTACAGTGTGGAACAAAATGCCTCACCATGGTCTCCACCACCAACTGCAGGGGAATCCGGGCCCTGGTGACTGGGTCACCTATTCCTCCTTGTCAGGCCTTGGTGTCTGCAGGTCTGCTTCTCTCACATTGTGTCTCACACCTCTCTGTCGCACAGTGTTTTGTCCTTTCTTAAATAACGTTTCTCAGAGGTGCCACCATCTGTGCTGGGCAGGTTCAGTCATATCGTACAGTGGACTTATTGGAGGGAGCTTGCACCAGCTGTGTCCATTCCAGCACCACATGTTACTGTCAAAGCCTTGCCACATAAATACCATATTTCCACTTGACCACTGTGAGGATATATTTAACAACTGGTGTTAAAATATACATTCATCAGACAATCTTCATAAATTACATCAATGACAGCAACAACAACAAAAGTTCCTCATACCAAAATCAAAGCTATATCATCTCAATACTGGAAAAAGTAGACAATTCACACACATATTGTGAAGGCCAGCCACTCTTCCCTTCACCACTTTACAGCAACAAATACTCCCCCACAATCACTCTACTTTTCAGCAATATCCAGTATAAGTGCTGCCTATTACTTTGAGTCCCTCAAGCTTCATTTTGAGTGCTCAAGAGTACCGTGGTGAGTCTTCCCCTGCCTTTCACACATTCCCCTCACTTTGGGCTGTGCAAATAAATAGAAGGAAGGTGAAAAGGATCAAGAGGAAGACAGTTTAATAGGAAAAGTAAGAGTAGCACATGCGAGCAAAACAAGAAGAGGGATTATTGCACTGCTTCTCATGGGTAGACAGGTATCCACTGGAAAGACTCACTGGAAAGAAGAGACCCAGCACACTTAATGGTCACTTGAGAAGGCAAATTTCAAAGCCACAAACATCTCTCCTTTCTTTGAACTTTAATTGCCAGGCATGAATTCATATAACCATGGGATAATTTAGGTTGGAAAAGGTCTTTAGGATCACTGAGTCTAATTTTAAACCTAACAAAGCCAAATCCAACATCAAACCATCTCCCTAAATGCCAAATCTACACGTATTTTAAATACCTTAGAGATGATGACTCAGCCAGGCCCTTTCCTGGGCATATTTTTCCAGGTGTCATGGGATATCCTATTGGCCAGTTTGGACCAGATATTCCAGTTGTATCCCCTCTGAACTCTTGCCCACCCCAAACTTCCTGACATTCAGGGGATGAAGGGGCAGAGAGAGAGATAGCTTGTTGTTGTGAGAGCATGGTTCAGCAATAGCCCAAAGATTAATGTGTCATCAGCTCTGTTTTAGCCAAAAATGCAAAGTGCAGCTCCCAACAGGCCAATATGAAGGCAGTTAAATTCCTAACTTTATCCCAGACAAACGCAGTTCTGCATGCAATCAGCAACCTTCTCGTGGTTTTATTGTTTTTTTCATTAATTTATTTACCCAGATAAAATCTTTGGGTAAATAAATGAAGGTATTTCTATGAAGGCATCTCAGTTCCAGTACTGAAAACTTTTGCTAGAGACTGGAGTTCTGAAATCATACCTACCTGCACAATTTCCAGCAAAATTTCTCTGGTTGTGGGATTTCAGCCAACTAGTCTCCAGGGATATAAAGAGACTGAAAAGTCTTTTTTGAGAAAGCATGATGTAGTGGACAAATCCTCAGATAGGTGTTGATTCAAATGTGAGTTCATTGAGGATCCACCTTCCTTTATAGTTCCATTGAGATTCAAGACAAGTGATATTACATGCTAAATTGGCATTAAAATCAACTGATTTATTTTAATGCAAAATTTTCAGACATTCACAGATCAAAACAGCAGAAAAGTATGCTGCTAAGACTGGAAGCTTAGATGTAGAAAGTGCACATCCATCTCTCAGAATCAAATCCCTCAAAAGCAAATATCAATGGAACATATCTAGAATTTTATTTGCAATAAACTACAGCTAAAACATCCAATTATGATAACATGTCATGACATTTATTGATTTCTTTTTGAGCTAAGATTAAAGCCTCCACACAGGAAGCAAAATATTTGCCTAGCCAAATATAAAGTTATTCCTTCCTTTGTATGAAAGTTCTTTCAGATTTTGCTGAAACATTTGAAGTTCCTGTTCTGATTGCTCAGAGTTTCTTGCCAAGCCCACTGAACGGAGAATTTAGAATCAGCTAAGTAAATCCAAGAATGTTTCTGAAATTCTTTCCAGGAAGATAAAAGTCATTTATCTGTAGTGCTTCCTTTTCCCAATTTACACAGTGCTGAATGAATAAGTAATTTAAATTGTTAATCATTCTGACTAAAAATATAAAACTTTTAATTGCCTTTCCTTTACACATTTATTTCTCATTTTTTTTCTGGAAAGCATCCATTCTGTTCTGGTTTTGATGCAGAGGGTTTGTAGATTGACCTACTTCCAATTTTTATTACTGCTGACACATATTTTATTTTCTTTGGTTGAGAGCAAACAATAATGTAACAGGTAATCAGCATGGATGTAGGTCACCAAAAGTGTCCCAGTTTTGTTAGCATTCTCTGTTAAGTGTATACAAATAGCTTGGATTTTTAGGCATCCAAAAACAAAGAAACACTCCCAACCCTGATCCCAAAATGACAATTAAAATCTCTGCCTCTGACAACACATAATCCACTTTATAATTCACCACAGAATTCAGAGCTACATTCAGATTTGTTGGCATCTAGATATGGTAATGAAGAGCAAAACAAAATCGAAGAAATAAGTCAGTACTTTATAAGTAAGTTATTCCAGTGAAACAACAGTCAGATATATTACTTCAGCCTCGTCATACCTTTATCCCAATACTGGAGAGCAATTTTTTTTTATGAACAAGCTCTGGTGAAACCGAGTACCAGCTTGAAACAGTCAAGATAGGTAACTAGACAAGCTGTACTTAGAAGCAAGTTAGATGGCAAGAAGCAGAAGCAGAAAAGGTGGGACAGATGCTGTTAGCGCCTTTGGCTCCAGCACATACACATATGTCATGCATTTCTCAATTAACCATACTTTAACCACACCAGATAGCAGGCCCACAGAAATACAAATACAGGTTTGTTTTCCTTCATGCTGTATTGATCTGTTTGACTAGAAGTAGTAGCAGCGGTCTTCCACATGGCCTATGCACTGTTGATAAGAAGAAGTAATGATTTCTAACCCTGCAGTCCTGCGATTCTGCATTCTTCTACAATTGTAATTCAAAAAAACCTAATTTAAACACCATGCTTATAAACAAGAAGTTGTGTAGAATTAGCTGCTTGGAAAAGTATAGCCAGAGCTTTGACATTTACCTGGCACAGATAAACCTGAATAGAGAAAAAGAAAATTCAGCTCATGAGTACTCCAGGGATTCTTCCACAAAGTTAGTCCCAGCTATGTTTAAAAGACAGGACAGCAATGTTGATCCATATTGTGCCGACCTTCTAGAAGAATACCATGTTAAGGTATTTAATTTTAAAAGTTAAAGAAAACATTTCAGTGTTAAGAATATAAATGATTAAAGAATTTGTCTGTAAAACTCAAAAAAGTTCCACATCTACACCCCCAACCCAGAATCAATTCCTAATGAAGTTTAGATGCAACAGATCTCTTTGAAAGAGCAGTTGGCCATTTTAAAAGCCTATCTCAAAAAACACATTCTGAGCAGTGCACATTCACCTCTTGTCTCCTTGTGCCATTTTATCTCAGGGTTCTTATTATAGATTTGTTTGCAGAAAGCAAGAATATTAATATTTAGGATACATGTTTTTTTAATTTAGTAACATTTTCCAGATGGTTGTGAAGCATTATTTTTAAGTGTATGGAGTACCCACCTATTTAAAATATTGATCATGCTTATTAATACACCATGTCTTTCTCTGAAGTTTAATCAGTTTATCACTTTTGCCTTTTTGGTGATATCAATCAAGCAAGAAAAAACACATGTACTTTTAGAAAGTTAAGAAAAAAAGTGTTTTGAGAATGCATGTTTCACCAAATTTACCCAAGCATCTAAACTCAGTTTTTAAGATAGCAAATAGTCATTCAATTATCATTCTTGCAAGCATTATAATTTATTTCAGTGATGCACTGAAAATGAGCTGTACACTTCATTAGTAAAGTCAAAGAATATCCCTACTGACATTACTTTTTTGAAATAAAGGGAATATTAAAGTAATGGATAAAACTTTGTGATTAATACCTATCTTCATTTTTAAACAAATTCTGCAAGACCAAATAATCTGTTATAACCAATACACAAATCGGTGCACATGATACTGGCATACTGAAAGAATTAAAGATGTTTTCTTCCCAGTCCTTGACTCAGGTGTATTGTAATTGAAAGGATGTATATGGGATAAACACAGTAATACAAATTTAGTCAGGGTATATATATCCTAATAATTTGACTCTTCCCCTTCTGGCACTGCTTGTAGATGGAAGCTTTTTAGATGCTCTAAAACATTTAAGGTGCTGGGGAATAGGGGTTGGGAAGAAGAGTAAATCTAAAATCAACATTATTGACTCTTGTCTGATGACAGGTTTTGATTTATGGCCAAAGAGGAAAAATCTCCTTGACTTTTTTATGCCTGTAAAGGAGATGGACAATGCACTCTTGCTTCTGCTGTAGAGGACAACTGTCATTTCCACACTACTCAAGTATATCCACTCATCCACTTGAACTGAAAACCAAAATATTTTAAACTCTGTCTTGGAATAATATAGTCACAGGTGCCTCAGAAGAGGGTTGTTGAGTGAAAACTAACTCAATAACAGCAGAAACATGTACAGCTTACATACTGAAGAATTTTCATGGAATAAGATAGGTGAAACTGGCAAAGAAAAAGTGACATTTTTTCAGTCCAGCTAAGCAAGCTCCAGTCCTTTTTAAAAAATGATGTTTTTAATATTCCTTCACTCATTTCTAGCAATGCAAGAATGGTATCTCAGATGAAATTAATGGCTTTAAACTGCCTTGAAGGCTGCCTCAAATTGAATCTAGAGCCAGTTATTATCCAGGAGGCTACTGACATAAAATAATTTAATAACAGAATCCTAGAATTATAGGATAGTTTGGTTTGGAAGAGGCCTTAATGATTATCTAGTTAAAACCCTCTGTCCTTCGAGAGGAACACCTTGCACCTAGACCAGGTTGTTCAAAGCCCCTTCCAATCCAGCCCCCAACACTTCCAGGGATGAGGCACCCACAGTTTCTCTGGGCAACCTGTTCCAGTGTCTCATCATCCTCATATTAAAAAATTTCTTCCTAATATTTATTCCAGACCTACCTCGTTCAGTCCAAAGCCATAAGCCCCTTTCCTATCACACCATGAACCTCCCCAGCTCTCTTGCAGCCCCCGTAGGCACTGTAAGGTGTCCACAGAGCTTTCTCCAGGCTGGGCAACCTCAACTCTCTGAGCTTGTCTTTAATGAAGAGCTGCTCCAACCTCTGATCATCAAACACAATCAGATCTTATGTTCCAGCAAACATAATATAGAACAAAAGGTGTTGTGAGTAGGTCCAGCTTGAGGAGATCAAAATAAGAAGGATCTATTTCATTAAGGTTTTGGGATCTAGAGGGATAAACACAAGCTATCAGGAATAAACAAAACTAATTTGAATAAAAGCCAAAAAATATTGAACAGAATTTGAAAACTCTATAAATCCAAAGCCTTCTGGAAACAAAATAACAAAAAATTTAATTATTTTCATCTCTATCTACAGAAAATAAATACCCCCTTAAAGAAAATCTACCCGATAACTGTCTGTTATTTAAAGAGGTTCAGATGTTGACCCATTAGTCAGGCAGATTTTAACTTTGAAATTCTGTCATAGAAACCTTAGGAATATGTACTTTGCGAAAGATAATGGTAAGGTGACAACCTAGATATATCATTCTGTAAAAACCAAACAAAGAGAAGCACCAAATCTCAGAGAAGGGAAATGAAAAAATCTTTACAGAGGGCTATAAATTTAAAACTCCATCCTCTGTTTTGAGGCAAACAAGCCAAGAATAAAATTGTAAATCCCCTGGAATAAAAATATCAGAAATGTAACAGGAAGACTTAAAAAAATGCCATACAAATATCAGGAGCTCCTCAGTTCAAAATGAGTCACATGAGAGACATGTGGACCGTGTAGGATATGGTCAGCATGACTGAAAATTTTTCTTGCCTAACAATTCCTAAAACATAGAGGTGTGTGATGCTTAGAGGTCCAAAGGCTTGCTTGACCTCTCCAATGAAAGGCAGGTAGCATTAAACCAAGACAATATATGAAGATCGTGCAAAGTAGCATAAGGTGTAGATGTATGTTGAATTTAAATGCCCTCATGTACATGTAAGTAGTTTACAGTAAGCACAGAAATAAGTTCTCCATGAACTTCAAGAAGAGTAGGTCTCAGAATTTTGCCTGCAGTCAAAAGCTGCTATCTCCTGCTGATATATATAGAAATTTCGTTAGTCAAGGAGAGGAAATGTTATTTTGTCTGTAACTGACCAATGTTAGAAAATTGCTACCTTCATAAAATTTCTTAGGGAAGGACAGTGTGACTCAGCTCACACTGTAATTTAATGTGACTCGACTCACACTGTAATTTAATGACATTCTCAAAAGACGAACAATGAACATAGTCCAGATCCTGAGAATATCCCTGTTCTTCTTCCAGTTATCAGAATCTATTTCAAAGTTAGAAAGGTACCTGTTACCTTGATCAAAGATGCCCTGCCTTGGTGAAAGCAAGGCTGAAATTGCCAGAGCAGTTAAAGACAAAGATCTGGAGGGGCAGAGTCACTTAACTGATGACTTTTCTGTTCTAAATGGATCTTTAAGAGGCATCAGGATGGTAGCAGGAAGTATTATAGAAAATACATTCTAAAATTATTTTTAATTTAGGGATTAAGAAGCAAAAGTATAAGCAAAGTGAACTGAGCTGAAACAGTGGCACTGAAAAATTGCAAGGTTTTGTGTGTGAGAAACAATGGAGAAAAAATCAAATAAAGACTTTGATAGAACTGAAAACTGTCCCTGTGACAAAGAAAATATTTAAAATTAAAAAAAAAAACAACAAAAACAAAAACCCCAAGCAAACAAAAAATACCTAAACAAACAAACAAAAAAACAACCAAGCTAACAAAAAGATGGTGTATCTTTATTTAACTATTAAAAATGCTTCTTAAAAATTACACTTCCCTGATACTTTTTCTAGACAGAGCAAAAACAAAATAGTGGACAAGGCACATCAAAACTACTTTTGCTATCAAGCTATACATATAGACATGTACTTCTTGTAATGACAAGGGTTTGCAGCACAAATATTGCTACATTTCTTATTATAGCTTGAAAAGAGCCTAGTCTCATTACAGCTTACTTTAAGATCATTGAATTTCCATGCCTCAGTTTTTCTGACCTTGGAGTTCACCAGCTTTTCCTTCCCTAAAGATAACAGTGTATAAGCACAGCAGAAAAAGGTATGGTCACATCTTTGTACAGCTGAAATGGGCTTGACAAATTCCACATGTAAGATATTGCTGACTTTAAAAATCATCTGTCCGGATGTACCAAAATTCCGTACCCTTAGTCACTTTCAGGATGAAAGGTGAAAAAGAGAAAACGTAGGTGTGTTTTGGACAGATGATTTTCCCAGATGGTTAGCGTATAGCCACACCATTCTTGACCCTGTCCAGTGCAGGGATATGGGTTGCAGTAGACTGCTGGTAGACTGTTCGGGAACGTGAGACAGGAAATGGCTTTTCAATTAGTACAAAATGCATTAAATGCAGCTGTGTTGAAGACTAATACTTTTTCTCACACCTGCATTTTTGGGTTGAGGGCCCAGGCTGTCTTTGCTGAGATTTTTTATGTTTCCCTGACAAGCACTTTACCTATAGAAAGCACCAGTTTCTCAGTCTCATTAACACCAATCTGCCATTCACAAATTCACAAGTCCAATGAGCATCACTTGCAATGTTTTAGCTTCAAGTTTGGTTGAGCTGAAAATTTGCAATAATGTACATTCTTCTGACCTAGCAAATGACATTTATAATTTTCACCTACTGCTAAGAAAAGCCAATCTCACTATCCAAACACCCTGCTCGTATATATACCTAATGTGGGTTTTGTCTCACCTTCTAGTTTGTGTCCTTCACCAGGAGAAAGAAGGCAGACAGACAAGGCAGACTGACCAAGAGCCATAAAAAATATATTTTCCTGAAACTGGATTTTTTTACCATCTGCTTTCCTTGCACTTTGGGAAGCAGTACAAAACCCAGCTTTGTCTCTTTTCAACCATTTTTCACATTCCTACCACACAAACCTCCACCTCAGGGAAGTGTTCAACACAGATATGGGATCCTCTGAGAATTCTTTTCCCATCAAGCTCCTTTGTCTGCCTTAGTGTTCCTCAGTTTTGGGGCATCTGTGGTGTGAAATTCAACTCTTCTGCCTACCTAGCTCACAGAATATATAAAGGACATCCAGAAAAAAAAAAAAATCAAGTTTTCCTCTGCTCCAAAATCTCTTGTTTTAGAGATGCAATCTTTTAATTGAAGAATGGCAATGGCATACAGTTTTTCCTGTTCATTGACTAGATCCTAGTGTAGGGTCTTGTGGACATAGCTGAACTGAAAAAGACCTGTGATTTTCAAAACAAAAATTCTCCCAAGAGACACACAAGGTTTTTCTAGGAATTCCATCTGCTGCTTGAAAATCTCATTATAGCAGAAACTGCCTTCCAAAGTACCATTTACAAGCTGTTATCTCTAGTTTATAGTCAGCCCTAGAAAGAAAACACTGGCTAAACTTTTTTTCTTGAATATTTTGTATTTTATGGCGTTTTTTCCCACTAAAACAGAAGGCATTAAAAAGGTGCCAAATAGCATTTAACAAATTGAACTGTAAAAAATAAAAATAGAAATGATTAAACATTCCTACTGTGAAACACCAATCATGATAAAATACAATAAATTGCAATCACAGAATGCAAGAAAAGGTAGAAAAACCTTATTAAAAGTTCCAAACATAGTCTGCATTTTAAAGCTTTCTCAGGTTTCTAGAAATGAGGCAGCAATGTGTAAGGTCGTAGCATAGGAAAAGCAGACAAGAGTAGACTCATTGAATCACTCAATCAGAAAGACTGGGAACCATCCTAACTCTCAGCACCCATTACATTTTCTCACTGGTCATCAGGAAAATGAGAATGCATTGAACCTTGCAGAATCAATAACTAAGATGCCCATACCTTTGATTTTGGACATTAAAGAATTCATTACATACGCTATAGAAATTTAGAAAATATGTATGTAGCAAAACATACATCATCTTACCTTATACTGAATTTGAGCCACATTTGGAAAGTTCTCCCATTTCTTTCCAAACATTATTCCTAGTTTAATGATGCTCCGTTTTTTACTTGTCCCATAAGCACTGAGAGCTGTGGTAAAACAACAGTTTCAAACTGTGCCTCTCATGGGCGGCACAGCTGTAAGGGTGCTCTCTATCTCGTACATGCTGTCAAGAAACAGGTAGTAGAGAAAAAATTATCATAGATCTCTTCATTACAGAAGTGTTTTTTTAAGGACACAGAATCAAAATTTTCAGTCAGATTCTGGATCTTAGGACCTGTGGAAGGTTGATCCTGGCTGAATGCCAGGCACCCACCAAAGACTCCTGTCTACAACTGGACAGGGGTGAGAAAGTATGATGAAGGGTTCATAAATTGAGATGAGGACCAGGAGAGATCACTCATCATCCATGGGCAAAACAGGCTCAGCTTAGGGAAATTACTTGAATTTACTACTAAAAAGAACAGAGCAGGACAATCAGGTGAATATTAGAGAGCTTCCCTCCTTCCCATCTCTATCTCCTTCCTGCAGTTGCACAGAGAGACAGGGAATGGAGGTTATGGTCAGTTTGTCACAAGCTGTTCCTGCTGCTGCTCAGGGAGAAAGTCCTCCCCTTGCTCCAGCAGGGCGTCCCTCCCAAAGGAGACAGCTTTCCATGAACTTCTGCAACATGAGTCCATCCAATGGGCAACAGCTCTCCACAAACTGCTCCAATGCAGGTCACTCTTCCACAGAGTGCAGTCATTCAAGGACAGGCTGCTCCAGTGTGAGTCCCCCAGAGAGATTTCAAGTCCTGTCAGGAAACCTGCTCCACTATGGGCTCCTCTCTCCATTAATCTGGAGGCATCTCCCAGGACCCTTCTCCAGAACAGGTGTCTCGTGCATTCACTGCCTCCTCTCAGGCATCCGTTTGCTCCATCCTGGGTCTCCTCCACCAGCTGCAGGTGGATCTCTGCATCCCCATGGACCTCCATGGGCCGCAGGGCACAGCTGCATCACCATGGGCCACGCCAGGGGCTGCAGGGGAATCTCAGCTCTAGCGCATGAAACACCTCCTCCCTCTCTTTCTGCACTGACCTTAGTGACTGCAGGGCTGTTCCTCTCACATGTTCTCATTCCACTTTCCCTGGCTGCAATTGCATCTGCTAAATATTTTTTTTTCCTTCTTAAATATGTTATCATAGGTAGAATGCTACTATCATTCCTTATTGGCTCAGCCTTAAGCAATTGTGGGTCCATCCTGGAGCCAGCTGGTATTGGCTCCACTGGACATGGGGGAAGGTTCCAGCAGCTACTACAGAAGTCATCTCTGGAGCCCCCCAATTAGCAAAAACTGGCCACACAAACACAAAACAGGACCCCAAACACTTAGTGTGAAATAGCTTTGGTGCACACACAATTCCTGTTTTATAATCTGAAACAGCTCTGTTGGAAACTCTGTGTATGTCCTGATGGCAGGCTAGGAGGAGACAAATACCTGAAAACTTTTCCTCTTAACATCTGATTAGTCAGGCTTCATGGGGGAGAGTGACTTTCACTTCATGTGTTCTGTCATACAACAGTGTGCTTAATGTACCAATACCACACACATTAGCAAAGTACACACCAGACAAAGCAGCCTTTCATGCATTACATGTGATCAGAAAACTGGGACCTCATTTCCTAAATGTTCTGTTTTATTTTCTCATAGAGTATCAGAGGAACTTCTTGCTGGGTATAGGTTCTTTGGTAATTTCACATCTCTCTGGTTGCATAGCAACAAAGGTTAGAGAAGCAGGCACAAGTTCATCACTATTTATCTGACTAAAATGCTTCATTAATCTCTGCACAGTTTTTGTCCCTCTTGGTAACAAATGGATTAAAGCAGGTAGAACTAACATATTCCCCTGTCAGCCTTTCTGCTGTATCTTCACTGCAGGCTTAATTTCAGATGATTTTGAGAGCACTTTTTCCCCCTATAAACTTTGTTAAGCAGATCTACCAGAGCTAATTTCAAAATTAACAATTCTTCTATAATGTGTAGCTCTTGTCAGGCATCATTTCTCTAATAAACTCTCAAAGACAGTTATAGAAGCTTCCATGCTCCTCACAGCTTTACACCATGAATACATTGACATTTCATCCAAGTTAGGTTTCAAAGGCTTCAAAATAGATCAAAGCCTCGTCGAAAAGGCCTGATTTATTCAGGACAGCTACATAAAATCTGTATTTAATCTCTGTTTAATCCAGTAAGATAAAAGACACATAGTATTTTATAAGATTAAAAATATAGACTTTAAAAATCAAAAAAGATGTTTTCAGGAGAAACCAGAGATATTTTTCCAGCCACCTTCAAAGCTAAACAATTCGTATCATTGAGACAGTCACTGTTTCTCTGGCCTCTATACGTCAGATTAGAAAGAAATACAAGTTCTTTTACAACACCTAGTTGTCAATATGTACTATTATAGCAGTCTTTTCAAAATCATCCTCCTCTGGCTATAGAGGATGTGATTAAGACCATATTCTGCTAAAGCTTTTTGAGCTCAATATATCCATGGAAGGCTTTGTACAAATATTCACTTCAGCAGGGAGTGAGAGTACATCACCCCTTCTGAATTTGAGCTTGAAGTGTATGGAATAAGGTTCATAATGAATATTGGCCTGAACCATGTTCAGAGAAAGAAAGGTGACACTAAAAAGAAATTTCTGTCTCCTTTGCATCCAATAAGACATAGTCTCTAAAACTTTAAGAAACTACATACAGCCCCCTGCTACTCACCTTTCTCTGTCATCACTTTTCATTAAAGGAGATGCACTTCATAGGAAAATTAATACAAATTTCTTCACAAGTAGAAGGACTTTTTTTTATTCATAAACAATCGGGGTGGAAGCATATAATAAAAGCACATAACTTTGTCTAAGAATTTTAAAGAATTGGTGCTCTGAAAGAAAACATATGATGCAGGTTAACAACAGCAAGTGACTTGGCAAAGGAAAAAGAAACAAGTCCAGGCCTTTAACAAAAAAAAAAAAAAAAAGAAAAAAGACACCCCACCCCCCCCCACCAGACCACCAGACAGCACAAATATTTCAATGACCTTTTTTCTCTTGATCTTTGCCAAATTTTGATTGGTTACAGCATGAAAGTCCTAAAAGGACAGCTTTTGTTTTAGAATTAGAACTTGTAATTCCACAGAGGGCATACCTATCAACCCTGTCCATGTAAAATCCTTATTTAGGTGCAAAAGTGGAATTTCCTTAGTGAATCTGATTGCATTTGTTAAAGAGTTCATTTATGTTTGGGGGACATGCAGCATGAACACTCTTTGCATCTACCCAGGTGCCTCCTAGATGGCTTCTCCAATACAGTTCCTTCTCTTTTTGAAAGCCTTGCCTCTGTAGAGCTCTCATAAAGAAGCTCCAATAAACAGCTGTTTATTTGTCTCACTGTTAACACTAAATATAAGGCTGCAGTTTAACTCTTACAGGATTATTGCCTTGTGTGGCTAACCAATTTAAAGAAGAATTAACTCTTAAATTTATGAAAAGAACGCTCTACAATGTCATTTTCTATTTAGCTTTTTCTCTTCCTCTGATCTCTTGCAAATCTAGTGCAACATAGCAGTAATTGATAAAGAGAAGTGAGAATACTTGTTGCTTCCTGGGACTTCCATCCTTTGAATAATGGAGGGAAATAGCAGTTTGCCTCTTTTATCCTTTCTTAACTTCCCTAAATTCTGGAGTATCTGAAAAAAAATTGCACAAAGTTCTAATATAAAGGAAAGCATCTCCCCCAGCAGATTATTTGGGGTCTTTTACTGCTTAAAAGCAGATTATTTGGGTTCTTTTTCTGTCTTTTAAACACAGGCAGGAGCCCAAGACACATTCCATTTTTTACTGTTTCTCATTATTTCATTTTTATTAGCTGGCTTGTTTTTATCACTGTTAAAATTAATTACATATTAATAGAGACATGGTCAAGATAGTGGAGGTTCAGATTAACAAGTGAAATCCATAGCCCTTGGCTCTTTTATTGTGGAAGATTCTCCTTTTCTCTGTCTCGACCCCACATCCTACACCCACTTATATTGTTATTTTTCCCCACATTTCCACACCAGAAATAGGGTTAACTATCAATATCTCAGTAGATTAAAAAAAAAAAATTAAGTAAGTTAAAAAAACACTTTTTCTTGGGTCTGCCATCTTCTCTGTTTCCAGGCAAACAGTCATGACTACATTTCTGAACAGCAGTAACATGAGAAAATGATGTTCTGTCTTTCTAAAAGGCAATTTCCTCAGCTTAATGCCTCTCTATAAAATAGAATTAACTTCAACATGGAAAAGAGGTAGGTGGACAGGAAAAAAGTAAGGTACTGTACACAAATGTTGATTGCAGCTCCACTCCTTTAGGCCAAGAACACCACCTAGGAAGAACAGAAGTGAACAGATTTGATTCACTTAATAGACTTTAAGTGCCTCAGGACACAGCATAAACTTGTATCACATTATTAGACAGGCCCCCTCATGGTGTCAATGTCTGCAAAGGCTCATGAATATGTAAATAATATATGTATCTTGGATACATGCTTGACAAGAGAATAGCTAAAATGAACTGATTCTAGTTATAACCCATCAGTATGCCATTCTTTATGTTTGAACAGGCAGCCTATTGCTAGGTGACAGATCATTAAGGCTATCTACTCAGTCAGCGGAAATGAAGAAATAATTTGTTCGTAATAACCTTCAGATGACCTCCCAGGCAAAACAGAGTCTTTAAAGAGCTATCCTTACTAATACATGTCATGCCTCTGCGTGGGGTTCTTCTGGCTTCACAGTAATAGCAGGGCTGCTGGTGAAACAGAGCAATAAACACCTAGTGACAGGGCTGTAGCATGAAAAGATCTCATCACCTGCCATCAACTGGCTGATGAATAATTCAGGCCTTCCCATCAGAACTAGGGATTTTAGACAGTGCCATGTTACATGGAGAAAGCAAGCAGAAAGGCAACACTGCTGCCTTCAATCGAAGCCTTGCTAAGCCCACTTATAAGGCAATATTGCCAATAAATATACATGCATCAGATCACTCTCATCAACAAGCCTAAGTCTCAGAGATATTAGAGGCAAGATGCACTCAACAAAACAGGCCTTCTATGTAGATGCTGCTGTTTGCCCTGTTTCTATAGATAGGTCTATTCATATCTAGTCCTTCACTGTAGGCTGCTTTTTAATTAATTTTTCCACAGCTGTATGGCACAGGCCCCAATTGTCCCTGGAAAACATATGTCTTAATGCTTCAGCCTTGATCCTTATTGTAAATTCTCTGTTAACTTATACCTCCCTTAACTCCTCCACTATTTATATTGCTGCACAGGGTAGCACTCTAGACCTACTCATTTCTGCCACACCACATGAAATGTCTCTTCTGCAGAGAGGGAAAACTGAAAGAAAGAGAGGAAGCGGCCCTTCGTATTATTATCCTCTCAAATGAAAAAAATAATAATTAGAGCATAGGCTTTACTTTCCATGTGTATTTTCTCTTTTACAGAGAAGAACTTGGGAGAAAAGCTCTTACACCTTGGGTTTTGTTTTGCTTTTGTTGTTGGTATTGGTGAGGGTTTTTCTTCATTATGATAATCCTGCATTTGTTGGGGAAAACTAGATGTTCAATGGAGAGATTTTCATAGAATACTAATAGAGATTAAACCTTTATCTGTGAAACATACCAAAACTCCATTTTAGACTATTAACCTAAACTCTTGTTTCAAGATAGGGTTTTAGTGAAATCAAGGCACTGAACCAGAAATTGTCTCTCCAAGTTCTTTCCCTTCATTTATTTCTATAAGGTTCAGAACAATACATTTCATATTACTAGATAACAAGTAACAGGAATGGGGTTATTCTAATTACAGGGTTTCTCAACAGAATTATATTTTCCTTTTAAAACACTTCAAGGAGAAAGCCAAACTTTTGTTATATGTGTTTGAAATATTTTTTTTTAATATTCTATGTCTGAAGTTCTTTTCACCTTGCTTAGAGCATATTGTAAGCTCACATTTCTGAAGGGAACCACCCAGGAAATATATACCCCAAAGGTTTGTTTTCACTATTTTAACAACTTTGTTTTCTACTGCAAGTTGATGGAATTATTCCAGCCACTTAATTAATTAGAGGCAGATCTGTCAAAAAGGAACTAACATGGGCATTGTCTTCTGCTCCCCATCTTTGTCTTCAACTAAGGAAAAAATATAATGGAAAATTCCCCAAGCCAAAACATCTCAAGAGGAACTTGTTGCAATCAGTAAAGAGTTAATAATAGGTTTACCACTTCATTTTGACAGTAAGGCTGGGACAGACACTGCACCATACATTGTTTGAAAGCACCTAATGGGGTTCATTTGAAAAGAAAGAGTCTTTATTTCTCTAGCCAAGGAAAAGCAACTCTTGCTATTTGCTATAGCATTCACTTTCAAGTAAATAATTGCAACTCTTCCAGGGATGAGGGTAAAAGCAAAGTTTTAATCAAACTGTTTCACTGCCTAAACACATAGACGGCACTTTTTTATCTTGCCTCTCACATTTTCCTTCATTTTGATATCTCTGATTAGCTTGTGTTATGGATTTCTGTAATTACAATGTAAACAAAGTGAGAAATATTGGCAAGAGGATGCCAGGTGAAGAATAAATGAGACAGAAGGTACTGCTGAGAATACATTCAATCCAACAGAGAAAAAAACCTTTCTCTTTCTGTAAGTTCTTCCTAGGTATTTCCTACACCAGCAAGAACAAATGACACCCATATTAGATTTATTTAATTTGTGTACGTCCTGAAAATGAAACAAAAGAAAAAATCGAGTACTTGCTTTCCTTCAACTAAAGAGTTAAATAGAAAAAAAGCAGACAATAAAACAAAACCAACCAAACAAAAAAAACCACCTGCATAAAGGTAGTCTAGGCAAGATAGACAAGATAGAACTGGAAAAGTCATATGTTCCTACCTTCTGACAAAAAGCCATCCATTATTAACAACACAAGCACATTTTTGTCTAGTCTAAGTGGAATTATATGTATGAGCTTTACTCATGCCTATAGATATATCTGTTTATGTAATTTCCTTCTTCTAAGAATAAACAAACTAGTAAAATCACAGCAGAAGTGCTCCAAATTCCAGGTATCCATCTAATAGATTTCATAAGATTTTACTCTGTACCCATTATCCAAACTAAGAGATGGCAGTTCAGTGCAGAAAAAAGCATGTTTACTTCAGGAAAGGATGTCCTTATGACACCTATCTGCTCTGATGAATCCACTAATGTGAAATTTCTGACCCAATAGGCAGTGATTGCACAGCACTGAGACTTCTCTCATTATTCAGGAAATATGTGTTGTTACAGTGTCAGCTCTCTCCCTGCAGACTTGCTGCCGAGCAATTACTCATTTTCATCACTTAGATTTTCTCATCCCCCCACCTTTTCCTTTTTATTTTACTATGTTTTGTGGGTGTCTATATATCCAGCATACTTCAAGAAGCAAACACACACAGTACTGGAATGAAACTTATGCTTTTCTTATTTGATTGTAAATAGAAAAGCACTCTCACATCCTTAAAAATTGATGCTGTTTTAAGCTTTACAGAAAGCAATAGGAGAAATCAGTATCTGCAGGGGGGGAAGAAATGGAAAGCAATCAAGAGTATTTCCACTGTTGTACATATTTGCTGCCTGAGACAACCTGTGAAAACTATCTTCTATTCCCTGATTCATTCATCTCACTCTCTGTGAAGCATCAGTAGTAGACATAGGGAATAAAAAAAAATCAAAAGGAAGAGCAATGATACTTTTTATGAATGTGCCTAACTTGGTCTCTTAATGAGGAACACTACTGGATGGCAATCTGTCTTGATTTTTTCTCATTTAAATCCATTTCTGCATTTTGAATTCAAAAGTTCAGTTTGCAGTAGGTGGAAAAGGGGTTCTGATGAGACGAAAAAGAGTTTTAGAGCAAGTAGCTACATACATGATGTTAAATGACACATTTCTGCCAAATTGTTTCTATATGGTCTGATTTGTACCAGCACAAAAGAATTCAAACATTAGTGACCTGTAGAAGATGAGTTATTCAACAATATAAAAGATCTAACATCTAATTAATCCTCAATTTAAACAAAATATCTAGCCTGCCAAAAAAGGTGTGTGAAACTTAGCCATCTAGGAAAAAAAGGTCAAGATTTTACTGCAACTGTTCATTTTACATGCTTTAATTTCAGATGTTCAACCTGACAGGAACATTCTGTATTTTCAGAAGGTGTCTGTTGCAGACATCTTTTATGAAAAATCCTCTCCTTAGGATTTTTCCTCCTCAGAAGCTGAGATGCCTCAGGAACAAAATGTAAACTATGGTTATCTGCTGCTGTGGAATGCAACAGGTGGATCTGTGATTGCTCTCATAGAGTTGTTTCTAGTTAATGGCCAATCAGAGTCAGCTGGCTTGGACTCTCTGTCCAAGACAGAAGCTTTTGTTACCATTCTTTGCTATTGCATTCTTATCTAGCCTTCTGATGAAACCTTTTCTTCTATTCTTTTAGTATAGTTTTAAAGTAATATATATCTCATAAAATAATAAATCAAGCCTTCTGAAACATGGGGTCAGATCCTCGTCTCTTCCCCAATCTGAAAACCCCTGTGAACACTGTCACAGGTGTCCAGCAACCTACATTGCAAGTTGAGACATGGTAGTTGACCATGATGGATGGCAGAGAGTTTAGAAGGCTCCCAGGAAATATTACTGATATTATTCCCGGAAGTTTGTTGTTCCTGTGAGCCAAGGAGACAGGAGACACAAATCTATTTCTTTGAAAAGCTTGTGAAATGGCTCCATTGTGAGGACTCTAGATTTTCTTATAGCTCAGACAAGGCTTTCAATATATTTCTATAAGCTGAACCTCTGTAGATGTCCTCCCTATTTATATATTCTTTCCCTTCTCTCCTACCAGCCCAAGCACTATCATCTAAGACCTTTCTCTTACTCCAATAAATTAAAGGAAGAAGAACAGCCACAAAATTTGCCTCCTGTTGCTCATGCTGGGAATCAAACCTTACATTCTCACTGGGAACTGAACTTTCCAACAGGGCATCACGACAGCCTCCAGGACTCTACTAAATGGGAGTGTCGTTCTCTATTACTCCTCTGTGTTCAGCAAACTAATGTTTGTGAGAGTAGTATTTAGATGACTTGCTGTGTGCACCTCCTTCTGATAGTGCAGAATACAAATACATGCAAGGACATAATCTGAGACAATATGGCAGGACACAATGATTAAATGGGTGTGTAATTCTCACAAGCCCTATGCTCAGAACAGAGCATACCATGAAGAAATCAAAACGATAGCTACCGATGGGGTGGTTCAGAGCCATAACAGAGCTTTGTGTCATAGCCCGTAGATGACACAGGAGATACACCTAAATCATCCCAGAGCCAAAGCACGGGAACAGTCCTGGTAAAGACAGGACTCTAACATCTAAAATCTCTAACTCTAAAATCTCTAACATGTAGTATGTGGAGATGGTATGGAAAACCAGAACTACAGTTCCATTTAGTAACATATATTAATATACCTAGTGAAATTGTTGCTGAACTATCTAGACAAGTTCACAGATACACAGAATCAACTAGGATGGAAAAGACAGCATTGAGTCCAACCATAAACCTAACACTGCCAACTCCACCACCAAGCCATGACCTGAAGCACAACATGTACATGCTTCAAAATCTCCAAACTTGAGCCTCCCTTCTAAACCACTGTCGAGAGGTGCAAGTCCCCAGGCACTGACACAGAAATGAAGCTGGAAGCAAAGAGGGGCAAGGAATGCTTCTTTTCAGAATGTGGCTGCAGATAAAGTCTGCATGCCTGCTAGGAAAACTCTATTACAATTTTTATATAATCATTACTCAGTATAATCCCTTGTGATTTTTGTCATCATTTGGTCATCATTAACAGGATTTATATTATCAGACAACTGCTTTTCCTTAATTAAGTGGCTAACTGCAGATGGTATCCTACAGAAAACATCTGATATCATCATAAATATCCTCAAAATCTTCTTGTGTGTACAGGCAGAGCTCTTTTGTCAGTCTTTCATAGCATTAATAAGCAGTAAGTTTTACCTTTAATAGCTGAATAATTTTGCTTCTATTGTTATCAGATATAGCATAAAATTCAGATTTTTGGAGCAAAGTCAATTGTAAATTTCTTTATCTTGATCTGACTTATGAATTCTAATTCTTAATATTATCTGCAGATCATTTCTATTTGCCTTCCTCATTCTTCTATTTGTGTTCCTCAGTCTTCATTTTCAAAGGACGGAACAGTGGCCAAGAGCAAGTACTAAAATTTAATAAATATTTGCATAATTTAAATGAGGAAGTGGACCTTTTCCTAGAATTTGAGACAACCATCCAAATATTTTTCCTGCATTTCCTCTAGAGACCTTAACATTCAGTGACATGTCTGTTTCCCCTAATGTAAGTGGACAAAGGATAGAATGGAACATAAGATTGATGTAACAGGAAGAATGACTAAATAACAAAAGAAAAATTTCATTATTTTTTAAAGAAATCTATGATTTTTGGTTGCACCTGATGTGACCCTAACTTACCAGAAATGTCATCTATAGAAGTTAGCTGATGGTGTCTCTCCTCTCATACTATCCTATCAGCTGTTCTCATACAATCCAAAGCAATGTAAAATTTCCTCAAAGAGAGCTTTCCCCAGCATAAAAATCCACTGCCTGCTCTTTTCAGTTTGTTTTCTGGAAAGAATGCACAATGCAATGTGGATTCTTCCTAGAGAGTGATTATGATGCTATTTTCCTTTCTGGGAAAAAAAAAAAAAGAAGAAAGTGATCTCAACTAAACTGAGTCTACATTCCCCTGAGTCTACAGAGTTCTATTTTCAAGGCATTCAATGTAGGACAACAAGAGTTTACTTTTTTTTTTTTTTTTTAATCAGGTTACTGGGGGCAGCTCAAATCCATTCACTGAGATACATTAATTCATTACAGAGGAAAAAAGTTCTGCAGTTTTCTGCCATACATCAGTGGCATTTTGGTCGTCATGTAGACAAGTATATAACCTTCAAGGCAGATCTTCAGTAGGAAGATATTTCTCTGCTCCAGAATCCTTATAAAGTAAGTATATCATAGAGCACTTGCATGATAATCATGCAACAGCTACAATACTTTATTTCGTGAAATTTTTACTACTTATGTGGTATTTTGGAGAGATTTTTCTCAGCAAAGGTATGTCTAGGGATTTTTTTTCCTCTCATTGCATACAATGCTATTCTGTATTGCCCAAGGTTCCAACAGAAGTATCATGGGAATTAAGGTAACTTAGTGTAAAAAAATGTTCAACATTGAGATTGTTAAATTTGATCTGGGAGAAAAAAGTCTTTAGTGACCAATTACAAATCTACCTGTCTGGTAGACTAAGCAGATGTAAGTCTTGGAACTTAGATGTCTTACCAGAGTCCAATTCACCCTGAGCTAATTCCCAAAGTCAAAGCACTTGGAAAGCTGATGTGCTGACAGACAGATAAACACCTTTTAAGATGTAAGCCTTCATCTCTGATCTCTATTCCAAAATAATATAACATGAGTATTCCTGAGAGCAGTAGAATAGTGTGCACAACACTATTTCTTCCACAAGGCCTTTCTTTTTCACTTTTCCATTGCACCTTCACTAGCAGTTCAGCTATCTGTACAACAGACCACTCCAGAGATGAGGTCTGGCTGACAACAGGCTTTTTTCCTAGAAGGAATTTTCATCTGGAGCGGCTCCCTGACCTACTTCACTGTGTGACTGCACCCAAGCCACGAATGTGCATCCGTAGGTGCTGAGTAGAATGGAATCATGTTGTCTGCTCATAGCAATGAGTTCTGCAAGACTAAATTTCTAACTGAAGACTGAATTCCAGAGCTATGGTGGATTATATATTTAATTAATTACAATCCATGTCTTCAAGAAACTGAAATATTCTCTATTTCTTGACATTAAATTAATAAATATATGGAAAAAGTCAAGTCCTTTGGCTTATAGTTCTTCTGTTATTTATTTTCATGTTATGTAAATGCATAGTATGAAATACACTGCCTGATAATGTGGGTAATTAATGAACCCCTTATCCCACTAGTTATTTAAGTCAGTGATTTCATATTTTATATTTCAGGCCTCCTTTTGCAATAATAAATTTTATCAGACTTTTATTGTAAGAGGGAGAGACATATCTGGAAAAAAGGTTTGAAGGCCAAAAATCTTTCGGTGTTCTATGGGGAGTCTTGAAGTCGAAGCAAGTACATACAATGCATTGCAGAGCTGGTGCTTGTTTTGTTAGATCAGCAATTTTCATCCATATGATTCATAGTTACTAAACTAAGTTTGTATTCTGTTAAGAGCAGTCAGGCATAGTTGAAAGCAGAGAGGTGAAAGCAATCAGATGCAATAAGATAAATCCACACAATACAATTTAAGATACTAACAAAATCCAAACTTTTTAGTCCTATCATTTTTCAATGGACTACTGCAATTTTCATACTTTTTAACACAGTTATAAAATATTGGTCATAAAACAGAAGCAACGTGAATCTGCACCATCATGTGCCTTAGTTCATAATTCTAGTGTATAAACCAAAGTTAAATTTGTAAATAGCATGAAGATAACTATAGAAATAATATTGGACTATCATAGTTCTTTTAATTACTGGCACTGCTGGCTGGGAGCCCTTCCATTTTTGCAGCCAACAGAGTTCTTCAAAGAAGTGAGTTTTAAGACTTCCAGGCTTACCACAGTCCTGTTGTGCATAATTATCTCTACAAAAAGATCGAAAGCCTGTCAACACTTTCTAAAGTCTCTAAAATATTTGCATTTCTGGAGATCAAACAATTGATAATGTAAAATACATCATAAATACATCATATGACTAAATCTTTAGCAATAAATCATTGCAATTATCAACTAATTGAGCTTATATAATTAATTTCTAAAATTTCCTGAGCACTTTTATTGATCCATGCTCAAAATACCTAGTAGTCTCTTAACAATAATTACAGTAAGCACAGTCTCAAGCCTGCACCACACAAGCCAATCTTTTTGCTGAAAGAGTGGAAAACTTTGGTAGTTGGCAGTTAATTTCACACTAGATCAATTTAAGATGGAGGCTCTGGTAAGATGCAGAATTGATGGCTGGTATCTGGGGACTAGGCTTGGTTGGGCTTGGGGGTGTTTTTTTGGTTGTTGGTTTTGGGGTTTTTGATTTATTTGGTGTGGGGGTTTTTGCCTGAAGAAAATTAGTTTAATGGGTCAAATGCAATTCAATTTTCTAGTTTACTGGGACTTCTTTTACTAGTTTAACTTTTTGCTAAACAGACAGTTTGGTCAAATTAACCCCAATTTTTTTCTTAACATTTTGCCATTTGCCACACACGAATTTTTGGTACTACATAGATATAAGTTTAAAAAAAAAATTTAAGAGAAGTTTTTCTGCAGAAGTTAAACTTTGTAGCAATTGTGAAATAAAGCCTTAATTAAGAAATTAACATTGACATTTTGAGACAGCTAATTTAAGTGCTTTGAAATTCCTAATTGCTTCAGTCTCCTGAAACTGGTAAAAACTAAAGAAAATGGAGATATCTCTAAGAACCTATAGCAAAGTACGTAAAATTATTGAAAACAAGTTTTCCAGATGCCCTTTGCATAAAGGCTAAAGCTACATGTTTACTCCCAATAGTAAAGCTAGAGAGCTTTTGCCGCAGGACCAACTGATGTTAAATAAGGCACTGTCAGCTAAGTTGGAGTGGAAAGATTTCATGCAGCAACTCACTCACACACATTTTTCTTCTCTTTTTATTGTAACTTATATCTATATTATATCTATATCTGTATTCAAACTTGCTCAGAAAATATTTTGGAAACCTGCTGCCTTCTGTATTTCCATCCAGTGATGGTATAACTGATGTTCTCACAGGCAAAAGGTCACTGCCATTTTACTCTTGAGACCAGAACTGATTACAGGAGCCAATTTTTTTTTTTTTTTAATGTTAAAAACAACATGTTTCTTGAAAGCACCAAAGCAAAGCCATAGTGGAACCCGAATGCTACTCTATGATGGAATTTCTTATTCTTGAAATAAGTGAAAAGTAAGCGTGTAGGAAGAATTGAGCTCTTACAAAAATTGATTTCACAGCTGAGCTTCATCACTATTTTGACCTTCTGAAGCACCTATATAGAGTGTTTTTTACCACTGTATACTAACAGATAATTGTTATAATTTAGTTGAAAATGTTATATTGGAATGTCCATGATACAGTAAAGAAATAGGTTGCACCATGAGTAAAATGCTGTTCTTAAACTTCTTTTCCTCGAGGATTTGACAGGGAAGGAGGCAGTATAATTGCTCTGAAGAGGATAAAGACTTGAGCCTAGGATTCATTTCCACAGCTGGGTTATAGCTCCATGGAAGTCTAAATTGGCACTGAAAACGTTAACTGACACAAAGCATAGATCCAACACTGCTAGAGATAAACAATTGGTATTTACATTGGCAAATATTCTTGCTGCATTATGTTTGCCCTATTTACTTCTTTGTCAGTAATGCATCAAGTATCCTATAGCATAATCCTTCTCTCAGCACTTACCAATGAACTATGAAATAGTATTAAATAGAATTAATTAGAAGTTTTAATGAATCATGTCTGTCCTCATTTATTATACAATGTAATTTTCAAGGAGTGATTAATTATGAGCTACAGATGAGTGAATGGTTAATGTAGTTTGTTAACCTTACTAAGAAGCCACAGTACATGGTCCAAGTTAGTTCTCCTATATTGTTAGCATACTTAAGTGCTTGCAATTACTTCAAGTGAGCAAGATTTTCATGACTTTGCTATTAAGTTGCAGAATCGGCTAGTTGCTGACCTTCCTCCAGTATTATTTTTACAGTCTCTGACACACAAAACCTTTTCCTTCTCCTTCCTTTCCTTTCAACCTTAATCTACAGATGGAAGCCACATGACAAAACCCTCCCTCCCATCAAAGTGAATTTGTATGCTTAATTTAGCATACGTCATTTAGCTCATGCAATATTTTACCCAACTCTATCCAAAATTGTTAGATTCAACTATGTTCTCAGCACACAGTATTATCATAACTATAATTTTAGCATTTCCTCCCAGCTGGAGCTGATAACGCACCAGTGTTTTAGGTACAGTTGAACAGTTTTTTCACAGCATCAAGGTATTTTCAATTTCCAGCTCTTGCCTGAAGGGATTAGGCTGGAGCTGCACAAGTAAGTGGGTGAGGACACAGCTGGGCAGACAAAAGGGATATCCCATGCCATACAACGTGCTCAGCAGTAAAAACTCAGGGAAAGGAAGAAGAGTGAAATATGCCCTTTGAGTTACAGCATTTTTCTTCCCAAATATTTGTTACATGTACTGAGGCCTTGCTTTCCAGGAGGCAGCTAGACATCTCTCTGCCCATGGGAAGTAGTGAATGAATTCCTTATTTTGCTTTGCTTTCATGTGCAGCTTTGCTTCACTTCCTAAACTGTCTTTATCTTGACTCACAATTTGGTGTGAATTTTTAGGTTTTGCTCTTCCTATTTTCAGTCCTGTCTTCCTGCAGAGAATGAGAGAGAGATTGGGTGGACGTTCCCCTGTCAGCTGGGATCAGTTCAATGTTGTTCCCACTCAGACTTCTTTAAAAAGTAATCATACAACACGGGTGATATTTGTTTGGATACATGTTGAGGCAATTCTCTTTTCCTTTTATTACCTTGGAGGAACGAGAACATTTTCAAATACCCAAGTTCTCAATAAAAATATAACTTAATGAAACTACATCTTTGCCATAAAAACAGAAATCAAGGTCTCCTCAATCACCCTCTTTTTTTTTTTCATTCTCCATAAGTTTTACCTCATTATCTTGAAGTCTTAAAGAAGCATATCATTCCTTCTATTATGGTAGTAACATAACCTCATGAATTTGCAGAATCATCAAAATACAGGGGTTACATTTCTAAATCCACAAGTAGTCATAGATATGGATCCTGTCCTCAGTAGGCAGATTTCCTTTGTAAGCTTAGATACAGAAATAATTGCTTGAAATGTGGCTTGAGAGGTTGAAAGGATTCTTTCTATACACACACCATTTGCCCATGGCAGGATCCAATTCTTTGTGTCCTCTAGGATGATTGCCTACAGCAATACCCTTAGCTTTTGCCAGCTCTCAGAAGCACTCTTCCTACTCAGAGTCTGAGATCACAAACAGGACCATCCTGAGCAGTGCAGATCAAGGCAGACAAGATCCCCCAGATACCTGGGCCACAAAGTAGTCTCTGGAATGCTTCATGTCTAGAGCTGGCCCCACACTAAGTTTCAGCACAAAATGAGTTCCAGAATTTATCTTAACCAATTAACTGCAGAAGGCAACAGAATTCTGTCTATTTTCCCAAATCAAGAGGAAAAAATAAAATATATTCTCTATTCTTAGGGTACAAGGACTATAATGTTTCTACAAGTGTAGAGATATTTTTCATCTGAACACACAAAATAATAATCCCAGCAGTCACTTTGCTGGGATTTTCTCTAGTTTTACCAAAGTAAATCTTAATGTTGAATTAGAATAAAATCAGTGGGTAGATAACAGTTTATGTTCTTGCTTCAATGATAATATGAAGTAGGTCTTATACACTTTCATAGTCAACTGCAAATTTATTATGGCTCTTGCAAGATGTTGAACAGTTTATACTTCAGCAAAGTAGGCATACAGCTTACTAAGATTTTTCTGTTGATGTATATGTGTGTTCAACTGTGTTTTCTTTTCCTTAACCATGCTAAAAGCACAGCAAGGTAGTTGTGATCCAAAGCTTAAGTTCCTGATCTCAGAACAATAGACAGAAAAAATTATTTTGACCTTTAAGAAAATAAATAATTGTGGATTTATAACAGCTTCTGTATCTAAAGATGTTGAGAAAGACAGCGTTAGCCAAGTGTTGATATATTTATGCTCAAGTTGAGTGATTTGAAGAGGAGCTGTGTTCAAATGGGAGCCCTCAAAAAGTGATTAATTGATTATTTGAATCAAAGTAAAAAGACTTATTCAGAAACAATTTCCTTGTGTTTGTGTGTGTTGTATGCATGTATTATTCTTAAGATCAAGGGGGTTCTATCATTAAATTTATCTTAAGGTATTTAGTGACAGTTTCTTTCATTGATTCGTTTTTCATATCCATACTAGGGGGTTTCTGATCACTACGTATTTGCTAAGACAGTCAATTTAAGCAGCCACCAAAACAAAACAAAGAGGTATTTCCTTCCACCTCAGTAATAGAAAGATTGAAAAAAAAGGCTTCTTCACAAATTTGGTGCCCAAAATATTCATGGTTATCAAGTGTTTATCAGTTTGAATGAAATGTTATGGTTGTTTGTCACCACCTGTTGCCTGGTCATATTAATGTTTAGTGATCCTGTAGCAGGAGGTTCTGCCCTGGAATGTGGTCAAGCAACTCAGTCAATGCCCTGTTTAAGGGCTCTAAGTGGGTACTGAGAGGGGGTTGTCATGCTGGATTTGGTACTGAATTATGCTAAAACAAGTCTGGCTCATCAACCCCAAAGCTAACATGCTGATAGTGAGACAAAGATGTGACAGATATGGTAAATCCTTATCAAAAAAATGCTATGCTGACCAGAAGACGTATGACTAACAGTCAATCGTTTTATACTGTAAAAGTCAAGTGCCACTTTTGTACAGTTAGGTTCTTCCAACATACCCCTTCTTGGAGTCTGCTTGAAGACTTCTCCTTTGGATGGGTATGCCCCTCAGTGTTACTCTTCAAGGCTGAGTGAAAGAGATTTTGCTCACAATTGTTGGTATGGGTGAATTAGATCAATCTCTGCTTTAATAATTGTTTGCTTTTGCTAACTTTAATACAATTGCTTTAACATGATGGCTTTGAAGTAGTGCACTATCCTATCCCATCTTAGCCATTTTAACTTCTGAACTGTATAATAAATAATTCTGATCAAGATACTTTTGGCTAATCATTTATCATAATAAATAATTTATTTTTACAGAAATATATCTGATTTTTTAAATAATTTTAGAATTATTAATTCTACAGGATAAAGTTGTACAAAGGCTCAATCACACCTCTCCAATTTCTTAAACTTAAACCATTGAAATTCTGAGGCTAGAATTGGATCCAGCTGCACCCAACAGGTCTGAGAAGGAGTTTGGAAAGGAAGGGGGTCCTTTCAGCATCTCATGACTCAACAGGAGGCCTCCTCTGATAAACTTTGTCTCAAGCTTCCATTCCCACCGGCAACAGTTCCCCTCTTGTAATACATAACATATCTCAGGTGTTAACTTGGCAGAAGTTATTGTAAACATAGTTCTCAGCTTAAGGACAATCCATCTGAAATATATTTAAATAAATAAACAACAGAGAATGACCTCATGGTATGGATTAAACACATCAATCACAAAACTGAAGTGAGATGGAAGAATTTCAGTGGAGGAAAAAAAATATCTGTGGCATGAAGCTCAATTTGTAACGACCTCAAACTGCAGGACTGTCGAAACAGAAAGGCTGCTGCTGAGAGACATCAAAAGTGAATCTTTATTGAAGAACAATTGCATCACCTAGTTTCTGGTCAGCAACGAGCTTTTGCAGAAACTTCAGGAGCTGATAAAAATCTTTGTCAAGTTAGGATGTGCTCTTTTATCTTTATACCAGTAGGAAGGAGGGATAAGAAGAGATTTTCTGCCATCTTATTTCAAATTTGATTCTAAAAGTTGTGTAATTCTAGGACCAATGGAAGAAACAAAATCTGTATAAACTAGATGTCCATAAATATTTATTGTACTAGGTAGAGGTTTAATACTTAGCTAGTGTGCATGAAAATATGGTTCTGTTTTAAGTAACCAGAAACAGTAGTACAGAAAAATATAAGGAAGATACAATTTGATTCAACTCTTAATAGTCACAAAGTAAATTTAAGTTGTACAAAAAGGGTAGACAAGATTCCTTAAAAGACATCTACGACATGTGTTGGCTGTACCCAAGCTATATGAAAAACAAACAGAAGTCTGGGTTCTTTTCACCTGTCTGGGTTTGGGAGTTTTTTTGCTGTTTATGCAGTTATACTTACCCATTCTAAGATCCAATCCCTGACATCTAGCCAGTTAAACCAGCGCACTTCAAGCTACCCTGTGTACTGCTTCCAGTTGTCTCCAGCTTTTCTACCCATGCTCTTTACCCTCCCATGCCACACCAGCTTTCGAAGGTACATCTAGAATGACAGATAAATCCTGCAGTGCATGAGCTCCAGAAACAAGCAGTAGCCCAGAGCAGTAACTCTGGATCAGACTTGGGAGAAGTATCATCAGGGGATGAATTTGGTAGTTGCTTGTCCCTTAATGAAGGACAGTAAATGAGGTGGTATGAGAGGGAGGAGGAATCACAGAATCACAGAATATTCTGAGCTGGAAGGGACCCAAAAGGGTCATTGAGTCCAACTCTTAAGTGAGCGTGTCAATAGAATCCACAAGCATTAGCACCATCTTCTAACCAGCTGAGCTAATCTCAGGGAAGAACTTCTTTGAAGTTCTTAGGGTTTTTTTCCTGAGAAAGACTAGATATGGTGGATTTTTTTACAGCTGGAGCATATTTTTAACTAGATGCAGAAAAGCTTTAAAATATATTCAATGTATATTATTATACATGGCAAATCTCCCTGAAGCCTCACAGATGATAGGAGATAGTATAGACATCCAGTTCTACTATCCATAACCCCAGACCACTAGTTCAGAAATCTGTTTTTTACTGTAATTCCTCATCCCTAATCCAAAGCAGTCCATATGGCACATGGTTTATGTACTTGCAATGATGTTGGTGATTCAATCTTCCTGAGCAGCAAAGACTGCACTACTTAAAGCATTACAAAAGCCATCTTAGTAGCCCCAGTTGCCTAAATGGCTGGTTTCTGTATCCAGAATCTTCTGAATGTCACTGAGTAGCTTTATATCTTTGTCTCTGATGCTTATCAAATAGATAAGTGGAAAAAAAGTAAAAATAGAAAACAAAAATAAAAGTTATCAAACCCAGAAATTGAGAAGAAAAAAATCTCTGATTTATTAAAAACACAAAGACAAAAAATAAAAAAAGAAAACACAACAACAAAAAAAACCCCAAGCCCAAAACCAAATACAAAAAAAAAAAACCCAAACCAAAACAAATCAAACAAACAAACAAAAAAACCAACGAAACCAAAAATTCAAAACCTGTTCAGTCTACATTCTTTGTCAAATGCACCAGTTTGACATTCACTCTGAAGCCTGTGGTGCGTGATATCTTATTGACACTAATTGTTCAGGTGTTTTCTTCTGGATGGAAGTTCTTTAGCACTGGCATTGTCCAAAAGTGGGTTTTTTTGTTCCAGACAGTGTTTTCCCACCTTGTGTACAAACAGTAACACACTTCAGAGCCATGCTCTCAGGCAATTTTGTAGGCAAAAGAATTAAAGGACCAGATGGATTCATAGTGGAAGTAGTAACAGATTTGGCAAGACTGATGCCTTAAGAGCAAAGATTTTCAATTCATGTGAAGAAAATTGTCAGGAGGGTACCATGTGATGTTAAAAACAAGCAAGGAGAGAAGTTAATGTTTGCAGTCCTCACCACACTTTTTAATGTCATTCAAAATCCCAGATGTTTCATGCGAAAGCATGACATATTATAAAGAGAGACTAAGTCTCATTTTTTTAAAACATTAAGAGTTGTAAAGTATATCTACAATGAAAATCCAAGCAGGCTTAAAAAATTCATAAATGTCCTACTGGCATGACCAGACATGCAGCAACAGAGAGAAAGACAAAACCTTTACATCTGCCTCGAGAATCAGACTGATGGTTGGTGACAAGCAGAGTCCACAGCTGTTCCTCTTTCTTGTACCTACAAGGAACATTAGAAGCTATGGTGAAGTACAGAGCCACCACCACCACCACCACCAGTCTTAAGAGGCCAACAGCCACGTATCAGAAAAGATATCAAGATAAAGGTAAAATAATAGTTGATCAGTTTGGTTTTGTGTGATGGAACAAATTTTGAGTGTCCTTCTTAGCTCTAGCAAGAACTTCCTGGGAATACTCCTATGAAAAACATGGACGACATTTTAATTGGCACTAGCTTGTTTCTTCCAGGTTGTACTACACAGTAAAATATTGAATACATAAAAATTACTCATGCTCCCTCATCAAGTGACAAAAGCTAGTAATTTTCAATTAATGCACAACAAAAAAAAAGAGAAAGACTGCTGTTGATTTAAGTATAAAATCACCCATTCTTGGATGTCTCTGCCTCAACCTTGACTGCTCTACAGTTAAAATTTATAAAGCAAAACATATACAGCACAGACATACACTTGTGTGTCTCATGAGAGCTGGCAGTCAGGGACCGCAAAGGATCAAGCAAAAGGCAAGTCCCATCAGAGCTGCATCACTCCAAAATCTTAGCTCTCAGGTCTTACACACAAACTCACAATTAGCAGAATGATACATACATGCATATTTCATAAAATAAAAGGTTCCTTCAATAACTAGACGCCCAAACCACTATGAAATTAGAGAGGGAAATCAAATCAATAGTAGGTCCAGCAGGAGACTGTGTGCTATCCTTGGATCTGTTTGCAGGCATGCTCGATGCATACAGATTAGCTGATAAATGGCTGATTCAATAGACTGGTAGCAAACACATGCTTTGCTAGAGATGACTTTTTAAGTCATCATACATCAAACAGACAGTGTCAGCCTTTGAGGATAAACCAGTGATGGCTTGTTGTGCTCTTTGAACTGCTTTGGAGACCCAGAGACTAAAAAAGTGCCTGAATGTTTCCCTGAATCCACTGGGAGGATTGAAAGCTTCAAAGAGTAATACTATCACATCCAAGGGAAAATGCATTGATTGAAGGAACCAGTGTGAAATAGTCTTTTATAATTACCAGAATGCTGGAATCGACTGGTGTTTTGCTGAGCTATATTTTATCTTTATTGGATTAACTGTGACACAGTAGGTTATGTCAAAGGGAATCTGCATGAATATTAAAAGTAAATGTGGTGTGAATAATAGATAACTTACATTAGATGCAACAGCATGCAGCAATTTTTATTCACCTATGTAATTAGATTAAAACAAATCTGCTGAATAAAGTATATTGTCTTGTTATAATCCAAATTCAAAAGTATCAAGAAGTTATGAAACAGGGATAATTGCTGCTCTTTAGAAGACGCATGTGGTTAGTCACATATACACATGACAGGGAAAATTTTTGAGAAGAGTTCTAGAGAAAATGGCTTGGTAATGAATAGAAAACCATTTCAGTCTCAAATTGTTAGCAAGTATAACATATCTACTTAGAAATTTGGTAGCAGGTCTGTGCTGTTTGGGTAAAAATAAAAAATTAGGGTAATTGTAAGGAACAGAAATTATGTAAGGCAGATGAGCTTAGTGCTAGGACCATACATTAAATCCTTCTGGTCATTTTAAAAACATATCCTCAGCATTGGGTCTTCCAATTTCCTAAATCATTATCTGTATGTTCTTTAACATAATGAGTGTTTTCTTTTGTATGCCACAGAAATACACATTGGTTTGGAATTTTAGCAGAGAATTCAATTTTTGCAAAGCTGAGCAATTGAAAATATGAATTTCAATTATAGAATCACAGAGTAATTTAGTCTGGAAGGGACCTCCAGAGGTCATTAGACAAAGCTCTGCCTCAAAGCAGATCTAATTAGATCAGGCTGCTCTGGGACGTGCCTAGTGGAGTCTTGAACAGAACCAAGGACAGATATTTCACACTCTCTTTGTTCACTTATTCAAAAATTTTATAATCCTAATGAAAAAAAACTAAACCAACAAACAAACCAAAAAGCACCTCCTTAACTTAAAATAATATTTTTTCTCAATCCAAATTGTGTCTGTTTCCTCTGCCAGCATATACTTCCTGGAAGAGTTTGGCTCCATCTTCTCTCTATCCTTACATTATGTAGTTACAAGACAGCAACAAGGTCTCCCCTTTGCCTTCTCTTTTTGGAGCTGACCAGACAGTTGTCTCCTCCTTGAGCTTTCTGCTCAAGCTTCTGATCTTGTTTGCCTTCACTGGACTTGCTTAACTGTGTCAATATTCTTCTTGTTCTGGGGATCTCAAAACTTGACAGAGTATTGCATATTTAGCCTTACAAGTGACATAAATAAAGGATCACCTCTCCAGACCTGTTAGCTGCAGTTGTCCAATACAGTCGAGGATGCAAACAGGATTCTCTGACTTGTTCAGCTTATTGTGCTCTAGGACCCTAAGGTCCATTTCTGCAGAACAGTTCCCTGACAACTGGACGTCAGCCTGCATTGTTGCATGAATTTATTCCATTGCAGATGAAGGATTTGCAATCCTGTTAAACTATGTGAGAGGCTTAGCAGTCCATCTCTCCAGTCTGTCTTGGTTTCTCTGACTGTCCTCCAGTGCGCTGACCACTAAAGCTAATTTGGTTTTGACCACAAGCTTGCTGACGTTGCATTTCATCCTATCATCCAAGACATTAATGAAGACGTTAAACAGTTTTTTCTCACTATAGATCCCTGAGGGATGCCAGATGGACTTGTGCCACTAGTATAAACTGTTTGATTTCAGCAGTCCAACCAATTTTCTAATCAATTATTATTCACTTGACCCGCTTCTGTCTCACCAAGCTTCTGATAGTGAAACTGGAAGATTATCAAAAGACTTGGAAATCAAAATATCTAACACTCTACTGCCTTGTTCAAAGTACCAGTCCACTATAGGAAGCACTCAGGTTGTTCAGCCATTATTTATTTTTGATAAAATCATGCTGGCATATGAAAATTATGATTCTCTTGATTCTCAAGTGTTCAGGAATTACTTCTCAGAGGATTTGTGCCTCAGCCTTTCCAGGCTTCTTGTAGTTGTCTAGATCCAACCTCTCGCCTTTCTTGAATATGGTTGCAACTTTTGCCTTTTTTCAGCCACCCAGAACATCTCTTCAAAGGCTTGCTTTTTCTTTTTCTTTTTCTTTTTCTTTTTCTTTTTCTTTTTCTTTTTCTTTTTCTTTTTCTTTTTCTTTTTCTTTTTCTTTTTCTTTTTCTTTTTCTTTTTCTTTTTCTTTTTCTTTTTCTTTTTCTTTCTTTTTCTTTTTCTTTTTCTTCTTTTTCTTTTTCTTTTTCTTTTTCTTTTTCTTTTTCTTTTTCTTTTTCTTTTTCTTTTTCTTTTTCTTTTTCTTTTTCTTTTTCTTTTTCTTTTTCTTTTTCTTTTTCTTTTTCTTTTTCTTTTTTTTCTTTTTCTTTTTTCCTTTTCTTTTTCTTTTTCTTTTTCTTTTTCTTTTTCTTTTTCTTTTTCTTTTTCTTTTTCTTTTTCTTTTTCTTTTTCTTTTTCTTTTTCTTTTTCTTTTTCTTTTTCTTTTTCTTTTTCTTTTTCTTTTTCTTTTTTCTTTTTCTCATTTTCTTTCTCTTTCTTTTTTTTCCTCTTCCTTTTTCTCTTTTTTTAATCTGACATCAGCTAGCTCCTTTGTCATCCTTAGGTGCTTCACATCTCACCCCACAGGCTGTATATCTCTATTTGACTCAAGTAGTCCCTAACTTGCTTCACACCCACAGACTTTTCTAGCAGACTTAGGAGTCTGGGAGGAAGGTTGGGTAAGATCTTAGCAGGAAAACTGAGAAAAGCATGAAAGCATTACAATGAAAAAGAAGGGCCTACCTGCTCTGAAGAGTCTATCTATTTTTTAACAAACTCTAGCTATGTTTTAAGCATACATGCACGCATACAGATATGTACTGCCTGTATAAAAGTCATGGAAAGGATAAAATAAGTTTTAAGGAGTGCCTGCTCAGCATAGTCTTAGCTATGTGTCTAATGCTCTAGATTTTGTAGAAATCTCTGAAATATCTAAAAGCTGTGGCAGGGTTTGTTTTTTTTTTTACTCTAATCACCTTTTTCACCACACGATAGTAGTTAAAGGTGAAGTCAGTCTTATTTTGCTTTTAAATGGGTCCATACATGCTGAATAAGTCCCTTTCATTTTCTGACTTTATCGATCAAATCAATCTATTCACTAACTGTTGGAGAGCTAAGATTGCATAGCTGCTGAGGCAAACTCATTTTTGACAATGGTGCATTTAAAGTCAATGAACACAGTCCACACAGACCAAACATAGCCCATAGCTTCTTTCCAACAACATTTGCATCACATCACACTTAGAATGATTCAAGTTTGACATTTTAGCTGTTAAAGGACCCTTGAAAGTACATCACAAGCAACCATTTTTCTTACAGATTGCAAAATAAAGAAGAAATATTCCCTATTGCCTACCAAGCTACCATTGGGAAAAAAAGGAAAAACACTTTATGCCATCTCCCCTTCATCTAAAAGAGCTGACCTATGTTTAAAGACTTTATTGTAAGATTTTCTTAGCTTGAGGGTGGTGAGGCACCGGAACAGGTTGCCCAGACAAGTTGCCCATCCTTGAAAGTGTTTAAGGCCAGGTTGGATGGAGCTCTGAGCAATCTGGTGTCATGGAAGATATCCCTGTCCATGGCAGGGGAGGGTTGTTGGAACTAAATGATCTTAAAACTCCCTTTCAGCCCAGGCCATGATTCATGATCTTATGATTTGCATTTAACATGTACAGTGCTATTTTTAAATATATGCAGAACTCTCAAGAAGGCACAAAAGAGGCAACAAGAACCAGAACTGTCTATAGCAATATGACTAAACATATGTAAAATTGTGTCCTCCAGTTACACCTCCTACAGACAATTTCTAATAAGGTATTATTTGCAGCATCCAAATAGAATACACTTATCTCATAGCAAAACAAAAGGAATTTTATGTTGTTAACTAATATTTTGAAGAAGTACACTTTATTTGGCAATGTTATGAACAAAGTCATGCTTGACTGTACTGAGAAGATGGACACTTCTAGAACAAATCAATAAGTAGCTGCAGAATTGGTGCTGGTGAGAGGGGTTTGGATTCTATGACTAGCTGGGTAAAACTATTGTCACCAGTACAATGATGGATGTCATAAAGATGGCTTCAAACTAAGAATGGCAGCGAGGGACAGAGTAACCAGCAATCCTGTGAGGGAGCAACCAAAGGTAAAGCAATGTTCATAGGATGATGTGACAGCAAAGGATAAAAAATCAACGAAACTAGGCCTTTTTGCTTGTAGCCGAGGAAGTTCCTACAAGGCACCAATATGGAAAAATCTCACAAACTCTCTCCAGACATTTAACATTCTGGGATGCCTCTTTGAAGTGTCAATATACTAATGCATATAGTATGAGGAATAAATATAACAAATATAGACTGTGTGCATTTGCAGAGTTACAGTCTTACTGAGATCATGGGATGCTTACCATCACTGGAGTCTTGAAATGAAGTGATATAGGCTTTTTAAGAAGGACAGGCTGGGAAGAAAAGGCAGAGGAGTTGCCTTTTATGTGACAGACCAACTACAGAGCATGGAGCTCTGCCTAGGGATGAATGAATAATCAAGTGAGAGCTTTTAGTTTAGTATTCAAGACAGTACTGGTAGTAGTGACATTATAGTGGGTGTCTGCTATAGGTTTCCTCACCAGGAAGCAAATCAGGCCTTCTGCAGACAGTAGTAGTCTCACATTCACAGGACCTAGTCCTCCTTGGGCATTTCAGCCACTGCCCCACTGCTGGGGGCAACACAGCAGCACAATACCAGTCTAGATGATTCCTGAAGAACATTCATGATCATTTCCTGCTCCAAGTGGTAGAAGAGCTGATGAGGAGAGATGTTCAGTAGAAAACATTATGTTGTGAGGTGTTGTAGTAGAAAAGATTCTGACCTCTTTGAAGATCTGCTTGGAAGAATTTCCTGGGATAAGAGCATGCAGTTAAGAGAATCCCAAAAAAGCAGGTTAATATTCAAAACTCACCTTCGCTAAGCTCAAGAGCAGTCCATTCCAGCTAAGAATGAATGAAGTCTGGCAAAAATGCCAGGATGTCTGCACGGATGAACCAACCATGCCCTGGCCAAATTCAGACACAAAAAGGAAGCCAACAGAGGGTGGAAGGAACAAAAAGTAACATAGGAGAAGTAGAGATGAAGTTAGGAAAGCTCTAGCCCAAATGGAATTGAATTTCTTAGGATGTCAAAGACAAAAAGAGAAGGGCTTATTTAAGTATACAGGAAAAAAAAGGAAGATTAGGAAGATGTTGGGCCAATTCTCTCCAGGTGGTCTGGTGACACAATACATGGAAAAGGGCTGAGGTACTGAATACCTTCTTCATGTTAGTCTTCACTAGCAAAACCAATTTTCAGGAGTCCCAAGACCCAGAGACCTGGGGGTTAATTTGGAGCAAGGAAGACTTGTGCCTGGTGCAGTAGAATCAGGTTAGGAAATAAATAAGACAGGACATGCCTAAACCCATGGGATTGGGTGGTGGTACTATATGAGCTAGGGAAGCTGAGTGGTGCTCCTTTGAGGTCACTCTCAATAACCTTTCACCCATCATGGCAACTGGAAGAGATGCCTGAAGACTTGGGAGAAGCAAAGGTTACTCCTGTCTTCAAGAATGGCAGGGGAGATCCTTAACCCATGGGAAAGTTATGAAGCAGCTAATCCTGGAAACCATTTCCATGAATGAGAGGATGTTAATCAATAATAGTTAGAATATATTCATAGAAGAGATTTCATCCTTGACCAGCTTTTGGTTGTTAAAATTCTACTATGAAATGATGGCTGAATGTGTGGAGGGGAGACCAGTGGACATTGTCTATATTAACCCATTAATATGTGTGAAAACCTGAAGGGAAGGTGCAAAGAATAAATGCTGTCCAGTGACAGGACAAATGGGCACAGACTGAAATATTGATTGTTCCTCCTGAATATCAGGAAACACACTTTTACTGTGATAGTAACTGAGCACTGGCACAGGTTTCCAAGGGAGGTTTTGGAGTCTCTGTTTCTGGAGGTACTCAAAAGCCTTCTTGACACTCTCATGGACAACCTGTTCCATACAGTTCTGCTTAAGCAGGGATTTGGTCCAGATGACCTCTAAAGGTCTCTTCCAACCTCAGTCACATTGCGCTTGTGTCATAATTTTTTATGTTTAAATTATTGCCTTTGTAGACAAAGGAAGGGAACCACATATTTCCTACTTAGATGTCAGTACTCTGTGTCTCATAAAATCCTCACAGAGAAACAACGGAGTATCAGCTGAATGAGCGGAGAGGTAGATAGAAAACTGGCTGAACAACTGTGTCCAAAGGTTGGTGATCAGCGGCATGAAGTCTTGATGGAAACCAGTAAGTGCTAGAGTACCACTGGATCAGTATTGCTTCCTATTCTGTTTCACATCTTCATTAAAGGTCAGGATGATGGGACAGAAGGTATTCTGCGCAAGTTTGCCAATGACACAAAACTGCGAGGATTGGATTATATACCAGAGGGCCATGAATTCTATCATGCAGAAGGACCTCATCAGACTGAAAAAATGGACTGACGGAAAATTCTTTAAAGTTTAGCAAAGTGAAAAGTCCTGCCAGTAGGGAGGAGCAACCCCCTGCAGTGTATGGTGGCAGACAATTGCAGACAGCAAGTTGAACAAGAATCAACTTGCCCTCGCAGCAACCAGGGATGTGCTGTGCTAGGCTGCATAATTCTTGCCAACAGGTCAATGGAGACAATCCTTTCCCTCTCCTCATCTCTGGTGAGGCCACTGCTGCAGTACTGTCTTCACTTTAGAGCTCAGTACTACAAGAGAGACATGATGCTTCTGCAGAATCAAAGGGCCATGAAGATAACTGGAGCATCACCCATAGGAGGAAAGACTAGTAAAGCAAAGATTGTATAGCCTGGAGAATACTCAGGGAAGGATCTCATTAAGGTTTCCAAATAGCTGGAGAGAAGGTGTAAAGAAGACAGAGACAGGCTCTTTTCAGTGGCATGCAAGACAGGATTCAAGGACATGGACACAAACTGAAATACAGCTGGTGCTTGCTCAACACAATATACTTTTACTGAGGTCAAATGAACACAGGAACAGGCTGTCTAAATAACTGGTGGACAGTTCATGCATGGAGACCTTCAAAAGCCATCTGAGAAAGGCATTTGGAAAGCTATACAGAGCAATGAGGTCACCCCTGAGCCTCCTTCTCTCCAAACCAGACAGACCCAGAGCCCTCAGCCGCTCCTCACAGGATGTGCCTTCCAGCCCTTCCACCAGCCCTGTTTGTCCTCCTGTGGACCATTCCAGGACCTCCTTCCCACCCTTCTCAGAGAGTGGGGCCCAGCGCTGCACACAGGACTCAGGGTGAGGGGCACCAGGGCTGAATCCAGCAGGATGGTCCCAATCCCAGCTGGTGATGCTGTGTCTGCTGCACCCCGGGATGGGGTTTGCCCTCCTGGCTGCCCGGGCTCACACTGCTGGCTCACCCTGAGCTGCTGCCCACCAGCACCCCCAGATCCCTTTGGCAGGGCTGCTCTGCACACACTCCTCTCCCAGCTTATACCCGTGCCCAGCTTTACTGTATCCCAGGGGCAGAATCTTGTTTAATTTCATGCCACTGAAGGTTCCAATCTATCTTGATCCCTCTGCAAGGCTTTGTCCCTCAAGAGAGACAACAGTATGTCTCAGTTTGGTATCATCAGCAAACTTGAGAACATGTATTCAACTTCTTAATCCAGATAATTTATGAAATTATTAAACAGAACTGGCCCAAGAATTTAATACTGAGGAACATGGCTAGTGACTTCTCCCCAGCCAGATGTAGCCCCATGCACTACAACCCCTGAAGCCCTCTCTTCAGCCAGTTCTTCATACAATACACTGCTTATCTCACAACTATACAACTTGTCCAGAAGGATACTGCAAGGGACAGTATCAAAAACTTTCCTAAACTCCAGAAAAATTACATCATCACCTCTCCTTCATCCACTGTGTAGGTAACCTTATTATAGAGAATTAATAAAAGAGGACTTTGTTAAACCTGTGCCGACTGTGTCTGATGATCGCATTAATTTCTAAATGCATTTCAATAGTACCCAGTATGACCTTCCCCATAAAATTTCCACATATTGAGGTTAAACTAACAGCTCTGTAGTTTCCTGGGAATTTCTTCATACCCTTATAAATTGCAGTTAGCAATTTAGCTAGCTAGCTGCAAGTCAGCTAGCTTCCAGTCAGTGGTGACCTTCCCAGAATTCCACAATCTTTGAGAGATGTTTCTCAAAGATGATGGTTCATCTTTGAGATGGTTCATCAAAGAGATGGTTCATCAAAGAGATGGTTTAACATCTATAGACCCTCTCAGACTGATCCCACCAGACCCCACAGACTTGTGAACATTCAACTGATCTAATTCATTCCTTACAATTTCAGTGCTCACTGAAGGACTGCTCATTCCTCTGAGTCAGAGGATTTTGTAAGCAGTGACATCCCAAGGTCTACTTTTAATATTAAAGACTGAAGAAAAAAAGCGTTTAATGCCTTCATTTTTCAAAAAGCATTTTTTCCTTCACTCTCACTAGCTAGATTACCAGCTTCAACAAGCATTGGTCCAGTTTTTTCCTTAGTCATCTGTTGCTATTAACCTACTTGAAGCCCTTCTTGTTTTCTGAAACAGCACAGGCCACTTTCAATTCTTGCTGAACTTTATTCTTTCATGTTTGTTCCCTGCCTGTAGGAACCACCACTTTGTCCTGCAAAGCTGACCTCACTTCTGGAGATCATACAGTACTTTTTCCTTCATGAGGAGCTTCCTGTTCAGCCAAGCAGATCTTCTGCCCCATTTGCATAGTGGGATTGCTTGCTGCTATGCTTTTAAGAAGTGGTTCTTAAAGCCTGACCTGTACTCATGGACCCCATAACCCTCAAAAGCAGATTCCTAGGGGACACTGTGAACTAGATCCCTGAGTAACATAAAATTTGCTCTCTTAAAATACTGGCTAGGAGCTGTACTGAACTTTTTTATCGTTACACCAAAAACTCTAAACTCAGGTATTTTGTGAGCACTGTGGCCAAGAGAACTGCTTAACCTTATATGTGGCAAGAATGCTTTTTTATTCACAAGTCTAGGAGAACATCTTTCCTTGCCGACTCATTGAGTAGTTGTGACAAGAAATTACCTTCAATATACCTCAGAAATTTCCCAGACTTGTTTGTCACAGCACTGTGTTATTCTGTTGCTGTCTGAGAAGTTAAGAAACCTCAAAAATAGTGCTCTGAAAAGCAGTATTTACTGCTCCTCAGCTTCAGTGACAGGTTTCTGTGCATTGGTACATGGGGAGTCATACAGCACTTGAAATGAATCCTCAGCAAATGCAAATTATTCCAATTTCAGTCACACCAATGAAGCACTGTCTATTTAGAACAGGCATGGAGCTCATCCACTTTGAAAAAGAAATTAATAAATAATTAATAAAAACTAAATAGAAAACTGAAAGTCTTTGCAAGGAAATTCCCAGCTCAAAGCAGATTTTTTTTTCATGGGAGTTATAAACCCTTGAAAGTAGCAGGTTTATAATGGAAATGCTGACACGACTTTAACTACAGCATTGCAAATGGCGATGCTATAATTAAGCTTCGATCTTCTTTGAAAAAAAGGAAGAGGGAGGTTATTGTTCAATGGACTGCTCTGTCATTTGCTGCAGTGATTCTTAATTGTGTCTCATTACTGCAAGATGATCATTACTCTACTTGTCTATCTGATTTAGAGACCACTAAAAGTGTCTTGTAACAAGCAGCCGTCTCCTATGCAACAGTCCTTTGGCTCTCACCCTCATTACTCAGAATCTGTCCAATTATTTGTCATTAAAGTAATAAAAAGGACTGCAGCAGAAAATGTGGGAGGTAATTGTTGGAGGCCTGCCGAGGAAAAAAATGAAAACTGTTTTCAAGGCACTGGGAAAGTGACATCATTAATTAAGTGGTAGAGAATATGCAAATCAGTCACATTCTCAAGAGACTGTAATAAAATAGAGAAAACATTATTATCATTTGAGGTAAAAGAAGGCAGACTTTCCCAGCCAGTGTTAGGTTTAGTTACTTTCTAAGAATGGCAGTGGCTGTAGGGTGCAAGCTCCAAATAAAATGAGCAGACAGGTATATTTCAGCATAAACTGCCCTTCTAACATTCTGCAGCTCAGAGACAGCTAGGAATGCAGTCACAGTATAGGATCCCAATTAAGGGTTTCCTATGAATTCTGCGTATTTGATAGCTACCTCACATGAGAGTGAATATATCACACACTATAACTCCTACACAAAATGTCAGAAAAAATTGTAGTAGTGAGTTCATTGTTTGTTTATATCACTGAATTTGTTGTAATCTACACTTCACCTTCATGGGTTCATTTATTCAGTCAGAGAGAGAAAGGCAAAGAAGGAGATGGAGGGGGAAAAACAGCAAGAAAGGAGGAGCAATACAAGACCTCTTGGGCAACTAATTAAAAAAAAAATCAGGGGAGTCGTTTCAGGTAATTATTTACACAAGTGAAAAAAAATGATACATCAGTCCTTAATCACACAGTTGTAGAAGGAAGATTATTGAAAGCAACTGTAATTTGGGCACATCGTAAGCAGATGCAAAGGTGTGGCACATCACTTCAGAACAATCAAGTCCCAAAGAATCAATCTTCCTTCATGCTGAGTTTTAGATAGGAAAAAAGGATACCCAAATTTATGAGGAAAACAGTTCAGATGTGAATTAATAGATTTAACTGAACATACCTGAGCTACAAAATGCTGATTTCCAGAGCAGAAATTCAGGCACAAGGGGGAAGAGCCTGGACTAAAGAAGCCTCTCTGAGGCATTCCGACAGGGATCTTGTCTTGACTTGGAAGGAAAGACAAAGGAAAAGAAGGAAAGGAAGGAAATAAATATCAAAGTATCATAGACTGGTGCAATACATCTTGTGTAAGGACCATCAGGGAATTGTTTGGTACATGGTTACTCCATATTCAAGAATTTGCTGAGGTTTCTTGGGCCAGCTGAGTACAACCACAAGAGTAAAACTTCCCTGTTTTCTACACGTATCTCTGCTTTCTGGCCTCCTGACACAAGTCCTGCTCAACATGCAATTTTGACTCTCACAGGAAAGAATCACTTCTTTATAAAGTTATTTGTATGGAAGCAGGACGATAGACAAATTGTACCTTGCCAGACTTGGCACAAGCAAAGTGTTGGACTTTGAGGTTTCGGAAAAAAGAAAAGCATATTTAGATTTGCATAGACCAGCTGTCTTCTTTTTTTTTTTACCCACTCAGGTTTAACACAGGAGGATCAGACAGAAAACACAGGGTAACTTGATGTTCCTGCAGTATTGAAGTCAATGAAACTTGACCACTGCATAGAGAACCAGACTGCAGCAAAATCTAGTCTTCTTTAACTGGTAAGCAATCAAAGTAAATTATCCAAGGAGCAGAATGAGAATATAAAATATTCGTAGCAATACATTTCACCTCAGCATGCTGCACCTGAGCATTTAAGCATTAAGCATGGTGAAAATACATTGCACAACTTATTTGAGGGTTAGTAGTTTAAGGAAAAGCAGTCTTAAATAGATATTAACTCTCTAAAATTTGAAGTCTGGAAAGCAAAATAAAATGTATAAACCCTGTATATAATTTTAAATTATCATTGTGGCCAGCTCTACAGATAATTACAACTTTGTCCTAGGACAGAGAGGAAATTTTTCTTTTTTTTTTTTTTTTATTGCTGAGGTTTCTGGAACATGCTTTGTTAATATTTTTAAAAATTACAAAACTCTCCTAATAGATGTGGTTAGAATGCAAGTTGATTCAGCTAGTGTAACCCTATATGCCCAGTAAATTAATTTTTTTAATGGTATGCTATGAACAAGAACCTACTGCACACAATCAGTATTTTCAGAGTCCCACATCTCAGTCTAATCATAACCAGATTTTTTGAGTGACAACATTCATGGTATTTTAGTTTATCCCTTTTACATCCCACACACCACTTTTGAAGTTTCAAATATTTTAGAAGTGTTGAAGTAAAGACTGCAAACATAATTCAGAAACAGGGAAGTGTTTTATCTGTCTGTTCCTGTGCTAGCAGATACTAAAATATTTTTCTGTCCTTATTTCACTCTCAAAGACTCAGCAAGAGAGCTACACTGGAATACAGACAAGTTCAAAAAAATGGCAAAATCAGAAATCTTTCAAAAATAAGAAGAGAAGAATTTTTTTCTCTATCTCAATTACTAAAATAGAAGGATGTGTATCACTTTTGGAATTACTTGTGAGGAATTTTTGTATAGCCCACCTTATCTTCTCTCTAGAAGTTGCACTGCACATTTTATGCATTTTCTCAGTTTTCAAACACAGCTATAGATTGTAAAATGAAAAACTAAAACTAAAATCCCGTTGTGAATTTACATTGTATTAAGTTTCACTTGATATTTAGAATATGCTAAATATCCTTTGCAGGATATCCTAAAGTTTTTTGCATTTGCCAATTCTCATAGTGTAGGTTATGATCTTCAATGTAAATATAGGCCACTTCAATTTAACATGTCTTTCACTTGACATTTTTGTACCTCTAATATTTTTTCTTTCTTCCCTTTGCCTTCATTATATCCTTTTTTATTATTACTGGTTTATGCACAGAGTAAAACAATGCACATTACAGATATAGCTCTTCACCCTCATCCTATTTTCCTATGATGAATTTTTTCAACATGAGGTGGACAGTATATCACTACTGCAGTAAATGTCATTAGCAGATTGATTATTTTTTCCAATGCTTGAAAACTCTGAGAGGAGGCAATTTCATCAGGTCTGTGAGTTTTAGCAATCTAAAAATAAGACTCTATGCAGTCTGTGTTTTAAGATTTTCATTAGGTCTAAATCCCAGGCTTCTTTCTGAAAATTAAATGAAGGAAATTGGAAATCGGGACGTCTGATTATTGTATTTAACAAGTAAAACTGAAAAGTTTGTTTATTCATTCTTCTAGTTACATAATTTAAATTTGACTAAGCTGAGTAAAAGGTTCATTAACTCTTTGTTAGGATATTTTTGATGAGGTAAGAATAAAGTAGAAGTATGTAAACAGGTTTCTATTCATCTAACACGTTTTTCACTACCTGTTGCCCTTTTGGTTTCAAATTAAGTATATAATTAGTTTGACTATATTCTTTCCTTAGAGATAGACAGGAAAATCTATGGCTTGTGAAGGTGGAAAACAAAGAAATCAATAGGTGTCTGCCTTATTGGGAACCTGAGGGGATTTGCAAGTGTGGCAGCAAGAGCTACCGATTTTGCTAAGATGGTATTTTACACTGCGTCAGAGATTATATCTTGATTCTTATTGCAGAATCAGTAAAGAAATAAAATGCAACAAACTCTACTTGCTTAGGGCACAGAGAATACACTTGGAATCTACTCAACAATTTCTCATGGGTGAATTTTTATTCATATTTTTCTATCCTAAAAAATACTCCCCACACATCACGGAGGCCCAAGGACTCTTGCAAATACAGTTTACCTACAAAATAGGCTGGAAATCTTAAAGCTATGAAGGGTTTGGGGAAGAAAACAAGTGAAATCTTTGGTAATAAAAAGTTCTGTCAAACTAATTCTCAGTTTTTAGTCTCTGTGTGCATCACTTCTGAATAAAATATTTTGAGGGGGGGAGGTTGGGTTTTGATTTGTTTGGTTGGTTGGTTGGCTGTTTTTTTGTTTGGGTTTGTTTTGGGGTAGAGCCTAAGTACAGAAGGACTTTTTGTGCATATGAACCTGAATGAAAATATTACCTTACAGTGAGTGTAATTTTTCTAGCACAATCATGCTTTCCTATAAATTAGGACCCTAAAACCAGTAGAGGAAATTAACATTCAATATATTTAATTTTTTTTTTTTATTTACAGGAGCTAAAAGCTAACACTTCTAAGTTTTAAGCAGAGGTTCAATTATTTGCTTCTTTAGGAAAATACAATTAATTAATGATAGGTTAACCTTACTTCAAATACAATTTCATAAATCTTCTGTCAATTTATATTAGATAGGAGCTCAGCTTTGAGATCTAAACATGTTCAGAGCCAAACTTGATTTGTGTGAACCTTTATTCGAGGGACCATCATGAAATGGATTCTTTAAGTTAGAGTTGCAAAGTGCTGCCCAGGTAGTAATCTCAATTATCGTTTATTCAGAGTTACATTAAATAATTTTAAGAAACAAAAGAAGTAAAATAAAAAGATTCAATAATGCACTAAGTTGCTCCAGAAAGACACCAAAATTCCTTGAAGGGAAGGGATTTTCTGAATCATATTTACCTGTTTGGAAATGGACAGGATATTATGACTATATTATTATGTATTCTGTATTCTATATTTTGCATTCTATATTTTATATTCTATGTGCTATATTCTATATTCTATATTCTATATTATACTGACAGTATAATACAATTATATTATTTTAGAAGTAATATACGACACTTCTAAACTTTTCTGCAAAATAATAATAGAACTTAAACGTGGTCCTGATTATGAACATTGACTGGGGTATGTGTCTGGAAAATAATTTTGTCTAGAGTACATGCATAACCACACTGATAACAACACTACACTTGATCAATTAAAAGACTTGCTGAACTAAACAGGAAGTCAGCAAGATTAGGTAGAACAATGATATGAAAACTTTAGAAATTAAGAGAACCATGAAAAACTAAGATTGTGAACCAGAGTTTACATAAATATGAGATAGATAATCACACTCGTACAATGGTTCTGTGTCTGACCCTTTGCAATTACTTTCTGGCATTTAAAAAGTGGACAATGCTGGTAATATTTGTGTCATTGCTACTAGCAGCTATAGTACCTTTGACAAAACACTTTGAAAATAGAACCATTTCCCTCTTTTTTACTTTCTTCCCAAGCTATAACTAACTTCCCACACAGTCAGTGAGACAGCTGACAGGAACAGTGAAAAGCACATTATATGGGTAAGGATTCTTTCCCTGTCAATCGATTCCATTGATCGTGAGATTTAAACAGTAAGTTTCAAACACTTATCTATGTAATTATTTTATGAGATGCATATTCTGGTTAAAGCCTGTTATTATTACTGGATTTCATGTAAATCAAGCAGTAGCTTACAATGTAATTAATATAAACCCATGAGTTCTGTCAACAGAATTTGACCCAAGGAGATCCTGTAGTTTACACCGTTTTGCAATAAAACAAAAATAATTTAGAAATACATAAATACTTATTTAGGAGTAAAACATAAGATAATTATGAAGGATTGCTGTATGCACAATGTTCTGAAATAGGAATCTAAATAGCATAACAATGTGTCTTCCACATGTTGTGTTAGAACAACTCTGATGCCCTCATGTGGGTAAAAGATATTTTAACACATGCCAAGTTGGCTGAAAATTCATGATAGGAAACAAATATAACTTTGCTAAAATATTTAGGGACACAATTTTTTATATTAAGAATAGAATAAATTTTATTTTCATTTCAGTTTGAGCGGGAAGATGCACCAAATGCATAAAAACAAAAAAAATAAGCAAAAGAAAAAAGGAAAAAAAAATCCCCTATGACACAAATAGGACATAAGAATTATTTAAGGAAAAAGTCAGGTAACAAACATAAAATGTGCATAATTCCAAAGAAAGGCTTTACTTCCTATAACAATCTAAATGTTCCGAATTGCATTTTATTTATTTGTCTAAAAACTGCCTTCAACAGAAAAACAGTCATTCATTTCTCACTTCTTACTTCAACCATCAGCTCTTATAAATATGGTGTTTTCTAGTGGGAAGTCTAATTATTGTGTTTAGGGGGTAGGCGATTAATTGAAGAGTGAAAAATAATATTGGTTGTCTTTTGTTTAAATTCATTCACATCTACACCCTGGGGCAGTATAAATTTTTTAAAGACTTGATATTTTACTGATTGACTATCTATTGCTTAATCTTCATATCACACTGAACATGAATAAAAAAGTCTGCTAAAATTGATTATTTCAGCATTTAAAAATGTATCATCACCATATATTTGTACTGAAGTTGTACCAAGTTATGTCAGGAATAAGCTACACTTATAGACAACTATAAACAACCAGGAGAAAGAATTTCGCATTTGCCAATGAGATCAGAATTTGTGTATTTTTATTATCTGACTACAGCAGAATGTCTGGGTAAAGTTTGATATAAGGTTTACATCATTTAAACCAATGGCCATTTCATGGATTTTCTCCCCCCAAACTGTCTAGATGAATGGGATTATATTCTCTTTGCTACCCCTTTATTTCTTTTTCCATGATAAAATATATATGACAAAAAAATTACTCAAAGAACTCAGGGGTTTTTTATACAGTTAGATGATCTGTGAACAGTCTGTTTTTCTGAGCGCATTCATTATTTCACCATCAATACTTTATGTGAACATATCTGCCCAAGGGTCTGCTGCAAACTATTCACTTTGGTTACTGTATTTCTTTGGCTATTTTTAATTCATTATTTGTGTTGCATGCCTAAATCACATGAGTTATATGGCATTGTTTCTGCTTCTCAATTATTTGACTGAAGAAAACCTTTGTAAAGCAGTAGGAAAATTATTTAATCAAGACTATCATATTACTACACAAACATAATTTAATGTATATGAATATTTTTCTGAAGAACACTAATTCCTCATTATGAATATAAACAGATGTCTCTTCTGAGCAAGTGTTTGCAACAAAAAGGGGTAAACAGAAGCATACATTCTGGTCAGATCAAAATCAATTGGAATTTTAGGCCATTAACGTACTTTTTCTTCCCCTTGCTTACTCAGAGGTGGTCTCTTCTCTTAAAAATGCTAAGGAATTAATAAACACTACAATTTCTACATCAGAAAACAGATAAATGCAACACAAGGGGGAAAAGTCATAGGGATTCTGCAACTAGCATGAACAAGATCTTCAAATTTACCTGAAATTTTTGACCAATCATGCAACTTTCCCTTTTGGATGAGAACAGGACCATTGGAAGATACATCACTTCAAAGCATTATGGTAGACACCATCTCCTAGTGCAACTCAAGAAACAGATACAAAGAAATTAAATTCTGCTCCAATAACCAGAAGACTCAGATTTGGCTTGAAAGGCTGCCTTTAAAATATCACACCTTTTGCCTCTACATACAGAGAAGCTTGTCTGTGAGCACTGTATGGCAGGGCTGTATTTCTCTGGGGAATCTTTGTCAGATGGTGAGGGAAAGTATGGGTGGATAGTAAAAAAAAGAAAAAGTCCAACCAACAAAACAAAAACTGCAAAGCAACAACCATCCTGGGGCAATACTTTAAGATTATCCCTTTAAGAGAAAATATTGGCACTGACAGAGTTCAAATTCCCTTAGAGAATTCTCCCTAGATCAGGTGGGTTTCCTTGTAAGGCTAAGGATGAAACACACAAAGAGGCTGAAACGGCCCTGGAATAAAATTAATGAACTTTTCAAGTTTCCACGTTTTCAAATTAATTTCAAAACTTTTCAAGTTTTCAAATACTGAAACCCAGACGTTTCAAATATTCAAGGTGACTTTTCTTTAGCATATTTATTTTTCCAGAATAACTATCTGGCCTTGACTCCAGCCCTCAAAAAACCTAGGAAAAAGACTGTTCCTTTTTCCTGTGTCATGGGGAGGTCCTTACCGACTTAGGACAAACCCTAAGATCACAGCATTTCCAAACTGTAACTTTTCCACATTACCTTCTGTCAAACTGGAACTTATACCTTCTTGCTGACAAGCAACCCGATAAATTTTAGGCTCCCTATAAGTTAAAACTAGCACTTTTCCTAATGACCAATATAATTTTACTACATCCCTGAAGCTGTTTACATTTGCAGTTTTTGTTGCAAAGATAAGGGAATGGTTTCAAACTGAGAAAGTAGGTTTAGGTTAGATATGAAGAAAAAAAAATCTTACTGTGATGGTAGTGAGGCACTGGAACAGCTTGCACAGAGAAGTTGCAGCTGCGCCATTGCTGAAAGTAGTCAAGGCAAGTGGATAGAGCTCAGAGCAACTGGGTCTAGTGAGAGGTGTTCCTGTCCACAGCAGAAGGTTTGGAAACAGGTTATCTTTAGATCCCTTCCTACCTAAATCATTCTATGAGTCTATGATCCTATGATTCTGCTTTGAAATAGCAGCTTTTGGGTAGAAGCACGTAGTGCTTCTGCATTAATAAGTAAATGATTTTCAAAACCTAACTAATCTTCCTGAACTAAACTCTCTAAATCATTGTTCTGAATGTCTGCATCTAAGGGGACTTTTGGATATGGTTTACCTAAAAAAAAAAAAAAAAAGGAAGGGAAACAAAATATTACTTGTTTCTTATGACCAACATTACCTGCTTGTTCATGTGCCTTTCTAAGTGTTTAACTGAGTCTCATTACCCATTGAGTCCTCCTCAGAAGCTTCCTCAGAAGCTTCCTCAGAAATAATTATTAAAACAAAAACCAGAAATAAGTAAAAAACTTAACTCTACAAAATAATGCAGAAGTTATCTTGTGAGAGTCAAACATCTGACGTTTTCCTTTGATGGTAAATCAACTTTGGGAAAGGATCTTGAAGTTACTTAGAATTTGCTTTTAAAAACTTTGACTTTTTGTCACTAAGAATCTCTTTAAATCTGATGCAATTGTGGAAAAATTCCAGTATTCAGTAAAGACTTGGTGTAATTTAGCTCACATTTAATTAAAACTAGAATTTAGTAAGCCTAAGCATATTCTACTTTTCAGATTCTACTCTTCTATAGGTGATGTCTCCACATAACATCTCATGTCTTTCAGACCAGAAAGAAAATAGGGATTTTTCTTCCACTCCAAACCAAGTTTGGGCTGAACACTAGAATGGAGACCAAGAAATCTCTTCTCAACCCAGTCCCTTCCAAACATGCAACATTCTGTCTTCTGTTACCCCATCATGCCTGAAAGGGAAACTTCCTGATTTGAACAGGAGACCAAAATGTTTTTTTCACAACAGACTTTCTTAAGTAGACAAGATGAACATTATGCCAGAAATTAAAATGAAGGAGGTGATGGAAATTATGGTTGGCAGTGAGAGGAACAGAGAAGCCTCAAAATGGTGAGGACAAACAAAGGAATGCTACAGTCAGAAGACAGTACTGTAAAAGAAACAGTTTGGGAATTATTATGAGCTGAGAGGAAAGGGTAAGTATAAAAGGGCTTTTCAGAAACACCAGGCATGAAATCAGCCTGATAGGTGAAAAAAACCCCAAAAACTTATTAATTCCTTCCTATAGTACTGCATCTGTAGAACTAGACCTAAAAACCCAAGTCAACAATTCTCACAAGCACTATCAGTTTTGGAGTAACTCCCTCAAGGGAATTCAGTAAACCTAGACACTAAACACCTTGCTTCCAAACAAGGGCTGGGTCTAAAACTGCTTATTGGGAAAGATTATTCCAGATCAGCAATCTTTCTGAAGATTTTAGAACTAAACATAATTTTATATATAATAAAAATAAAATAATTTAGAACTAAACATAACTTTATAGAACTAAACATAATTTTAATTTGAAAATTTTTATTTACAATTAATTTGTATTTACAAATTCTAAACCAAGTATGCCCAAAGACTGAATCAAGGAAATAAAGTAGTTTGGCAAAAACTTAGGAATTATGCTGCGGAGAAAAAAAAAAGCCAATATATCGCTTGATTTAAAATTGGGAAGAATGCCTATTAATAGTTATTCATTTTTATGCTATGTAGAAGCGATTTGTGATAAGCAGTCTATTTTACAATGTGGATCAGACTCTCACTGGTTGCCAGCACCTGGATATAAGGTCTGTAGCAGACTCTCATGTGCTCTCACCCTCAGAGATGCATGGGCACTTTCACATCCAGAGCTGGCTGCTATTAGTTCCACCCACCTCTTTCTCCCAAGTCCCTGCACCTACTCACCAGCTGGTGCAGCTTGGCCATCACACATTCATTCACACACCCACATTCCAGATACTGGCATCATGTACACATGGCCTTCCTGCTACCAGCTCAAGTCTATTAGTAAGAGAGAATTTATTAATAAAATAGGACAGACTGTGCTGATCAGGGCACAGGGAAGGCCAGACAAGCAGATCAATCACATATGATCGGTTCTTTTTATCCCCTTCCACCTGTATTTTCTCAAATTTCTTCCTCCCCCAGTAATCCTGGTCCCTCTCTTTTTTCATCTTACTCCCCTAAATCTGCCATAAGAAGTCTGGCGCGATCCTGAAAGGCTTTTGTTCCCCATGCCATAATGTGTCTCACGCCCTGAACCAGCCCCAGTCCAAAAGCTGATTTGCTCCTGGTGGCCCAACTTGGTGGGTTTCACATCTGGACATGGAAGCTGAAGGTCCCTTGGCTCAGCTCTGGAAGGACCCAGACAAGGAAGGTGCACCCTGAAATCCACAGGTTGTGTCCCCATCTGCAATTACATGTCTCTGTGATTTTCTGAGCTTGTAGAGATGGGTCTTTCTTTTCTTGGGTGATGACCCATGGGATGAGCTTAGGAGTAGCTGGAGCTGGATATTATTTGCCTCTCAAATAATATTGGTGGTGTCTCTCTCTGCTCTTTTGTGGGCATGCAGAGGAACTTTTATCACATAACAAAGCTTGATTCAATCAAGTACCATAGTTCAACATTTTATATTGCTACCAGAAAATAGTTCCTGTATGTTCATATTTCCCAGTTCATATTGTCCAGAGAGACTACTTGAATATTTTGAAAGGTTCAAGCAGTAGTTTCAAGTGAAATATAAAGATATAGAATGCTTATTTTAGGCAAAGTCTATTTTATCAGATGGTTTATAAATTATTTATTCTTTAGAGTTATCCAGTCTCATTAAATGCAGTTATTCCCTTGAAATACTTAACTAAAACCCAGTTGTAGTTCAATTCAGCACTCAGAGATTTTCTTGAGTAGATCACACCTGACAGACAGCTTATGCTTCAGAAATCTTTCCAAGAGACATGCTATAATGGTACCAAAATGTTGCTGAACAGTTGGTGCTGAATGGGTACCAGATATTTCCACATTTAAAGTTAGGCTGCTGATTGCAAATGTCATGCATCTTTTTAAAAGATTACAGCTTGATTTGATACCAATGATAGAGCATTTACATGTCCCAATTTAAGTGAAACTCCTCAGAAAAAAAAAAAAGTCTACATAAACTTTTTAATAAAATTCATTTTCTCAATCAGTTTTATTTCAATTTTATTAATTTTCATAATTTTATTGCAATTCTATTCTTGCCCCATGCTCCCAGAATAAGCAAGGTCAAACCTGAAAATCAAATAGTGATTATTTTCCCCCTCATAAGGGGAAACATCTTCCAGTAATGCCTATAGGATGGTTGTATATTTTTTCCTTTTACATAATTTTTTCTATTAAAATTTTTATATTTCATAACATCACATTGTATAAGCTTTTTTTTGTTCTTGTGGTATTTACACTTGTGTTAAACATGGACTTTTACACTTCCATCATTACCCAAACAAGAGTTGCAAATTTTAACTTTAAACATCCCACAAAAGTAAATCCAATTAAAAAGGAAGGATTGGAAGGGAGCTTAAAGATCATCAAGTTCCAGCTTACCTGCCATGTGCAGGGACACTTTCCACCAGGGTTGCTCAAAAGCCCTGTTCAAAGTGGCATTGAACACTGCCAAGGTTGGGACATTCACAGGGCAACCTGCTCCAGTGCCTCACCCTCATTCCCACTGCAAAGAATTTCTTCTATACATCTAACCTAAATTTGCCCTCATTCACTTTTAAGACATTTGCCCTTATCCCATCACTACAGCTGGTTATGAAGAGTCCCTCTCCAACTTCCTGGTAAGCCCTCTTCAGATACTGGAAGGCGGCTGTGAGATCTCCACTCAGCCTTCTTCAAGCTTAACAGCCCCATCTTTCTCAGCCTGTCTTCTCTGACAGGCTTCTCTGTCTTCTCAGTAAAGTCTGTCTTCCCTACCAATCTCATAAACTCCTCAGGACTTGCTCCAACAGTTCCACGTCCTTCTTATGCTGTGTCTTCTTTGGCAGTGGTGGGACAACGAGTAATGGGTACAAATTGAAAGAGAACAAATTTACATTGGATGTAAGATGAAGCTCTCTACTGTGAGCATGGTGAGACACTGGAACAGGTTGCCCAGGGAGGTTTCAGATGACTCAACCTTGGCTGTACTCAAGACCAGGATGATTAAGTCCTTGAGCAACCTGGTCTAGTGGGAGGTATCCCTGCTCATGGCCAGAGAGTTTGGAGCTAGTTGGTCTCTAAGATGCCTTTCAATCTCTTAAAATTCTGAGATTCTCCCAGTGTCCACATTTCCTTTTGCTACTTGTGCTGTGTGCCTAGAACACCTGTTATTAAATAATTAAAATATGGAATTTATTGACAGCCTCAGCCTTTTCCATAATCACAGTCTCCCATTTCATTCCAGAGAGGGTCCACCTTATCCCTTGCCTTTATTTTGTTAACAACATACCTATAGAAGCTGCTCCTTTTTTCTGACACACACACTTCCTTATCTATCTGTGCATATCTCCTGTAATTTTTTCCCAATTTATTTCTTGTTAGGATGCACCACTCCTGAATTTGGAAGAGGTGATTCTTAAATATTAGCAAGCATTCTTGGGCCCCTCTGCCCTCCAGGGCTCTATCCCACAGGACTCCACCTCCTAGACCTCTCAATAGGCCAAAGTATGCTCTCCTGAAGGCCAGCGCAGCGAGCTAGCTGAATGCCTTTTTCACTGCAATGGGAAGCTCAAATTCTGGTATCTCATGGTCACTACAGCCACAGCTGCCTTGGAGAATCACACTGTCCACCAGCTTCTTCCTGTTGGTGAGCACGAGATCCAACAGTGAACCTCTTCTTATTGACTCCTCTATCACTTGTATGAAAAAGTTGTTGCCAACACATTTGAAGGATCTCCTGGATTGCTTGTACCCAGCTGTCCTATCACAATACATATGATAGAAATTTTTTGTAAAAATATTTAAATTTATATTAAAAATAACGCTATTGTATGCTATTTTATGCCAATAAATATTGGCCATAACTGAACCATATTCTTCAAAGACTGAAGTCTCATACAAGGTAACCAAATAAGAGAAAAGGGGGAGAAAGTGTCCTGCTGCCATCATGCAATATACACAATCCATACTGAAGCTCTTTATGGGTACTGATAAAGCCCCTGGGCATCAGGTGCCCAGAACTCTGAACTTTTTGGGTTTTGTACCACAGCTTTCACAAACAAACACTACCAGCCTTTCTCATGACTCCTTACTAGAAGAAAATATCCGGCATCCAGAGCCAATAGCAGTCCTTAAACACAAAGCAGCATTGCTGATGACACTTTATTTATATGCTCGTTATCTCTAAGGTGAAATACAGCATAGACTTCTGTATTGTATTTTAATGCAAGAACAGCTGCCATGATTTAGCAATATTTTATGTGCTTACATACAGGGTAGATAGACTACCAGAGCAATACCAGTATTCAGAAAACTCTGCACAGTTTCCAATGCTATTCTGCCATATTGAATAAATAAGACCAAGGATATTTTTATTTCTTTTCTTAAGCTTTGCCTTGGCAGGTTTTTGCCTTTTAATCCCTTCACAGCTTTTTAAGAACCCCAGTATAGTATGTCTAGTCTCCCCTTAAAAAATACAAGTCTTTCTCCACTGTTATTTAAAGCATTGTACTCCCTACCAGGTACATATGGAATATGATTAAATATGGAGCAGTGATTAAATAACCATCTAGAATGGCTTTTACATGTGAATTTTCTACAGAAGGCACGCTTGCAGCAAATACTTCATCAACACAGCAAAAAACGTTTGCTTTCTTCAATATTATACACAATATCAGTTAAGAAACACTGCCAGATGCCAAAGTAATCAACCAGCTGGATATATACAGCATCTGTGTCTTTTTATACCTCTGTATCAGGCAGAAAACAGTGATCCCCAAGTTGATTAAGAGCTTCTGATCAAGCACTGCAAAGAAATTACCATAATCACACAGCAAGGTATAATGTTCACATTATTTCCTTTACCATAAAAGCAGTAAAATATTTAATAAAGAAAGAAAATCAGGCTTTGTTTCAGGAGCAGATCCTCATGGCAGCCTTTCAGTCTCTTCACTTTGGATTTCCGGTTTAGGCAATGACTAATTATTAGTAAAGTCTGTCTATTCTTTACATGTAATTTTTTACTGAAGTCTCATATTAACTTTGTCTAAATTAAACACATTCCTCAACTAACCCTGCTACTACTTGAAATATTAAAGGAACTTCTTCATAGTCCCAGTAAAGAATTCTGCAATTCTCATATGCTCCCAATAACCAATTACTTTATGGAAAATCATACAAGTTTTTAACTTCTAGTTCAGGTAGTTTAAACTCAGCATAAATAATTTCCATTTAGATATTCAAAACTTTAAAAAGTATCTGTGTTTATGACCAGTGAATATATTCCTCAAAATTAAGATGGTTTAAAAAGCACATGAAGGCATAACATATACTGTCAGATATCCAAAAAATTCATCATCTAGAATGCATGCATCATCTGTCTTTACTTTCATGGAAAACACCAGCAATGGGCAGAAGACAGGCATCCAATTCTGCCAATATTCAGTTATTCTGTGATCTCTAAAGTCATATCATAAATTTATGATGAACTAAAAAAATATTCCTCATAATTTTTCTCCTAAACAGCGCATTCTTTACATGCCACATAGAAAAGGAACCACCAAGAAATGCAGCATGAAGGACAGGATTTCAAATTGAGAAGCTGGACCCATAAGAACCCACTGCACCACTCAACTTTGTGTCATCTACAAACTTGCTCTGGCTGCACACAATCCCACTGTCTGCCTTATTGATAAAGATATTAGAGCTATTAAAGAGTACCAGGCCCAAAACAGAGCCATGAGGGATCCTACTTGTCACAAGCCTCCATATGAACAGAGAGCCATTGACTAAAACTGTCTGGCTGCATTCATCCAGGTAATTCCTTATCCACAAGTAGTCCAAGATTTGATTTGGGGTAAGCATACCAGGCGGAAGGCCTTACAGACTTCCAGGTGGATGACATCAATCAATCAGACCTTGTCGGGCATTGCCACCACACCATCACAGAAGGTCACCAGACTGATAAGGCAGGATTTGCCTTTAATGATGCTGTGCTGTCTGTCTCAGTTTGTCTCCTTGTCTGATATGTGCCTTAACATTGTTTCCATGAGTATGTGTGACATGATCTTCCCAGGCACGCAGGTGACACTGGTCTGCTCTTCCCTGACTCCTTTCCTCCACAATTTTAAGGATAAGAGTGATTGGATAGATTAAAGGTAAAATACTCTTACTGTCTCCAATGTGAAGACTTTTAGCAAAACACTCTTCCATTTCAGAGCTAAAAACTATCCATACAGTTCTGCATACAGAGTTGATTGAAGGGTTACTCAGCGCTTTCTTTATAGCCAATGTCCAATCAGTCAAATCTGTGTTTCATTCTGCAGCTAGTTATGTCCTTACAATTAATTAGAAAACAATTACATTACAATCAGAAATCAATTTTCAAAGAGACGGTGTTTTGCAGGAAACAAACTTCTGACTCTGGTAGTCAGTGATTCCACTGCCTGGAAGTCCCAAAGGTTTTCTTGCCAGTTTACATAATTTCAGGAAACACTCCACACATTCTCCACAGACACCAAAAACAAAAACAGTGTTGAACACTACATGATCATTAATAACTTTCCATCTTAGAAATTCTTGACCTGGTTTTATGTATTGTGAAAAGTCAAACACAACTGAGCCTTTGTTCCTCTTCAATACTGACAGATGTGATAGTAATATTTGACTGGATCTTCTGGAAAAGACATGGGAAGTTCAGGAGTTTTGTTGTTCTGTTGTGTTTTTTCAAGAAAATGGACTTATTTCAGTTCAGTGATATCTCAGTACCAGGTAAAATAAATATGTTTAGCAGGTACTTAGAAAGGGTGTGATCCTTGTCTTGAAATAGCAAGACATACAGCCAGTAACACACAAGTACCAATAAAATTTTAACTGTTGTAACATAAAAGAATGTCCTATACACATTTAAAATACTTTGCTAAGCAAGCATTCATACTAGACTACCCATGATATGACGAAGTTTACATGTACCCACTATTTAACACTGTCAAAATCCTTTTTCCTAAATATATACAATACTTTCTAATTGAGCGCTGCAATGTGTGGAGAAGATAAGCAAAAAATGGAAAAGGGAGACAGCAAAGAGTTAAGCAGATGGAGAGACAGAATCGCCTCTGCCCTCCTCTCACTCCCTGCCATCCTTCCTTCCATTATAGTAAGATAAAAAGCAATTTTAAAAGCTTTTTTGCAGAGCACAGAGTTCTAGTATGAACACTACTACCATATTTTAAAATTATTAAGATTTTTCAAAATCGACCAATATTAGCTATTTTAGAAAATATCTTATGACAGATTTCAAAAGAAAGGTAAACACCAAATAGCAGTGTCATAGTGATGCATCCCATTAAATATTTCAGATTTTCTGTCTTGTTGTCTTTGCTTCTTTGCTTTCTTACTTGTCTGGAATTGCCACTTAACATTGAAATAATCACTATCTAAAATTTTCCTGAAAGTTTTTCCATCAGAATCTAATCTTTCTATAGAAATCAGGATTTCTTTTTAAATAACAGCTAGAAGAAAACTTTTTATTGTTGTTATTGTTGTTGTTGTATCAGTTTGCAACATGTGATGTTTGGAAGTTAAACCAAGAATTTTCTGGAGTAGATGAGCATTGTGCAGAGGAACACATTAATCTTTTTTTCGATTACACAACCATCCTGATGTCTTCTTCTTTTACTGCACTCCATCAAATGATATTTGGAGTTCATTTCACTTACTCTCCACTGCTTTTACCCAAGGTAATTTAAGAAACTGCCCTTGTTCCAGATCACCTGTTGCTGAATCACTGGTAAAATTGGCTATTAAATGTTACTTTGAAGTTTGTCTGCCTAGAGAATCTCATTAGACTTCAGCTGAAGCTGCACACAGATTGGCAATTCTATTGCCTTTGCACATTTATATTATGGCAGTTATCAACTACAACAGGTCAGAAATACAGATTATTTAAGGAATGACTGCTCATCGGTTCTTGAAATACCAAATCAGAATACTGATCCTTACTAAGACAGTGATAGGCATTTTCTGCCAGTGACCACATGAAACCTCATATTTGCTCTTACTGTTATGCTCACTGATTTCTCTGAATAACACCAACAGGCTATGGATCATCACTTAGCTCCAGAAGTCCTTGATCTGTGCAAGTTCTAACTCTTAACCACACTGCTTTTGGTCAAATGTAGTTTTAATGGTCTGCAGACATGAAACATTACTTACATTACATTCACACAAGCCGTACTTCAATATACATCACGATTTGGCAAGCACTTGTGATAAGCAACCATTTAATCATTTTCATTTCTTTCCTGAGATCCAGCTTGGGTTCCTTACAAAATGGCCTTTGAGTCTTTGCACCATTAATTCTGCTCTTATATCAAGCTGTTGTCATTCCCCAAATAAAAAACAAGCATATTCTTGGACCAGGATGATTTTTCTCCTCTAACTTTTCAATTCCTACCATGCGAAGCTAAGCATAGTGATTTTACCTGCATTTAGGACTTTTAAAACTTTAGTTAAACCTCATTTTGTGAACTATTTCTATCAATAGTATTTATTAGGATTCTTTATCTCTTTTATATACCAAACCAGCTGATGCTAAGATCAGCAGCATTAACTAATTTCTACTCCTAATATTGTTGCCTTTGGCTCAGAATGTGTGCACAGAGAATTTAATTTCTCATATTTTCTAATATTGCCACTTCCATCTAGGAGATATTTTATCATTTAATGGCCTTATTTTCAACAGAGATGAACACCTGCCTCTTTCCCCAAAGCAGCCCACAATCATTAAGCATGTATAGTATTATTTGACAGAGCACCTTCTTCATTTTCTGTTTATCATATCAGAAACATTAACATACCTCAGCACATTATTTTTGCTCACTGGTATCGTCTCATGTTCTTTTGCATATAGTTTTTTTTTTCCCTAACTTTTTAAGATGTCATCAATGCTCCCCAGAATTAACTTAATTTCTAGTCTCTAATGTTTCCAGCCTGCTTTTCCTTACTTGCCATCAAGGATATTTTAGATGAACAAAAACAAGCATTTCTACTTATGCCTGAAATAACCAAAAGGTTTGTCAGTCTGTTTTTCACTTTGCTGCTCCTTACACAGAAAGAGCAGAAGACACAAATAAAAAACAAGTAAGATATTTTTAGGTTTTTTAAGTAAGTTGTAGAGAAAATAGACTATCAAAATTTTAAAGGTTGATTATTCAGTAACACCCAAGAAAATATACACAAATCAAAAGAAATAAATCTCAACTACACAGACATACATTACAGGACAGCTAAAATCCACATTGCGCTGAAATGAAAAAATCATGTTTGAATGAACTCTTAGGAAGTGAAATGTCACTTCATACATTTGAGTTTCAGTCCAGTTACTTAAATAAATGAGGCTGTGCAACTTGAAATGTTAATAATTATGAACCTTCAATAGTGATGTTACACTGTGGAAGAAGAACTTTTGAAATGAGCACACACAACAGTCCTGTCTTTGATTTCTAAGGTGATGACAGCTCCTTAAAACTGTTCCTTTTAGTTTCAAAACTTCAGCTTAAAAACTTCTTAAAAGTAACACCACCTTTGAACACTGTGGAATGCATCAGTAATGCAATTGTTTGTAGAAACCATATAAGAAATACACCAATCTGATCATAAATCATAAAAAAATAAAATTAGACAACAAAGTTATTCCAAATTTATCACTTTTTAATGATTAAAGGAGGTTTTTATTTGAAGGTTTTGGTCTTTTTTCTTTACATTTTTTTATTTTCCCATGTCAGGAGAGTTGTTATATTACCAGTCCCAATTTGTGCCTTCAAAAACTTAAAAGATGTTACACAGCTTGGCAAAAGATATTACATAGCATAGTTCAACTATGATGACTCTCTTGGTTTAATTGTTCTAACTGACTTGTCAACATCTCAAGGAAAGTCACAGACTTGAAATATTTTTATTGACCTGGAAAGGCTGGGAGATTATTTTCCTCATCTAGAAAGAGTCAGCAGGGCTTAGACAAGATATTCATTGACCTGGAATGACTGCTTTTTCAGCCTTTCTTGCTCCAGAATGATTGTAAAAGACTTTTAGCAACTATGCTCTTAGTAACAGGTAATCTAATTTTCTGAACAATGTGCTGCTACACATATTGCCTTCATTTCTAAAAGCACTTTAAGAGTCCATGTATTAATTACAAGGATAAATACTATATGCCATGCACAGCATCTGTTGAGTGAATCCTTTGGCACAGAATTTTACATTGCTTTAACATGGGTTTGTTTAGTCTCTGTAACTGACATACCATCTGAGACTGTTTCACTAGTGCTAGGACTTTTTCTTAGCCAGAAAAGGGCAGGAAAAAAAATATCTATTAGGAATAGATGATAAAGACACCATTATCCAGAAGGATTTCTTTATTTTAAATGGTATTTTTGAAAACTGTCAGCTGTAGCAAGAGGTTGGGTTTTGGGGCTCTGTTTTTAATGCCACAGGTGAATGATTTGAAGAGACAAAAAAATTCATAATATTTTACAAGGATTGTGTATACTTTTGTTTCCCATATTTCACCACATTGAGCAAGAGCTACTTAAACTCATGTTTTCTGAGGGAAAAGAGATGTGAGTTCACAGGTTGCTGCCTAGAACGTCATTTTCTAGGAGGAAATACCAAGGCCCTTGACTGGGCATCAGTCACTAATCAGGTTTTAAGAAGTTAACTTCCTTGGCCTTTCTTAAACTCCTGTTACTAGAGCTGTTTTAAGTAGGTGTGAACTTCAATTCACTAGAGAGCTGACAACACTTTGTCAGAAAAGGATCAAAGGACAACGTTTACATTGCCGTTAAAAAACCTGGGCTTGTGCCCTATATGTTTTGCATTTATAGCAAATGTCCAGTATTTGTCTTTAAATTTGGAAAAGCTGTCTTTGCAAGCTACAGATGCCTGGCTATCTAAGGTCCTCCCTGTATAAAATGAACACAATCAAGAACAAATGCAATTCCTACGGGGAAAGACATTTAAATAATGGCATCATGATTTTCCTAATGTCATGAGAGTAAATGCAAGGGGCTTTGAGTATTCCAAGACAAATTGTCAAGATCGTGGTCTAGAGAAAAATAAATGCTGGTCATCCTTGACCTGAAGTCTATCAGTTATTCTAGATACTTTGTTCCCCAAAACTACAAAAGATCCTAACCTACCATTGCAAGAGCAATATTACTTCTAAAAGAACTTTTTTAGAGCAATATAAACTATGTCAAAAATATCTAATTATGAATAGTAGGTATTTTGTAAATCCTACACACACTCCTTAGTCCCAGTTTTCAGTTGCAAGTACCCATATTACATCAAAAACGACTAAAAATTATTTTCTATCAGTTTCTTTACTACTTAAAGTAATATAAGAGGAATTGCATTCAGGTAGGGAAGGTTTCTTCATGGTATAACTTCAGGATCATGGCCTATGTGTTTGTTTTGATAGGTAGCAAACAGTGCAACCAGCACAAGGAAATGTATGAGCTACTGATAAGAACACTGCTGGTACATCCTGTAACCAGACCATAAAGATCTGATGTATTTTCTGAGAGATCAATTTTGTCTTATTTGAGGTGAAAGGAAAGAGAAAAAACACAATTCATTCTCTAAATAAACAACTTAGTTTAAAATTATAACAGTTCCTCTCCATACATTTGTTTCAGAACTGAAAGATTTTCAGTCATTTTTACTCAGAGAAATGATACATCAGTTTCATTACTCCGCCCAGCAAGCAGATATTACAGGAATTAAACATTTTTTGTATCACATTTAGTGGTGAGGGTAAGATACGTTTCAGCAGGATAACTTTGAAGGAAAAAGAGTAAAGATTCCTGAATAATCAGATGACCATGCCTTCCAGAGAAAAACAACCTAGCCTGGTGTGATGGCTCAGAATTTTTTTCTGCACAGTGGAATACAAGCCTGGTTTCCATATTCTGACCAAGAGCCATAAACAAAGCAAGTGCAATGTGAGACAAGTGTGTTTGTAATTCTCTATCTCCTCTTGCTTTTTTTTCCCCAAATAATATCTTATTCATTTTTTCTTCTGTTGAAAGGGCCTCATATGGAAATGAAACTTTACTATAGGCCACATCTTTCAAACATGTCATCCTATCCAGATTGGGGACAATGACAATGTGAAAAGTCAAGAGACAAAGTATTGTAAAGAAATATTTTCTTTCAGTTTGTCATTTTAAAAATGTGAATGACTGCAAAGATCATTATAATTTTCAGTTAAAATAAAAATTGAATACCCTATCAGATATAAGGACAAGGGAGAGAAGAGAGAAGAAATTATCTAGTAATCACAAGTCCTTTCTTTTCTTCAAAAGAACTGGTTTTGATTGAGTTCCTTAGTCAAAAAAAGAAAAGTTATTATAATAGTAGAAAAGAAAGCTAAAGTAGATATAATTAAAAGTATGCGGATAAACAATTGACAATCTTTACATGGCAATTGCTTGGTAACCAGCATAATCACTGTAAAACTATCTGTCATGAAAAGTAGAACTCCTTAGAGAAAATGCTGTTCCTAAACATGTATATGGGAGATCAGATTTCTACAGTTTAAAGTCATTCTAATTATCTAGTTGTGCTGGTCCAAGTCCTTGAGTTTTTTGGGTATGGTTACCTCCATTGACAAGAGTTGTGGATTTCACCCAAATATTTTCTTTTTAAAGAGGGAAATTGGAAACTAAACCAGACTAGCTATAGCAAGCTTTTTTAAGAAACTAGAAAGTTTCAATGCAATTAGAGAGGAGACATCTGGAGTCAGAATTGGTAAAATAGTGGGTTAAAAGTTGAAGAAAGAGGACATCAAAGCAAAGCTTGCTTTTTGCTTCAGCAGAAATTTATAGAAAACTTTTTCCAATGTCTGATTTTATTGTTGCTAAAAGGATAAGAAGCAGGTGTACTTGAGAAAGGTACATAGAAACAGCAGGGAGGCAATAGATTCATTATGCTTGTCATGAGATGTACAGACCTGAAAGCCAATCAGAATGGTTTTTACTGCATGATAGATAAAGTAATAGTAATCCTCCCTAAACTGGCAAAGGCTGCAAAATCACACTATGATTTGACAAGGTATAAAGTTAATTAAAATTAATAATTACTGGAGAAGATGATCCAGAAACCTTTGCCAAACTAAAGAACTAGAGATTAGTTTGAGTAGGAAGGGAAGTCTTAGAGATCATCTAGTTCAACTCCCCTGAGATAGTAAGGGACCTTTGGCCGTGTTAAACTTTACTAGGTTCCCACTAGGGCCCACTAATAGTCCTGGGACCATGTTCAATTAAATTTTGGCTGTCCATGAATGAAGATTCATGGAACAGATCCTGATGACTGAAAGAAAGGTTGAAAACTGATTTTCTTTTAATTAGCATTTTTTGCTTCTTGTTAACCTCAGTGATAATAGATGTACAGCTAGAAAATGATATTAAATAACTCAGCGACTCACTTCTGCCATAATCTGTTTCTGTATGGGATTGTAGTGAGTATTCATTGCATTTTTATTTATATATATGTTGGATTCTACCTTCAGTTACTTCTAAAACAAAGCCTGGAAACGATACTAGCAAAACCACTCCTCCATTATTTCAGAAAAGGCAAGGTAAGGCAAAGTGAGGTGAGGCAAGGAGAGGAGAGGAGTGACAGACTTCCTGGCCAAAGTTTACATTTAAATTTCACAAAGCTTTTGTCCCTGTAATACAAGCTGTTCACAGAATCCTCATATTATTCTTTTCTGTGCAACACTAGTCGCGTCATATCAAGACACCTTTTATTTTGTTAAAGAATGATTGTGATAGTGAGTGTCCATAGTCTCATTCAGACAGTCTTCTACCTAACTCAACAACCTTGTCTCTGTTCTGATTTTTTGGAACTGGTGCACAGTTCAGCCACTGTTCACTACAATGTAGCAAGGGCTTCTCCAAGAAATAAATATTCTCCTCCTTATTTAACATGTGTCAATAGAAATGTCTTAGACACTGAATAAACCTTTATTCATTAACTCATTCCACCACTAAAAATACACACACTCAATACAGCATTGGCAAAAATACTGTCAGTTAAAAAAGAAAATGCTATTGTTTTATGCAATTGTTTCTCCTCCAAAATAATAGTTTTCCTTCTTTCTCTTCCATCTGATCACATTATGAAAGCTTTTTTTTTCATTTATATATCTTTTTTTCTTCTTCATTTTGTTAGCTTTTTCCTTTCTCTCAATTCTGCAGTGAGCAGACTGTATGCACACACACACATGCACATCCACCCCCCACCCCCGCTCTTTCTCAGTCTCTCTGCTTTTAGCAATAATTTGCACATAATGGAACAGCCAGAGGGGGGTTTGATCAATGACCTCTGTCTCAGAGATGCTGTTCCAAGGGAAACACATCTGCCAACATAAAGTATTGGAGCAATCATAGCTCAGTGAGCGCCGTAATAAGCAACTGTTACACTGGAGCCATCAGTCATGTTCAGTTACAGACCTGAAAGGATATGGCACCTCAGGGAGCAATGTCCTTCCATAAATTTGGGCAGCAATGAAGAATGATTTGCAATCAAGTAATAAAAGGCCTAAAAAAGGTCCACCACGCATACTAACATCCAATACAGCTGACAAAGAAAATAAAAAACCTTGGCATTGTTTGCTCGTTATGTAAACTACACAGCTGTCCAAGCAATTAAGATATGATTTTGGGAATTCTCTCGTAAAAATTTGCTAACAGCGCTTCCACTTGTGAAAGTGACATTCTTCTTTATCAGTAAAGTGCATTTCATTAAGGTAATGCAATTTCATCTAGCTTAATAGTAGGAATTGCTTAACCTTATGGCAAGAGTACGTAAACAACATAAAATTAATGACACTCCATGCATTGTGGGAATAGATTTGCATTAGTGACAGCATTGATCAAGTAATAGAGAAACTAACATGCACTTCAAATTGTTAGTACTCTGGGGATTCCTGTTCACTATCTGCAAAGTCATATTTCTGGTCTTCTGTTTGCAAAACTGTTAGAAAAGATAAAATTCACAGTAAGCTTTGCAATTTTTTAGTACTAACGCTAATGAAATAAGCATGATAAAAAGGCATGAGTCTGAGGGGATCCATCTTCACAGGCAGGCTAAAAACATAAATGGAACAACAGAGATGTACAAACGTCTTCTAGAAGTGATTGACTATATATGCGCAACAGCCCCATCATTCAAGAAGTTTTTTTCTTTCATTCTTTCAGATAAGAAAATTTTTAAATGCTGCAGACACCACTTAATATTTTGATATTTTTATAAATCCATCAACAGGAATGTTTATTATGCTTATATGCTTTATTATTTCTGCTTCTACCATTAACGGTATGGTTGTGTGGCTTTGCACAGTACTGTAGGCTGGACTATTCTCTAATATGTAAGGTTTTTCACATGCCAAAGTCAAGAAAAAAACACCGAGGACATCTAAAGTCACATCTGCTCGAGGAGGATCTTTAGTCTTTTGCACTTCCTTTCTTCCAGAGATGAGGCTTTACAGATATATACAACACAGTATCAGTCAATCAGCAGAGCTTGCTTTGGGTTGTCTGACCCCTTTCTTATCAGAGATGTTTTTCTCAGGCCCCTATTGATGCAAAAGGTTAGGAAACCTCTGACTGCTTAGAGAGGCTTTGTTACTTCCTGAAAAATCTCCCTTAGGCTAGTACAAACATGTCAATCCATAGGAGTAACCCCTATTAAAACAGTTAAATCTTGATTGTTAGTATTTATATACTGCACTGAAGGTCAGCTTTCAGTTTCTCTGCTTCAGAGGAACTTAATAAAACTTGTCTGAAATGCTCTCATTTTATTAGTGTATGCCCTTGTTTTCTCACAGTCCAATTAAATGTGGTTCAAAACCAGCTGGGAATTAAACTCCAAATTAGTCTCCCTCTGGTGAGAGGGGAACATAGGCAGAGGCTATGGGCTGAGATAACAATTTACTGAAAATAAACAGCAAGAAACTAACAGGAACAGCAACAACACATTAATAACAAAAGCATACAAAAGAGAGAGGTGTTTACACAAAAATGTGCTCACCACCCTGACCCAGCATGGCTGCTGAGACAAAGGCAAGCTGTTGGACATTACCACTGCTGGCACCATACGGCGTCCAGCAACAAAGGAGAAAATGGCAGACATTACCACAGCCCTGCAGTGACAAACTCCCCTTCCCTGAGCCAATGGACAAAATTATGGACAAACCACCCCAAGCCAGATTGTCCACTTCACTCCATTCCATCACGGCTCCTTGTGGCACATGTGGTGCATGCACACTGCCAGGTTCGACATTTTTGGCTGGACTGGGCTGGGCTCAGCTTGGCTCCATTCTGCTCAGCTGTGTTTATCACTAGGACTTGCATTCTCCCTCGGGAAAGAGGAACAAAATGGTGTGGTTTCTGCTGCGTGGTGGCCGTTCCTTCTTCCCCTGAAGCCACGTTCCCAGCAATGACAGCAGTGGTATTGAACAGCAAGCTGGCCATGCCCACACAGCCCTGGGCCCCCACCCCCTCTCAGCAGCTGTGAGAAAACTAGGGCAGTGTGTCAGCCGGAAACCCATCACAGAGGTGATGGAAAGTAGGGAAATGGGGAATGCTTTAGCTGAGATTGGCAGGATATATCCAACAAGGAGTGCTACCGCTGGCACTTTTATTTTGGTTTGGTTTACAGCTTATTGCTTATTTTAAATTGCTTATTTTAAAAAACAAAAGCTAACTCTGTCTCTCTCTTCCAGATGCAAGACATAAATGGAAGTATTACCTGTAAATCCTCTTCACTTAATTAACTTTATAACTGAAAAAATGCTGCAGATATTCCTGCTCAAGCAACATGCACATAGTTGACAAGCTTACAACACAGTCATACTCTTAAGTCTCCTTAAGCAGTAGCAGTGTAAGGTGTTATTTAGGACTAGGGTAGGTGACACTTTTAAATAATATTGATCTAGACTCCTTGTTCAAAGAGTCCTTTTCATATTGAAGTTATTCTTCAGCAGGAAAAAGATTTGAAGTTATGAAACAAGAGTCATGCAACTAGAAGGAAAGGACATTTTACTAGCAATCAGTCGGGACCTTGACTACACAGGCGTACAGTGGAAAATCCAACAAAGAGCAAATTCTTCTTATTTAAGATACACCAGTATGTCATTCCAGATGGCAGACCAGACACATTGCTGGATTATTGAGAGCAGAATAGAATGAACAGTATAAATCTGAAGCCTAAAAACCTAAATCTGTATAATTCCTAAACCCATCAACAGGACAATTTTTAGATACAGAACAAGCAGGTCTCTGTATGGATATCTCTAAACCAAGTAAGAAGAGGATTAAGACAATGCTTTGTACAAGTCCCTAAAGGCATTTGTTCTTAAACAGTTTACTCCTTTAACTGCTATACACAGTAGGAATCCAAGGATACTGTAGTTCACAGTGTTAACTTATGACAGGACAACTAGTCCCAAACAATGCTAAAAAATGCCTGCAGGGTTTTGTAAGTCTGAGGCTCAGACTTATGAAATAAGCCCTTTTAAAAATATTTTAAAAGGTTTGTGGTTTTCCCCTCTTTTGCATGTCAGGCCACAGCTAGTCTAAGAAAGCTAGGCAAAGAACCTATTGTCTTTACTTGTTATTATCCATCAGGAAGTCCTCTTTACAGGGAAAAACTACACTTCATGATAAATCTACATAAGAGATTACTGCATTTTTCATAATTTAGTCACGCATTGTAAGGAGGTTGTGCTAAACAGCTGTCCAGAAACTGTTAATTTCTAGGGGTAAGTCCTGCAGGTAGTTTTTATTTCTAAACGTGAAACCATTCAATTGTTTCAGAGCTTTTCCAGTTATATCTCCCAGAGCTTACAGAAAGCATTGATACACAAGAAAAATACAGGGGCAAGACCCCCATGGATTTAAACAGAGGACTGTTCCCATGTACTAAGACCAAAAAAATTGAAGTTCTTCTGGAAAGTGATCAGAGGGCCACCATGTCTTAATTCTCTAATACTTTGTCTTAATACTGTAATAATTCTATGATTCAGGCACAAAAAGCTTTGTTCTCCAAATATGATTCTCTAGTTTCCACAGGATTGTTTATTACTATTTACACAGATGAGCAAGCCTTTCTTAAAAGGTGATCTATCAATACTGGCTTTAGTCTTGAATGGATACCCACTTAAGATTGAATAAACACAGCAGATCTGAGGGAAGGGGAGATAGATTTGAATACTTTACTTCCTTCTCATTTCTTATAAGATTTATGTGAATAAGATGATTGTGTCCATCATATCATGCTTTTTAATCTGTACTTCCTCTGAACGTTAACACCCCCAACACAGAGTGCTGATTTCTGCCAATAGTTAGAACTTAACATTTTCCCTCCTTGTTTCCATCTCAAACATTTTTTAGTAAAAGTCACTACTGTTGTCATTTTGTAAGTGAGGATACATGGTCCCCTTTGCATCAGTGAGAATTTTTGCAGCCCCGAGGGCTCAACAGATCATAAAATAAAAAAGATTTAATGTTCTGCATCTTAGTTAGAGCACAAAATCTTAGTGGCCAAAATTAAGGTACCTCTTTTCTTTTAGGTTTAACAAAATAGAAATACCTTATGAGTGAATTTCATCTATGAGTAGACCACCAACACATAACCCTCTTGGACTTTCAGGTACTTGTAAATTGTACCATTTGAAAATAAGGGTGCAATTTTTAAAAGCTCATTCCATCAACCATGTGTTTTACGTCATAATTAAAATATTCAATTTAGTTGAAAGCTACCTATATCACATATAACTTCTCCTGATTAGATACACACTTATTTTAGTGACAAAACAGCCTCAACATTATCTCCATAGACAAGTATATATTGGACTCCTTAATGTCCAACACTGTGCACCAGAACTATGAAGATGTTGTCTTATCTAGTACAACATAACTATCATGAAGTGGAAATTAATTAACAAATATATTCCTTTTATTTTTCTTTCTCTTCTCTCCATCTCTCGCCATTCAAATCTAATGTATTCTGGATGTGTAAGGTAGAAAAACAGAAAAAAGTCACTCAATTCACATGTGTCTCTTTCATCACAGACAGACAATAGTGTCAATTCTGTTTTCCTTATGGGTAAGATTTAGGAGAGCTTCCATGTAATGGAAGCTGTTCACATGTCCTGAAAGCTGAATGTCTGCTTTACACAAGACAGTGACTAAGAAAGATTTTGTTATTTTAAAGTTTTTGATAGGATAAGTAGGAGACTTAATCCATTTTGGAGAAATTATAAACTCTGCTGTCCCGTTCTAAAGTTGCAGTACCTTATATTTGTCATTCATTACATTTAAACATAAGACCAACAAGAACTATACTTCATGACACTCCTAGGAATATGTTGTCTATAATTCTGATACTTCAATTTAATTCAAAACAGGAAATAGTTTCCATCCAATCCATCTCTCCAATACCACAATTACATTCCTGGTCTTCTTTAAAATATTTTATGGGATATAAAAAGTGTGTATACTAGGTATTAGTCAACTAGTAAGTCTATTGTTCACTTGGAATGCCAAGTAACATCATAATTTTATATTCATTGGCAGTCATTGCCAATACTTTCATAAGTATACCCTAATTATTTAATTACTATTCAGCTGTAATTAAATTTTTCTCTCCCTTTCTTTAAATAATACTTACTTGCAACATAATTTAGGCTGGACTCACACAGATTTGGGGGTTTCAGTGGAAAAAACCCAATAAAAACAGCAGACAGTATTTTGGAATTAATTTTTGGCTTTCAAATAACAAGGTAGAACAGAAAAAAAAAAAACACCACAATTAATACATCAGAGAGCTCTGCCAGGCTTTTATAGCAATACAGAATTTTTTTTACTATAAAGAAACATATTGAATCTTCAGAGCACAGCCCATTCTTCACTGCTTCAGTTGTCTTCTTTTGTTTACAAGTCCCTGCCATCCTTCTCTGTGAATTGAATGCTAAACTGTCTCTGGAGAGACGTTATATTGCTTACAGAATGCCTCAGCAGATGGTGCTTCCTGTTGCAACAGAAGGCTGTGATTACACCTGAACTCTTCAAGAACTCCAACTTACACAGAAAAACAAGATAAATGGAAGTCTTATAGCTCTATCCTTTTCCTCCTCTGTTCTCTCACCTTCAGGAAAAAAAATCTAGATTTGGAAACTGCCAACATTTTACCACAATAGTTTGGCCCAACCTCCATTTCAGACATTTGATCACTCCATACCTTGTTAAAGCACTGCTTATTATAGTCATAAAATAGAAGAAACCTCCACCAGAAAGAGTCCATAAACACAAAATGAAGCACCATGAAAACCACTGGATTCAAAAGTTCAATGTTCTATAGCAGTTTGCTACTGAATGTGAAATGGACACTTTTACAGAAGATCTATGAATTCTTTGCAGGAAAAGATTAATCCCATATATATCCCCTGATCTATTAATTTCTGTAAAATGTAAAGCTAATTTTGGGACCATATAGCTTAAAACCAAGAACCATGGCAGCATAACAGGAAGTTAAATATGTATGTATTCTCTCAATAATTAGCAGATAAATAATTACTATTGAAAGGCAGCCATCTGAAATAAAGAATTTCTGTAAGTTACTTTTCACTGTCTCTATATCCCCAGTACTGCTCTGCATGGTTTGTACAGACAGCCTGAATAGTTCATATGGACAAGGAAGGACAGAAAAGGGTCAATACTACTCTTTACATGTATTAGTCATGCAAATTAGTCTTTAATCTGACAGAGAAATGTCCTTTTCTGTTGTGTGACTGCATTGGGCTCTGCCTACCTCTTCCATGGTTATTTTGAACTTTGATTATCTTCAAGCTTTCAGCACTCGAGTAGATTCAAATCAAAATCAATGTTTAATTTGTTTGCTGAGTTCCAGGTGGCCAGGGACCTCTTGGGACCTTGCAAAACAGAAACAGATGAGAATAGGCCCAAGTCCTTTTCTTAAAGCAGTATATGGATCTGCCCACATCTTATTGTCTATTCACTGAAGCTGGAAAGGCCGCATTCATCTGTGTTTCTGTAGCCAAATTACAATATTTTCTCCATAAATGGATCCCCATCAGAGATGACCTGCTCCTTCTCCCCCCTCCTCGACTGAACTAGAGAGAAAATTAAATATGCATCTGGGTTTTGCAACTTTTATCAATCTCTCACCTTTTATACAGATGATTTATCAGTTTAACTGTAAACCTTAGCAGAACTAAGTATTTCGTGTTTTCTGTGAAATTTCAAAAGTCTCACTGACAAAATCATTTATAAATGTTACTAGTTAAAAAAATCCCCTCAGAATCTTACAGGTTTCAACACTTAATAATTTCTTAAAATTTTTATGGGTGTGTTTTCCCCAAGAAGTTCTGGCAAATCTGAATAGCATCAGGCAATGACTAATTTCTTTATATAGGAAAAAAACCCTTACCTTACCAGGTGATTGTCAATAAAAAAAACCTCACTTCTTGCCTTCCCTTGCATTCTCAGGATACAGCTATACATTGTAACAGAGGAATGCAACAGTAGCCAACTAATCGTATTACTGCAGCGTTTCACACTTTTACCAAGCTCGGACCCAGCCATCCTGTTTCCAGTGGGTCTTTCTCCTTGCCTCTGCATCCGCGTTCCCTCACACTCCTCTCTGTAGGTGCTCCCCAGTCTCTCCCCACCAGCACAGCCCAAGGGAGAAGAACATTCTCAGGCCCTTGTGTTTGTTGCAACATTTCCTACTAACTCAAGTGTCTGGATGGCGCATCCCTTCTCATGACTAACAAATAAAAAGAATTTATGTGCACTGACTGTTCATTTAAGAATTAGGATAGCACTCAGTCATTAAATTAGTACGAGCCTATCAGGTGTTCTAATAAGAGGCCTCAAAAGAAGATGTGGGGGAATAAGTAGAATTCAGTTCAAATAATATTTTATTTTAAAACCAATATCAATTCCAGTTTTAGTCACCTCAATTAATTTAGATGTCAGTTGATATAGATCTGCCTAGCTATATGAGTACTTAAGCATAATGAGCAAGTATAGGAACGGGATAGTAACACCATTTTTGTTAGAATACAAAAATGAGAAAGTAAGTCACAATGACTAGGTCAAGAATCCCCATAGGCTGTAAAGCGCTTTTAAACATGTGAAGAGAGATAACAACATTTTCATCCACATTAAAGATACACAAGTCAAAACCTGGTGGTCATCTCAGATTCCTTCACTTCTTGCCCTGTACATCCATAACAATGGCAAATCATGCCACCTCTCATCTATGATGTTTTAAAAACCTCTCCACCAGTCATTCTCCCATTGTGGTGGAATAAAATATTAAAAAAAAAAACAACAAAAAACCTCCTTACTTCAGTTTTTCTGAATAATATATTGCACAATTATGTACATGCCTTATCTCATGTTATGTACATCCTTCTATACTTCCTTTATTCCCCTTCGTTCTTAATGTATGCTCATCTGCTCATATACAGTTTCATTTTTCTCATATTTACCTCCTGTTTTCCTACAGATATTCATCTCCTGGTGCCAGTTAATTAATATCATCTCTCAGATGACTCTTCTTAGAAAAAAGCTCTGTCCCTAAGGTATCGATTCAGGTAATCTTCTACACTAAATTTCCTATAGGGGAAAAAAAAAAAAAAAAAAAAAAAACCAAAACAAAAAAAAAAAAATAACAAACCTAGAAAAACACCAAACAATGACCCCCGTGCCCCCGCCAAAAAAAACCCAAAACCCGAGAAAACACAAAAAATCTTAAGGAATATCTTTACAGCTCTACTTGGCTGATGAAAATAAATGGTTCATTGGCCGCAGAAAATAGAATTATTGCCTCTTATAAGTGGTGAAGTTAAGCCTTGAACTCAGGCACATTTAAAAAAACCTCTGTGTCCTCAGCCATTAATCCCAATGTATGATTAGCACAATTAAATTTGCAGCAAAGTAGCCAGGACAGATTCAGACAGCCAAAAATCTACACCTAGGGAAATATTATATTGTCATCCTGGTTTCCATGCATAGCTGTGGCTTGCTTGCCTTGCATATCAGAGAAAGCCATTTCTTTCTTCCCTCTTCGACTGGATCAGAAATCTCCTCTATTATTTAAAGACCTCAATTTTTTAATTTCACACATTTTTCTTAATACTATGGAGAATAATTATTTCTGTGGCTTTTTATAGCATCTGGACAAAAATTTGGGGCCTGACCCCCATCCCAAGAACAATAGGATTTCTACTGTCACCATCAGCTTTTTTTCTGAATGGATTCTTTTGCTTTGTATGACAGAATTCTGCTTCTCAGAAAATCAGCTTAAATCTTTCCATATTCATATGAACACCTTAATATTCTTCTTAATATTCTTTGGGGCCTCTGAAGGGGATTAATTCTTTGGGTATTTTTGTGAAATGCATCACCAAACAGGGAGTTATCCCAGATATTGCCAGAACATTTCAAAACTGAACACATTCCATTTTTCATGGCTTCTGGTTTGGAATGAATGTTAGGAGGACAATGATGGAAGGAAACTGGTTTAAGCAGGTGCTGAAGTAGCAGACCTTAGTGGTGTTATATGGAAAGAGCAATGCATTCAAACAATAAACCTCACTCACTAGATACATGCAAAGATGGATCAGTAGTTCTCTCTACAGAGGTTTCAAAGCACATTTTTAGAGGTAGGCAAAAAGATGTTTCATAAATTTTACATTTCAACAATACTAGAAATAACATATTTTGCTGAATCTTCAAATATCAGTGCATCACCTGTTGCTCGTCCTGTTCCCCATCTGAGGTAATAATGTGACACCTATTAATGAATTAGCCAATGATCTTCAAGACCTCTATATCCCCATCCTCACACCTATGTTTTCCTGTATACTGACATTTTAGATATACTTCTTAAATAGGCTAGTGAAGGGGAAAAGGGCAGAAGGCCTGTGTTTTCATAGGAATTACACAAATATTACTGAGAAACTAGTTAAATGAAATTACATAAAATTGACAGAAAGTCAGTGGTAGGGTACAAAACAGAATCCAAAGCTAACTACTATCATTAGATAAATATCCTTACTTTCAAATCCCCTTTTCAATGCTAAGCTGTTTTTTATCCTTGACTTTACTGGAACATTGTACACAATCATCAGGAAAGAGATGAGTCAAACTTTAACATGAACATGGCAAGAGAGTCGTGTTTCTCTACATTGCAAATATCACCAGGTTTTCAGATTTAAACTTTAGTGTTACATGCATTTCAGTACAAACACTAATCAGAATGAAGATGATGACATAAAAAGGCCTCCACAAATCTAGGGTCTGCCTTCTTCCAAGACTTCTGAAGGGTTTTTGAGATTAGCTCTTTTCAGGGAGGTCCACTGTCAATATCTGAATGAAATCACATATGGAGATAAGACATTGCCAAATGAGGTAATCGAGACGCTTATTAAATTTCATAGCATGTTTACCAGTCTACAATATTGGTTATTTCAAAAAAACTGTCATGGAAGAAAATTTCACACTGTTTCCAGTTCAAGTTGATTTAAACCATTGAAGTTCACAAGAAAAAAGTCTAATATTCATATAAATATAAAATTTTACCATAAATTTTAATAAATTTATATTTAATTTTTTTAATACTCATATTTTGCATTTTGTTTTGTTTCCCTCCAATCAATGCCTGAGAAAACAATGTGCAATGCATACTACAAATAATAAGATGTGGTTTACAATATGTACTAATACAACACATACATGTTTACAACATGTACTAATAGTAGAAAATTTGACTAAATATCAGTGATTTTTTAATTTGGTTTTAAGGTCCTTCTTCTTGAGACACATACATGCAATAGTGACTCATGCTGGCAAAAAGTACATGTCCTTGCAACATTTTTAAGACAGCTGCTATCTTCTCGGCTGACTTTATTATTACTTTGAAGAAACAAACGCATCTAAAAGAATCCAAGTATTGAAACAAAGGAGTAGAGGTCTTAGGGAAGTTCTCAGGTTGAGAAATGACAGGCTCACTAGATAGTTGTTTTTTTCTCTATGTAATAGGAAATTTAAACATTGAGATATAGAAGACCCAGAGGAAGGAATAGATAAGATTTTCAAACATCTGACTGATGGTCCATCTTTTTTCCAATTGTTTCGTTTGATTATCAAATTTGAGTCAATGAATATATGGTTATTACTTTTAAATATGGAGCAATTTTTAACTGGAACCTGGAGCTACATTTTGTAATGTGAACTTACATTTATTGGAAAGCTGAATGAGATGTGGAATTAAATCATGTTATCTGATGTATTTTATACTTTGAAAGTACATATTTTTATTTTTTTTGGCATGGCTGATGAAGGCAATTCTGAATGTGTCCACCAATTAGCAGCTAACCTGCAAACAAATTCTTTGGCTTGGTTAATTAACAATTACTATTCAAAAGTCTCCTAAAATATTATATTTCCTAGCTACTGGTCAAAATACTTGCATTTGATCTAAGATGTCAGGTAGTATAAAGTCACCTTCTTTCCAAAGAGTTGTGCTGGATGCTGTCTTTTTGACGAAGCCCTTCAGGTTTCTTTTTGTATTGAAAGAAATTATATTTTCTTTAGGTTTTGACAGATGTAGGTACATAAAGTAATACTGATTCAAAAAAAGATATTCAGTCAAACATTTCAACACTACATGTATGAAGATATCATCATGTCCAGAAATTCATGCTCCTCCTCTTGTGCTGGACAGAGAGGACCAAAAGTGTACACTACAGTACACTACAGTAATTTTGTAATATACCTGAATAAGTATCTTGGTTCATTCATGGTATTGGTAAGAATATGTAAGAAGCTTTTTCCTTTTTTTTTTTTTTTCTCTCCCATGCATTGCTAGGCATCATAGGAACTCTTTGGGAAAGAATCATTAATCCAGCCACATCGGATTTTTTAAAAGCTCTCTCCTCTCTACCAGCACCAAGACTGACACCTGGTGCCCAAGCCAAGGATACTGCTCAGGTCCTAATGAAAACACCCATCCAAATTAACAATGATTTCCAATAAAATGTATTGATTTAACAAGGCTGAAAGACTCCCATCCCTTTTACCCACCAATTTACATACATATTCTAATTCTCATTCAAATCTATTGAAAGTGTAGCAAGCTTATGGACCATGATTACAGCCTTGTTCATCCCTTAACAGTTAGAGTTGCTGGATCATTAATATCAATAATGAGTTAGAACGGCAATTAGTGTCTAAATGAAATATGCCAGAAATTACTGATTTATCATTATATTTGTCAGTAAAAACATACTATGGAATAGCAGGGTAAGCAATTATATCATTCCTGCAGACTGCAAAACTACAAGTTTTTCCTAGAAGGTATGTAAGAAAAATAATCATAAAAACTGTAATTTTATTTCCAAACAATTTGTGAGAAAGCATGTAGTACAACAAGAAAATCTAGCAATTTTTTAAAACTGCAAACTCTTAAGTGCTGTCTGTTAAACAGTTATTTGTTTGCCAGCTTGTCCCATTGCCTTCTTCTTCAGATGTTTCTCCCTTCACCAGTTTTAAACTCTGTATCTTCATTCTCTTCGTGGACTAGATTTCGGACACTTTCTCTCATTAAACTGGCTCAGACAAAAACTGCCAGGCTGCTTAGCCACACCATTCTTCTCCTTTCTTTTGTGTCTATTTTCCAAAATTTGTGGCAGAGCAAGGCCCTAAAACTAGGTTTGATCCTCCTATATCACTTTTGCATTTTCTAATTAAATCATTGAAATATGGATCTCAGAGATGTGCTGCTTGTAGTGTATAAAAAGTATTCTCATCTTATATAGATACCATTTCTGCCACTCCATCTTCTTTAACATCTCGATTTCATTGCAACAGGAAGAATCATGCTAAACTGAGGGGTTTTTAAGAGCATGTCACTGGATATTTCAGCAGAGTTTTAACATGAGTTTCTGAATTAATCTCTTGACCTGTTTTAGGATAGAGAAAATTCACATCTGTTTTATACAGTTAGAGGCATTTTATTATTTTTTGTATACTCACATATGTATAAAAGTATGAGGTATTCTAAATGCCTTTTATTATTTAAGAACTATCAATAGCAAACAAAAAGACCCCAAAACAAACAGAAAAAAACCCAAACAAAACAAAGTGAAAAACCCAAAGCAACACAAAATTTTATATTAATTCTGTTTTCATTCATTTTAAGAGTTTCAAATAATGTCCATTGATCAGAATATGCCATTACAGCAACAGGAAAGATCACTTTCCTTGAATTGTTTGCCAGCAAAGAAAGACCAGAATTTGTGGATGATAATCAGCAAAATACAAAGTAGCCAAGTTAAGACAAACTCTCTCTTGTCACTAACTGTAACTCAGCAGTTTTTTATATAAAAGTTTGCATCAGACATTAAAACAGAGTGATTCCTAGTGCTCAGCTGTTTGGAACAAATTTATGCTGCAGATCCCCTGCTACTCAAGTTAGATTCTTTCAGATTCTTTCTTTAGCATTTTCCAAGAGTTCCCTGGGAAGATGCCTGCAGTAGCTTACAAAGTCTAACACTCTAAGAAAACACAAGCTACCCTGTTCTAATAAAAGTGACACTCAAATATGAACAGTGAAGAAAAAGTCAATAAAAACTTCTACATGGATGAGCCCCATGTTTGGTGTTGCAGTTTATTTGTAATCTCACTGCGACCAGCGTCCCAAATGAATTTTTGCATCACATAGTCACAATTTCTCAAGATGTTTGGGAGAATGGACTTGTCATGTAGTCAAATCACTGTAGGAAGGATAAGGATATTCTCCCATCACTATCAGACAGTTCTCAGTGGTCTGGTATCCACTTCTTCTCAATGTGATCTCAGGAAAAGTCTAATTTTTTCTTAATTCCTCCTCCATGGACCTCATCCCTTGAGCTAGAGAGGCACAGAGCTGCCTACTATGGAGTAGAAATATTAAACAAGGCTGTAAGAAAGTGTTGGAAGCAAAGCAAGAGGTAAGATTTATTTAAGTAATGGAACTGAATTATTCTACAAGCCTTTAAAAAGGTTTCAAAGCTTTTCAAACCTTGCATTTCAAAAGCCACATGTTTTGAGAACATGTGTGTTCTCTTGTCTCTGCAAAGATAAACGCTGAGTTATCTATCTGGCTTTCTTTTTTTAGGTGACAGCTTCTATTTTAAAACTAATAGCAAAGACAGAGAAAGCATTTGCCAGGCCTTTGGTGTAAGCTGGAAGTTCTTAGTTCATAACAAATTTGAAGTTTTGTGAGAATATATCGTTTTGTGAGAATATATCCTTTTGTGATAATATATCCTTGTGCTTCTTAGCTTCTTAGTTGTCTTAAAGACTCTACCAAGATGAGCAAGTGACTTTGCGGACCCAGCTTAATGGCTGGTCATGTTTAGTACATTCAGGTCTAAAGTAACCAGTATGACATACATCTCTCACTGCAAGAAACCACAGTTTTCTCACAAAGGAAAAAAAAAATGAGAGCTATTCTGGAAGATTTCAGTTTGACTTGAAAAATTGTAGAAGCAAAGGACAGAAAGTATATGTCACATATTCTTACTGCCTAGTAACTAGATGTATGTTCATGAAGAAAACAAGGAAAAAGATTTTGAAATCATGAAGCAGGGAAGCCATACTTATCTGATTTCTCTCAAACAGAATGCCAAGATTCAAATTTCTCATTCTACTATAATAACTTTTGACTGTGTAGCTATTTCTCCTAAATCAGATTTCACAGCTGAAGGAGTATTTTAAGCAGAGAAGCACTAGCAATAGTGAGACATTCACAGAATGCAACACAGATACCATCCCATACAAAGGATAACTATGACACCATTATTGTCTTGAAATACAAACTTATATCCCTGATGGTGGATTCATTAATCTGACATTACACACCATGCATCCATGCCACAGCCTTCCTGCAGTCATGCAGGAAAAACCCTCACATTTGTGTTCTGTAAGTCAGTTCTCTCAGTGCATAAAGTGTAGAGCATAGTCTGCATGCCTGTAATAAACTCACAATTTACTTTCCATGTAGGTTTATGGGTACTCAGATTCTTCTACTGTCACTTCATCTTCCGCTAGAAAAGGCATGCTATCGGAAGAAATATTGGTCAGTCATTTCCAACAGGAAAGGCAAACAACAGACCTGGCATTTTGTTATTCATCTCTAGACATATCCTCATCAAAAAGGTCACATTTTCTACAGAAAATACTGTAGTGTCATTTTGTTGCCATGGGATAATTCATGCTCAAAGGCCTCCTGTTATTTTAGGCTCTTGCCTTAATCCTTTAAAGTTCAGCATCAACATCATACACCACCCTTCATCATCATCACCATCACAGACACTAGTTTAGCACTGGAAACAGAAATCAGTAGAGGCTTGGAGGGTAAGTTCAAATAAGCATTCAAAAGCTCAATTGTTTATCAATATAATTTACATTTTTAGAGTAGACTGGAAATCCTTTAAAAGTAAACTGCATTGTAAGTTTAGTCCATGACATGCAGAGGACCCTAAGAATAAGACCCTTACCATAATAAACATATATACCTTAAGACATAACATTTTTACTTTTTTTCATTCCTTTAATTGACAATTTCTAATCAGTAGTGTCTGTCTTAAATAGAAAATTATTGATGTTTAGAGGCAGAATTTGGAACAGAACTAGTAAGGACAGACAAAGTGATGTGTTGCTAGAACACTGAAAACAAGGTCCACAAGCGTCAATCTGTGGGGTCATTCTTGCACAGCTCCTACTCACTTGTTGTGTTACGGGAATCTCTGAGTAAGAATAGACAAACACCAGCTCAGTGAAACTCAGCTCTGACTCCTTCCCCAATCTACTATACCAGTTATCCATTTCCCATTCCATTTGGAGTATGCACTTTGAGGACTAGATATAGCATAAGTTGATTTGAAGGGTAGATGGTTAAGAACTAGGACAGTGTTCAAATTTGACTGTCTAGCTGGAGAAAGTCTATGTGCAGTCCATCAGCACGCTCCTTCTCAGACAGAGAGAGAGCATGCTGATAGACTGCACATGTGTACAGTTTGCTTGCTCTTATACTTGTCTGTTACTGCAGACGAGCATAAGAGCAAGCAAACTGTACACATAAATCTGCAGCTTATTAAAAAGGAAAACATACACTGTCCTTGGCATTATCTTTCCATGTTGCCAACTACAGGGTAAAAAAGTATTTTTCCCACCTCCTGAAGACTCCAGCTGAAGACTCCAGACTTCTCTCACAAAAATGTATCTTCATGGAGAATTTTTACTCAAATGCGTAATATTTATAACAACAGTTGTAATGCAAACTTCTGAGCAAACTTCCCAGAATCTCAGTGTGAAAAATTGACAGATAATTTTGCTTAGTTTTTTAAACTATTACAATACTGATTGATGTACAAGCAGAAAGGCCTGGACAGGAAATCACTACATTGCACTAAAAGATGAAAATCAGAGGATAGTGAGCCATGGAGAAGGGTTCATTAAGAAGTTAGATGAAGGTTCATTGAAGATATAAAAACAAAATGTGCAGGTTTTTATTTATAGATCCTAGAGAACTGGCATTGCAAAAGTTTTTCGCTTTGGTTTTGCACAGCAGCACTTACACAAAAGTCATAATGTGGCAGCCTCATTGCATTAGCCAGCTAGTGAGTGTTACTGCTTCTGAAATGTCTGGCTGTGCAAAATCATTCTGAATCAGAGGTAGCAAAGGAGTGGCCTTTTCCTCCCCCTTCTTCAAGGATCTGCCAAGCATGTCAGATTGTTCATGTTAAATTATGCTGGATGGCATTGAGATGTGCACTGCTGTCATCTAATGGCTGAGATGCAGCTGTCAAATCCATTGCACTGTGAGCCTCCTGCAGCAATCCAACACAAGTCCAAAACAGGAACAGACCTTTATCTGCTAATTCACAACTAGTTCAAACCTGACAAATAAAGAATGTGCATGATAATTAGAGAAGAATAATAATCTTATCAACTCCAACAACTTCTGCTTGCCTGCAGACAAACTAGTTTTTTAAATCTCATTGCCAAACTCATTTGTAGCACAAAGTGCAATGGTTCTGTTGCAATGGTCAGCAGCTTATTTGGCTATAAATTTTAAACCTTCACATCAGGCAGAAAGAGGAGAATTACTGAAAATTAAAAGAATATCTATAAAATCAAAATATTTGTCTGTATATCTGTACTTTGAATTGTGCCATGGCTTTAGCAATTTAACTCAAATTAAAAACTGAGACTCAGCAATAATTAAGCTTGTACCTTTTACATATTTATTGTCCTTAATGACCTCTCTATTTACTTAGCAAACAATCTTAAGTTTTCCTGTCGTTCAGTCCGTGCTAGGAAAACACTAATCTTTCCCAGGTTTTAGCTTTCTCAGTTCCCCTGCACCATGGTTTGACCTGCAGGCAAATGAAGCCATTCAAATATTTGCTTATCTTGTCATCTGTTCTCATCAGACCTTGCAATTCCTGTCATGCCCCACATGTCAGTTTAAAGCATAACGTCATTAATACCTCCAGTGCACTAATGGATGCTTCACACATGAACGCATTAATGAAATGTGTTATTGTTTTCCCTCACAGGACATTAACAATCTCGCTCACGCTGAGCCTCTGAAGCCCTGCAGAGCTGCTGAAAACCACTAGCTATCAAATGAACCCTCAGTTACGCCTCAGTAACTTTAAGTTCAAGTTTATCACTGAAGTGTCACTAATGTGAGGAGAAGATACAAGCCTCTAAGGTCTTTTGGGCCCAGCTTCAATTACCTTAAAGAGTAACAGGAGGCAATAGCTGCAAGGGAAAAATACACCATCATATAAATGAAATGCTGTCAAGACAATAGGAAAGATCTGGGTGACAATGTGGTAATTTGTTTCTTGTTTCTACCCTTTGTCTCTGGACTGGTGGCTTGGATAATGAGCACAGGATTGCTTTTCTAGCGAATTTAAACAGAAGTAGTCTCATTTCCTGATAGAGATTTTAAATATAAAAGGCAATAAAAATTTCTTACACAAACCATATTTAAAATTGCTTTTGAGTATCTTTAAGAATTATTTCCAGAGGAGCTGTGAAATGGCCACCGCAGGTTATGCAGCTTTTACATACAGGTTAGTTAAAGAAGACTGCTAGTCTTCTGTTAGTCTGTAGTTGCTAGAGCACTTTGACAGCAGAAATACAGTGGTGGCATTTTCAAATCAGGAATAATTTCACTACCTTTTCTATAGGTCAAAGGAAAACAAAAGTCAAGGGTTTTCCTGCATTCATATCCACTATAAGGATCAGCTTCTGATCTTGCATTAGAAGATTTTGGTTTTTTCGCAAAGCCAGTGGATGAAGTATGGTTAGACTTAAAAATCAGAAATCAGAGTAGCTGGTAACTTTAAATTTTCCTCTATGTAATAAATATTTTCATGTAAAGTTCTGAACAGTATAAATACAGAAAAGTCTGGAATTTTATCTTATCTTTTAGGTATGAAATCAGGAAGTTCTCCTAAACTGTAGTCAACCTTTGGGTCTCACTTTATTCACAAGTAGTGATGCTCCTATATAGAGAATACGAGCACAGCTAGGAGAGAGGCCTTGCTAGGAACAGGCAGTAGAGATCCTCAGCTGTAGGGGAAATAAATAAGTAAATCCTGGAAAGGCCATTCCTGGCTTGTTCTACTTTAGCACCTCCTTCCTGTGAACTCCCCTGAAAGCTCCATTTTTCGTCATTAGTCCAAGACATGAGATGAATCTCACAGCCCTTCAACAAAGGAAGTTTCTGATGAGTAGTCCGCAAGGTCAGGAAGGTCAGCCACCCCTATATAAGTTTATTGCCTATTAACCTCTTAAGGTAATCCCAGAATGCCTTCACACAGTTATAGCATAAATCCCATACACATTCTGTATATTGTACCAGATAAGTCTCACAGAACTAAAACATAAACTGGGAGAATGAGTCCTGTAATCAAAACTATCAAAGTACTCCAGGAAATCAGGAACTTTTACTGCCACAAATATACAATTGTCTTCTCTAGACTCAAGTGGACTGCCAAGAAATGTTTCACTCTTCGCAGGGTACCAACAAATAGTTGGTTTCTTGTTTCTAAAATTCAGACAAATGGAAATATTATTACAGAATTTCTTATATTTACAATCCAGAAGCAGTTCTGATACTCATCACTCTGATACTTGCTCACACAAGTCTTCTTCCATAAAACATTTTCTTTTCTCCAGCATATATTTCCATAAAAAGCATGGTAAAATTAGTGTCAGGATATGAGAGTTTTTTCTTCACTGTGGATTTATTAGTGTTATCATGTCTTCCTTCTTAGGATCTCACAAATCAGTAATGGATCACAACGTCTCTGGCACAGAGATCACAGACTGTCTGCAGCATCTTTTCTTTTTTATTGTCCTTAGCTAATCAATATGTCGCATAAATCTGTGACAAGCTAATGCTATTACATGGCATACTGGACTTCATTTCTGAACATTTCAAACCAAGAATTTTTCATTACCTACCCATTTCTTCCTCTTAATTTGCTAATGGGAAAACTTTGGGATGCTGGAGTGAAGAAATTTTATCCCATGTGCTACTGAACAAGCTAAAATAAGGTATGGACAACAGCCAGCAAGGATTTCCTAATGATTTCCCTCTTTTTTTTAATGTGTACTCATATACACCAAAGGGAAATGCTCTAGCACCAGAAATTCTGATTGCTAACTAATGGAAAGGATTAATTGCTTGCCATTTGGAAATGTTGTGCAGCATAAAGTACATGGTCACATGCTTCGCATGTAGTTATGAGTACACTACAGATCAGCAAAGAACCATTACTTAGATAACATGCACAGTAGTAAATTAAAGGACCAGGGAATATTTCTGTAGAAATCCAGTTATTTCTAATTCTAGGGTTTTTAATGGCCCTTGTTGCTCTCCTAAAAAATTTCCAAGTGCAGCTCAGGTGTTGAGAAGGACTCTTGCCCATGCTAATTGACAGTTTAAGAGCAAACTTTGTGTTTCAGATGTCCATTTAAAATAATTTGGACATAGGCTACTTTGTGTCAGTGTTAAGAAAGCCCTAATCTCATTTAGCCAACTTGAATAGATTACAGCCTTCAATGTCACTCCAGATATATAGTTTATATATATGTAATGATGTATACACAACACACACATACACATTTCCATATGCAATTGTTACTGAACTCCTACTTACTGACTACACATTTCTGTAAAGGAGAATAAATACATGGAATATTAAGGGGTGTTCAGATACTGTGTGTTAAGATAAGGTTTGCCATTTGCCATATCAAATGGAGGGGAAAGTTTATCTACCTATGTCTACATTAAAAGGGAACTAATGCATTTACAATGACAGTGTTAAAACACTGATGAAGTGGTCCAAGAGGTGATGGATACCCCAACCCTCAGAATATGCAGGATCAGGTTAGATGGGGCTCTGAGGAACCTGGTCTAGTGGTAAGTGTCCCCTCCTATGCCAGGGAGGTTGGAGTAGATGACCTTTAAAGGCCACTTTCAACCTGAAATATTCTATGATTTGGTGATTCCATTTATATTGGATCTTAACAAAGTTGAAGTTAATTTGGAAATTCTTGAAAATAAACAAACTAATTAATTAATTAATTAATTAATTAAAAGTTGCTTTTGCAATGCACCTTCATAAGCTGAGGGGTCTGCATCTGCACGATCTTTCTCATTATTATTTATACATGCCTTGTTGCTGCCCTTGGGACTCTTTCCCACTGCAAGAGAAACTAGGAAGACACTGTGGTAGGAAAACAGATAATGAAAAATATTTTGTTGGTAATCAGTATTTCAAGAAATGAAAGGCTGTATACAGTAGAGAACTGGATAACTTTAGACTACAGAAGTGTTTAGAATGCTCAGCCCTGGGCTGCACTGAACTAGCACCCCTCTCTGTTGCATGCTGTCTAGATGTATACATGAAGACTGCTTAAAAGTGACTTTATCATAGCTGCTGAGGTATTAATTCATTTACCTTTTCATTTTGAAACAAAATCTAGTGCAAGGTATAAAATGTGAACAATGCTATTATGCATATAAAAAAACTAACCTCAAATTTTTTTAGTTAAGAGTTATCTTTACTCTTTGCTTAGTATTTTCTTTCCACAGTCTAGGAACAGATGTTGCCTTTTCCTTCTTTCCCCATCAAAGCGTGGAAAAAGCATCTCCCCGGGCTGAGGAGGTCTGCCCGTTTGGTAGTGCCTGCTTGAAACTATTAGGTCTCCCTATCTTTAGCTAGAGAAGCACCTAGTGAACATTTTCATTAGAGCAATGCTCACATACACCATGTTAATTCAGGAAACTATCTTTTATCAGTTAGCATTGGAGTGTATTACCCAATAAATATATGCATACATACATACATAAATATATATGAATGTATGTGTATGTGTGTGTTTGCATGCATGCAGAAAAGTAGCCAAAAGTTCCCAAGCAACACATTTCTAGAAGTGTTCAGGTGTCTAAAGAATCAATGCCAGCTGGGCCTGTAGGTTATATTAAAACACTTCCCATTATATACTTAGAAAAAATTTTGAAATGTTTGCAGACACCTAGTTCTCCAAAGCTATAGGTAATATGAAAATACAGAGGTGGAGGGAAACTTAGCCCATAGGGAGAAAAAAGACTTCTGCTACAGAGAAGAGCAGTGCCAGTTCCTACTGGTCATGCCTGGATTGCTTGTAGTAAGCAGTCCTTGTAGCAGCTGGCATCACAGCATGCCTCCTGTCCATGTGGCAGCCTGCTCTGAAGAGTCTCCCTGTACACTACATCATCAAACAGGCACACACAGTTTCATGGACTTTACAGAATTCCTTCTGGCTATACTTCAAGCAATGCTTTCAGACTTATTTTCAGTGTGGGCATGTCCTGGTTTAATGCCTGCTTGCAATTAAATACCCTTTAGCCTCTTACCCATGCACACTCTCCAAGGCAATACAGAGGAGAATCATGAAAAGGTAAAAACTGTGGCTTATGAGAAGAACAGTTTATTAATTGAAAGAAAGTAAAATAATAATAATTAAATGTAAAAGAAATAGAGGACTAAAACCCAAGAGAAACCAGCTGCTCAGCAGCTGCTGACTGATGCCCAGCCCGTCCCTCAGCAGCAGTAAGTACCTCCTGGCCACTCCCCTGAGTTCATGTACATGGTATGGAACATCCCTTTGGCCACTTTGGGTCAGCAGTCCTAGTACTGCTCCCTCCTGGCTTCTTGTGCTCCTGCTGGCTGGCAGAGCATGGGAAACGGGACAGTCCTTGACTTAGGGTAAGTACTTTTCAGCAGCAACTAAAATATCTGTGGGTTGCCAGCAACACAGAGACAGCCAACATGTGTGTGACTAGATACCTCAGAGTTTGGTGTGTATGGCTGGCACATTAAGATCCAATGAGTTGTAAGTCTTCACTTTCACTGAATAATTTGTTGAAGAAGCATAGGCATAGAAATAGAAAGTACTAACTGTTAGGGACAGAAAGGAAGAGAGAAGATGCAGATCTCAGGGCAATCATGTAGAGTAAATAGTGTTACTTTCACTATGACCTCTAAGCAAACCCATGCTGTTATAGTATCCCATACTCTTGCTTCTATCTCATCCCTGATTGAGGTCATATTGACAAATATGCAGCAGAATCACAAGACTTCTAGGATATAGCTCAGAAGCCCAACAGGAAGCAAGTCACAGATTATATGATCTAGCTTATGGCGTCATCTCAATGAGTAAGGCCATTGGAGGGTTATGCTTTTCTTATTCTTAACTGGCCTATCCATGTAATTTCGGAGTTTTTAATATATTTTCATCATCCCTCAAATTTCTAATCTCAAAATACAAAGGGTTATTAAAGAAATTTACTGCTGAGGACATGGACTAAGTCCATCCTTTACAGCATTATTCCACTATGATTTAAATCTAGAGTATGTCTACAAGGAGCATTTGTGGATGACATCAAATACTGTATAGATAATACAGTTGGTGCACATGAAAGCACAGCCTGTTTTCAAGAATAATGAAATTTATACAATACTTCTAACTAAGGAAGCTAGTTAAGTGTTTTCAGGAATAACTATCAACAGGTAGATAATATCTAAAAAGCTTCTTGTTTTCTAAAGACTGACAGACATTTAAGAGGAAGTTTCCTATCGAATCTAATATTATTTTTCAAAAATAAATGTTAATAACTTCTTTGCCAAAATGCATTAAAAGCTTTCACAGATGTTATCACACTGAAATATCGGACATAAATTCTTGTTGGGGCTTAGGAATTTTCCCTTTTGTTTCTTTCTGTCATGGAGTTTTGTCCCATCTGTGACTAAGAAACAATAACGACTGGTATTTAGGAGAGACAAAAGAAGCTGCCAAGCACAAGGGAGGAGGGCACCTGGCTGCACTTCTCTCATCTGAGGGGTTTCTCTTGGAGCAGCAGAGATACCTGGAGGTTTGGGCTGGAGGAAGGGGTTGGGTGCAGCTCCTAGCTCTCTTCCCTGGGCTTCGGAGGGGGAGACAGGCTGTGTTTGCTCTGGGGAGAATTCAGCACCTCTGTGGAGTTCCATATCCTGCTTTCTTCTACCATAAGTGGAGCTCTTCTTGTAAGAGACGCCTTTGCACTGGGACGTTATTAATACAGTACCTCACTGAAAAAGGAACTTTCATCAGGTGCCTCAGGGAAAGCCCCAGGAGCCTGAGCCCCTTCCCCCTCCAAGGGAGCCTCTCCCGGCTGCGTCTGGGAGCCGGGCTGCCACTACCCAACCACGCCGTTCCTCTGCCACAGCTCCGGCTTTTTGCCACACCGTAGCTTTGCACCCCTGCCGGCCGGGACACCCCGTGGTTCCAGCTACAGCTGCAGAGTGTCTGCTGCCTGTTGCTTGCTGCCCCAGGTGAGCCCACGCTGGCGTTCCAGCCGCTGCTCCGAGGTTCCTGCTGGGGCCCGTTTTTGCCAGCCCGGCCGCCATGGCGGCGTGAGGGAGCCTCGGCCGGGCCGCGCACGGCGCCCCCTGCAGGCGCGGGGGAATCACCGCCCCCGCCCGGCCCGCCGGGAGCCAGCAGCGCCCCCTGCCGGCCGCCACCGGAACCGCACCCAAGCGCTCAAAGAGCGGGAAGAGACTTCCCCGGGATTTCTGCTCGCTAGTTGTGCCAGCAGTGCCGCTGTTCGCTTGCCTGCTTATGCAGACACACACTAGTACACACACTAGTACACACATGCTAGCAAAGAACTGGTATCCCTTTTCCCATATCTTTGCCCGAAAGCCCCTAAATTTCAAAGCTATAATAATCTGGAGGAAGGGAGTCATACTCTCCATTCCAAGGGAGGTTACTTTCAAATCAAGAAAATTCCACCCTGGTTCTCTAATGTAATCAGAAAATTTAAGTACTTTCCAGTACTGAAACTGATTTCTGAAAACAACTTTCAAGAGTGGTAACGTACCAATGACGTCTCTTTGTGAATAAAAGTAATTAATTTGATCCAGTTTTACTTGCCTTTCACTTTCTACAACTGTTTGTAGTGAACTAGATTCTGACCCTAAGATAAGGCATTGATAAAACAACTTTTCTTTCTTTGAAAGCAACTTACTTTCTTGTGCTAATAATTGCACAAGAATCATCTGCTATAGAAGCCCCAAAGTCATGGAGTCAGGATCACAAGTTATACTACACCACATGGAAAAACAAACTACATGGATGCAGTGAACCATAACCAAGAAATACACTGTGTTTCTAAATAGTGTACTGTATAGTACAGATTTTGAAAAACACTGTAAAAAATTACAACTGACCATCAGTCATCATTCATCATGAATGAATAAAACATTCCCTAGTTCAGACTAGTGTTTTTTTGAATGGAGAAATTATTGCATTTAGATTTTGGATAGATTTTGGAGTAGCTGCCAATCACAAATATAACAATTTGCTGGTGCATATGTGTCTGGGTACACAGACATTCTTCAGGTAAGTGTAAGCTGAGTCACCATAAATCACTATCTTTTCTCATGATAGTGGAAAATAATGAACAAATAACACCACCTGAACCTTAACAAATTTCATCCTAGATTTGCCCCTCCAACAGACTGTGCATCACTTATGTTGAATTGGAGACCAACTGACCTTGTTATTATTGCCTTCAACATAGTCATATTTAATCATATCACCAAATCCAAAATTCATTTAGAAGTACTGCAAAATTGAATATTTATCACCTAAGAAATCAGAATCACCATTTTCAAGAACAATAGAAACTGAAAAATCTGTGACATCCACACACCTATACTTACCTGAAAATGCATTTTTATTACTAGCTTAGTGATATCCATTTTAAAAAAGATGGTCAACAGCACAAGAGAAATATTTATGTTCCTTGGTTCCTCATGTACACTTAAATTGTTAGAGGTAATTTCTTATAGAATATGTATGGATTACTTAAGGGAATATCACACTGCAAGAATCTGGTAGCACATGGAAAGACTTAAATTAGACTTCTTTATATCAATTGACTTTACATGTATAAAAGTGAACTCTCAATGAGGCTATCTGGGCTTCTGGAAAAAAATCTCAATTTTCTCTACTTCTAACCTACCTCACTTTAGGTGTATTTAGGTGTATTTAGGTGTATTTAGGTGTATTGCTTTTCCTTTGGCCTCTGGAGCCAAGCAGGCTGATCATTACACCTTTGTGAAGATGAAACATTTCAGCCATGCACAATAGACACCAATTCTGATTAAATCCACACCAAGTACCCCGAACTTGGAAATCCCTTTCCAAAATATCCCTTTTATCTCTGTCTTGGATTTAAACAAAACAGTTTGGTGGACTCTGTGGGCCTTGCCTAAAACTCACAGAGGAAGAGTATTTATAGGAAGTAGAACCATGTCACACAAAAAGATCAGGAAAAACCCAAGAAGAATAATGTTTCCAAAACATCTGATTTTCCCAGATGCATTATTTGGTCTGACACATTACTTCTAACTACAGTCTCCTGCCAACAAATAGGACAACTGGTAAAAATTAGGTCATAATCTAATTTCATGCAAGACTTTGGAATCTAAGTATGCACAAGGTCCCTCTTGGTGATGTCATCTGGATAGTAATAGCTGACATGACATGAGAGCTTGGAGAGCATATATGAATGGCCCATGCAAAATTTTCACAAACTGTTTGCCAAAAGCCTGGTAACAGTGTGAGGCATGTAGCAAGGTTTGCATGAGACTACCATCTGCCAAAATTAAACACTATAACCAGGGGAATAGCAGAAGACTTTTAAGAAAGAAGAATGAGCTTGAAGGGAAGGGTGAGATTTTAGCAGCAACTGAGGGAAAGACCTTGGTAACAGAGCAGCCATTCAGAGCTGGTTTGACACAGCTAGATGTCATCTCACCACTGTTGTGACCTTTGCCTGGACCTGATGAAGCAGCTTCACTCCAGAAGTGTAGCTTGCTCTGCTTAGAGGGTTGATTGGGCCTCCCACCTCAACAAGACCTATGTGACCTAGTAGAGAGATATCTCACCACGGTGTGGTCAGCAGGCTGTGGAAGGTTACATGGATGCAGACTGAGCTGCAGCACCTGCACGTCTCCCAGAAGGGATGGTGAAGTAAAAGTACCTGTTCAAGAATGTGGGTGAGCCTAGTGATCCACAGATTCTCTGACAATGGTATTAGGGCTTTGGAAAATTACTGTTTCTGAGGATTAAAAACACATGTTGAGAAAGTTGTAAAAATTTTTTAGGTATCTAAAGATAGTATTCTGTTGTATTGTTGATATTGACCTTGATTACTTGATAATTACATGTTGATACCGAAACAACAACTATTATCTGATTTAAACAAGAATTGAGCAATGACAACTCATGACAATATTTATTGCCTTCAGATGATACCTGTAAGCCCTCCATTCTGGAAAGTCAAAAAAGCTTAAAGACAATAGTTTCTTGGATTCCTTTTGAAACAAGGAATCTTTTCTTCTCCCCTCCTCTTTTGCTATAGGCCAGTTAAGTCTGAAATCGAAGTAGTCCCACAACTAAACAAATGCTTCTCCCTTGACAAAGAGCTTATTTCATACCCCTCTCCTTCTGTTCTAAAAAGACTAAGTCTAAAGTCTAAAAGACTGTTCTAAAAATGGAGATTTTCAGGAGCTCTATCCCAGTACATAACCATTTTGCTGGACCAATTTTTTCCTTTCATTTAAGTCAATTTCCTAGAAAGAACCTCAGTGAAACCTGCCCATTTAAACACTACCTGTGGGCTTGACAGAGCTACAAACAGGCGCAATTATGACACTGAGGAATCTATAGTTACTCTTCCAAACAACTACACTTAATTACAGAGCATAGGCCAGAATTTAGGCATGGCGTATCTTTCTTAAAATCACCACAGAATATAGATAGGCTAATTAGCCCCTAAGTTATTCAATTCTAAACTTGTTCAGTGAAAGCAAAATGTTTTGTGCTAATGAGCAGTTTCTTTATAAAGACCAAACCAGTCTTTTCTTACACTTAATTTAATAAGAATATTGTTCATCAGCAAGTCTATCAGAACAGCACAGCCCTGTGGGTAATTACCTTATCGGTTTACTAAAACAACATCCATCAGTTCCTTTCATCTGTTTTTCCCAGTTAAAAATGGGTAAGACAGAAATCTAATCTAATCTATATTTTACCCCATCAATTCTAGGACAATGATTCTGCTATGATCATCTTTACTAGCTTCCATGTCTATCACATGCCATCTCGTTCATCACTTTAGATCAGCATTATGCAGTCTTGCATAATCTTTCCAGAAAGTTTTATAATTAAGAGATTCTTAATGATAGCTTTATCATATCTTTATTTTTAGTAGAACAATTGTGATTACCATTGGACAGCATTTCAGACCCAGGAAACAAAATGGTAGAACATTACATTTCTTGAGGTTTTTGTTGAAAAATTGAAAGGCCTTGATCATTTATGCTAGGAGCATATGAGGAGTATTTCTATTCATCTTATTTGTTGCTAAAAAATGGGACCTATTTTGACCATGCCAAGCATTCTCCAGCTGCATGCCTATTACCTGTTTGGTTTGACACTGGCCCAATGCCAGGCACCCATGAGAGTCATTCGTTCACCCTCCGCTGCCTCAGCTGAGTAAAGGAAGGGGGGAAATAATTAATGAAGGTTTCATGAGTGAGGTAAGAACCAAGAGAAATATTTCAAGGGCTAAACAGGCTCAACACTAAGTTGCAAAGTGAAATTTATTACTATCAGAGTCAGAGGAAGAAAATTATAGATAAAATACCTTGTAATACCTTCTCCCTCCCAGCCCCTCCCTCTGTCCCGCAGACAGAGCAGGGGGACAGGGTATGGGGGTTTGGGTCAGTTCATCACCAACACTTTCTTCCGCTGCTCTGGGAGAGACACCCTTCCCCTGTGAGACCATGGGTCCCTCCCACAGCAGACAGTTCTCTGTGAGCTTCCCAGGCGTGGGTCCACTCTCACAAGCAGCAGCCACACCACACCTGCTGCAGTGTGACTCCCTCCCATGGGCATGCAGTCCTCCCAGAACTGCGGGGACATGGGTCTCTCTTTCCATGGGGTGCCCTCCAAGGACAGGCTGCTCCAGCCTGGAAGCAGGGCCCTCTCTCTCAACCAGCCCTCCCACTGGATCTCAGCCCCCTCCAGACATCCACCCACTCCAGCCTGGGCACCTTCCCCACAGGCTGGGTGGATCTCTGCATCCCCTGTGGGCTGTGGGTGGATCTCTGCATCCCCCATGGACCCCCAAGGGCTGCAAGGGCACAGCTGCTTCACCATGATCTCACCACAGAGGAATCTCAGCTTCAGAGGCCTGCAAAAGAATCTCAGCTCCGGTGCCTGGAGCACCTCCTTCCCTCTTTCTCTACTGGTTGGTGTCTCCATGTTGTTTCCCTCACATGTTCTCTTCTCTGACTAGGAACAAAAACCCTGTGACTTTGTTTTGATTTTTTTCTTAAATGTGTCATCTTAAATGTGTCATGACAGAGACCAGCCTCTCTCATTGGCCCAGTTTTGGCCAGCAGCATGTCCATCTTCAGAGCTGTCAGCCACTGGCTCTGCTGGACATGGAGGAAGCTTCCAGGAGCTTTTCACAGGAGCCACCTTTGTGGCTGCCCTGCTGCCAAAAACCAGGCCGTGTCAAACCTGTGTAGTAAGATTTTCTGGCAGGCCAAGAATTTCTGAGTACATAAATTCAGGACTAGTTTTTAATCTAAAGATTAAGTTGGATATGTTGACAAGAAATAACTGATTTTGGGAGAGAATTACTTATTTTTATAGAAACGGAAATGTGAAGCACAAAATGAGGTAGCAGCAAGCATTGAAGATATCTACTTGGTGACCCAAAAGTGTTGGTCCTTAGTACAGAAACCTTAGGTAAAAGAAAGATTCTTGTTTAGCTCAGTAGGCTCATTCAGGGGAATTGTCAGTATCAATTCTGGAAAAGAACTTCAAGAACGGACAGCTTTCTAGCTGAAATGAAAGACGCACAACCTTTTACTTCCTAAGATTTCAGCTAGCTTCCCATTGTAATATAAAGAAAGACATTACGGGTGTTTTGTGGTTTGATAGAATAACTAAAATCTTCTGTTACAGAAATCTTCACAGGAGTAAGATCTATTTCAGTTCTGATGATGTGATAGGGCTATAGAGCTCTTGTTTGAAATTTAAAAAATCTCTCAGTTACAAATGAGCGATAAACAGAACTTCCTATATTTTTTAAACATGAAAAAGGGTTGGACTTCTATCTTTATAGACTTCAAGTCAACAGGTTCATTAGAGAAAACCAGCTGCTAAAAATAAATTAAACATGTGATTAAAAACAGTCAGAAAAAAAACCCCAAAACCACACCAAAAACACAAAACCCTTCCCACTTTGCTGAGATGGAAGGAAAAATTCAAACACAAAAAACTAATCACGTAATCTTTCTCATCATAAATGTAAATAATGCTTTATAGACCAACACATTGGTCTATAAAGTAGATGAAAGATAATGGATCTAACGTAATCTAGAGTAGGTAAATACAGTTAGATAGGGATTGCAAAACTCTGAATTCAAGACCAAAGTTAAGCAGTTTTTGAGAATTCAGTGCCAACAAACCCATGTGGTACAGCCTCAGAAAACTTAAAGCAACACAATTAATCTATATGCAATATATAAGCAATGTGCCTCCAAGACTAAGTCAGAAATGTTTATGCAAACATCCTGTACAACCATCAGTTTTCCCCACTTTGAAGCCATGAGTTAATAAAACAAACTACCTCATAGTTTGTTACCTTAAATAGAAACCTCTGATTTTGATAACATTTCTGCAGCTGTGCACATTTTGGGAATGAGGAGAATACCAGGTACACGCAATACCATGCACAGTTTTATATATCTGTAACAAACAAATTGAAGACAAACATTAACCAGACTACTTAAAATGTTGGAAATAACAGCTCCTATAAATGAAGTCAATGGAGAAAGGAAAAAAACCTGTTTACTTTTGAAGTATTCATAACATTATAAATGAGCAGAGATAGTGATTCTCAAGCAGATATGAAACACTAACAAGAACTTACAAGTTGTCACAGATTTCTACTATATGAAACGGATCCTTATCCTGAAGGACACCTAACCTTCCCTACAAAAAAAGAAAGAAAGCCCATTGCTGTACTTGGGGGATTCCCAAAGGGAACTGGAGCACTTCTAGGCTGAACACAAAGTGAAGAAACTGGGAAGTCTGAGCCTGGAGAAGAGAAGATTACATGGAGATCATAGTAAGCTTCCAGTGTCTGAAGGAGGCCTACAGGGAAGCCAGAGAGAAGGACTCTTCATCAAGAACTGTAGAGACGGGACAAGGGGAAAAGGTGTCGAGCTGGGAGAGGAGAAATTTAGATGTGGTATATAGAAGAAATTCTTTATTGTGAGGCTGGTGAGGCATTGCAGTAAGTTGCCCAGAGAAGTTGTGGATACTCCATCCCTGGAAGCATTCAGGCCAGGTTGGATGGGGATTTGGCAGCCTGGTGTATTGGTGTGTGCCCTTGACCACAGAAGGGGGATTGTAGTTAGATGATGTTTAAGGTCCTTTCCAGCCCAAAGCATTTCATTATTCTAAATCCAGACAGAGGTCGCATGTATCTGCATTTCAGTTCCGTCCTTTTTGCAGGAGAGATGATGCAAGCAATGCTTTTCTCTGGAGCCAGTCACAAAATCCCAAAAGAAAACATTATCTTCCTGTATCCCATATTTTGGCTGTACAACAGATTTATGATGCTTGACTTACCGAATTTTAAAGCAAATTTTGTCTGTTTCTCTCTAACATTCTAGAGAATTAAAATTCATATTTATGATACAAACTGATCATTTCATAACACTTTTATTAATATTTCCACACTCTGAAGTTCTCAAGTTGAAAGGGGAATTAGTTGTAAGTATTTATTTACACTGCTGAAACTATTCTCATCTAGTTGTTTATATAGCAGCAATTTTTATATATGACAACCTCCCAATGAATCAGCAGTGCTAAATCTAGAACCCACTGAAAATATTTCAGGTCAATTTATGATAAGTTTTCCAGAATCTGATGCACATTCAAATACAGCACATTAAATGTTCTATAGGTTTATGGTTTATGCTCAATGATGAGTGTGCATTGAAACATATACTGAAGAATCAGATTATGTTTATAGATAACCAAATGGATGTAAGAAAAACACAGTGAGATTACACTACCTGCAATGGAAAATTAGGGGATGGTGGAAAATGGGAGTAAAGTGTGAAGTAGCAAATGGTGGAACAAATGAGGACAGTAAGGTGTTGAAAATTAATTAATGATTGAAGTATCTTGAAGAGGAAAACTACTGTATAATTAGCAGGTACCATCATTAATCAATTTAAGTTTCTTTTTTTTCAAGTAGTCTGTTATATTGAAAGATTTCCTTACATGTTATGGAAGGATGTATTACCTTCAGCATTTCTTCGAGCTGAAGGGCTTGTCAACTTACTGACTATTAGGGACATGAATTTCAAATGCAGAAGCTCTGTAATAGCTCTTATGTTCAAACATAAGGAAGCTACAACAAAGCCATTATGAAAAACAAAACAGTCTAGTGAGATATCCATGGATTTTGTGCACACAAAAATCCCATTAAAAGAACCTTCAAGTATGTCAGTACAAGTCAAATATATTAATGGATTGGATAAGAATAAAGCAATTGAATATTGTCAAGTATGAAAAGGCATAGACACTACAGAAGGAGAGCAGTGAAGATTTTGACCAAGTGTTTCCACCTACAATATCAAATCTGTCAAGGGAATGGTGTTGCAAACAACTCACATTTCAAAGTTATTATGACAGATCATCCATTGCTCTGTTAAGGCCTGATTTGTTACTCTTTCTGTTATTTTCTTGTAGTTGTCATCAGATATCATACTATTACACATTTTCTGGAAGGTTACTCTTCTCTGTACATAGAGAAATTAAAGTAACAAGAGAAGCAGCCGCAAGCTGATCTCAATTAAATGTGTATCTATGCAAAGGAGTCTAGGATTATTTACCACACCAAAGATATGATTCACAGTTAAAAGTAAATCAAGGCTTTCAAATGCAAACAGTTTTTCAACTAGAAAGAATTACTGTTTTCAAACATTACTTAATATTTTCTTTCATATTTGAAAGAGATTATCCACCAACATGGAATTTCTGCTCCAATGACTGCCCCAGTGTTCTGCTGTCACTGATTGCAACACTGACCTGTTTGCTAAAAGATGAATCAGAAAATTTACCTCATGCCCAGCAGGTCTTTTTCTCTTTTGTTCTTTTATTTATTTATTTATTTATTGGGTCTTGCCTTTTAACACAATTCTGAACCACTGAATACTGGCACCATTGTTTGAGTGAGCTTAAGGTGTGATACTCTATGCCTTAGTTATCAGATATTTCTAAATCCAGGTCAACAGACATGTTTACATTTGATCCAAAAGGCTAAATCCCTCTCTCTTCAACCAAAAGATTTGAGCAAGAAAGCGACAAAGAAGGATTAACTTGGCAAGGGTACATAAAGCTTATTCTTTTACCTGATGTACCTGAAATCTCTGTCACTTAGCAATCTCTTTTTAAAAACAATAGTATATAAAAATAAACACAAAAAACCTCCTCAGCTCTGCAACTCTCATACTTATGCAGAAAAGAATTGCACACATCAGCCTGAGCTTTGTCTATCACAAAAGCTTTCAGATGCTTATTGCCACAAAATAAACTTTTCTTCTTGTAAACAGGGACAAAAAGGCCATAAAAATGTTGGACAATTTGATGTCAAATCAATAGTTATACAGCTGTTTGGCTAGACTTGTATATTTCTTTTTCATGACAAAAAGAAGGATAGTCAGTAGAATCAGTCACTAGGATTAAATGACATTGCCATATTCTTACAAGGAAAAAATATTTGCTATCATATTCTATCGTTTGCTGTCTAAAAGTTGCTGCCCTTCTCTAGTGTGAAAGATATTCTGTACGTCCTGTCAGTTATGAGCCTACTTCAAGAGTGGCTTAGGTCCTTACCATATATTCTCTTAATTGAAGAATTATTTATTCAGAACCAAAACAAGTGAAGAAGAAAAATAAGCTGACTTAAGTTTCATTGACTTCCTATTCATTTATTTAGTACTATAGCTAGCTTGATTTTACTGGTGTTAGTCGTTGTTCAGTGCTGGTCCTTTTTAATCTACAGGATAGAAAGAAGGTCTAGTTTTTGTCATATCTATAAAATTATAAAACTCTTAGTGGAGGGTTCTCAATTCTTTTCAAATTCTTATTCCACAATCATCATAAAGCTCATTTGTAAGCATAAGCAATTTCTCTTTGATGGTGTACTTACCACTTGATTAATTGCAAACTAACGTATCTCAAGCCAAAACTGAAGTCTCTGCAACAATAATCCATTCACTGTCCATTTATAAACTGTGAGGAATTTGAGTGATTTCTCACATACTCTTAATTTAAAGTACTAGTTTGAGTTTTGACTCAGCATGTCTTTCTGCTGAAAAGATACCAAAACCAAGTAACATAATTAAAACATAAAAGAAATCAAGAAGGAGCATTTCTCTATCAATAATAAAGAACACTCTACTGGATCACATGAAAGGTCCTTTTTGGCTAAGTGTCTGTTTCCAGTAGCATCCAATAGTAAATTTCTTTCTAAAAGGGTGAACTCTAGGCTTCAGCAAGGGAGAAGTGACAAACACATCCAGAGAGAACTTTTCTTAAATGTATCTTGTAACAGAACAAGTAAGCGTGGTGGTTAATCCCAGCCAATACACAAATATACAGACAGCTGCCGGCTCACTCACCTCTCTATTAGGATGAAGAGAAAATAGGAGAAAGAAAATAAAATCTGTTGGGTTTGTTCAGACCATAGACGGGGTGCCTTCTATAGAGTACAGAATAGAATACAAGGCTTGCTTGTTGTTGAGAAGCAATGACAGCTCGGCTGTCACCAGCTCACTTGCCCAGCTCCTTCTGAGGTTGGTCCTCCATTCACTTGGGTTGCTCCTACTGTACCACTTCCTACAACATACAACTCAAACAATCAGTTCAATATGTACAAATGGTTTGGTTAATTGTATATCCATTACAATCTGCACCCCTTTTCCCTTTGGACCAGGTGATAGGGTTACCTTTGCAACAACATCCACACACTGCACTTGTGCCAGCATGAATCCTCCATGGGTTGCAGTTCCTCTGAGGGTGTGCCTGCTCCAGCATGGGTTTATTCATGAGCCATAGTCCCTTCAGGGGTTTTTGACCTTGTTCATAGTTGACTCCATCCATATCTGGTATAGCAGCACATGAATGGAAGCATTGCCAGGGTCATAGACCAGCCCAGGCACACGGGAATATGTTGCTACCAAAATGGCCTGGCAAAGTAAGATGATAAGCAGAATATCAAACAGCAAAAACCAAAAACAGTCATCAGCAAGCCACAGGCTCCACTATACAGTAAAGTAAATGAGCATCATGGGAAGCATTAGAGCCTGCCAATAAACAGCTAAGCAGTTATAACAGCTATAAATTCAAACGACAATCAGTCTGATGTTATCTTGCACCTCTTAAGCCCCATTGTGCAACAAAAAATCCTGTGGTGGGTAGGGCAAATACCTACACATCCAGCCAGTCACTCCCTTATCCTTTGGAAAGAGGAGAAAACAGAACAGAGAAAATAATATTCATGGATTAAAACAGCCAGTTTAATAGGGGAGTAAAAATTACGTGTGGAAGCAGAACAGTTTCATTGTTTCCCATGGGCCAGAAGATGTTTAGCCGCCTCCTGCAAAGCAGAGCCTTAGCAAATCATAACATACAAAGATTAACTGGGGAAATACAAGCCAAAACAACAAATGTTCCTAATCCCTCCTTCTATCCTTTTATTGCTTTCATTCCTTTCATTGCTGCCTGTGATGTTATATGGCCTAAACCATCCCTTTGGTCTTTTGGGGTCAGCTCTCCTGCCAGCTTCGAGCCTAGGTCCAACCTTGAGAGGGGAAGGTGAGAGAAGAAAGTGAGAAAAAGGGAAGACCATGATGCTGGGCAAAGAATACTCAGCAACAGCCAAAATATGAGTTGTTGGCAACAGTGTTTCAGTAACAAATTCAAAATAGCATCATACAGCCTGTTATTAAAAAAAAAAAGATACATAGATATATATATAAAACCCCAACCCACACCCAAAAACAAACAAAAAGAAGCCCTCTCTCTCAAATAGACACAGTACAGTAGGCATGAAATCTTACATTTATATAGTTCACTTCCTTAGTTCCAATAGCTTTTATCTTAAGGTCTTCCTGAGGTTATGGCATTAAGCATTTGATTGGACACAGTCTGCTATTACTAGAATACATGGCCCTCCTCTGTACTTGCTCAAACTGGTCCATGTCCTTCCTGTGTTGTAGACCTCAGAGCTGGAGCCAGTGTTCCAGGTGCGGCCTCGGCAGAGCAGAGCAGAGGGTCAGAATCCCCTCCCTGGCCCTGCTGCCCACGCTGCTTTGGATGCAGCCCAGGACACGTTTGGCTTTCCAGGCTGCAAGTACTCATTGCTGGGTCATGTCCAGCCTCTCATCCACCTGCACCCCCAAGTCCTTCTCAGAAAAATCTGTTCATGCCACAGCCTGTGATGGAACTGGGGGTTGCCCCGACCCAGGTGCAGCACCTTGCTCTTGGTCTTGAAGAACCTCATGTGATTCCCATGGTCCCACTCCTTCAACTTGACCATGCCCTTCTGGGTGGTTTCCCATCCTTCAGGAGTGTCTATGGCATCACTCAGCTTCATGTCATTTGCAAACTTGCTAGAGGTACATTTGCTCCCTTTCCTTATGTCATTGTTTAAGTCATCCAATGGCACTGTTTCCGACATGTATGTCTGAGGGACACCACTTGACACTGATGTTAATAAGGACACAGAGCCACTGGCCACTTCCCTCTGGGGAACCAACTGAATTCAACCAACTCCTCATCCACCAAAGACTCCACACATCAAATCATCTCTCCAGTCTAGAGAGAGGGGTGTTGTGGGGAGCCAGATCAAAGGCCTTACATAAAATCCAGGTAGGCGGCGTTCACAGTCCTTCCTTTGTCCATGAATGTAATTATTCCATACCAATGATCTGAATGTCCTGAAGGGCATTTTGATCACCCAAAACCTCTTCAAGTTCATCCCTATGCCCATGGCAGACTAGCAATGGTCAGTAGTCCAAGGGCCTTACCAGGAAGCCTCCTGGTGATGTCCTTAACCCTGGCCCCAGGTTCACACAGCATACTGGATTCCATTCCAATTTTAAGGCAGTCACCTACAACTATATCCTGTCTTTTTTGTTGCTGTGGAAATGGGTGCAATAGGAGGTGTAGGTCTTTCAGACACTGGTAACACCTCCAATGGAGTTGGGTCTTCATCCATTCTCATCATCCACTGACTGTCCTTCCATGTACAGACCCTCTTATCTATTGTCTCCATTCACTCAGTACTAGCCACTTCACAACATACATTCTGCAGAATATAAGAAAACAATCATAAAGTTACATTTTCTTTTTTGATACAAGCATAGAGATTTGAAGAAAAAATAGTTGGAAACCAGACAAATCTTCTTTTGTCCAGGCTCACACTAAGATTTGTATTTTAATTCTTTAAAATTTCTAGCTCTCCTTGATGTTCCCAAATCCCTATTTTGACCTTCTGCCCTACTGCCTTCTCTCTGCTGGGGGGACAACAGACAATCCAGTTGATTTTGTTTTGTTTCCTGGTGGCTAGCTCTGTCTCGGAGAGTTAGGGTGTTGCTGTTCCACAAGTGAAAAAACGTGCTTCATCTCTATTGGAAAGGTTCTGTCTGGGAAATTACACAGGGAAGGGGAAGAGAAAAGGGAAGATGAAGGACAAAGGACTACATGACTTTAGGTACCCCTCAAAAATCAATACACAGATCAATCCTTCCTACCACATAATAAGATCTGCATCCATAGCAATGTGAATCAAAAAGAGAATCACAGAAAACTATCAAATAATTTTGTAAAATTAATTTTGAATTTTCCATGTTGGATTTTCCATTTTCCATGCAGTAAGAGATCACACACAAGTATGACTTTACATATTTTTCATCGTGTATAGAAGTAATGACTCTGATATATACTGTACTTCTTTCCCTCTACAACTTTCACTTCAGTTCTCCTTTTTTTGTTGCAAGAAAAAGGAAGACTGCATTATGCTTATTATAATTCTATCTCTTGCTTACAATTACAGCAAATTTTTCTAGGTAAATTTTTTTTTCTCATGCTTCTCTCTACTTAAGGCTATATTGAATTTATTTCAATTTATTATCAGAAATTACTCAACCATTTCCATCAACCATTGATGAAAAAGCCATCAAAAAAAAAAGTGAAATCATCCATTTGTATCAGGTGGTTTGTTTAACAGTACTAGCCACTTCACAACACACATTCTGCAGAATATAAGAAAACAATCATAAAGTTACATTTTCTTTTTTGATACAAGTATAGAGATTTGAAGAAAAAATAGTTGGAAACCAGACAAATCTTCTTTTGTCCAGGCTCACACTAAGATTTGTATTTTAATTCTTTAAAATTTCTATCTTTCCTTGACGTTCCCAAATCCCTTCAGATAGCAACTTGGCATTCTGTACTTATTGACGTGAGACTCTCATGAAAAAAATTATCAGAGATAATACTATGCATCTTGCAATATCTTCCTGTAAAACCAAAAGAGATCTAAGTCTTCTGCCACACAGAGCTATATCTAGGATGAGAAGATTAAGCCTACATTTGGTTGTTCTATCTTCTGCAACAGTTTTTCAAAAAATGTTTTACTCTTTGCCCAGAGTGAGGGGTCAGTTACAAGAATTTGAGGTTTCAACATGCCCACGGTTTCTAGGTAACACACTCTAGTGATTCAAGTAACACCGTATCTCTAGCTACTTATGTCAACAACATAAGCAATAAAATGTAAGAATTTCTTCTTGTGTAAGATGAATCTAAGGCTGACATGTGAACAATGAGTATTACAGGCTCTTTGGCCCAGTCAGGTTCCCTTGATCACCTGAAACAATGGAAGAAAAAAGATTAACCAAATATAACTACAACACCCAGACCACTGCTCCAGAAGTTGAAGTGGCTCACAACATATACTTGCATTCTAAGCAAGGTTTAAAAATCATGTTTTCTTCTAGACAAATGGTGCTCACCACTGAGCAGGGCTTACTACTCAGAATAATTTATTTCAAGCAATTTATTTTAGCTCTTATACTTCCCCATTATACATTTTACATGTTTCCGACATATAGTAGAGACCAGCTCCACAACCCATATGCTTCTGCCTCCTCACTGCTGGGCATTCAGCTGTCTCTAATTGAAGGAAATAAAGTTTTAATTAAGAAACTCTTAGATTAAGCAGCTGTTTGGTGAGCTTGACTGATATGGACCCAGCCTCACCAATACCTGATTTACCCAGACAGCAGGAAAAACAACTTGGATGGAGGCACACAGCCTAGGGCTTTCTCAAAATAAACAGAGTTTTGCAATACAGGCAGTGGTTCCTGTTCTATACTTTATTAACCAGTAAAGTTTCACATTGAAACCATGAATAGTGGGGGGGGATGGCAGGAACGGGGACACACGCTGAAAAAAAGAAGCAGTTAAAAACAAATTATAAATGAAGTTTAGACTTTCTTAGACTTTCAACATTCCAGTTAAAGTTGTCTTGCAACAATTTTCAAAGTGCTAGAGGAGCTTTATCTTTTTGCATGAGCTCAAAAAAAAAAAAAAATCCATTAGACCAAATACGGAAGAATTATTTGTCTGCAGAGTTAAGTGACCAAAGAGGAAGTTCTCTTTTTCAAGTGTTTAAACTGTACCTACTCATAGTACCTTGCCAAAAGATTATTTTCCATAGCTCAAGTATATGTATATGCATGTATTGTGGAAATGTTCCTGAATCATGAACGGAAAAGCACTTAAAACAGCAGGCCCAAGATTACCACAGAAAAAAAGGAATAGCAAACATCTGATGTCAATATTTCAGAGAATCATAGAATAGTTTGGGTTAGAAGGACTTTAAAGTTTGTCTACTGCCAACCCCTCTTCCATGGACAGGCACATTTTCCACTAGATCAGGAGGCCCAAAATTCTGTCCAGCCTGGCCTTGGACACTTCTGGGTCACCCACAAATTCCCTGGACAACCTGAAATAGTGTCTCAGCACCACATTACAAAAAACTCCTTTATCTGATCTTAGTCAACTCACTTTCTGTTTGAAGCCATTCCCCTTGTTCTATGATTACATGCCCTTGTAAAAAAGTCCATCTCCAGCTCTCTTGTAGCCCCTCTTTAGATGTTGAAAGGCTGCTGTAAGACCTACCTGGAGCCTTTTGTTTTCCTGACTGAAGGGTCGCAACTCTTTCAGCCCATCTTCACAGGGGAGGTGCTCCAGCTCTTTGATCATCTTCATGGCTCTCCTCTGGACTTTCTCAATGTCCTTCCTGTGATGCACACCTTAGAGCTGATGCAGCACTGCAGGTGGGGTCTCACCAGCGGAGAGCAGAGGAACCAAATCCCTTCCCTTGCCCTGATGGTCTCACTGCTTTGGATACAGCCCGGGACACAACTGATTCTCTGGGATACCAGCTCATATCCAGCCTCTCATCCACCAGCACTTCCAAGGCATTTTCATCAAGACTGCCCTAAATTCATTCTCTGCCCAGCCTGTATTTGTGCTTGGGATTTTCCTAGACCTTTACACCTGACCTTGTCGATCTTCATGAGGTTCACACAAGCCCATCTCTCAGACCTCTCTCAGTCCCTCCAGATAGCATCCTTTCCCTCCAGTGTGTCAACCATACCACACAGCTTGCTGCTCGGGCGCACTCCATCCCTCTGTCCGTGTTGCTGACAGAGCTGTTAAACACCACTGGCCCCAACACCCACCCTTGAGGACACCAGTCATCCCTGGTCACAGGTCTCCACTTGAGCCATTGATTGAAATTCTCTGAGCGTGGCCATCCAGTCAATTCCATATCCACTGAGTAGCACATTTCCTGCTAGTTAAAAAAGGATGAAAAAAAATCACCAGAGTAGATTTCTAGCCATTTTTGGCAAACAGCTACATGTTATAGACTCTGGAGAGTACTCTGGAGACGGTGTAATAACCACAATTTGTCATGTTTCTCCAAATTAGTTCTCTAACTGGTAGTCATTGGCTTGCTAGGAGAAAAACCTTTCAGGCATTCTTAGTCTCTTATTTACTAAGTTTTGAGGGGATAAGCCAAGTGAATTTAACAATCTTTTAGACATTATCTAATAGATCTTGCTGATTTCAGCACTCAAAAATAGTTGCTCAACTATTACCTGTCATAACCCTCTTTCCCTAGGTGCAATCAGTTGTTTCAAGTCTGGATTGAATTCTAAATTTGGAATTTAAGCTATTAGAGTTCTTAGGTAGGAAGCTCACTTGCAAGACAACCCTTCAGCTTTGCCATACTTGAGGAATTACTAACACCAGAGTTTGAAATGGAATTTCAGTGACATATGAGAAGACACAGTTGGTAGGACTCACAGATTCAAAAAACTACTTTCTTACCTCCTCCAGATCAACCTTCATCTGTCACTGGAACACACTGAAAGTAACTGCTGAACTCTAAGAACCTGCAAGAAAGCAACTGGAGAATGACCAGTGAGTGAGTCAGTCGAAATATGGGGATTACCCTTCTGGGGGTGCTCCTTGGTTAACATTTGCCTGATGGAGTCTCACTTATCTGTTAGGACAGCAAATTCTACTCTGTCAGTTTAATCATTTTGGAGTACTGGTAACACAAGGGTTAAGCCTATTCTTGCAGGCTAATTGAAATTAGCACCACAATGCCCTATAGTAACTGTTCACTTGTGAAGATTCTGTAAAAGTCACATGGATATTTGTCTTCCTAAAACAACTTTCATAATCAATTCTTCAAATACGCTGCCAATTAGGGTATTTTTATTTATACAGGGATGAAGATCTCTTCATTTACAAAAACTATATTTGGCAATAGTCCACATTTCAATTGTACCACAATAAAAAGCAACATTTACATCAATTGAAAAGAAGTGGTTCAGCCATCTATTTTAATATATATATTTAAACCTAATTAGCCTATTAAGTCAACCTGATTATGTCTTTTTAAATGCCTGCTTTTCTTATTTGCTAAAAGTAAGCTTTTAAACACAAAATATACTAAGCAGCATTTCATCTGAATCCTATCAAACAAAGTTATTGAGGCATGAGTTCTATATAACCAGTGAAGCAGAAGGCCATGCTATTACATGGATAAATGCTCCAGAGTTACTGAAGCAACACAAAAACAATCATACCAACATGGCTTTTGAAACCTCATAAGCAACTCATTTTGGATAAATGTTTGTGTGGGTGTGTCTATATATATTAATAGGCATGCACACACACACATACATATATATGCCACTTGACATCAAATCTCCATGAGAGATACAGCTAGACTAGATTTAAAATAATGCTATCTCATTCAACTCCTCCCAAAAACCACAGGGAAAAAAAGAAACAGAAATCAAAGCTTTCTATGAGACCTAAAAAAAAAAAAAAAAAAAAAAAAATTCCTTTCTCCTTATGGTTTACGTTCAGGCAAAGTAACAATTCACAACCCACTTTGCCTCTGGAAGCACCATCCCCTCGCAGTAGCTTCAGCACCCACCATCTTACAAACTCCTCATGGGGTCCAACGGGTCTGTAATGTAACTTCTATACAGTTACCCTCTATGTTGGGATTAGATGCTACCTTTACACGGTCAGGCTTATACACAAGTTTGTATGGTGTTTCAGCACTTGGTGCCCAGGGTGACTGGAGAGGTCCATTGGGTACTTAAGCCTGAATGCCCCAGCTCCTAGTCCCCAGCAGCTGCAGCCACCAACACATCCTTCAGAGAGATAGATTATGTCAGATCTGGGCCTCTTCCAGAGAGTGGACATGAAACAATCTTGAAATTCTCTGTTGTAAAAAAAAACCCAAAACTTATGTAAACCAATGGGAGTATATATAGAATTGTACAGAAGAGTCCTATAGAAGGGCCGTGCCCTGCTCCCCCTCAGGGTGTGCAGGAGCTCAAGGCAGCACCAACACCTAATGTGCAGCAAGGACACATGCTACACAAAGGCTGGCTGAGCACAAAGTGTTGTCCTTTATGCAATTCACCCAGTGCTGCAGAAGAGCATGCTTGGAGTCTACAGCCCTGACATCCTCCCAGAAATAGGTGCTGTTGGAGGCAGTCCACATAAACAGCACTCTCTCTAGGCCTCCCACTTTGGTTTCTGTTCTCATCTCTCCCCAAGCCACTGAGCCTATTCCCTTCCAGTAATTATTAAATTATTTCATTAATTACACTGATTTCCTCTCCATATTCACCACAGTCTCATTGGTCTGCAACAGAGCAATGTAGGCTCTCTCTTCTCCCACAGAAAGCACCAAGCTCTCCACAGCCACAGGTAGTTAGCCTAGACCTTATTGGCAGGTGCTGTGAGAGCAGTGGTGGGCTAGTTTGCACCTCAGCCCACAGCCTCCACAGTAAAGGCAAAAACTCCTGTAGCATCGGGTCAGCGTCTTTGTTCCAGGGTCAGAGGTTCACCACTTAATGAGTCATTTTTTCTGTGTTTGCAAGTGTTTTCCTTTGCACACAGTAAGGCTAGCATGGAGCTTATTTGTTTCCAACTGCAAACATTTGTTCATTACCCTAGGCTGATCAGCAGGGTAAAGAACCAACATTTCTGCATCGATGAAATGGAGCAATGAATAAATAAATACCTTGGGACTAGCCAGTCTTAACATTTACAGCTGTTTTAGTTGAATTGAGTTAATTGTAAATTAATGCATGCCTCTACACTACCAAAAACTCTAATCAGGATATTTGCAAAGTGAATGTCTCCTACTTCTTACATTTTTATTATTTGCTTACTTAAAATTAACATAGTCAGGCTAGCAAGATACACATATAAAGAGATCCTGAGAAGAAGAAATCTCTTAAGCCCACAAGACAGTCTAGGACACAAAACACAGCACACATCCTTCATTCTGTAAAACGTCAGTCAGAGGAAGTAGAATGGGTTTTTTCCCCTCCATTTAAAGTTATAATGAAATGCTTGTCACTACAGAAAATTGCCATAAGCAATCTTTTTTTTTATAGTAATAGTAACCTAAAAGACAAATGAAAGAAATCAAAGAATGAAATTCATCCAACTATTTTTACAAGGCAGCAGCTGGCACCCATAGTCACAGAAGTATCTGCTGCATCACAGACTCCAACAAGAGAACAGTCAAACCAATCTATAGCAAAAGCCCAGTGTAGTGGGGGTGGGAAGGGGGGTGGGAAGGTGGTGTAAGATTCTTGAATGTGAAGTTTTAGCCTTGGGGGAGTTTTCACAAGCAAGTAATAAACAGCTCAGAAAGGCTGTTTTAATGAAAACAGAACTGAATTTAACTAGCACAGGGCAAATGTTCTGCTATACAAACCCATGTCTGGACTTGATGTGTTTCTAAAGTGGGGGGTTTGAGTGTCAGCTTTTGCAGCATGAGCCAAACCTGAGGTATAAAATAGTTTTGTGTTGGACATTGCTGCCCTCCAGTGACAACACAGAAGATGCAGCTGGGGAAGAGATCTTTTGCTGCACAAGGTTTCTTTGCTCTTGGGGTAAGTGATCTTCTGATCATTGAACTATGACAGAATTTAATAAGACTGAAATCCTACTTAACCTTAGCCTTAAAATATCGTTTGATTAAACAAAGTATTTGAATGTAAATAAATACATATTTCTGCAAACAAAATGTGTAATGCAATGCAATTACAATCAGCAACAGTTCTGTGTGTCAGTAAAATTATGCACGACAAGCATTTCAGAAAAGCTGAAAGCAAGAAAGCTATATTACATGACAATTAGTTAAATAACAAATGGGTCTAATTGAGGTATGAAACTTCTTATAGACGTGACAGTCCCCACTACTGGGGACTTTCACAATAAACATTTTCAGACTTTTCCACAAAAAAGCAGTGTAAATCATAAATGTGTATCATTGCCTTCATTCCACAAATTGTCCAGCATTTTGGTGAGAATAAGTGACTGCTTTAATGTTTGCTAAAAATTAACCTGTATTTTTTTACAAGAAGTGTGTTATATGATAGACAAGTTGTTCGATAGTCCTTAATATTGTAGTTCCAAATTTTCAATATTTTGTGACTTATTTTCTCTTTATTTAGCTTATAAATTTGCATTCTGATGGGACCTTGTCCGTATTGCAAAAAAAAAGTGAAAATCATGGCCTTTGATGCAGTTTCTTGAGGCAAAATCTTAAACATATGTTTCACCAGGAAAAAAGTGTGTTCCTTATGGGCAACATGATCAGAGCACCAGGCCTTGCAGATCATTCAGTCATGAGGACACATATTTTTTTGATTTTGCAAACTTGTCTTCTGTAGCTAGATTCAGTAAAATTCTCTTCTGAATCAGATTAATAGTTAAAAAAAAAAAAAAACATGCTCATGCACTTTTTATCTTTCAGTTTTCCAACAGTTTTTGGATTCTTATGCACTTGTGCTCTGACAAGCACGACACATTCCTTTTTTTTGGGTTACTCCGGGACTACAATACTTCAGATGAATGCAGCAAACTATTTCCTCTGTCATTAGTAAACCTTTTAGTTCTGCAATGAACCTGGCAGAACAGTGTGCTAAATACTAAACCGCTATCTAACTTATACTCAATCTCTGGGACACTCTAGGTTCTTGCACTGCACTTTTTTACTTCACCAATAAGTTGTGGTCTGAAAAGAAGTAGTGACAAAAACACATTACCTGAAATATCCCTACCTGAATTTCCCTACCTGAAATACCTCAGAGGAAGTGTCTACCACCTAGGCTGCTTTTTAGTAACATGGCAAAGAAACTATCATGATTATCTGAGAAAATTTTCTGTGACAGTCTGGGAGTGTCAGGAGACAAAGTCCTTGCATTGTTAAACAGAAGGGATGGATGCTTGCAAAAAAACAGCTATGGGTGAAAGAAAATCAGAAAATATGAATGGGTATGGAAAGTACGAAAAGAGGATAGTGAATATGGGATGGACAGACAAGTAGAGACACAGGACAAAGTAAAAGATCGTTTCCCATTCTTATATGAAAATAAGAGCAAGAAAACTTCAGAACTTGGGGAAAAACAGAAAGATTTTCCATATGCTGTGCAAACAGTCTTTTGATCTTCAAATATTTGCTTATATTTTTTTCAATAAATTACTTTCCTTAAAAAGAAAATATTTTAAATTCTTGATATATAAAGTACTCAATTGGCTAAATCCCAAGTCTCAAATTTAAGGTAAAAGTAAGGAAAAGATGGAATCTAACAAACTATTATGACTTTAAAAAATGTTTATAGAACTCATCTTTAAAGAAAAAGATTAAGGTTAAACCTTCTTATACATCTTTCATTTAAAAATATAAGCATGTCCATGCTTCACTGGATAGGCTTTAAGGCTAGCTTCAAATGTATTCTTTGGAAGTACAATTTTACTACTTTTATTCAACAAAATCCTATCACTAACTAATCACCAAAGATATTTCAGACTTCAAAGCACTTATTTGTTTCATTCACTTTAAGTGTCATATTTATTCTGAACTCACTTAAAACCTTGATTTGCCATCATGCTCTCTGAGAAAGCAACTACACACAGGCTGCATGACTTCTACCCACCCTAGCACCTCATTATTTGTAAATACACTGAGAGAGGGAAAAAAAAAAGAGAGATGAAAAGACACAAGACTTTCTTTAGCAGGAAAAATCTCCAAAACTATCCATTATGCACATAAAATGATCTGTGTATCTTCCCCACTTAAGAAGGAGATTTTATGTCCATCACAGCACTTTGATGTTACAATTATTCACGTTCTTTTTCAAAAAGCACAGCTATTCTGTGAGAACTGTAATGCTCAAATGGTCCATTGATTCTATAGAAAAGACACTATTGCTCCTTAGGACCACCTTGCAATGTAAATTATCCATGTAAATCTTGAGAAAAATTCATTCTGAGGCACTTCTATACTCAAAAGTCGATACACATTCTCAGGTAAATACAGAATGGGATACAAAAATTGTTACAGTAGCCTTGCCAGGGTCTAGAAACCTCCCTCGTGGGTCCCCCTGATGGGGAGACCCCTAAAAAGTTCTGTGCCAGGAATGAGAGAAGGACAGGACTCTTGGTTTTTTGGTCTTCAGATTATTTTTTATTTTTCTCTTATCAAAAGTTGAGCACACTGTATACATGCCAGACTTAACATACAAAGAGAAGGCACCAAAAGTCACAAGACACACTGGTTTCAAGGTCTTTTAAAGCTATTTAGTCCGATTAACTCTTAGAACATATTTTATTTCTACCTTTCTACCAATAACTAATTATTTGTCTGTCCACACAATATCTGCTTTGTGGTTCTTTCTAACCAATCACTCTGTGCTACCAACACTGCAGAAAATGGAGTAGATGAAGAACAAGAAGGAGATCAGACAACACCCAAAATCCTCCATCCTGTCTTCTACCTACCCCCATACTGAAAACCCAAACCTCTAAGTTTTTCACCCTGTGATAAACCACACTACTATCTATTTCACACACTCATAGATTCCAATTCATCCCAAAGTCTTGGCAGCTCTCTCCATGGACGAAGGTTAAAAGCAGTGTTCTCCTGGGGATCAAGACTTCTCAGGACAGGCAGAGAAACATTCCCTGTGCCCTGGGTTCCAATACCTGGAGACCTGGTTGAGTCACCAACCCTGAAAGAATTTAAATGACAAGTAGATGTGGCACTTACACATGGTTTAATGATGCCACTGCTGGGTTAATTGTTGAACTGATGACCTTTAGGATCTTTTCCAACCTCAATGATTTTGTGATTCTATATGCAAAGTAGCCCACAACACTTTGCAATGAAATACTAAAAATTCTCTGGTTTTCAAAAGTAAAAGTAGTTGCCAGTACATGTTTAGCAAGACACAACCTTGGATATAGAGCAGACGTACACTGAGAAAGAAAGATGACAGGATGACTGATGCCACCCTTATCTTTTATGAAAAACAATACAGAAAGGCTTCTGTGATCCAGGATTTTAAGTTTTTTAAAGGAAAGACAGTAGTCATTGTTTCACATGCATGTATACATGCAGTATATATACAAATATGTGTGCATGTTGGTATATCAACAAAAAGAAGAGTATATATTCTAATGTTTATGTTTATACAGGTATGTGTAAGTATATAGCTACCTAAAAGTGATCTTCCAGAATTGGAACATTGTTATACAAACTAAGTTTACTAGTCACTGCTTAGCCTTACACTACCACTTGTGTTTGGTCACTTCTGATGACTTGGAAACAAACGTGGAAAAAGCATATATATTCTTGTGCATTTGCAGAAATCTCTTAGTAGAATTTACTTCATCTATACAGCTTTGGTTCAGATTCCCATCAGTTTGATCAAGTACAATGAATAATTGCAACAGCTGGCAAGGGCTGTGTATGGTTCAGCTAGGATTCTTGTGGTCCAGAACTCAGCTATGGAAAAGTTTAATATTACAGCTCTGACAGTGCCAGAACAATGTCTTCAGTTTAGCATAAACACTAGCAGAAGTATTTTGGAAAATATCAACTACTTCACAAACTGGTACTATAATTCACAGTTTGTTGTTTAGATTAATCTAAAACATTTCACTCAATAAATAGCTTCTATTTTTATTTTCATCACTTACACACATAGTTTCATCCAGTACCATCTGCTCTCACAGACCTGGTTTGGGTTAGACATTTTTCACAGTTAATTTGCTTCCTTATCTTAGAATGTGCATCTATTGAGAATATAAATGTTAAGTGAGTTTGTTTTGTGGAACCATTGCAAATCTCAGGCACTTTAACTTACTCAACTGACAAAGATAACTTTGATAAATTTACTGCAAAATTCCTGAAGATTTTCTCCAACTAAGCCAACTATATTTATCTCTCTAAAAATATGTTTGTGACATGAAAAGAACAATACCCTAAAAGCTACAAAAAGGAAACACTCCACAGGAATGGATACAGACTGAAGTGGAAAGCTACTTTCAGGAAAAACAAACATGAGACAGTCAGCGTTGTGTACTAAATATAGTCCCTGTCTTTTTCTCCTGTATCTTACATTTTGTCATTGATCATAAGCACTCATAGAGTATTTTTTTCATTTTTTTAAGGACTACATCCTTGATTCTGTCTTTGATTTGTCTCCTATTTTTAAGTAAGATTTTTTTTAAATAACTTTTTCAAAATGAAAACAATAGCAAGTTCTTAGAAAATCTGTGATTATTGGCAAAAAGTAACAGAAAAGTTTAAATAGAAAACTACCAGGTGTGTATTTTTTCTTGCAGTAAGACCAGCTTTTGTTGTTGCACACTTAATTTTCCTTGGTTTACACCACTAGCTGCGAACTAGAATTCCCTGCTGACTACGTCAGTAAAGATATAGCCCCCAATGGAAGATTATAAAAATAGTTCCTGGTTATACACTGATAACATCAGGTGTTAAATATGTCTAAATATTTCCATTTCAACAATAATTTTTAATTTGTGGAAGCAATAAAGGAAGAAAAACCGTATTTTAATTCTTACTGCTTTTGGTGAAGAACAGGTTACAAAAATAAAAGGGAAAAATACCTGAAGAGGAAATCAAATATGATGTTTTGAGTTCTAAAAGAAAGGAATTTGGGTTTTGAAAAGGGCATTTTGACAGTGACACACCCCTCATCCCCATCCTTCCAGGGCTTCCAAATCCAATCATTAGTGAAGTCACATGTGAGCTTAGAAGAACAGGATTTGGTTACCCAATGGACTCGGTCTTGGAGGTCTTTTCTAACTTACATGATTCTGTGATTCCGTGGTAACATTTAAATGGGCCAATTTTACCTGATGCAGCTTTTAATTTGTATTTTGGGGCATTTTTGTCTTTGATATACGTCCCCCTAAGTATTTTTTGCTTGATGCCTAGAGTCTTACACAAAGCATATTTGCAAGAGGCTTGTTATTTTGGGCTACTTATCTTCTTTTCTTTCTTACTTTACCAATATCACATCTTAGTGGTTAGGGACAGCATGGCTAATGCATCTCTGTAAAGAAGTACAGCAAGATTTGAGAATCACAGCGAGAGACATCTCTCAGCTCAAAGCTAATGACTGTTCATTGAGGCTAAAAATTTGGAGGCAGTCAGATACTGCTGTTTGGTTGCATCACTCTTGCACGCAACCGGCTGCAGAAGTTGGTGAACAACAACAACATTAAGCTGCCAGGTCAGATGTTATGCTGGACTGCTATTCATATGTACTGATAAGAAAACAGACTGAAGAAAAATGGCTACTAAAGCATATTTTATTATACAGTAATTTGCAATACAGGAAAAGTGTCAGTTTTGAACATATATATATACAAACTTACAGTAAATGATCAGTAGTTTCAAGGAGGGACAAGCTGCACTAAATCCAGTTTTAGTTGTATAAAATTTTAAAAAACTTTTCATAATTTAGAATTATTTATAGAATATACAGACTTTTACTGAAAGATGAACACACAACGGGTACAATTTCTTCCTCATACTAGTTTAAAAACAGATTCACATTTTACATACTTCCTTTTATATTCAGTAGGAAACTTCCACAGCTTGATTTTATTTGTTACTCAGCCACTTCATGATTAATTTTGTATTAGTCCAGCTATCTGAAGCCACAACTCAAGGAGCAGAATTGCAGAGAAAGGACTTCTTTGAACACACTCAGTAACACTTTACATATTGAGTCACATTTTCTTTTACAGGAAGTTTCCTCAAAATAAGAAATAGTTTTAAAAAATTAATAATGACAAATATTGGCATTACTAGTCCTAAAGATACCAATAAGAAAGGATTAGGACTGATAGTAATACAGTGGAAGATAAATAATGAAATAACTGGCACTCTAAAAAGCTTCTGTAATCCATAAGTAGCCCAGACAGCGTTAGAGAATTACACACTGTATCAAGTCTGGCAGAGGTAGTGGTAAAGGCCACTGGCACTGTACATGAGATATTAGTCCATTTTTACAATTATCTAACACAACATCTTGAAAATATGTTTGTTTATAATATAATGAAGTACCATGAATATATTATTCTCTTTGGTTTATGAATCAGGGATCGTTGACTGTTATATTTTTATCTAAAATGCTACCCTACCATTGCTGTATAGCAGTTGATAGGGGAAAAAATAGAAAACCTCTTTAAAAGGATATATATGTGGATTGCCTGCACTAGCACAGAACTTACTACTTTATTTGGAGATCAGCATGTATGCACAGCTGAACGATGTTCATTGAAGGAGTGGCCTATAGATATTCTCCTTAAACTACATTTTAGCATCTTGTAATGATTTATAACTGTAATTTTTTTTTTCCTAAGAGAGGATTTTCTAGTCAATACAGAAGTAGTTACACAGAAAAATACTTAAGCCATGTAAGGCTATAACAGAACTTAGAAGCTGAAGTTTGTCTTATTTAGCCAGTAATATATTCTAAACAGGCACAAAGTAGTTACAAGAACTTACATGATGAAAACATTTTTGGAGTGTGTCATAGGAATTATTGCCTCAGAAATGCATAATAAATTACAATTCAAAAGGGTCAAAAATTCAGGATAAAATAATCTTTCCATGTCAACTGAATAAAAATAATTATTTATTTACAGATCATGAGGAAAAACATAAAAGAAGTTTCCTTTTCAAATAAATATAGGTATTAAGGGAACACTTTCACTAACTAAAAAAATAAATTTGTGTGATTAAATGAACATTTCTTATGTACTAAATAAAACCATAAAAACATTCAAAGGACAATAGTGCAACCATGTCAGAGCATAAAGTTGATGTTTGCCATTTTACCTTTTAGGCTGAAGACAAGGTAACCTTTTAAAGTAAAACAACAGAAAAAATTATGCATTCATTATTTCCACATATAAATACATGCTTTAATTTCTAGATTTAAATATTTTTCCAAGTTCTTTTGCTTTAACATAAATTCAACACAGTATTATGTGAACATTCAAAATATGATGGAGCTGACCATCACAGGATTTCTAAAATGAGTTCCAACTGAGCTATAGCTATATCCCCATTTAATAGTGCATTTTCAGTCCTCTAGACGTTGATCATAAATTTACTCCAAGGTAAAACTTTGTTAACAGCTAACAACCTTCAACCCTGAATCTTATTTAAAAAACAACACTGTTTCAAATTAAAGTTGCTTTACATGACACAAAAAAAATTACAGAACTTAATAAATTGATTCAGGCTACATAATTTGACTAAATAACATAAGATAGATTTTGGTTATTAAAATAAATGAAAAACAAATGTACTGAAAACATCAGTGGCCTGCAGAGAGGGAAAAATTGCTGAACTTACATCCTTCAACAAACATGGATATTCTCATGGCACCTTCTGTATGATAAAAATATTAGATATGAAAGCAATTACTACACATGCACACATGCTGCTAATTTTGGGATGTGGAACCCAGACACATTTTGCAAGAGATACTCCTGATGTTGTGACACTGGTGGAGAGAAGGCCAAGAGAGAGCTACAAATACTGAAAAGGAAATCATCAAGATTATAGTCAAATTCTTCTACGTAATGGGGGAAAACTGTTATAAATTTGTAGTCATTTGGGGAACTGAAGTTGGACATGAAGAGAAATGTTTATCCAGAAAAGGAGGACAAGTATGAGAACATGTTGCCCAGAATGGTAGTAGTACCTCTGTCCCGGAGCATTTTCACAGGCTGGCTATCCAAACCCACAGATAACCAAATCTAGGGCTAGCCAAAATTCATCTCCGCTTGAGTCCTTGGAACGCTGCACAAAACCACTTCCAGAAATCCTTCCTGCAAATCACTTTATGTGATTCTCTGTATCCAGCCAAAACACTTTGCTCATGCAGGTGTGTCAATAATGTTTAAGCAAACATTGCACCTCATTTACTGGAGGCCAAGACCACAGAGCTGGCCAAACACAGCAGCTCAGGACACACACATAGAACACTGATTCCTAGTCTAGGCTCTCCAAGCTAACAACACTGAATGTGAAACATTTTTGGAACATAAGTAACAACTTATAATCTTGATCTTATCCCGAGAAAATGCAAATGCCTACATGTTGAAGGCTCACACTTCACAAACCAAGGACTGTATCATCTTCCACTCCTTTCCCTACTGCAAACACTTCCCAAGTTTTATTTCCATTTCATTCATATGGACAAAGGGAAGGGTGCACACAAAGAATACAGAAGAGACTCTCATCAAAGCAATAAGTTAAATTTGGCTTTTCTCCTCAAAGAAGCTAACTGAAGCTCTATTTTTATTAATAATATAGGGTTAACAGCAAACAATGTGTATGTGATTAGGCATATTCCTGAGACACTTGAGTGTCCTGCATTCTCTGCCACATGCTTCAGATAAGTCTCAGATCTACAGTGAGGCATCCTGTACTGCTGTGTGGAAAGATGCTACAAGCCTGACATCTCCGGCATGGAATTAAGTAGCATGTGAAGATTCTGCTAGTACTTCCAAAAACCCTCACCAAACATGTTTTGTCTTCTAGGTCTCAACTATTATACAGTGAAAGAAAATGTCTTATTCATTCTGGCATTAGACTTCTCTCTCTTGGTAAAAAATTTTCTGATAATTACCCAAGGATTAGCTGCTCTGATTACAGATTTGAAAGGATGCCTAAACCCAATTCTTTTCCTAGTTGAAACCTCTTTATTATTTGTAAATTATGAACCTTCCTGTTTCTCAGATCCCCACGTTTCATACAAGAGATAACACAGTACAAGCCATACAATGTTGACAAAATGCAGCAAACAGCTGCTAGTCATATGGTTTTTCCATCAGTTGATAAAACTTTATCTAGGTTTGATTTACTGTACTAGGCTTCAGCTTGGAGATGTTTTAATAATGCAAACAGAGGAGATAACAGTTTTCTGGCTCTGAAAAGGTCCTCTCCTATTTTGATCAAAATCAGTGGAAGTTAAGAAGAACTGGATTTTGACTGCTAACTGTACAAATGCCCATAATTTTTTACTACATTATGGAACTCTTAGGAACTATTTTAAACAAAATTCAGTTTAGAGATGCTGACACCTGAAGCTACCACCCCCTGGTAAGTTTCTCAGAACTTTTCTAAAATCAGTTGAAGGAACTCTCATTAAAGTGATTGCTGTTCATTCCAGGGTTCTTTTTTACTGAAAAATTTATACAAATGCTTGTGCATGTGCAGCAATTATTTCACCTGCTGATTTAAAACTTATAAAAAATGCATTAAAATAGATATTAAATCAGACTCCAACGTACTATTACAATCCTTCAGTTACTGACTGAATAGAAGATATTTGAAAAAGCAAAGATATTACAACTCATACCAGTCTGTAGTAACAATAATGATCTAGCCTCAAGAGGCAGATAGATATTGGATCATAATTCATTTCAGCAATCCTACATGTCACAGGTGCTACATTCTCTCTGGAATTTTGAACTGTAATAGTCCAGACAAATGCTTCTTTCACCTCTTAGCTGTGTAGGATCAGTTATAAAGTTATCTATTTCTCACTTCTTAGTCAAACCCCAACACTCGAAATGAAATACATTCTAACTAGCCAACTTTTGAGGAACTAAAACAAGATACCATGGACCTGCCCCTGTCTTCTGCTGATAAAGACCATTCTGGTTCCCTTAAACTTAGGGATTACTTGGACCTAGGGAACCCTTAATGGTTTGGAGTTTTCTTAAGAAATGTTTAATCAACATATACTTAAGGCTGTCAAAAACTAGATAAGCAGACTTGATCAAAAAGAGATTAAGTAACTGAAGCTGTAATTTTTTCTTTACCTGTGAGTGATATTACTACATTCTGTATATAAGAAATACGAATGCCATAAAGAAACATGCAGGTAGAGACAATAATATATATTACAATATTGTATGCAGTGACTACTGTAGCATTGATTCTGAGCTCATTGCACTGAATAATATTACTTTAAAAAAGTGAAAAAAGAGTCTATGGGGTGAAGCAATTTCACAAATTTGAATGAGTAGAAAGTAGAATCTGGATTTTGAACATTATGTGTAGCTTCTAAATATAGAAATGTATAAATCCATAACAAAAACGAAACACTACTGAAATATTTTGGTTTACTTGTTAGCTTGGTCCTTTTTTTAGATATTTAGTTAAGGAAAATTATCTGTCATTTAAACATTACAACAGTTTTTCGTGAGTGCCGACTTTTTGACAGGTGTCCCAGCCAGGCTGGTTACTGATCTTGTATCATCTTGATTATCACTTCGTTTTCGCACCTCACTGTAAAAAACAAAAAGAAAAACAAAAACTTGCACTCAATTAACACATTTCTATTCACGTTCATTCTTCTGTTTTTACCACTATATGCTGCAGAGTTCATCACCACCTATTGTATAGCTAATACAATGTAAATTAGCACAGAATCAACATGTCTCACAAGTTTCCAATTTGGTAATCATACTGACCTTTCTATGCAATTCATAGTAATAAAAATATATATGTTTTTTTAATACCCAGTAACTCCCCCATGTTCTGATTTATCTTCCATTTTCTTTTGAGAAGTTTTTTCTTATTTGCTTCTGTATTTTACCATAAAAAAGAGTATGCTCATAGCTCTAAGTACAAAAACAAATAACTTCAGTTTCAAGTATAAATTTACTTTCATGGGAAAAATGCATGTTGTTGGATGTTTTTAGAAATGCAGACCTAAAACTGTGCACATATGATTGATTATGGGTTACAGACCACTTTCTTGGAACCTTAACTTCTTCTTTCTTACAGGCCTTTCAAAATTATACTTTAACCAAAAATTGTTTGAAAAGGTAGTAAAATTTTAATATTTGGCTCACACACTAAAATAGAAATTCCAGGGTGCTAAATGTAAATAAACAGAACTTCTATCTGGAAATAATTTAGAGAAGGGGACATCAAAGATAAGATATGCAATTAGAACAATCAGTAATAAAACTGAATACATATTAATATGTGCAAAAGAATTAAAAAATAATTACACATACAATTATTACATTTCAAAATAAATTATCAAAGTATCAAGACAACAAATCCATGTACAATTAAAATTACAATTCACTCAGCAAACAGGTCTTAAAACTGTGGGCTTTGTAACTGAGTCCTAGTTTAAATATTAATTATTGAGAGAGCTTTGTAACATCTTCAAGCAAAAATGTTACTTCATTAAACTGAGAATACATCCCATCTTGCGTTTATCTATAATGATTTAAAATTCTTTTCAATTTTTTTTCGCATTGGTACAATTTTAAAACTATATGTGTATCTTTCCATGTGCATTCACATACAATGTCCTCTTTATAAAATATACTCAGATGTGTTTAGGTGAAAATAAACATAGTTACTTACCGAGCAAGATGAAGAACTGCTTCTACAATATTAGATCCATCTTTAGCACTTGTTTCACAGAATAGTGCATTGTAAGTCTGTGAGTAAAAATAAAATGTTAAGCTAACTGCTCTGAGATGGCTCCCTTGTGAATGGGTACATTTAATTACAAATTGTTTCCTGAATAACACAAAGAATGACAGTACATTTAAATGAACAGGATTTCTTCTAGTGCTCTTCATTGTCCAACACATTCTCTTTAGTATTGTGAAAAAAACAGTAATTGTTTTTTAATTACTTCTGGTTTATAATCAGTATATTCTGGATTAATAAACTGAAAAAAGCCATATTATAAACTTAATGCTCAATCTTCTTGTCCACAAGACTGTAAAATAGTAAGAAAGTGGCCAGGACAGGTTACTTAACCTAACTTGCTAGCTACTGTAACTACAGCATCTGGTTATTGTAGGTTAACCAAAAAAATATCATTCCACAAGTAACAGACATGGCATCTATCTCAGTATAATCAATCACTTATGCAAGTACTCATCCATTCAAGACCCTTAAGACAACTCCTATTATTCTATAAAATACAGGATTTGTGCATCGCTTTCACCCATATAAATACATGCAAAAAAAACTTGTTCACACTTCTATTTATAGTAGAGAATTTTTTTTTTCCTGCACACATGGCAGGAATACAAGAGTCTCCTGAAGATGAAAATACTCCACACAAAATCTGGACAGACACCAATCAGTCAGTAGTGTGCCTCATATTTAAAGTGGAGACTTCTATTCAGCAGCAGAAAAACTCAGTTGTCTGTCCATCCACCTTTTTATGAGAAAAATTGATAAGTCTCTCAGAGCCAATAATGGACTTCTGCTCAGCAGACACTGAGATGTGATTTAACCCAGCAAACACCATCAAAACACAATAGTTTAATGCTAAGTATCCATGAGTACTCATTACTTGACTTGGACAAATGAGCATAAAATTACCTTTGTTTACTAGTTTCTCACATAGTTTTCAGATAAAAATTCCTAAGACCATTTTATAATAATGAGGTACACTTGGACCTTACCATAGCCAGCTTTTCTCCATAGTTTATAGGCACACACTTTTGCCCTTGTTCTGTAACATCTTGTCGGAGATCTGCCTTGTTTCCCACCATCATAATTGGAATATTCTCATGAGTCGCGTCCTGTAAGGAGAATTTTATTTCCTTATTGCTAGAACACTCACAATACAAAGAAATGGCTAACATCATCATGTCATATCAATTACCTTTCCACAAAGTCTTGTACGCTAGTAGAAAAAATCTGACAAATTATGAAAGCTATGCTGAGAACTTTCTATAAAACACTCAAAATGTAAGCAGTCAGCTTAACTATCAGCCCGCAAAGATATGTTTCCATTCCCATAAGCCTTGTTTCCCAAAAAGGAATTAAATGTGTTCAGTTAATCTAATGGAATTGGTTACTGCATCTAAATGCTGTATGACAAAATTACTAAGGGAAAAATAACCTACTCCTATACCATGACTAAAAGAAAATGCTTTCACAGAAGATGAACTAAGTATTTTGCTTGCCACTTTCCCTCCTATTAAGCATCCCCAGCACGAGAGAAAAACCCCTTGCACTAAATGCAAATTCATATTCAAATAAAAAAACAAGAAGTACAAGTAGAAAGCTACTTCACTTAAGCTATAGCTAATTTACAGTATCTAATATATTGGCTTAAAATGCAAAGACTCCAAGGAATATTCAAGCCATCTACAAGAAGGTATCTGAAATGTGCTGACACATTCATTTCAAAAGGAAACGAATGGGAAGAGTGTCATTGCACAACCTCCTTTAACACAAAAATGTATCAGGTTGAATTCTGAGTATGTCAGGATACATTTAGGACTTCCATTCCACTTTTATTTCTATGACAGCCTCCAGTCTGGATAATTACAATTTACATCTAATATAATTTTATAAATAAAAAAACTAATAATGCAGTGAAACATAGCTTCTAAGTTCTAACATATGTAAGGGTCTTACCTCAATCATATCCACCCATTCTCTCACATTAATAAAGCTTTTTTCACACGTTACATCGTATAGCAGTAAGACACCATCGGCTCTTCTGAAGTATGATTTAGCAATACTTCGAAATCTTTCAGAAAAAAAGAAAAGATTTGCATAAGGCCACATTATCAAATAATAGTTCAGTTTAATATCACTAAGATATTAGGTTTTTTCCAGCCTTAATGGCCCTATGATTCTATGATCCACCTATACATAACTTCCTAAATCAATTGCTCACTTTGCTTCCTTTGAAAGATAGTAATCCAGTAAAATTATTTGAGGGCTTCATGATCAATTACAGCCATCTTTGTCATGAACTTTCAATCTACAGTCTACAATCTTTCAATATACAATCTACTCAACCAAGTATAGTAACTAGGTATTTACAATGGATATTAAAATATTCTTCACAAATTTATTACATGAGAAGAAGGCTCATTTGATCCCTACCTACATACAGCCAACACAAATCTTGGTGAATTAACATCTCAAACTGACTTCCACAGCACTAGATTAACTTATAAATAAGGCCTAAAAGCTGTTGGTAAAGAAGTAGTGGCTCTCAAGTAAAGATGTCATGGGATTTTGAGGAAACTTTACACAATATTTTGAAGAATCACAGATATAAACTCAGCAATATACAAAGATATTTTTGGCAGAATTCCAAAGTCTTTGGAAAGAAGTTTTTATATACTAAATACAATGCAAATCAGGACCATGATTTTCATGGAAAGAACAGGAGATGGAGAGGAAGGGAAGGGAATCTCTAAGAAATACACCTGTATTTTAAGCAGGCTGTAAGAATAAAGAAAGCTAAAGACTAAGAACAGAAGAAACCATATGTATCTACTCCATTGTTTAGTATTGCCAAGGAGGTACACACAGATTTAGTTAATTAATCCTGCAGTGACCCTCAACTATTTCTCTTGATACCTCAAGCATCATCGAAGATAACACATAAACATTCCACCTGTCTTGAGGTCTCAGTAGAGAAAAATTGCATCTGCTTACAGATATGTACATATGGACCATACAATTAATGTTTTTTTCCAGCTAGATGAAAAAAGGCAAATGACTTTTACAAATAAAAGAATTCAAATAAGGTGAAGTGCAGGGGATTACTAACCTCTCCTGCCCAGCCGTGTCCCACAGCTGTAGCACTGTAGGTTCTCCATCAACAATTAGTCTTTTCATTTGAAAATCCACACCTGAAAAGAATAATATGTATAGTCTAAAATAACCCATCAATAATCTTAAAGAAACCACAAATAATTAAAAGGTAGGGGCTACATATAACAGTTTATCCAAAATTCATCTTTTTTAATAAGTTGTGAGATTTCAGTCAGTCATGCCCATACTTCTGAACTGCAATAATCCCCTGAATGTATTTGCCTTTTCGGAGAAGAATTAATATAAATTGCACTCTGAACAACAAGCAAGAACTCTCACTGCTTTATTTCGTTGAACAGTTTTATCAAAGTGAAAATGTTTTATAAAAAACTTGATTTCAAATACCAAGGAAGAAAAAGATAAATTAGAACAAAAATCCTGACAAGAGGCAATAAAACAAACATAAAAGTATGATGTGATTGGAAGACAAAATTCAGTCTTTGGAATCAAGTTGGTTAGCTGACAAGTATACTAATATACAGAAGAAGTCAGTCAGAAATCCTTCTAGCTGTACTTAAAGCAAAGTTTCAATAACACTTTGAAGAAGTTGCAACAAAAAATAGTAGGAAAGACATGAAAGGATAGTATGAAATACTAAGGAAAGAGGGAAGCGTTGAAAAAAAGAAAGCAATGAAAAATGCAGAAAAGCTCATACACACACTGGAAGTTCCTTACACTGACATTCCTCCTCTGGTGCTTTGTGTTATTCAGAAAGAGGCTTCATAAAGAAAAACTAAATTAGACCAGCACCCTATTTTCTACTACAAACAGCTGTTGTTACTAAGCTTTAGTACTCAATTAGGTCTCACAGCCTGCGTGAGAAACTCTTTGTGTATATCCCTAACAAGCAATCACAAAGGCAAGCTTTTCACCCTCTTTGCTACAAAATAACAATGAAATTAATGTCAATATTTTAAGAAGACCACCAACTATACCTAGAGTTGCGCTGGTATTGCCTTGAAATTCATTCTTGCAAAGTCTCATAAGAAAACTGGATTTTCCCACTGCTGCATCTCCAGCAAGAACAATCTTGTAAGCCTTCTCTGTACTGGGGTATTTTGGAGAGCATTCAGTTGCATCTGACTGAAAATAAAAAGAATCCCTCTGTAACAACTCATAAAAAAACCTATCCCTCTGTACCATTCTTTTCCATTTTTCCCCTGAAGAACTGGTTACCTGAGGGGCGAGAGCAGATATGTATTTCCTCGTTGAAGCAATTGAGCTGCTTCGACTAACTGGCCGTGAGGGCTTCCAGTCTAAAACTGCAGTGCTGCTAGCAGGACTGTATGCTTCTTCATCTCTGATCTCTGGAACCTGAAAGTATGAGTTAGTTTTCTGGTGAGAAAAGTATGTTTTTCTGGAAAGGCACAGCTAAGACTAAGTAAAACATGTCAACAGTTTGGATTAAACAGAGATAAATGACCAGATACAGCTGTGCAATTCTAATCAAAATACTGTGATTATTTTGTTCCCATTAATTTCTGCTGTTTAGTATAATCTACATTTTGCCTTTTAACATTTTTTTTGTTTGGCATCCATTCTTGCAGTACTTTAATAAAGCAAACTAATTTCTATAAGAAAATTTCAGCTTATAACAAAGTCACAATAAACAATTAGGACAATACTTTATTTCAAAGCTTATTTTACAAACATTAAGAATTTCCCCAAAGACATTACTCTCTATGCTATTACTACTTAAGCTAAATCAAGTAGACCACAGCTGTAATCAACGTTATTCATAGCAAAGGCTCCACAGAGATTAATGGCTACTAAATGAACTAAATGAATTAAAAAAAAAAAAATCCATATTACACTGTGCTTGATATTTCTTTTACTATGTAGTTCTCAGAAACTCTTTCAATGTTACTAGCAATAAAACAGAGTAACACCTTCTTAGATTTTTTTAATCATCCAAGACTTTAGCCTGTAAGTCAATGTGTGAACTAAGAGTATTCTATCTCATACGTGCTTTTTTCTCCACTGCCACAGAACAGTAAGAGGAAGTGAATAGAAACCTATTTTATTTCTATCCACTTTTTTATCATTAGAAAATGAGCTCCTTTCTGCACACAGTTTGACAAACATCAAAAATCACATAAACTTAAAAAATGAAATTATTACCTCAAAAACCTATCAAAAAATGTAAATTCAAAAAGAGAACTACTTATACATTCTCAAAAAATGTTCAATAATTAATTTAAATACATATGACCCAAATATTTACTTTTAATTGGCCTGTGGGCAAATATTCCTTTTATTTTAAAAACAGGAAGCTAATTTTGTCTCCAATCAAAGGCTTTTCCCAGAGAAGAAGTAAATCTGGCACTTACATCTGTATCAGAAGCATCACCACCAAAGCCTTCTTGCATACACTGTGACCTTTGAAAAATTCTTTGATGCCTATATTCCACTTCTGAATCATACTCATTTGAATCTCTCAGGGTAGACAAACCACTGTCAAAACAGCTCTCAGGTAAGCTGTCAACTTCACAGTTTATCCTTTGCATTGGGTCACAAAGGGCTAAAGAATCATAATCTTCATCGACACAAGACGAATGAGATGACCTAATAAAAAAATATTGGAGCGGGAAAAATAAATTATTCCATATTATAAATCCCAATAATAAATAATTGCTCTTCCCAACAAAATCTGAGCCCTTCTGGAATAGTCAATTCTTAGAAATGCTAATGTTAAGTTTAAGACATATGTCAATCCCTATCTTGCTTTTATAAAGAATTTCTTTCTCAATCGTATGTCTTGGGATGCTCAAATCCAATTATTTAATCTGTGTTACTGATGATGACTTTCCAAGTGTCAGTAATTATGACTATCTGTTAATTTAAAAAAAACCCTATCTAAAAAACACTCAGAAAGTGATGTACTATGAAGACATGAGAAAAAGAAAAACACATATGATGTTTTAGTGAATTTTGGCCTACTCTAAGACATAAAACGACCTTGACATACTCTACCTCATTTAAATTAATACACTTGTTCACAGAGGCATGCATGCCAATAAGAAACAGCTATAAATATAGAAGATGGAGTAGCCAAGTTCAGGAGATCAGTAATGGTGGAAGAAGTCACTGAATAATTTTCTTACCATTTGATAGACTATGCAAGACCTAAACTTTAACACAGAATTCCTCTCTTTTCCCTTAACCTTCCTTTAAAAGTCTTTTTTTTCCTTCTGGATACTGTAATATATAAAAATATTTTAATGAATGCTGCAATGACAGTATGGGTTACAGGAAAAAAAAAAGATTTTATTCATGCAAATAAAACCACAGAAAAAAGAAGGTTAATAGAATGAATCCTAAGAAAACCAATCTTATAGAAAAGGTTACAATGGCTACAATCATTATTATGTTCCTTCAACAAGACAGGGACAGGCATCAATGAAAGTGAGGCAGCAAAGGTCTCCAAGTCATAGCAGAGAAGAGAGGGTCTGGCTTTGTTGGGAATGGATGTGATGCACTAACCTGCTAAACCAGACAAGGTCAGCATCAATCCTTGTAATAACAGCTTGCTCCCAGAGGGGCTCCCCTGTGATGGCACAACACAGGAGAGTACACTGGGGAAAATCACCATATTATGAAGCTGTTACTGAGTCTAATTCTTCCCTGCACCTGGCCAAATGGGGGTGACAGTGGCATCATTGTCCTATGCCGTAACATTCAGAACCATCTAATTTACACCCCTTCAGGCTAATGAATAATCTGAATAATCACATGTATACATGTGATCTTTGCTGTAGGATATCAAAGCATACACGATCTTTGTATTCATGCACCTACTAGCCTATATCAAATCACTGAATTACTAAGGAAGAGTGCATACAAAGTTAAGCTTGTCAGGCATTCCCAGAATAAAGCTCTTAAGCAGGCAACTCTCAACTGCACTGAACTATGAATTCAATGCTGAGAATTTCATATATGCTTAAAGCAAGTTAGACCAAGATGAATCTTACAGACAAAAAAAAATCATACATTTTAGAACAGATTGCTTAAATCATGTTAGTATACAAAGCAATACCTCTTAATGCTGATCTGATGTCAGGAGACAAAGTACTGAAAACAAACAGGTTTTGGGACATTCACATCTCTTTCTGTCTTTTGATACTATCAAGTCACACATGTTACGACTAAACTTATTCCTAGCACATAAACTTTCTTCTAAAGTGCCTTGTATTTCTCACTTTTGTGGAAATGCAAGGGTTGCGCCATGTGGCATGTACTAATAAATATTCATAAAGAACAACATAACCAAGCCCCACAGAGGTTTTAGTTACTCCCTCAGAAAATTACCGAATGCAATATGCAACTTAGAGTGGATGCCTCTAAAAATTTGCAGAGGGTCCAGCATTAGGGAATTGGGATTTTGTGCATTCAGAAACAGAAAAGCACTTTTGACAAGCAAAACTTTATAGCCAGAAAACACATCTCACATTGAGACAACAGAATAAGAAGGACACTGCTGAATGAATGGGGATATTTTAAGTGTGAAGTCAATTTAATTCCTATCCAAGACATTTTTCTTTCTGGCAGACTACAAAGACCTCTACTAGAGATCTCTCTATGGTTTGGAATACTACTGAAGGAAAAAGAAGACAAAATAATCTATCAATTGATTGAGGACACACATTTTTGCTGATGGATCTGTTTAAAAAAACAAGTCTGAATGTATAACATGACTGACAGCACTCAGGGCTGCCTACAGTACCCACTGTCTTCAGTGAGTCTCTGAAATGATGAGGAAGTTCTGATCAATGATCTTTATCCAGTAAGCAGAAAAATAAATATCTCTGACTATCTAATTGCATTTATATAACTTAGTGGTTTTGTACTCTTATGCCATAAATATCCAAGTGCCTCCACTACTCTTGCATGTCAGTGTGAGGTGAGATGATTTGAAGAACCAGGCCCACATTTGTACTAATTATTATATGGGAAAAAAGGCACACAAAACCAAAAACGTTTTATTTCTCAAGTACTGAGAAAGGCTAACAAAGGTCATCAGAAGAGTTTTATAGTTTCTTGGACACAAAGAGGCTGAGACTCAAACTAGAATCAAAAGAGGCCAAGACCAGACAAGAGGCTGTCTGACATTGACTGAAGAGGGTTATTCTGAGCTTTCTGAAGTAATTGAGAGGATTCCTACTGACTTTAGTATATTTTGGATCATCTGCTATGGTCACAAATTACTTCTAAGTCAGATAGAACTGTTGTCTGTTACTTAACACTAATCTCTAATCTTGTCTTCTAAGACAAGCCATTCTCAAATTAACAAAAGCAAGCCTGGCTTACCTGTCACACCGTGGGTTTAAAGGAGAATGTTCACCATTAAATTTAGGACTGCTTCTAGAAATGGTACTTCCTGGTGAGGTATTTGCCAACCGCTGCAACAGATACATAGTAAATGCACTATAACTTTGATGAACACAGAGGATTATATCTAAATTTGTTGAGAAAAAAGTGTGCATCATCAAAATTACAAATTGTATGTATTTAATATATGTTTCTTTATATTTTTAATATATATATATTTCATATATATTTATATTACCTCATACTTCATATATGACTGGGGGTCAGAAGGCTTATTCCCTTACAGCATTTAGGCTTCACTACTGCCTTTATACTGAACATACTAGACATGTTCAACTACAGAAGACAACAGAATTTCCAAGAGGATGATTTCACTGACTACCTCAAGACTGTGAAATGCTAAACTTTGAAAAGTGATATTTAGACCATGGCATGCTGACTACTGAAAAGAAAAGGGGAACTGTCACTAGCTGAGGTAGTTTCAGGAGAGCTACCTCCTAGTTCTTGAGAGAGATAGTGAAGGAAAGGTCTCAACTAATAGCATGTGACAAAAGTATTTCATGCACTCTGCTGTGCCTCCATACATTTATTCACTGGAAACAGCTTATTCTGTCTTCTGTGTTATATGCTCATTTACATTTCCAGGCATGACAGTAGAAAATGGTGTCCATTGCTGCATGTGTAGCTTGTATCAACAAAAAGCAACAAGCTCTGGTAGCTTGCATCAACAAAAAGCACTCATGTTCACTGGTATGGAATACTGCAAACAGGCACTGAACTGACCCCTATTTTCCTCCTTCCTCTCCACTATTGTCTTTGTGGGCCCATTATTTTGGTCCCATCCTTCTAAAAAAGCTATCTGCTTTCCTCATGATACCTAATCAATAGTTTTAAGAGTTTTAACAGGTTTCACAGGATTGCAAAATGACAGTGTAGAGTAGGTTCTTTCTTACTTTCCAACCTTCCTTTCTCTAGTTTGGAGGATGTCAAGTGACATTTGCTACAAGAGATTCCAATGCAGTTCTGAGAGCCCAAAAGGGTCTGACTAAGGTCTCTATCAGTAGTCCATGCTATTCATTTTCCCAGTGACTTGCCTGGACAAAAGTTTGAGTTAGGTTAAGACCTTGCTATTAAAAAAGGGCAGTTTTCTGAGAAAGTGTGCTGTCAGTTTCCTCCCACACACAACAAAAATACATTCCCTCTAGCACAAAAGAAACTGTTGATTTATTCACCTCACTAAATAACACAGAGTATTTTTAAAAATAGTAATTTTCCAAAGCACCTGGAAAGCAGCTATGCTCTAACAAAACTTCCAGTATTTAACAAAACGTAAGTAAAATCTAACAAAACTACACTGGAGTATTCCCACAGTGAGTCCACTGAAAAAACCTCAATTTTCTCAGTACCCAGTGAGGTACCAGTTTAATTGTGCTATGTTGATTCTTTTACCTTCTATGACAAAGTAAAAAAATCATAAATACATACCAATGATCTGTTGTACTTGCTGAAACTGTTTTCAAGTGCGCTTCTTAAACCATCGTTGCTGTCATGTAATTTTCTATTAGCTGATCTAATGAGAAAATACGGTTCAACTTGCAGAACTCAAGAAAACATGAAGAACTCTCCAAAAGAAAAATTTTCAAAATACTTCTAAAAAACCCCTTTTTTTCTTTAGCTAACACTGAAGAGTAACATGAAACTGGAAACATATTGACAGATACTCAAACAAATTATCTGAAAAAATCACTGTGAATTTTAGGCTTCAGTGGCAGCCCAGGAAGCCCATTTTCACTTGTACAACACGGTCTCTGGTCAGCTGAGTAGAAAAAAAGGTACTGTAGGAATGGTGACAAAAAAACAAAAAAAAAACACCAATAAAACAACTAGTCCACCCATTTCTGTACAAAATGACTACCCTTTAAATATTGCTGAGGTGATTCTGAAGACAAATATAATTAAAGTGCTTGAAATAAAGAATTGGTTTAGGATAAGGATATTAAGTAAAGCTATAAAAAAATCTATTCATTGTGACTCTTCCTGTGCACCTATTGTATAATACTGCACACCCTTGGTACTTTCCAGAAACAATAAGACAGGGAGTTAGTGGAGAAGCAAAGTCATAGAAAAAGGAGCAAGACAATTTTTGTGATATCATGGACAGACTCAAATCACATTCAGCTTATTATAAAGAAATGAAAGTTAGTGGGGCTAAGAAAAGTAATGGAAAGAAACGAACTGAAGTGCTAGTGGGTCAGTACCACTGTAGAGATAATACCACAGTAACATTTATAACAGTTGAGAACAACACCTCTTATGATAATTTAGGCCATTTCAGTATTTTCACTTGGAACTCTTCCCCAAATTTCAACCTGATCTTTTGCATACTTATCTCAAATATGGTGGGACAAAGTTTGATAATAAAAAACCTCAATTTCTAAAAACTTACTGAAGAATTTCAATTTGTCTTTCCAGATTATCTCTGTCTTCAGTATACTCTCGGATAATTTCTAGATCCCTGAAAAAAAAAAAACAAACAGAAACACCAAACTTAAATAAACTTATGCTTAACGGGATAGTCTTATATTTTCACCATATTGCCTTTGGCAGAGTTTACATTTATGCTGAAATATGCTGAGGGCAGTTTTACGCAAAGTAAGATCATTTGGCAACTTCACTAATCTCTGCCATTATAACTCAACAAAGACTGTGAATGAAAATGAAAGTTGGACAAAATAACCATTGGGACTGTCTCCTTTTCCATTCAAATATAATTTGTACTACCTGATGACAGCCACACAATGAAACTGCCCTTTATACTCCTTTAAAAGAGTAACTAGAAGTTGCTTTCATTCATTTTAGAAAAACAAATGGTTATGATAGACATGGAAGGCTTCCATAACTATTCTCCCTAAAATTCATACAGATCCTCATGCGAGTGCAAGCCATGAAGAAAAAAAATTCCTGATGCTGTACTGTTGTTTTATTCCTAATAAAGTCCCACTAAAATCAATGGATATTGCTGCAAGATTGAGAGAGTTTGCATCATAGCCAGAACTTGCTCTTTCAGAAACCTAACCAAAAAAATGAACAGCATTGATGACACGGTATCAAACATGTCCCTACCCTTTAAGGCAAATTTAGAAAATAACAGCTGCCAACTGCATACATAATAATTACATCAGAGAATAGATTTTGGTTTTTCCCTTGTGAAAATGTTATCATGTAGAAGTGACTTACCTCTCAGTGTTCAAAGACTGATCTGCATACTCGCTTTTCAAGGTATCTAATTCACTCTGCAGAAAAGCTATATTTGTCTGCGCTTCTAAGAGATCTTTCCTAAGTCTCTGATTTTCCTTCAAAAAAGGAAGATATTAGATGTTAGCTGTCATAGTCACCTCCACAAAATGTTGATATACTATAATAGTAGAATAAAAATAATAGTTTTTAAAAAGCAAAGTTATACAAAAATGAAATACTATAAAATTTGGCAGAGAGCAGGAAAGAAAATTAAAGAAGGCTAAATCAACAGAGAAGTCATTAAATTAACATGCAAGAACCTCTTAACTTTTTATTTTCCATTCAGTTACCAAAAAAAAGGGACTACATCATCTCAAGTGATTTCTAAATGTCCTACATAGAATGTGTATACATTTAAACAGGTTCTTTTTCAACTTGAAAGATCCACATACACTCACCCACGACTTCTAAGGTTTACTTTCTAGACTACCATTACTAAATGTAAAAAAAACCCGAAGAAATCAACAAAAATCAAACCCCAAATCCCCACAAATATAACAATCTGTATTGCAGACACTAAAACTGAGGCTAAATTAATATGCTAATTATAACAACATTCTCTTACCAGCAACATATCATGTATCCTTTTCTTCAGTTCAACTACATCTTCCCTGTGATTGACAGACTTGGATTGCTCCTCCAGCTTGAAGAATTAAAAAAATTCACAATTAATTTATTTGATTGCTCTGATAAAAAAAAAAACTTATGAAAATCACAATAGATAATCCTTAAAAGGTTTTACAGTTACTAAAGTTCTAAAAACTTAGAGTTTTTCTAAATGTACTAGCAGACAGCATTATTTCAAAAATCACTGGCTTTCTAGAAAATTGATATGCTTTTTTCACTCTTTAGGTATAAAATATTCATAACTAGTGACACAGAAGACTGGTGTTAAGATAGAAACAGTGAGAAACTAACTTTAAAAAAATATAAGAAATTATTACTACCTCAGCTATGTAGTACTTGGACAAGAAGCTCTTGTGTTTCTTGTAAGAAATTTCCATTTCTGCAAATGTGCTTCTAAGTGCAATTAAATACAAAACCCAAAAAATATATCCACTTTGCTTGCTATAATTATGATAAAACTTATAGCAAAAACCAAGGTCAAAATTAAACCCAAATTACAAAATATTCCAAAACATCATTCCTATCTGAGATTTCATTTTACTTTATTACTAGGAATCAAATTACAATGTCAGATTGCTGTTGAGTTCTAAAAGGCACTATACATAAAGTTGGGTACTAAAAGGCACTATATGTAAATTACAATATCCAGGTTGCTAATTCCATCTTTTTTTATAAATTATAAATACTTAGTGGCAATATATTGGATTATTTCTAATGGGCCAAACATAAGACTAGGTAACTGCAATGTTAACAACCTGATGGACCTAGAAAATTGTTAAGCTACAAAATTTAGGTAATAATTGCTGCTCCCTCTCCTAAGTATTTCAACAAATTACACAGCATGAATACAAAAGCACAGAATGACAACACAACCTAAAAATTATCTGCAGTTGCCATTTACTAATACAAATTAAATTTGAAACCCACAATTATGATTATCCATCTTTAGGGAGCCATTTCATAAGGTCAAGATCTCTTAAAATACTTTAAAAAACTCACCAGACTTCAAATCACTTACCTTTCTAAGTTTTTTTATTGTCACCTGAAGATCCCCAACTTCAGTGTCATACTGGCGCTTCAGCTCATTTAGTGCTTCTTCAGCTTTTTGCTTCTCCTCAAATATTTGCAATCCCATTAGAAGTTAAGACAGGTTTCAAATGTTTATCAAAAAATTCATGCATCAGTTTGGAAAGCACATACTTTTTGCTTAGACAAATGTGTCTTTCTATTCTGTCCCTTCTTTAAGATCCACAGGTTCTGATTCTGTAATTGCAGTCTACTTCTACAACACTTATAGAAATAAAATGGTGGCATGAAAGCAAAGATATGAGTCCATTCAGTGTTTTTCATTCATGATTCCTGCGCTTAACATTCTCAATGTCATTTACTTTTTTACTTCTTCCTTTTTGATTTTATTTGCTTGCAAGTATTAGAACATTACAGGCCCATGTCAGTAAAAGAAAATGACAGCATCTCTAGTTTTAGATAAATGGTACCATCCCAGGAACAGAGACAAGGGGGTGGTTTCACTGCTGTCTATTCAATACCACCCACACCACCAGGACGGCCTCAGCAGATGGAAATGGAAGCAAAGCCATCTTTTACCAGGGCATATGGCAGGGTGTGTGCCTGTGTTTAAGACTGCACCAAGTACTGCCCACGGGATGTGGTGTGCTATTAACTGGTGTGTTTCACTCACTCCAATCACTCCCCAGGGACTCTAGTTTCACAACACAAGAAGTCAGAATGCAGCAGTGAGAAGTGGAGCCAATAAGACAGGTTGAGTTTTCACATGAAACAGGCAGGCATAGATTTTGCTTAGAATTCAGAATTTCCTGTAGGTGACACTGGCATTCATGTGTTAAAACAATAATCCAAGTAATCAATTTAAGCTGGATTCCCCTACTATTGCCAACTACATGGACTCATAAGTATTGTTGGGTAACTATTTGCTTCCCTTGAGGAAACAAAATACAGGATAGGCTCATGCAGAAGCAGGTGCCCCGGTGGCATGAGTGAGATCACTCTGACAAACAATAGCCTTGATTACAGACATTAAGATTAATGGCTTAGTACATTCCCACAAAGTAAATAATTTAACATTTACACTCAGGGCGTTTTAGTAAGTGCGGTATGTGGAGCTAGGAGCTACAAGGAACACTGGAGAGTGAAAATTAAAAAAGCCTTGTGAGAAACAAGTTAACAGACCATCTTTCATACCTACGGCTAGATGCAAACAGTGATTGAGAACACAGACTAGATGTAGATAATACATAGAAGAGCCACTTCTGCAGAATGCCAGTACATAACTGCAAACACACACATCCCAGTCATCTTCTTTAAGCAGGGAAAAAGGGTATTCAGTGCTTTTCACAGTGATTTGTCACTTTTTGAGGACAGTAATTTTTCAGAGAAAATGTATTTGTTTTCTAAACATTAACAACTTAGCTTCTCTGGAAGTGAAAATTTACCTCTACTAAGAGCTGCATTACCACTAGTTAAACACATCAAATCACACTTTTTTTTTCAGGTGTGATATCTTTAAGATTTTTATGCCACTATATTTTCTTTCTAAGAACACAATAGGCTTTTATGGTGTGGTAGGACTGTTTTCTCCTGCATAGGAAAAAAAGCTACTTGAAGTAAATCTATCAGAATACCATTTACCTTCACATATCAATTAGTGTGAACTACTTAAAGTCAGCCAGTTGGCAGACAGCAGTTTGTTACTTCTGGTTCTGCAAGTACTCTGGTGAAAGAACCCATAGAAAATAGGTATAGATGTTCAGTATACCAAGTGTCCAACTAAGCAATAAATATGCCCATACTATATGTTTTAATTAATGCATTTCTTATGCCCTCATTAAAACACTTTCGCAAACTGTTATGCCCATATAAAGTTTGGCTTATCTTAAATGAATGTAGTAACAATTCAAATGAACCAGGGAGCTGGTCTTGCTCCTTTGAATTATTCAGTCACATGAGGCTCTAATAGATCTCTCCCTGGGTAAGAGAAGAGGATTTTTGCTCCTTTTCATATAGACTGCAAGTGGGTTGAAACAACAGCTAATATTGAGCAGATCAAAACAGAATTTCCCATTAAGTTTGAGGGGCCCAGGCCCTCACACATTGCTATCACAGTTACCCTCTCTTAAGTCTCTAAAATGTAGTTGCAGGAGAATGGAGGAAAGAAAGATCATTACTCCAGGCAGATATACAAAGCAGGACCAAATAATCAAAGCATTAATTATACATAAATTATTCTACTAGGAAAACTAGATTACATTCTTTAGTGCTGAAATATAATTTTCTCCAGTCTGTTTTCAATACTGGTCTCAGGAAGAAATTCTTCTTGGCCAGTATGTTCCCACAAAAGGGACTTTTTTTTTTCTTGGTTTATTACACCTAAGGAGATACTCTTCTTTAGGAAAGCATTAAGATCATTCATTTTTTCATCTCATGTATAGCATTTTTTCATCCAGGCCCTGCCTAGAGCAGCTTTGAGTCAGTCCATCAGGATCAAAACCACACATGGCCATCAATCCTGCTTAAGATGACTGAGAGTTCAGTAATTATGAAATGCTGTAAATATAAAATACTCACTTCCTTTTTAACTTTATGCTCTGCAGCCTGTATCCGTAGTTCCATTTCTTCCTCTAACTCACTGAGCTGAACTGCTGCTTTGTCTTGAGCCCTAAAATTTAGAAGAAAATATTGTCTTAGGAATTGCCCTCCGGCTTGAAAGAAACACTGTGTGAAACTATCTGACCACCTCAACTGAAACAAATTAGACAGAAAGACAGGGAAACAGTTTAACATTGCCCAGACCTTGAAACTGGTGTGGCTAGGAACTTAAATCCCAAATTATTTTGAAGATACTGGCAAATTAGATTTTAAATAATAGCTGCAAGCTGATGATTAGCATAAAATACATCTGCATTTTTAAAATTAATTTACAAAGATGAAAGGTGCCCCTCGTTATCCTATGAAGAGACTTCAAAAGCAACTTGCATCGCCCACACATACAAGATCTCTGTTTTGAGCTAATCTGTTTGGTTTTGGCAGTTATGATATGAGACTGACAGTGCCAAGTAGTTAAAACAGGTAAATAACTCCTTGAAGCTCACAAAGCAAAAATATGATTTCTAAAATTAATGTATAGTGGGCATGTATGATAAAACTCAAAGTTGCAGCCAAGGAAGAGGAGTCAAAATGTTTTAAGGCTTAAAACTCTGTTGTTTTAACTAACAACAGAGTCTGCAAAAATTTGGTCCAGAATTTATCAAAAGTATGAACAGACAATCATTTGTAGGCTGCTGTATGTGCTTGTGTACAAGGGTATGCACACAAACTAACTTCAGAACTCAGTTTACAGAAACACTTTGCATGGCATATTTTAGCATTAACTCTCAATAGTTTGATCAAAAAAAGCATGAGAAGAGGAATAAAAAAGAAACTGCAGAACTGAACCAGAAACACAATTCACTATACCTTTTTACTGCTATGGCCAGAGTTTCCATCTCTGTGCTTTGAAGTTTGATCTCTTGGATGAAGTTCTTAATGACATGCTCATATGGCTGGATTAATCTTGGTTCTGCTATGTGTATGTTCTGATACAGAACACTGACCTGCTCTTGTCTGAAAAAGAGAGATATGCACCTTTAATGCATTTATTTGGAACAATGGTCTATTATAGGTTTGAGAAACTTACTACAAATTAAGATATTCCCCTCTTTACCTATTTTTAAAATTTAGCAAGCTAGATACAGGCTTTCAACACTCAGTACAGTATGTCTAAATTCTGTAAGTTATGCTACCATTTCCACTTCTCTGCTTTAATATTGCTGCTGAAAAAAACAAACAAGCAAACAAACAAACTGCCTGCTTCTGTTCATAGTGTAGTGAAGAGAATGCCACTGGAGTAACCCACAATGTATATCAAGTTTCTCGATTGCTCTAATAAACCATGACGAAACATAAGATTTCAGGAGGTTGCATAAGAAGTGAAAACGGGTATGAATGCCAACTACCTAAGTTAAAAGGAGAAGGAGACAGAGGGAGATGTAGGCAAAATAAGAATACGGCTCTTCAGTCTCACACAAATTATTCTGGTCTATATCCAAATAAATTTGTCATTATAAGAAGTTAATTCTGTATATTACTCTCATGTGAAAAATGGCAGACATATCTCATAAAGAAGAAAGAAAACATTTCTGTTGGTATTTTAGTCATTAAAAGCTCTCATGAAATTCACAGTGAAAAGCTGCCTCAATGCAGGAATAGTATATTCTGATTTCTATTTAATCTGGACTAATTTACATAGATTGCATCTATTGATGTTCTAATTGTCAGAGCAAAGAACCTTTACAAGATTAAAAAAAGAAGAATACAGTGTAAGAGCCAAACCACTATTACAAAGTCTACTACACAAACAGCACTGATTTCTGTTCATGCATTCAAACCTTCGTTTTACATGCTATGTTCCAACTCCTGGATTACATTAGACAACATAGCAGAAATATTCTGTAACAGAATTTAGCTGTCCTAAGGAAAAATGAATGTGATTGACGTAGACTATATGCTAGAACATGAACACGTATTCAACAACTTAAAAACCAAATGGAAAAAAGGAACAGAGAAGATGAAGTCTAGAAAGGCGGAGAAAACAGGCCAGTAATGAGGAAATACACATTATCATAAGCAGAAATACAGCCAGAAACAATGTTTTGCAAGTTCAAGTCTAATACCATATCTAACATTACAAATACATGCTCTCCTTTTGTTGCTAATGAAAGCTTGAACTCTGATTAAACAATCCTCCTTGTCAGACAGCTAAAGTTTTCCTATCTTTAGTGGAGGTAGTGCTACTTAATACATTCACCATACACATGATATCAACAACTGTGCAATCCAACAAGTGTATATCCTCTTCATTTTTTCTCACTTGAAGCAATTCCACAGTTTTGATGATCAACGCTGCAGCACTCTGCTTCTTGTATGTGATTTCTCCACTGAAGGTCTAACTTACTTTACTAAAACAGTACCACAAATGTTACTGTAGCTCAAATTCCCTTTTAAATAATTTTACAACTTCAGGACACTGTAACACTTGCTTCCAGCTGAAATGTTGGCATTCATTTTGAGATAGAGAAACATAAAACTGGCACAAAGAGATAAAGATTTACTAATGCCTGAGAAATTTCTGTGGTTTTGTCTTGCAAAAGCCTTTATAAAGGCTAATCCTGTATTACCTGTATTTAGTAAGTTAAATATCTTCCAATGTATGCACACAATTTCTTTTTAAAAATGTATTCTGAAGAGAGTAATGTTGAAGTTCACAAACAGTAGCAATAACAAACAGATTTATTTGATCATCAGATGCTACAAAATCTGTATGAATAATGCAACATTAAAGAACTCCTCAAATGCATATTTATTCAATTAATGATTTGCATTTAAAAAACTCTTAAGGACATTTCCAGAATCCACCTGGAGGCCCATAGTCAATGTCATTCTCTGGGATCCATCAATACTGGAACCAGTCTTGTTCAACTTGTTTATCAATGACCCAGATGAAGGGATAGAATGTACCCTCAGCACTTTTGCTGATGGCACTAAACTGAGGGAGTGGTGATCCACCTGAAGGCTCTGCTGCCATTCTGGGGGACCTTGCTAGGCTGGAGAGCTGGGCAGAGAGAAACGTAATGAGCTCCACAAGGGCAGGTGTAGGGTCCTGCACGTGGGGAGGAACAGCCCCAAGTGCCAGCACAGGCCAGGGGTTGTTCCTACAGAGCAGCTCTGTGGAGAAGGACCTGGGACTCCTGGTGGATCACAAGCCATCCATGAGCCATCAGTGTCCCTGTGGCCAGGAGGGCCAAGGGTATCCTGGAATGCATCAGGAGGAGCATGGCCAGAGGTCGAGGGAGTTGTGCCTCTACTCAGCCCTGCTGAGGCTGGATCTGGAGTGCTGTGTCCAGTTCTGGGCTCCTCAGCACAACGGAGACAAGGAGCTACTGGAGAGGGTTCAGCAGAGGGTCACAAAGATAATTTGGGGTCTGGAGCATCTCTGTTATGAGGAGCGACTGCAGGAACTAAGCCTGTTTAGTATGGAGAAGACTGAGAGGGGATCTCATTAACACATATAAATATCTGGTGTCAAGAGGATGGTGCCAGATCCTTTTCAGTGGTGCCCATCAACAGGACAAGGAGCAATGGCCCTAAACTAAAACAGAGGAAGTTTCACCTCAATATGAGGAAAAGTCTCTTTAACATTGAGGCTGACAGAGGCTGCCCAAAGATATTGTGAAGTCTCCCTCTCTGGAGACATTCAAAACTGGCCAGATTCTTGTATAACCTGCTCTTAGCTGACCCTGCTTTGGCAGGAAGGTTGGACTGGAAGATCTCCAAAGGCTCCTTCCAGCCATAACTACTCTGTAATTCTTTTCAAAGTATATGCAAACCTGAGTTAGTTAGAGCATGTTGATAATAACACCACAGGTTTGACCCACACAGGTTGTGGGTCCAATACCTGTATGGGCCATTCACTTAAGAGTTGGCCTTCATGATCCTTGTTGGTTGGTCTCTTCCAACTCAGAATAGTCTGTGATCTGAAAAGACACATGCCTGAATTTAAGCTAGAAATCAGTAGGTCTGTAATGCTGATCCTCTGCCACACAGCTAAGTCTGCTCTAAGACGCAGTAGTCAGAAACCCAAAGTAGTTACTGTGAGGTTTTATTCTCCCTCTAGGATAAAAAAAATGTTTATATTTAATATCCCTTTTTAGCCCAATGACCAGCTACCACACAGCTGGATTGAAAATATTTCAGTAACATAGTTTTAAGAAGTAGCACTTATGCTCAAGGAGAATCCATATCCAATATCTATACAACCACAACCATGCAGGAGTCCAGAAAGGGCCTGGAAAGATCACATCTGGTCACCGAAACTCTCAATGTTACTTACATGAGTGTTTCTACAGCAACAATACAGGATGTCTCAATTAAAAAGTAGACTCACAACTACTACATCAATCAAAAAAAAAATCACAAAAAACCACCAAACACAACAACAAAACAGATGAGAAATCAAAGTCAAGCAACAAAATTAGCAGGATTACTTAATCACCTATGATTTCAGGAAGATGTAATACACTTCCATGAAGTGCAAAAATTGGCAGTGATTTAGTCACTTCAAGTATCCATGGATCCATGACAAAGGTAGCAGCAATTAAATGGACTCTGTATCAACATGCAGTAGGTATTTGAAGATTATTTGTTCCAAATTGTCATTTTATATTTTTAATCATTCCTCTGTTTTCACATGATTTGGTGAATATTAGTGACACTGCTGCAGCAGGGCAGATTAGCTGCAATGAATATTGCCCAATTTTTTTGTTGCCACTTCTTCTTGAATACATGCTATTTCCTTCTGCAAATTCATTCGTTATTCAAAATTAATTATCAAAGAAGATTTTACAAATGTATTTCACCAAGCTGACTTGAACTCTAAATAGTCTGTCCTTTTGCTAGACAAAATGTTTCAGCAAAATTAATCTCAAATGCTTGGACTTCCTCTTTAAAACTCATTTTCCCTGAAATCCTAAATTCATTTTTCAGCATATTTAGCTGCACAACTATAAGTTCCACACTAACACAGTTGTGTTAGTGTGGAACTTAAAGGTATTCACAAATAATAATGCATAGAAAGAGCATTTTCTAACATATGGTATGAAAATTTGTCACTTTATTCATCTGGCACTATGGTTATACTACTCATCATGCATGCATTTATTTTTGTTGCTTCTGCAAAGTGCAGACACCAAATACTAGTAATCCACAAAAAGTATAGCATTGTGGCCAAGGACTACTTTGGCTTTACCTTACCTCATCTCAAACTATGGTTTATAGCATAAACCACCTGTAAAATTAGTACTTAGTAAGAGTAATTAGTCAATATTTGCACAGCTTCACATGAGTTAACTTAAGCAAAGTTACAGTATTCACATGGTTTCAGAGAGTTCCTGTGAGAACTGCATAAAGAAAATAAAACTGCTCTGATTATAATGCAATTTCTAATATGATAGATTTAAAATACCACGGTTGAATAGATGAGGAGCAGAAGGAAGGCAGGGGAACAACCCCACCAAAAAACCCCACAACACTGATTTTGGTGATATCAGATATTTAGATTATATTGTATTTTAATTTCCTTTAATCCACACAGCTATATTAATCCTTATCAATTCATAGTACTATTTCTGGTTTGCTGATTACACAGTGACCATTTGCCTCATAATCCACACTCTGAACAGAGTTCAGAGAAAGATGATGGAATTTTTCAACTAATAACAGCTCCAGAGTTCCTCAGTGTCTTACATGTGTAGTCACCAGAAAGAATATGCTGTTTTACACAGGCCACCCAGTCTGACCCTAAGGGCAGTACTTGGTTTTAGAACACTATTTTAATGATCCTTTTCTACCGTAGGTCAGCTGGTAAAACTGCTTTGATCACTTGTAGAAGTTCTGTTCTGGTATGGACATGAAGAGATGAAGCATAAGGTGGTCTGAGCTGGGAAGGTCTGAGCTGGGTGGTCAGAAGAAAACAAAGCTTAAGCATTATGCATCTGATACCTGTCCTTATACTGGATACCAACAGCCTATGTGTGCCTCCAAGAGATTGACAGGTACTTTTTTCAGAAAAGCAGACGCATTGGATATGCCACTGTACCAGTCAGCAGAAAAGAACAACCAAATCTGATCCAGATTAGAAAGGATCTAACTTTGTCACAGCTGAGTGCCTAACACCTTCTCTAGATTGAGTGCCTGAAGGAAAAATAGATTACACAGAACGTTAACATGGTGTAAAATTCAAAATATTTGTAAACTTGAAGCACTATGGGTTTTTGAATACTACCTTTCCTTTTTCTGTATCTGCCCCTTCAGAAACAGGCTGTGTTTAAAGAAGAAGATCAAATCAGTAACCCCCAGGTGAGACAGCCCAGCAAAGGTCTGATTCCCAGAGGAAAGATTTTTAATGTTTCCAAAGCATGAATGCTGTTCCCTTAGAGGTGTGTTTTACAGCCAGAGGAACAGCAGTGGAAAAGTCTGTGGGGCAAGCAGGGAAAGATTAAGTCTGGGGAAAAGGAGAACACCTCAAAGACATTAAGGCAAATGATCACATGATGACACCAGGAAAATAATCCAGGAAAATGAATGCTACAGTGCTTAAATTAGTTGGCACACATGCTGTTTTGATTAAAGCAAAAATCAGAAGAGCAGTAAAATTTAAAGTAGCTCAGAAAGTCTTCTAGCTCACAGAAAGGCATTCACCACATTTCCAGCAGAGCACATCTCTCAAACCCCTGTCATGATATGTATTAAAAGACAAGACAACATTGGACAGAAGAGATCCCCTCTCTTGGTGGTGAAAAAAAAGGACACAGCATTTGGCTTTCCCCAGGATTTGCCTTTATCCCCTTTCCAGGGAACATGCTTCAACTTCCAAGGAAACCTCTCGAGTTCTGACATCATGGTTGATCATCTCATGGAAGTAAACACAAATTGCTGACAAAAGTTAATACTGTGCTCTATATTGACTTTGGCAAAAATCCATCCTAATCTATGACAGCAAGATCAAGACAGGTTTTGGATGGGTTTTTTATGCAGCAGAGCTTCTCTTCTTTGCTGTAGTACAGCGGCATATCCCATGAGCATCGCCTGTTTTCACAGTTTAAGTAGCTCACATTAAGAACAGCACGCTTTTCTCATTTTATCACATCCCCCAGATCCACATTTTCTATAGCTCCAGATGACATGACTGGGGGCACACTGTTATTATAATCACATTAAGACTTTGGAATTGTATGAGGCATAAAATCTCACAATCAGGCAGCATTGAAATCTGAGTCTGATGAATAGTCTGCTTGGCTGAAAGTAGAAGGCACACAAATAAAACAAAGACTAAAAAGCAAAGCAATGGAGTATGAGGCCTCTCAGTGGCAGCAGATTTAACTCGAAACAGGGATACAAACTTTCTGCATCAGATTAATCCACCCATTCATGCTCTAATTAATTTAGCTCATTTTCCAATAAGATTATCCAATTTGCCAAATATTGCACAAAAGTTGCCTGGTAGGGCTTAGTCTTTTTGACAGTCCCAAGCCTTTGTTCTTCCTGACTGAAGTCTTTGACATTGAAATTTAAAAATCTGTTTTCCAGGAAGTTTTTTGCCTGTTATTTATATAGAGAGAAATGCCATAGCGTTTGTAAGTACAGGATTTTTCTTGTAGTGTCAGAGGACGTTAGATTATTCCGTGCTCAAGCTGAGGAATGGAAAAGGACTGCCATTCCCACACACTTAAAGGAAAACATCTGTCTATTAGGAGCATGGAGGGAACCTTTTAGTCTTGCCACTGAAATTCAAACTGAGATTGGCCACAAGAAAGAATGCAACAGTCCAGTAACACCATCAAGGGCTTAACACTTCCAGTGTGGCAGAGCACTGAAGCACTCACTGTCTGGAGCACCAAGAAGGTAAGTTTCTTTTTCGTCCACTCCTGTACCATTGCAACTACTTCCTAGAAGAATAAACTAATGAACATGGCTGATTTCTCAATAAAACAGATCTCCAACTGGCAATTCAATATAAATACATATAAACTAAAGGCACTGCATGATTCTGTGTTTAGTTACTCATTATTCCTGATTAAATGTAACAATGCAGAAGGGTAGCTGCATTTTCAATGAAATTAAAAATTAAAAACAAACAAATCAAAACAGCAACAAGAAGGAAAAAAAACAATAACAACAAACAACGCTCTGTAAAATTTCACTAAAGTCTGACTTCACTATTAGGTTATCAGCCTGCAAAGACCTTCCACCATTTTTTTCCCTAGAGGCAAACTGCCCACCAAGTACGAGTAAAGGCTGAGGCAAACAATACGTTGATTCACAGAAACTGCCTAACCAAGAAATCTAACTTAATTTAGTCCAAAAAATCTGTTCAAGTGAGGAGGAAAGGAGCAAGGCTGTAAAGAGACTCTTTAAGGTGACTCTGCCTGCTTAACTGCAAACAATAAAACCACAGCTTCAGCACAGACTTGAATATTTTGAAGTATAATTTTAAAGGACTGTGCAACTCATACACCCAACAGCAGAGATATAATCCATCCCATAATAAAATTACCTTTTGCAAAGAAGTAATTAAATTCAAAATATGCTTATTTTAATATATGCTTATTTTAGTATCTGGCAGTAAACAATTCTGCATTAAATGCTTGCTACTACACTGAGGACTGGGGCAAGGTATAGACCTGCTACTGGGTTTCACACCTCGTTATGGAGGGTATTTATGCCTTCTAAAAGCTCAGTCACAGAAACTGAACTTTCAATTTCTGAAACAACCGAGACAGAACCATGTGCATCATGGAAATTTTCTCTTTCATTTCCATGGGTTCCATGATTTCCACTCAAGCTGAGGAGGGACAGAGACACAGATGTTTACTGTGTCATTTTCTCCTGACTTCAACCCTTACCTCACTACTTCCATTTGCTATGCCTTGTTTCTCTCTGTACAAACCCCGCTACATCAAAGCACATGTGCCAGTGTCTTGCTGGCCACAGTCTTGTGCCATAGTCTGTGGCCACAAGGCATTTTGAGGAACTGAACCCCAAAAGGATCAAGATAAAAACTACACAACTGAGATTAAAAAACATGGTACTCCCAACTGCACTCATCTGGCTTTGAGGAGTTTCACCTTTGTAATTACTTTTCTCACACATGTCAATGTCACAACAAATCTATGAAGAACAAAAAATCACAGCATAAGGATGCCAACGCTTTTATAGCACTAGATTCAGGTGTGTCCCAAGCCTGTTCTAGTTTTCAAAGTACTGTGTTTTCCTGAATAAAAATTTGAAGTGACAAACATCTATAACAAATTAAATCATTTAAACAAAAAGATAAATATCTTTTCTGAAGTCCAGCTTGTACTTCACGTGATTTTGTTATATTCTTCTATTGAAATTCTCAAAGAATTTCAATTTATTTATTACTCATCTAAGTGGTCCTAATGATTTTAGTGGGACTACTCACATGGGAAAAACCCTTACACATATGTTTCAACAAAAAAAGACATGCACTACAAATGGAAAAAAGTTGAGCTGTAGAACACATCTGCTTCTAGCACTTCAGGATGAGAGAGAAAAAAACAAAGGGCTCATTGTTTTTCAGTTGACACTGACACACATTTAATAAATACAGCCAACTGTGAAGGATGTTTAAATCTGAATCTGAATAAGAAACATTTACATCAAATTACTGCCTACCTGATAGTATTTAACCATCAAAACTTAGTTTTCAGTTTTTATGCAAAAGAACCATAACACAAATTACATTATGTCATGATGAATTTAGCAAAACTACCAGATGTGTCTGCATAGTGGAGCCAATTAAAGCTGCTTCCCTTCCTATTATCCTTTTAGACACAGACTATACTGAAACTGCTGCAGCAAACAGTAACCAAGATACTGAAACGGAACTATTACCAAGAGGAGACAGATGCTTTCACAAGTTACCACTGTTCACGAGTCAGATTTTTTTCAGCTCCTATTGAGTTTCTGAGTTCAGGTTATTAACTGGGTCTGCAAGCTTTCAAACAGTCTTTTGTTCCTTAGAAAGCAAGTGTCTGACAAGGAAAGCACCATGAAAAAATTAAAACCTGTACAAATCTACTAATCTGTCTGAAATGGGGCAGTCCAATGAGACTAAAGTATATAAGTCCAGAAAGGAAAGAAAATTTACTCTGGATTTACACATGACTAGTAGGCAAACTGAGAAATTTTCTGAAGAAACTTTTTGCCTCATAATCCAAAATATTTTTAATGTGGCTGGAACCAAATTGATATAGGTAGGAATGTAAAGAGCACTGTATAGAAAAAACATGGAAACCTATTCAAGTGCATGACTTTTTTAAACTCTCTTGACTAGCTGCCAAGTCCTGAAACTCAGATTACTTGTTTTCCATCGTAAATTACAATTTTAAAATGAAGCAGAACCACTCTGTACTTTCTATGGCCAACATTTTCAAATTCATTTTGAGCACCTCAGCTTTCAGGCAGATTCCTGAGAGTCACCAAAGTGCATCTCTGTGCACTAGAACCAGCCGTGTACTAACAGATCCATGGTGAATAGGTTTACTCTCCCACAAAGCTACCATCAGTTGTCATCATTTCACTGAGACTGGGGACAAAGACTCTCACAAACTTCAGTGAGCTCATCAGATAGAGGGCCATAGTTACCAACACCGTTAACGTGGAGGCAACGATGTTGCTGGTCAGCCTTTACCAGGAAAAGACTGACCGGGCTGGAAGAAAAATGCTGGGGTCGGTCGGGGAACAACACGAGAAAGTTCTTGCGGAGCCGGCAGAACTTTACATCTCGTGCGTTCTAGCAGCCAGACTTTCCCACGTGGGTCGCTGGCATATCAGAGCAGAGGGAGCCAGGAGCAGCTGCACCTGGAAGAGCAGCGCTGGAAACCACCGCAGCCGGGAGGCAGGTGTGGGAGGGCTCTCTGCACCTGCGGGCACGGGAGTGAGGGGTCAGGCTACTCGGCCGCTCCCCAGCTGGGATTGCATCAGCGCCGGCGGCGGCTCCGCCGGGAGAGCCGTTCCCGCCCCGCAGGACGGCGGGGCCAGCTCGGCAGCGGCGGGGCCGGGTGCCCACGGCCAAGTGCCGACCCTGGGCCGCGGGCCCGCTGCCCCCACCGGGGTCGGCGTGGGACGGAGCGGGCGGGTCCGGACCTTACCTGGGGATGTACCTCGCCTCGTCCCCGAGCCGCACCTCGAAGTCCTTCCAGGGCTGTTCCAGCCCCGCGGCGACCCAAACCGCTGACGCCTCTTCCTCCTCCATGTCGTCGCCCCCCGGCTCGCTGCCAGCGGGCTGCGGCCGCGTGGCGCCGCGGAAGCCGCGGGCGAACTCCGGGAAGGTGATGGCCCCGTCGCGGTCGCTGTCGAGGCGCTGGAAGATGGCCTCGGCCTCGGCCGGCTGCACCCGCAGCTCGGCGCAGAGAGCAGCGAAGTCTTCCCGCTCGATGCGGCCCGAACCGCTGGCGTCGCACGCCAGGAAGAGGGCGCGCAAGCGGGACAGCTCGTCCCCGGCCGCCTCGGGATCCATCGGCCAGCGCCGGGGGCGCGGAGACTCGACCGCGGGCAGAAGGCGATGGGATGGCGTGGGCCGCTGCCCTACCTGCGGCTGAGCGGGGCGGGCCGGGTCCGCTCCGCCCCGGCGCCCCGCGGGGCCGGGCACGGCCGGGAGGCGGAACGCAGGTGGCGGCTCCTGGCCGGGGCAGGGCCCGGGCCGGGCTGCCGGGACAGCAGGGCGTGCTCCTCACGGAGTGTCGGGCACGGGGCTCCCCTCGGGCCCAGCATGTTGCGAACGGCACAGGTAACTACAGACTGCAACGTGAGGTAAAAAAAAACATGTCTCACCCCGCTGCAGCACTCAAATATGAGTCCTGATACTATGCGGTCACCGTAAGGCGTTAAACCTATCTGCCGTTTTCCAACATAATAAAAATACTCTTAACGTTCATGGAAGACCCAGAAGCCACATGATAACACAAAGTTTGAACAGACAAATTCTCTCTGGCACGAATAGTCTTGGAGTTATACCTTGTGGGTATACGCTCACAGATGTCTCACTACCGGTGATTTAGAAATGTGGGCTGTTAAAATACCATCTTAAACTGAAAAAGCAAAAGATGTATTAAAATCAATAAACCAGAGGAGACAGCTTTTCAGTGCTTTGTGAAGAACTAGTGTCTTTCTTGACAGAAGTCAAGATCTCTTCCTTGTTGAAGCCAGATTCAAGACTCTGATTCCATTTGAATCTAAGGGATATTTTAATTTTCTAATTTATTTCCCTACATTTATTCTTGTTAATGTCTATCTGCAAATGTAAATTATGTTATACCACAGTTTTGAAAAACAGGCTACAAATCTAACGATCAAAGCAGCATTTCCTTATTGACCAAAACATAGCCTAATTATGTGATCTAGCAAAGAACAAATAGTCTATCTTACCTCTCCTCAGAATAAAGCACATACTCTAAATGTGAACTATCAAGTTCCTTTGCCTAAGATGTGGAATGCCCTCAAAGGGATTTTTTTTTTTTCAGCTTTTGATTATTAACCCATCAGGATTAGGCAGACAGCCAACAGTTTTTCTCTAGAGAGTAAAGAGTTTTGTAATATGTTCCCCACACTTTAAGGAAATATATCTGTTAAGCAATTTGAAATATAAGTTTTAGTTTAAAAGTATAAGACAGCAGAAAGACTTAAGTTTATGATTTTACACATTTTATTACATTTCCACCACACAATTGCAGAACTATTAATAATAGTAAAATGGCTCATCATCAGTTTCTTAGTGTTTTAGTAAAACAGAACTAATTTAACAAAAAGATTCTTCCTGTTCTATGGTCTTTTATTTATCCATCAATTTTTTATAACTAAAGTGTGTCATGGAGCCTTTAAGCAGTTGGTGAAGGGTTGTTCAGCCATCAAAAGAGAGAAACTTCTCTTTTATATACAACCCAGCTCTGTTTATAGGAGCTGGGACATTTGGCTTTCAGAGTGGACAAGTTCATGAGGTGAAGTGGAGCAGCCTCATCCAGGTCTGAGTGTGTCTGACTAGCCAGACAGGGTGTTCCCATTGCCACTCAAATCAATGTGCTCACCTTATTTGCTTTATTTATGGCTTATTTGCTTTTTTTTTTTTTTCTTCTTTTTTTTTTTTTTTTTTTTTTTTTTTTTGGTGGCTGCAAAGTTATAAGCTCACATTGGTCAGCTATCCTACCCACTCTTTTATGTACTTTTGTGTGTATCTTTACTAATAATCACTACCTTGGGCTGCTAAGCAGAGGGCATAGATTTTGGACAAGTAGTCCCTGTTGGCTTTTTTTCCTTATCTTTTTTTCTGTTAGAGAAGCTTTGTCACACAAATCTCAGGCACTGGCATGAAGCACAGTGTATCATTTAGCACTGCCATGGCATAGGTATATTCTGCAAAACACATCATGCTTGCAGTGGTGCACGATACTACACAGCCCATGCTTGCTTGGCAGGCCATGGGTTAGTTGAATAGTTTTGACACAACCACACAAAGATAATAAATGGTTTATTTGTTAAGACTAAAGAATGGTCAAAAGACCAGGATTACCAGCAGGTAATGGCATTCTTTCTTCTGAAATCATGTCCCTGTTCTTAGAATTACCTGCTCTTCAAATCCAGCTCTAAGTTAAATATGCAAATACAAGGCACTGTTTATGTGGCATAGTAATCTTAAATTCATAAGAGAAGTTTTTAATTCATGCATAAGATACTGAAGATACAGGTATACCATGCATTCAATTTTCAGTCTATCATCTGTTTTGCTTCACTGTGCCATGAAACTCGCAAGCTAGCCCAAGAATCTATTCAGCTGAAGAGGCAGAAGAGAAAATTAAATCATTTTTAGGAACTTTAGAGAGACCTAAGGCAACATTTGAATGAGAAAGGATTCATTGTATCACTACTAAAGTGTCCTATTTTACTGAGTGGGAAAACGTGGATTTTGACACTGTTATAGATAGAGAGGTTAAATGTTACAGATTGGAAGAGACAGGTCAGTCAGAAAAGAAAGGCTGGCAACACATGACATCAAGACCAATTGTCCCAGGAAGCAAAGCAGCAGAGGAGTTGAGCTGACCACTGGGATAAGCTATAGAACCTGGGAATGCTATTTGTATACATGTGGTCTCTGAAGGTAGCTATGCAGAAGCCCAAAAAAGCTAGAGTGCTGTGCTCCAGTCAGATTCAATGCATGAAATAGCAGCCCTCTTCCCATTCCTCTCTATATGTTGTCTTAGGAATCCTGCATACATATTGAAGGAAGATTTTTAATTTGGAACATCCAGCATTTAAACGTTAGGAAATAGAACATAAATTGGAACAATTATTCACTGATTTACTTTTCATCATTATTGTTTGTGGACTTGGGCATTATCTACAATGTCATCCATACTATTCTGATCTTCTGCTGAGGACAGAATGTATATTTTGGATAGTTTCTGCATACTTTAACTAAATTTCCCAGCATTAGGGTTGGCTAAGAAAGAAAATTTATCCCTCTGTGGTTGCAACTACTCTCTTATTCACCTTTTTCTGTTTTACATTAGGACAATTTAAGCAGTTTAGCATAAACTGTGCAATCTACTTGAAAAGCACGTGACATCAAGCGAGCATAAATAAAATAGAATCAACCAGTGATATTGAAAACAGTTCATATCATACACAGGTATCACAACACCCTGAAAACTAATTATATAAACCTACTCCAATTTCTTCCCCCCCGCCCCAGCACAAACTTTACCATCTCTACAAATCACTATAGATCTCAAAGCATCACAATTCCAGTGTGGCACTCCATCTGTACATTTGTACTTGGCCAGGACCTCTTCATCACCCCTGCCATCAGGAAGGGGAAGCACAGTGTGCACAGGCACACAAAGGACAAGGGGAGAGGAGGGTGATGATGTGCAGAGCAGAGTCTGGGAGTTCTCTGTGAGATGGGCTGTGGTAGTGGTTCTTCCTACTGGTTTCCATTTTCTGCCATTCTCTTACTGCCAAAGTGTCTTCCTTTGCACTCTTTACTACTTAATGGCATTTTCTTTGCTTTGATGCGTTAAACTGTGCTTTGATGGCATTAAACTAACCGTTTACGTGGTTCTATCCTGGCATGCACTTTATGTGAAACACATAGGATAGGTGCACATATTAAATGCCAAGTCTGGACAGATCATAGAACATTTCTACATGCTCTCATTCCCTGCTGCATAATTTTTAGTACTACTGAATATGATTCACCTCAAAAAGGCATAAATCTATGTCTTGAAAAACTTAGTCCAGGAAATTAAAAAATAATATTTTGAGAGAACACAATTTTGTTCCTTGACTTTATGATAAAATGACGCAAAAAGTGGCAATAAAAGTTCTTTGTCTAAGAAGAAGTACATTTAAAAGCCAAAAATGTTTCTCAGGATGTACAGATTTTATTTTTTTTTTTTATCCTCCTAAATGTTTAGCAGTTTGGACAATGAAGTTGTAAAAGACCCTCATGGTATTATAACACTTTAACAAACTTCAGATATGTCTCCAGATCATGAGGTATAAACCTTTCAGGTGAAGCATCTTCAGCCTGAAAAAGACGAAAGTGACCCTTGATATTTAAATATCAAAGTACCCAAGGTGCTTTTGCAGAAATTATTTAGTTTTGGCAGTCTTTGTAAAAGCTTGTTTGTAGGATCAACTGAATAGCCAGGGAGATGCTGAAACGACTGATAATGACTGCTGGGCATAGTTTGGAATGTTAGCTATCACCCTCATGCTCTAATGAAGAGCCAGCCCCCAAAAAATAACATCAGAAGACTGTTCTAAAGACATGTTATTATATTGCCAATTCTCAAAATCTGTAGTGTTTTCAAATAACATAAGCAGCTAGCAATACGATTACTTATGAAACATAAAATTACTTTCTAAATACTTAAAAATTTCATTTTGTTTATGGGAAGCCTTCCTTGATTTGGGTAATCTATATAGTTTTTTCAATTCTAATAACCAAAACCAAATCACATCTACTGATGAAACTTCTTTGTTCTTAAAGAAACAGATATCTCAAAATGCAATTCCCCATGTGCAAATCCTGTTAACAATGAGCACTGCTGAAAACAGAGGATATAAGTGTCCTTTTGAAGGGAGAGATAAACAGTTTTAGGTCAAACAGACATGCCTCCTTCCAGTTAGGATTAGCTTTGACCTTTTTCTGCAAAATGATGCCAAAGCTCCTTCAAAAACACAGCAAGGTCCAGGTTTCCCTTGCAAACACAATGGTCACTGTTTCACCCTCTACCTATCTCCCTGTCTTGCTCAATGTTTTGGAACATTTCCCCAGAAGCAGAAGATTCAAATTTAAATCACTGCCCTGCCTGAAGGAAATTAAGGTTACCTTTCTTTCTCCTCATGCAAGTGTCCTATCTACAAAGATACTGGAGAGATGGAATTGAGAAGCACACAGTTGCTCAAAGCTGCTGTGCCAAGCATCTGTGTTTTACAGTGCATTATAACTAGACAAAAATAGACTTTGGTGAAAATGCTAGGTGACAGTTTTCCCTATGCCAGGATCTCTAACCCATCTTTTATTTCTCCCTGTCTGGTACAAAAAATCTTACATTATTTTCACAGATTCTGACTAAATAGTACCTATTCAATCACTTGAGCAGCTGTAAGACAGTCTGAAAGATATTTGCTTACCTAGAGCAAGAAATACTTCAATCTGTTCAGACAGAGAGGAAGACTGAGTTCATTTCCAATCTTGTGTGTAATGTTCTTACCTTCAGGTTCCTCCTTAAAGAAGACACACATATTCAGTACTTCTTCCTACTTTATCCTGGGCAAAAGTGGCTGCCTCTGTTTCACATCGTGAAACCTTCTGCTATTCATGTTAGGCAAACTCTGTACCATCAACAGGGCAGGCCTTAAAAGAATGAGGGAAGACTGTCTTACTTGTGGATCCCAAGAGGGATGTTTGCTTTTAAGCTGCTGAGTGCCCATAGGGCCATTGGACATTCCTACTGTTTGAGGCTTCTGGGCAATATTCCTGGGGAAAACATCACTGGTCAATGCCCTATTGACAACAATTTTGGATGGGGACAAGGTTTAACCTGAGCCAGCAGCCAATCCCCATGCAGCCACTCACTCACTCCTCCACCAGCAGGATCAGGGACAGATTGGTAGCATAAAAGTGAGAAAACTCATGGGTGGAGATAAAGACAGTTTATAGGGAAAGCAAAAGCCACACACACGAGCAAAGCAAAACAAGGAATTCATTCACTGCTTCCCAAGGGCAGGCAGGTGTTCAGGCCTCTCCAGGAGAGCAGAGGCCCATTACACATAAGGTGATCTGGGAATATAAATGCCATCACTCCAAACACCCCTTCTTCTTCCTCACACTTTATATACGGAGCATGATGTCTTATGGTCTGGGATATCCCTCTGGTCAGTTTGGGTCACCTGTCCTGGCTGTTTGCCCTCCACAAGCTTCCAGACACCCTGAAGACGTCACCAGTGCGGCCGTACAAAAAAGCAGAGGAAGCCTTCCCTCTGTGTAAGCCCTGCTCATTTTTAACAATTTCAATGTTATTAACCCTGTTTTCAGCACAAATGGAAAACACAGCTCTGTGCTAGCTAGCCACATGAAGAAAATTAACCCAGCCAAAGCCAGATGGTGTCTGTCAGTCCCCTTGACCGCAACTAATGATTCTGTATGTGCCTGTTCCCAGACAAAGACACTGAAACTCACCTACCTATGCTGTTCTATTTTTTAGAACAACACCTGGCATTGGTTGCAGCACAGCTAGCATCTCCCATGATTCTGTCTCAATGACCACTGTTTGGGAGATGGGATAATCCAGTTTTAATGTGCCCACCCTGTTTTGGAAGGCACGTCCGGTTCAGTGATAAGATAGACACTGCCATGTCCACTGACCTCAGTGCCAGAGAACAGTCCTTTTTTTTTAATTACAAGAGTGGAAAAATTACCTGTGCGGGCCTTTTTATTTATAAAAGGTCATAATAACATTTGAGATTATAATCCTATTAGAATTTACTTCCTGACTACATCGCACTTTGACAATAGCTCAAATTTAAACGCCGAATAACTGAAAGATGGCCAGCCGCTGAAAGATGGCCAGTTTCACCTTTCTTCACCTAAGGAGGGTTAATTTTGTATCATGAGAGAAATAAGTGTATTTTAAAACCCTAAGTTACTACTTATTACAAAGTATGACCAAAAAATACTGCCATAAAATATTGGAGAGGTGGACAAAAACAGATTTGTAGCAAAGCATTCCTTCTAAACATCAAACAAAATTAATGGGGGATTTAAACCAAAAGAGATTAAAGATTACCTGACTCAGAGCAGAAAAGTAAAACAAACCATAAAATAATCACAAAATTATAAAGCTGCACTAATTTTTCATTTCTACCAATTTAAGGAATCTTCTTTTCTCAGCATGGAAATTGCAGAAAAGAAAATTCATCTCAGCAACACAGTATAAAATCAGACAGGAAAAAAGAGAATTAATTTTATTGATCATTTCTTCCCCTAAAGGATTATTAAAATTGGGTTGTCTTTCACCTGTCTCCAAAGTTAAAGAAAAATAATATGTTCTTTTGAGCCTAAATCAATTAACAGACTTGATATATACTTTCCTCAATATTTACACAACTGGAGAAGACTACAAAAATAAGTATTCCAATGAATTTTTTTCTACAGGTGAAGTTGTCTCTAAGTAAATACTCAAGAACTCTTATGGGAAGTTAATTCTGTGTTTGTAACATAAATCCTTTTGGTGACAGGCTGACCCTTCTCCAAAAGCACCTGATTTCTGAAACAGCTATAGACAAATAATAGCTCAGCTCACGCTCAGCTGCACTGAACTCGGCTTTAGCTATGGTGATGTCTAAGTGCTTTGGCTGACTATACTACAGGACTAAAAGCTTTGGGATATTATATTTCATACCACTTTATTGGTGTATGACAGTTGAATGTGCTCCATTGACTCCTGGGGTTTCTCTCAGCACAAAGAGGCCATCGCAATCTCCCACCCGATACAGGAAGAAAAACATCTCATGTGACTGTTTTCAGTAGAAGTAACGACAGCTCTAATTTCAAATAGTCTGTGGGAACTGATAAATTTCAAACAAAACTAAGGATGAACTAGTGGGTAATTTTGGACACAGCAGTCTGAGGGGGAAAATAAAAAGAAAAAATATAAAAACTATTCACAAGCAATCCAGAGCAACAGAAAAGGTTATGCTCTTAATAAACCATTTGTTAAATGATTTATTGTAGCAGTACCATAGATTTTCATAATTATCCTTACTTTCATGATAAACTTTTTTCAAAAGTGATGTTTAAATAAAACACATTCTTTTATTAAAAAAATCTCTTCATGAGTTTCTGTGCTATATCTCTTCATGCTGTTTCTGTAATTTTAAATATACTACTTAAAATAACTATATCATAATGCTGTAAAAAATTCCATGAGACTGAAATTTTGAAAAAGTAAAGGACAGCATATAAAAGTGAATAACAACAGTCGTTATGAATTAGTATAACATGAATATAGCATCCTGAAGTGCAAAAAAATTCCTGTGAGAGTAACAAAATCTGACTGCATTTTTAAAGTTAGCTGTGAATGGCTTTTAGAACACATTTTAACCTTAATGACAATAATAATCCTTTCATATTTGAATTAAGAGCTCATGATCTGAAAGGAAATGCCGTAGCTATTGTCTAAGACTGAAGGATATCCAAGGCCTCACTTGTCTTCTGTGGTTACTAAAAAGTATTTTAATGGCACCTAGAGTGGCATCTCTGCAGAAACTGAGCTTCACACATTCCAGACAGACCAAGAAAAAGCTGGCCAACAGCACTGAGATCCGCAAACAAAAAACAAGCTAACCCTGCATTCTTCCAGGTGTCTTTAAAAACACCTTAATAGGTTCTATAGGCATAGACACCTACACATAACACCATTTAAAGGCTCAGTCAGCTTTACTTTTGGAAAACCATAAATAAATATTAAACGCAGAATATTTCAACATTACTACTGTTGATGATGCTTCAATATAATTTTGTATGCTTTAGAAAAATCAAAGGAAAGAAAAGGAAAAAATGTATAAGTTGTCAAAGGAAAAACCTCTGGAAAATAGCAAGATTTGAAGAAAATTTTAACAAAGGGAGAATTTGAATATATAGAGTTTGAAAAAGGTCTTCCAAATGCAACTTAAAATCCTTTTACAATTCTTCTGAGAAATAGGTACGTAACAGCATCTTGCAGTCTTTTACTTTTCCTAAGGGTGACATAAAAGAGAAGGCAAAAAACATTGTTTTAGTTTCAACTCTTTACTTGTTTCTCTAGTGGTTTACCATTAAAGCTACTGCTGTGTAACAGGAGCCACCAGAGATCTCACTTGCATTCAACCTTCATAGTGATCAAACTGCCTTGAAAATACAGATTACAGTTAGGGGAAAACTACTTATTCACGGAACACCTTCTGCATTCTGCAACAAACCAGACTGCAGCTTAAACTGTCCATTTATCCCAAAGGAGTCACACAGAACAAGGTGATAAGTTTTACAGCTGCTTTCACATGGCAAATATACGCTCACATAAGAAAGTCCATGTTTAAATTTCTCATCATAATCTTGAACCTGCATTGTGCTGGAAACTTGGTGTGATTATTTCCTGAAACTAGGAGCATACAAAAGAGCATTTCTCCTGAAGAGAATTATGTTACTTATATGTCTTATATTACTTCAAACTTTATTCTTTGTTCTTATTACCAGTTTCCATTAACATATTTCTTTCTGATAAAAAAAAACTCTTTTGAAATTATCACGATTATTCTTTTTTGCCTCTTCCAAGTATTTTCGTTCCATCTGAAGAAGAAAAGAGAAAAAATCCATTATTTCATATTCTTTAATGCCGTTTATTCTATGCCATTTCTATTATTTTAAGAACAAGAAGAGCTCCCCTCTCCATGCATTGCATAACTACTTCCATCTGTCTTCATATTTTGCAAGACTAGAGTCACTTCTATTTTACAAAATTCAAGGGACCAAAGTAAGAGAGGATTCATACTTAATACAAGACCTACATGGAAGCAGAGGAGCAGGTATTAAAAAGTGATGAAAGAGAAGTTGGAGAAGAACCGTCCGGGGAGCCACTGAAACTTTAATTACAGGATATGGATCCTGTCAGGTTTGTTTGTTTATATTTGGTTGCACTTGGCAACCACCTGTCACGCAGCCATATGTAGACATATAGGAAATTGAAGGATTCAGTTGAAGGATTCAACTTGGCACATGAGCCCAGTGCTTAACCTAGCTAGTTTAAAGCCAGATATCCTTAAAGGACATATTACCAATCATGGTGAAGAGTTTCCTGGGATAACTGTGAGTGAGTTATCTAGCTCAGGAAAGCAGAAATTTCTCCTGTGCTGGCTTGCCTAGATGCAGCTGGAGCACAGCCCTGCAGGGCTGCCTGAAGGGCCCCTGTGCCCCCATTCCAATCCAGACTGCTGCAGACACCTGCCGATGTAGGTCACTGTGGGCCACTCCAAAATCAACTCAGTACTTCCGTTTTCTTAAACTGTTAAATTCTGTTAGCCCTGTGAAACATACAGTGCCTACACAGATTGTGTTTGCCAGCTGTGAAAATCAGGCCAATTTTAAAGTTGTCATGTAAGTAACTTATTTTAGATGCCTAACCTTGGAAGAGGAAACTCAGACTAAAGATTGTGTCATAATTACAAAGGAAGATAATGTTTTCATTATGTTGTGTTTCCTACTGTTAAAACTAACTGAAGCCTGCCATGAAGAAATGTAAAACCACACACACAAAAAAATCAGATTGACTCCTGAGAGGCAGTCTGGAGAGTTAGATGCTTCTGTGGCAAGGACTTGTACCCTGTTGGGTTTCCTTTACACTGGTCAGGGCTCTAGTTCATCACAAATAATTCCAGTTGACTGTGAGGAGCAGAGTCCTGTCTTAAGCTTTGATATACATTAATTTATGATAATACCCAATACTGTGTGATATGAAACAGGAAGATCAGATGAAGGATCAGCAGTCCATCCTATAAAAACAATTTTATGTTATGGAATCAAATAATCATGTCAGTCTAAATAAATAAATCAGTCAGATGCAACCTTAACAGAAAACATTTATGTAGCCTCAGAGCTTTTTGAACATCCATGATTTCTTTGTTGAAGAAAATCAGATATATGGGCAAGGATTTCTTTCCATCAGCCTAATTTATAACACACATTCCTTGCATAGAATGCTGAAGAATTGCTCTAAGGACAGTGCAGCTGATTACTAGTACTCTCCTCTCTTCTTGCTAGTGTAATTTTTTTAAGGAATATGCCATAGAAAAAAGACCTGTTGAATTATGAAAAAAAATCTTTCCCTGGAATGTGCAGCACAAGTGGTAATAGTTTTCACCAGATTATATTACTACAATATCTGAAGTATGTCATCCTTACCAATAAATAATGTATAATCTGATTTCTCAAGTATGAACTGCTTCAAACAGATAGAAATTGGTTCCTATTGCTCAATATCTTGCAATACATTTAACTGAAACCAGCTAAAAATATCATAAAATTTCTAAAAACCTTTACAAAATGCAGCCTTTAGGATCTATGAATTACCTACCCCTAAAAGAGATCAGATATTCCCCCTTTTTACACAGAAAACTGCTTTTCAAATTCATAAGACCTACAAGATACCACCCCACCATGTGTTTCAAAGCATCAAGTCCTAAAAAGGAGATGACACTTAGTAGGGGACTACCACGTGTAATCCATGTGCACCACCTTGCCTCAAGAGATCCTTTTTTTTCCCAGAATCTTTGTACAAATTGAAATTATGATTTGTCCATAGGAACAAGATTTTACACATGCCTGGCAGCCTGTTCTAAGCAACTACTTTCTGTGGTTACCAGACATTAGGACGTCCTGGGCTCCTGCAAATATAGAGGCAGCACGTGCAGTGAGCATGCGCTTCTTCTATGCATTGGACCCTTGTGTACTCAATCAGTACAGCTAACACAGTAGGTTCAAATCTTGTTCCCCTTGCTACCTCTCTGGTGACCACTACAGAGTGCCTGTGCTCATGTGCCAGTGTTTCACAAGGGAAATTCAGGTAGCTCACTATAGGAATGTGCTCCCTGTTGACAAAGTGACAAAACTATCCTTTGTCTCCTTAAAAAGGAAAAAGGCCCAGAAGTTTCTCTCCTCAATGTGGTAAAAAGACACCTCATAAGACCTGGGGGATGTCACTTCAAACTTAAGGATAGCTAATAGGACAGGAGCCAAAAAGTCCTGCCTGGATAATTTAGTAGAAAAAGAAGAGAACAAAGGAACTAATTACTTTTTGTGAGGTGTTTTATCGGGAGCAAGAACCTCTTGCACCTGGCTCGGTTTTTCTCTGTGAAGAGTTTTGTTATTTTGTCTTCTATTAAAACTTCTCTGTTTCCAACACTACCACAGAAGCCATCCTGCTGATTTTATGCCTTCTAAGGTAGCTGAGCTATCTTGGGTGTGATATAAATCTCCAAGAGCTTATATGACCTGGCTCAAGGAGACCCATATATCAGCTCACAGCCTCACACTATCAATTAACACACTTGGATAAGTAATATGTACTAGTTATTAACATTAGTTAAAAATAATAATTTTATGATGGGCTAAGTTTTGGTCTTAATGCGTCTTTTAATGTGAATTCATTTACATGCATGTATATTATTGGTATATATTGATGTAAAAGATTGTAATTTTAAACAAGATTAACAAAAGTGGAACCATTCACAAGCTTATGAGAATAAGAAAGAAATTTCCTTACAGAACATTGCTTAGAAACATGTATATTTAGAGGATCATTTGAGTACTGCTCATCTTTTAAGTAGTTAATAAGCATGGAACCATTCTGTATTTATTGTATTCACAAAAACACACCAAAAAAAAACCCCAAAACAACAAAAAAAGCAGTTCCCACAACCCTGGAAAGCAAAAGGGTTTTTTAAAAATCCTGCCAAGAAGATATGAGCAGGAAAGACTTACACAACAAAGTCATATGGAGCAGTATGCCCAGGGAGGAGGTGGAGTCACCATCCCTGGAGTGTTTAAGGAAAGACTGCATATGGCACTCAGTGCCATGGTCTCGGTGACAAGGTGGTGTCTGGTCAAAGGTTGAACACAGTGATCTCAGAGGTCTTTTCTGATCTAACTTGTTCTGTGACTCTTTAATATACAGCAGCTGGTTGGCTAATATATGGGGTTAGAAATGGGTAGCTGTCACAGGTTGGACAGAAATAGACTGACGTGCCTCTTCAGCTTTCAGATTTAGTCCAGACAAGGAGGACTGATATGCTCCATGCTCCTGTACACATCTGAAGTGTGCAAAACAAGCAGAAATCATCAGTTTAGCCTGCATTGAGTTCAACAATTGCATCAGGTGACTCACAAGACTGACATTCACTAGTATTTTCACCCCTTGCCCAAACACCAGCAGAAAAGTTTTCGGTCCCCTGAAGTCAGACAGGTGCTGAAGTCAAGACTGGATTTCATTACTGAATTTCAATTCATTTATACTTGTTGCACACTGAACATGTTCTGAACCAGTTGGATAAACTCCTTATTAGAATAAAGTCAGAGACCAGCATTTCCTCCCAACAAATCACAGTGAGAAATTTGCTACTGAATGAAATATATTGACTGTCAGAGCTATAAAATAATCTGCCTCCTCTTGCACCAAACAAGGCTTTTACCTAAAACTCAGCTCCAGTACATTTCAGAAAAAATCTATATTAAAGTCTACATAACCCTTTACTTCATTCACATGATTTTTTTATTTGCTTCTCTCCACCCTAAGCAAGCATCTGAGGAAAAGGACTGGGCACTGGCTGTAAACAAAAGACAAATAAGTCTCATCTGGCTGAGCTTCTCTGTCCTCTGCGTCACACTTATTTGCAGTAAGGAATGGAATTCAGAACACACACACATACAAACCACAGATATAAATGTTTTCTGATTCCATGTATGAGAAGGAAATTCGATTACAAGCCAGCAAGGCTGCTCTAGATTACTCCTTTATCTGGACAGTTGAAAAAAAAATCACAATTCATGCCCTTAATTTTTCTGTTTATTCTTTAGATGCCACATAGTCAAGATTCCTTTTATCACAGGGTGACACATGCATTCTTATACCTTATTTTTTTTATTTGCTAAATATATTATTATATATTTTGTCAAAATATATTATGTAAAAAAAGTATTTTGTTTTTTAACCAGGAATATATCTGTAACACATGTATGCACAGTGTACTCTTGATGATTATTAGATTTGTGCATTATGAAAAATATAAAGCCACTCACTTATTGCAAAAATTAGCTAGTTTTCTCTCATTCTCATGCATCTTGTTGCTTTATTTCTCCAAATATCACGTTAACACAGCTTTCACTGTTAACAAGTTATGAACCACAGGCTGTGGGCAACAGCAAGGAATTACTCTCCCAGCCCACCGTTAACAAATCCTTAATGTTTCATAGTTTGATTGTTTTTTCTATCAAATCATTTAGCTGCAATATATTCTGAAACATAAAATTAATGTAGGTTGATATTCAGGTTCTTACACAGCATATCAACCAATTGAAACTGCGTAAAGCTAGGAAATAAGCCATTCATACATTCAGTTCTATTTCATGTTTGATTAGCTCTGTTACAGCACAGAATCCTTTTAGAGACAAATGCACACAGTCTTGAATCTGAACAGTCAGATGGTGACATACTCAAGCAGTACTAATTCATACTAATTCATATTATGACCCTTCTTGTTTAGTTTCAATGTATAACTCATACATACATCTGGAATGAAACCTGATCTCTCACAGGTGGATGTAAATAAATGTAAGGGCCAGGGATATTAAGGAGATGTTCCCTACCAGAGAGCAGAGAAATTGATAGAGTTCTGCCTTGACTTGTCTCAAACCTATGGTCGGGTCCCTTCTCAAAGCTCAATCAACAGTAAAAGCTCTGACATAGGTCTGTGTTTCTGGAGTGTGAAAAACACATCTCCAACCAGCTGTAATGATTAATGCCCTCAGGTAATCACAACCCAGCTGTTGAAACCACTAGATTATCACCAGGTGTTATTCTGCATAGAATAAAGGTTTAGAGTTCTGCAAAACAAGCACTGTTTTGCAGCAGCTAAAACCCAATTTCAAGAAAAGTTAAGGAAGATTTTTCTTGGACATTATATTATTATCTGCTTTCCAATGTAAACACAGTTGTGCATGCCTTTACTGAGACAGGTTAAAATAGATGATGAAACTCAAAACCAAAAACTTTTAAGCTTTTAAGATGAAAATTTTAAGCCAAAAAACCTGCACTGTCACAGTAAACTGATAATTTTACTACTCATGGTCATGTGAATGGCAGTTATCTTTAACCATGTTTTTCAACCAGGATATCATCGGTAATATGGCATCCAAGGGCAGAACTACCTTGAAAACTGAAATGAAAAAATTGGTGTCTATTTCTTCAGTCTTTGAAGGAAAAAAAGAGGAAAAAAAAGGAGAACAGAAAAGAAAACACAAGACAAAAACAAAAAATAACCCAACAGCAATGAAACAATCCAAAGCCAACAATTCCAATGGCTTCAGATTTTTCTTTTTTAATTGAATTTTACCAGCACATTTAAAAATACATAGGTATATATATATGTGTGTGTATATACATATATATATAAACCTACATGCTTCATGTACTACATAATTTTCATATACAAAGTGTAGACTTAGATGTGAAAAATTAGCTGTTTACACTAACCTATCTCTGTTTAGTTACATATTTTATATGTTGGAAAACTAAGTAAATATTTCTGTAGGTGTGAATAGGGTATACCTTTGCAAAACTCTAGCTGTTTATTAATGCGGCTCTGTTCTGCTGAATTTTACTTCACTTTGAGTTGAAATTGTTATACCTCAGTGTAATATTATAGCAATGCCCTTGTTCTCTATATCCTACTCCAATATAACTTGTTCATTAGCTAAAGTCACAGATGTTGACTAGAAAATAATGGACAACAAAGAAAATTTTTCTTTCCTTTTTCTATTATTAGAAATAAAATGGTAAACTGGAGGAAGCTGGGGCATTCATATTTTGTTCTATCAATTTTAAAAGTCAAAAACCCCAGCTATAAGTTTAAAGCTGTTTTAATTCAACTTAAATTAATTGGAGAAATGCTCTACTCAGGGGTGACTGGTAGGTAGCTACATGCACCAGTTTAGAGTGTAAATTGAATCATGCAGCTCCCAGGATGCCCTCTACTCAGCCTCAGGAGTTATGAACCACAAGCTGTCAGCAGCAACAGCAAGCCATTACTCTCCCAGCCCACAGGCAGTTCATCTTTAGTTAGTTCTCAGTGTGACAGCACTCACCACACTCACTCTTATGGACAAACAGGGTGTGTTTACAATGCGTGTGAAGACAGCCGGTGCCTGGGTTTGTGTCCTCGCCTCCTCTCCAGCCAGTTAAATCCCTGGTCCCAGCCCCAGTGGTGCAGTGAAGCCTTTGGGACCCGCACTCTGCTCTGCCCTCCGAACAGAAGGCAGGTTCACAGCTGATAATCTCATTACAAGGCTGCCCTTAATCACTCCTCACAAAGCAATCTAAAGTCCTTTCTAAGTTCTTTTTTCTCCTCGTGGTTACAGTCCACTGGATGCCAGTATCTGTGAACTGAAGCCAGGTATTATGGGCTGCCCCATTCAGGTACCCCCTGTGGTTTTCCTCTGGTCGGCATTCAGTCCCCTTGGCAACTGAATTCTCTCTACCCCTGCTCTGAAACCTACTCATTCCAGTAGAATGAAACCAATTGTAAATGTCCGAAACTTTACTGTGGTACTACAAATTATTTCTCTGTACGACAGGATACAAATATGAATTTCCAATGAAAACAAGAAAATTTGTTAATAAGTGGAGGACTCATTATTATTCTCCTATGGAATAAAACATTGAAACAGGTTTCTATCGCATTTTTAATAATTTTTAAATCAATTGCCAATTAATGGTTCATCTATGCAATCTTCAAATCACTAGGTACTACAAATAAAATATTTCTATTGAATTGGGCCATGGGACTGCAGTTAAATATTGTTGTTTCTTTCCTTCTCTTGCTTTCAAATTTGACATTATAGATATATGAACAAGATTGAAAATTATTTATAATTTTAATCCAATATTCTTCCACTACTCATGTGCCACGATAATTTTGTATTTTCTAGGATTGTGTTATCATCAAATGTGACAGGTAAAGAACACATCTTTCCAGCGACCTCTGGGAATAAAAGTGTCATCATTAGTCCCATTAGCAGTTAATAAAAATATGAACTGAAGAGATGGATATGGAAATTCTTGCGTCGCTACAGAGCTGTGCAACCAGCCAGATTATTTTTTTTTTGTTTGCTATAAAACATTGGGAAGAAGACCATATATAAACAATAGATGAACCTCAAAATCTGTGAAGAGGAAAGGAAGAACCTGTCTCTCACAGACACCACTAGGATCCTTTCTATTTCCAGTAATAGAAGTTGTATTGGCTCTGAATTGTAGTTATATTTAATGAGCTATAAGTAGAAAGAGTATTTAGTTCAAATTTTGTAAAACATCAGTTTCCCAGCACCAGAGCTAAGAATTAATATTGCTACCAAACTAAGTCCTACAAAATACTGGAAACTATATTCCATAACTCCTTTATCAGAGTGGATTTTCCTTTTTTTTCAACTCAATCGTCTGAAACTTATGGAAAAAGATATATAATGAAATAGTTATTGCATAAAAATGAACTGCTGCAGAAATCAATTTAATTATCCTTAGTCTTAAAATATTTAAGAATTATTCTATGTCTTAAAATAATTTTACTGTGCAATCCAAGACTCTCATTAAGAAGCATGCAGGCACAGCTAACATTTTGAAGAAAACTAGTAAATGTATGTAACTGACAATCTATTTACAAGCTAATTTCTATTATCAGTAACTTCATGTTTGCTGATAAAGGACTTGTTCACCCTACTTAGTTGTTACCCAGCTCAAACTACCGATTTGGGGCATAATAAATATATGAAATGTGTTAAATAGTTTGTCTATACCTGTGTGTTTGCAACTGTGCACTTACCCATGCATATGAGGTATCACTCTCTAACAAGACTACTTGACTCCTGTTGTTGAGAGATTTTCCTCTACAATAAGCAGTAGCTGCTCTGAGATTCCAACAGTCTAAACATCAAAAGCTTTCTTATTTCCTCACTTCTTGCCTTTTGTGAAGCAACAATGACATTACTGATAGATACTTAGATTTGTTACCTAATCCTGACTGGCAAAGCCCAACCTCACACCCTCCGTTTGGTTCCAACTACAAAGCCAGAAGCATCATAAGAACCACCACTGAAAACTCTAAATTATAGAGGACCAAGGACAAAGACTGTGAAGAGCTCAAAACATTCTTTCTATACTAAAAGAAATCACTGCCACCTACTCTTGAAATAGATTCAGAACATTTTTTCATTTATTTGTAAATATTTGCACATAGCATGTTTCCCTTGATTGCTTGTGAGAACAACACAGCGAACAGTGCCAAAAACTTATTTGGTATCTTACTCTCTCTTCAAGGTCTGTTAGCATATTGCAGAGCGAGGTAAGATTGATAGAAACAGAGTAGCTTTTACATTTTGCTTTTTTTTGTTCCTCTTCACTATTAATAGTGAAATTTGATTATTTCTCTGACAATTTGTCAAGGGATGAAAGTTATGTGCTTGCTTCTCTTCCTTTCAAAATAAGCACTTGTTAATTATATATTACAATTATAACTTTATACCTACAGCTGAGGTTTTGTCTGCCTTCACTTTAGGAGCAGTAGTCAGAAGGAAGCACAGAAGCCCCAATCGATTGCAAATATCAAAGTTATGCAGGTGTTACCTAACCTGTATCTCCCCTACAAAATGTTGAGCACTTATCCATTCATCTCTATTCTGAATGATTTTATCCAAATGACTGTAGTAACCTTATGCAAAATTTTATGCAAATGTTTTTCTCACATTGTTTGTCAATTATTTTCCTTGTCCAAATAATGCAATATTTTTGTCTTCCTCTTATTGCCACTTTTGTAGAATGACTTCCTGTAACTAGGGATAAAACGGTCTAGCTACATCTCCTCTGGAAATATGTGGCTATCTTGTAAATAAATACACTCAAATTGCATGTAAGAGTTCCTAATATGCTTCAAACACTGAATTCTCTGTGTCATCTTATAGTTCTGAGACAATCCAGTGGGAATTATATCTCTGAGCTTTACCTTAGAGATATAAGCATTATATGTCTAAGCTCCTCAGTCTTACACTATGCCCACATTTAATTAACAGAAAATGCAGTATATTTTCTTTGTAGTTGAGGCCACAACAATGGATTTCTTCTGCTTCTCTGGATGTTTCTGTTCACCAAAGAAGTTGCGGATGTCCTGCATCCCTGGAAGGCCAGACTGGATGGGGCTTTGAGCAACCTGATCTGGTGAGAGACATTCATGCCTGTGGCAGGTGGTTTGGAACAAGATGATCTTTAGGGTCCCTTCCAGCTCAAGCCATTCTATGACTTTATGCATGCAAAAGTACATCTACAACAATTGCTGCCTGTGAACATTTTCCTCTTCAGGGTGGCGACACACAGAAGGAAAACTAAACCCTAATGAAATTTGATAATTTCTGAACTCAGCAGAGACCAGCTGAGTCAAATGAGCTTCAGGACCTTCTTTCTTTTTCTGGTTTTATACAAAATAAGCTGTTTAATACTTCCCCTATATAAAGGTAAGATTCAGAAATGTACTGTATCAGATGACTTTTCACTGGGTCCGGTTGAAAAGAAGGCTGAAGACATGTGAATACTAAAGAAAAAACATCATGCTTAACTCTTTAAACCACAGAGGATCACTTGCTCAGTATATTAAAAAAGAAAAAAAGAAAAAAAACCAAATAAACAACGTGGTGACATGGGCTCCCCCTCGTGGCTTTTGTTATGAAAGATTTTAATTTTCTACACAAACCCCTTTAATTTATAAGGACTAGTAAGAGACAGGTCTGAAAGGAAACATGTTCTGGTTCTGTGTAAAAACATTTTTCTAAATTGTCTGTAAATTATCAAAATCAAAGAGTTCTTGATTCATCATTTTTAGGATGGATAATTAATTAAGCATATTGACAGATCATGCTGCTAGACATCTGCATCCTGTTAAAAGCAACCAAAGTTAATTGTGCTTATGGTTGCATTTGCTGGAGTGATAATGGGTTTTTGAAACCACACACACAAGATTTATTGCAGGTTCTGCATCTCTCTTTCTCTTGCATTAATGTGGAGATCTGTGAATCCCACTCCCTAACTCTGGGCTTCTTGCATGTTCTTCAAAAGACGAGATATGTTTTATTAGCCTTAAACTTGCTGAGTTATCGTTTTCTTTTTTTTTTTTGGAACTGAATCTCCTCCTACTTATAATATTGTGCATCAGGAACACTCTGTTTGCTGTAAAAAAGGTACAAGACAAAAATTGGCCACTACTTAACCTCATGAAGTTAATTGTTTGCACCAGCTGTAAAATCAAGACAAAAATTATGTACCTTAACAGAAGTGCTGCAGAGTTTAAATTTAGTCTCCATTTTAACCTGAAAACCCAATTTATGATATAAATACAGGGAAATCTAACTGTTTCAGTGAAACTGACCTTTAATTAACCAGCAGGTCCTTAGCTGACTTAGGTTAAGAAATACCCAGGAATTCATGAAGATCAATAGTACTGATCTAGGTTTTGGCCTACAACTGCAAGACCTGTGCCACTGATTTCTCAGCATGACAGTTCAGATTTTTTGCAGTCTGACTGGATATGAAAATTGTTTTAATTACCTGAATTTTATTTTGCTCCACTTAAAAGAGAATTATTTCTGATGTGCCAAATATAAGATACTAATATTAGCAAGCAATTCCCTATTCAAATTCAGTTTTAAATGATAAAATGTGCAGATTTCTTCACTTCCTTATTTACAGAATGCAACATTTTGTATAATATACATTATACAAAAAAACCCAAAATGAAAGAAAATAACCACCACTCCCACACAAAAACAAACAAAAAAAAAAAATTGAAGCTTGACAGCTTGATATCTCCAGATAAGACCAGACCAAAAATTCCTTCTTTAATATTTTTATTTGTAAGAGATAAAAATTAAACCTGAGGACTTTGAGTAGACTTCAAATTATTTGCTATACAACACTTTTAGACAATAAGCAGTAAATCATAACATTTTTAATAGTATAGAAGTTAATTGAAAAGCAAAGGTTTTACACAAAACAGTAAATAGATCTATTTTAATCTCAGTAGAATAAAAATTAATGAATTAGTAGATTGCAAACTAATGGTTGCTTAAAGTTCCATTTTTGTAACACACATGAATTTGTTATGGAAATACAGAATACAAGTAATTTGCTGTTCAAAAGGGCTAAATTTCCCATTTCAAAAAGCTGTAAGAAAAACTACTGGGAAGAAGAATGTTCAGAGAGAACTGGGCTGTGAGCCCTTTAGTTAAAATTTGAAGTTATGACAAATGCTGTGTTTGGCAGAACTCCTTAATTCTAGTAATCTTTGCCTAAACAACAGAGAACTGCATTTAGAAACAACAATTAGGAAAGGAACAAAACAAAACAAATTTAATTAATGTTAAAAAGAAGAAAGTATATGGTAATACAAATGAAATTATAAAGTGTAGGAAAGAGATTAGAGAACCTGAAGATTTCTGAAATAAAATATAGTCAGATATAAAGACAGCAAGATAAACTTGTTTCCTATAAATTAGCAACAAAGGAAATAATGACAATGATATAATCCCACTTCCAGACAGTGGCGGCAACCTATTGATACGGCATGAAAGAAAGACCTGTGAGTCCTCTGGACAAGTCAAAGCTAGCATTTTCCCAAAAGAAGGCCAACAGTTGCCTGGACTGCATTAGGAAAATATCACCAATAGACTGAGTGAGGTGATCCTTCCTCTCAGCACTGGTGAGACACACCTGGAAAGCTGGGTCCATGTCTGGGCTTCCCAGCACAGGACAGACATATGAGACCAATGCTGGCCAACAGCTATGAAGTAGACTGATATTCCACCATTAGAGAACTTAGACATCTGTCACAAAAGGAAAGGCTGAGGGAGCAGGGAGAAGGGAAGGTTTAGTGTGCGTAATTACCTGATTGTAAGTTATGATGAAGACAGTCAAACTTCTCTCAGCTGTATCTGATGACAGGACAAGAGGCAATGAGCACAAAGTGAAAAGCAAGAATTTACATTTAAATAGGTTAAAAACAATAGTCTAGTGTTCGATAGTCCTTGTTTGACACTAAGGACTATCAAACACTAGAACTTGTTCCCCGTGTAGGCTGTGGATTCTCTCTGGTGAGTCTCCATCCTGGGAGATATTCAACACCCAACTGGAGAGCACTAAGCAACCTGGCCTAGCTGGCTGTCTTTGAGATGGGGTGTTGGACTAGCCAACACTTAGAGCTCCCTCCTACATCAGCCCCAGTCTGTGATTCTGTGAAACAAAGGAGTCCAAAATTATTGATAGGCTATGCCAATTATCAAAAAACTTTCTAAAAACTCTCTCGTCTCTTCATTTAAAGTCTAGTCTCAATGAGTATAGCTCAAAGTCTTTTACAAATCCACCTGTTTAGTGGAAGTCTTGCTAAGACAGGATTGAAGATCAGTGACAGCAAAAGCAACCTGGCTTACCTTAAATGTCTACCAGGATGTTAATCCTTGTGGTAAATTTTCGGATATTATCCCTTGTGCAAAGTCCTTTTGAACACATCTACAGCAGGAAATGCAATGCCATACTAGGGAAAGAGCTGATCTAGTTATTAATGAACTGGAACACCACATTGCCATGCAACAATATTAGCTTATGTATCAAAAAGCTGTCTAATTGCATCAGCACAATGCTACATCCAGGCTAATTAGCTCTGCCAATCAAGCTAATTAGCACAGAGCAGAGCCATGCTGAATACCAATTCTAGCTTCTGAACTACTGATCAAAGCACTAGTAGACAGTGAACCCCAAACAAAAGGTATCATTTGAGTATATTCAGCAGTGAAAATTTCTGTAATTGTATCCATTCTGTAAGTATGTGTAAAACTTTTATAAAAACCTTTTTCTTGCTTTTCAAAACACATATTTTTAGCACGTTTGAAGTTATTGCAAAAAATAATGCAAAGATTTTAATAATGTGCTTTGCTGAATTCTTGTTACTCTGCAAGATGATTAGGTCCTATAGCAGATTCCTGCAAGTTTATTTCTCTTAGAAGGGGAATCTATAGAAAGACATGGATTTCACAGGTGAAATTTTGTTTCTTGACATAATGTGTTCACAAAGCTCTGTTTCCTTTAACACAAATGGCATAAAACCACAGCACTTTTCTGGTTTTATGCTACTACTTTCTTTGAAGTGTAACCCCTAATTTTCATCAGCATTAAAGATTAAAAAAAAAATTAGTGGTTTCTGGTGTTTGGTGCATTTTTGGGTTTGTTTCTAAATGTTCTGGTAAAGTTTGGACTACCTGGTGTTTGCTCAAAATTGAAGGTGCATTACCAATTTCATGTAGGATGTCAGGCTTACATGGAGAACAGCTCAGCCTTGGTCATGCTCTGTTTATTTCACAGAAAATGATCATCTTGTTCATGTGGATCATGCTTACTTCATCCACTTCCAAATAAGTAATGTCTTTGATGTCAGCTAATTAGTTCTGCACTGTTTGAGCCTATTTAACAACATTTGTGTATCTGGGCTTACCTAGGAAGCATAATAAAACCTTTCAAGAAAACTCATCTAAAGTACACTTCTCAGGTCATACTTGAGAGCGGATTTCCCATTCCACACTTACATTTTGAATTACCTCCTCAACATGGTCATGATCTGACAATGGTTTCCATCTAGACAGAGCCCTTCTGGACTTGATAAAACTTTTCTTAATCTTGGTCTTGAAAGGATCTTAATACCCAAGATCTTACTGTATTTCTTTCCAGCTGGGACTCTTTACTTTGAGCTGCTTATTCGTGAAAGTGCTTTAGCCTCGACTCCAGCCAAGTGACTTTGAAAATAACCGAGGCAAAACCCAAGCAGAAACTTGAGTTACTTCTGGCATGTATTTAAGTAAAGTAACTAAAACACTTGTAATACATACTCAAATGCTAATGATTTGTTGTTACAAATGTTAGTTTGACTGTTACTGCTGAAAAATTAACCTTAGTGGTTCAATATTTTCCAAATTGCTGAAACTTGCTCGACAGAAGGGCCCTCTGGAAAGTTCAGTCCTTTTCTGTTTGCAGCACGTTGTATACTAGTGACCATAGCAACCCCATAAGTCTTCTCCAGGACAGACTTCCTGCTCCAAGCAGAGGGTAAGGCAAGGCACTAATAAATGCCACCTCAGTTACCTCCCTTTCTCTGTTTTAAATATTGTTACTTGGCTGACGATCCCACACCAGGAAGTACTCTATATAAATACCTGAAACACACTTTGAATTAGCTGCTTAATATCAAGAGCGCTAGACAGCAAGAAAAAAAGGGAAAGCAAAACTCCTAGATAAATAAAGGATTAAATGATTGCACTTTACTAAGCTCAGTGCACAAGAAGAAGAAGAACACAAATCTAGGACATGAAAAATAAATCATATTTTAGTTGTGAAAGGGACACTCTAACTGGGACTGCTTAGCAGCTGTAATTTGTGACAGAGTGGAGGGCAAGGAGGCTTTGCTGCAAAAGGGGGTTAACACCTCTTTGCTTTCTAGAGTTTGTAACTCAAAAATTTATTTCTTTTAAAATCATTGCCTCTATGGCAGTTATAAAGAAGTGTTTATATACATCCATCCATGTTTTGCATTCATATAAAACTTAAGAAAAAATCTGTAATTTTCTCTAGGAGACCCATTTTCACCTGTTTCTGTCATTGTCGAGGCGGTCACGATATAAAGCAGAGACTACAAGCAGTCTCAGCTGGCAACACTTTACTCTTAAACATGGCTAACTTTTATATACTTTCCAATTGTTTATACTTCTTCTCCTTTAACAATTGGCCACAATAAATCAACATAATGCTATTAGTAGAAAGTTATAGTAACTCCACCTATCTTTATAACATTACTTAATCTAACTGCAAAGTATTCTTATCTTTCTTCTCTCGATCTCCTTAGTTACAGCCTTAGAGAGAACTCCTTATCAGCTTCTTCCTACTTCTCAGCTTCTTCTCGCTCCTTTAGCTAACAGGCCCGCTGTTAGCCCCTTCCACATGTTTCCTCAACAAGATACAGGATACAACATACTTGTTATAAATATACAGGATACAGGATACTTGTTTAGCTGAGCTAAACAAGCCAGCTATTTTAAACAGTCAAATACAGTTTATTCACTCATGTAATGCCATTTCCCAAATAGAATTGCTGATTACATGAGATTGCCCTATGCTCAGTCTCCAAATCCTTGCTAGAGAATCACTCCCTAAAATTACATATGCCATTTCTACAGACTAGTAGTAATTATATCTAAACAAGTGGTTGGGAACAGAAATTAAGAGTATGAGCTAAACATTAGAAGTAGAAAAAGATTGGATTTTCAGCAACATAAACACTGAAGAGTAGGAACTGTGCAGAGAAATGCTTCCCACTCCACTTTTGTTGCATGATGGAATATTTTAGAACCAGCTGAGAGACTGCAATGAACCCAAAACAGCTGTCTGCACTTACAACTACAGTGCAGCTAAATGATGAAATTATTTCTAGTTCAGCCTGATGAGAAAATATATTTGTTTGCCTATAAAATACCCATGAAAAGGTAATATAGATACATAGTTTTTCCTAAAGTAACCTAGTTTAAATATAAAATATATGCTAATAACTCTAGTGGCTAGAATAACCTACAGCAGCTGATTACAGAGGAAGCAAAGGATCTTCACACCTTCATGCACTCAGAATTCTAGCTCTGCCATCCTGCCATTCTTTCTGCTACAGCAACTGGAATTATTTTATTAATTTTTCCCCCAATGCCACCTTGGTGCTAGCATGCAGATTTTGTATAGTTGTCTTTGTATAGGCTCCACCTTTTTATTTCCCTACACTTAATTATGCCAATTAAGATACTGGTGTGAAGTAGAAAGTAGCTGCAGTTATCGAACATATGAATACAGGAACTTATGAAAGTTTTTAAAATATACACATAAAGTACACGGTTGTGTTGGCAAAGTGGGCTGAACATGATTTTGTGTCAGTGTGAAATGTTAGAGTGAAATAAAGGCAGGCTATCTCTTGAAATTCCTTCATCACAGAAAAATAATAGTTTCACTTGCCAGAGACTTCCTATCCAGCTAAAGAAAATCCACATTACCTTCATATTGTCTAACTTTATGCATCATAAGTAGCAGAGTACTGATAGCCTATGGAAATGTAGATACAGAAGTATCAGGCTGTCAATCATAACAGTATACCTTAATCAGTCTTGGAAATTGAGTACATATTCTGTCTTTGGAAGTACTGCACAACTACCCTCACCAAGAAAAAGCTGACAGCTTTTCTTACACAGCTGAGCATGTACAGCTGAAAAGGCCTTGCTGAGTTTTGAAGTTTTGTTTCATGACATGCACAACAACCAAAGTGAACTAAAGCACAAGGGCCAAGTGAAAAATCCCTCTGACTTGTGTTTTTCCAAGCCTGCCTGATGGGTGCCATTTACCCCTATGTGTGCTACCTACAGCTGATGGCCTGTAACCAGGCAACATCCTGCACAGAGGCATGCTGCCTTCCCGTGTGGGACGCCCCAGGGGCCAGGCCTTGCAGCAGGGACACGGTATCCGCTGTATCGGGCTGCTGCCGCTGCTGCTGCGGCCTCTCCAAAGGAACAGCACGCTTCATTGCCAGAACATTTGTTCAGCACTGCTGAAACGCAGCCCCTGACGTTTGTTTGTGCAAGGTGTATTTGCTCAGGAATTCACTGTGAGAACATGACATAAGCCATGACAGAGCTACCCTACAACAGGTGACCTACAGTTTTGTTTGCTTCTTTAGTCACAGCCTTGAGTTTCTTCTTTTTTTAGAAACCACCTAACTTATTAACTATTCAGGTCATCTAGTGCATGCAGGTTTCTTTTTCTTTGTTTCTGTTACCCTTTGGTCTTTGCATAAAAGTTTGCCAATGCTTTTACTTCATTAGGCTTTGAGTAATTCTTGAGAGCAATGAAAAAAATGTTCATTGCCAATGGAAAACATTTGATTTTTTTTTCCCCTTCAATAATTTAACTGAACTGAAGCAACTTGGGTTCACTGAGCAATCCTAGTCATAACAGAAATTTGTGGCAAAGATCTGAGTGCAGATGTCCCTGATCACAAATCTACAATTCCCCTAAATACACATGTGCATCTAGGTAGTCAGAACCTCGCTGAAGAAGGAGAGCAGAAAGCCTTTTTCATCACAGAAAACTCTGCCAAGTAACATCTGTCATAAGTAGTGTATGGATTAGATCCAACAGGGTGGCACATATTTCTTGAACAACAAAAGCATTTCTTTCACTCTTGGTATATGCTAATGTATACATCTAGCTGAGTAATAGCTGCTTGGTTAAGGAAAAAAATTCTTCAATGGCTCAGTAAAAGCAGTTATCCTATGGGAAATATCAACAAACTTTGCAGGGACAATATTACCTCGCATTTGACATAGCGCACATAATTTAAAATATGTATCTCAATGCTACCAAAACAATCCAAACCTATCTGATTGGTACTCCAGTTGGTTGTGTGTTGTCAGACAACTGAAGAAATGGGTAAATAGGAATTTCAATGAGCTCAGCAAAGGGGAAAGAAAAGTCATTTTCCTGGGGAAAAATAATGACATGCATCAGAACAAGCTGGGACATACGGCTGAGGAGATACTTGATAGAAAAAGACTTAGAGGTTCTGTGGGCAATTGAATGTGAGTCATCACCACACCTTTGCTGCAGAGATAGCCAAAAACCACCTGGACTGCATTAGCAGAAGTATTACCAGCAGATTGAGTGAGGTGATCTTTTCTCTCTACTCAGCACTGCTGAGACACACTTGGAAAAGTGGGTCTAGCTCAGGGCTCCCAGTATAAGAGATACATGGTTGTACTGGACTGACTCCAGGAAATGGCCACAAAGGACACTGGTATAGAGTCTCTGTACTTGGAGACATTCAGTACCAGCTGAAGATTGGCCTTGAGAAATCTGCTCTAGTTGTCCTGTTTTTGAGTGGGAACAGTGCATGAGGCAATCTCTGGATGTTTCCTCTACTTCAGTGACTCTGTGATTCTACATTCAGCCAGGGGCCTATTTACTCTCTGAATTTTTCACAAAGTGCTCTTATTTTTACTCTTTATTAAGGCTTGTCTCAGAAATATGAACAACAAAATGCATAGTTGAAATAATCCCATGATAAATGGGGTGACATTACTTTGTATGTTTAAACCTACAAGCGAAGCAGAACCCTTTGTGAATACTCTTCAGCAGGGGTAGAATGTAGGCAGTAGAAGAAGACTTCAACAAAAGCATGGAGAATAAAAATATAAGAATGCCAAAAAAATGAAGAAAATGAGCCCATACATGACATGGAGAAACAATGTACTTTTGAATTAATAATCTGAGCTACGTTTTAAAGGTGAGTAACATGCATTTGGTTTTCAGAGTCAATTTTTCAGTAACTTTGTGTACCACACAGCAGAGTTAATTGGAAATAAGGGAAAGTTAATAACCAGCTTAGATCCACAGGGTCCAAATTCTTTTTGGCAGGAAAGAAGCACAATGTGTTTACCACCAAACTCTGGGATGCTACACTAATCTAGTTTTGTATTAGCTGTGTATTTCTAGGCATGTGTAAAATCCAGTTCCACTTTGTAAGCTGATAAGAATTCAGCTTCCTTTTCTCTGACCCATATTGTCTATTTAGAAGTGGGATGGAAGACACTACAACTTCACATTTAATGAAACTGATTCAGAGAAGTGAAAAAGAAAGAAGTAAAGGGAAGATTATTGAGCAAGTCCAATACATCTGTTCCCTTTTTAGTGAAAAGCCACAATGTATTTCTGTTGTTAATTAATATATACAAAAAAATTTGAAAACTATTTTCATCCGTTCATCGCTTCAATAAGGAATAGTGCACTTGGGTCACAACCTGATGCAGTGCCACAGGCTGAAGGAGGAGTAGGTCAGGAGCACTTTGGCAGAAAGGGACTTGGGGATGTGGTTGAAGGTGGCACAGTATGAGCCAACAGTGTGCCCAGGTGGCCAGGAAGCCCCATGGCATCCTGGCCAGCATGACTAAGGAAGTGATCATGCCCTTGTACTCAGCATTGGCGTGGCCACACCTTGAATCCTGATCACTTCTGGGCGTCTCACTTCAAAAGGGTCTTTGAGATGCTTCAGTATGTCCAGAGAAGGGCCGCAAGGCTCATGAAAGGACTAGAAAACCTGTCTTATGTGGAATGGCTGGGGGATCTGGGTTTGTTTAGTCTGGAGGAGAGGAGGCTCAGGGGGAACCTCATCACTCTCCACAGCTCCCTGAAGGGATGGTGTAGTGAGGTGGGGGCTGGTTTCCTCTACTATGCCAGCAGGGAGAGGACCAGAGGAAATGGCCTTAAGATGAGACAAGGGAGATTCAGAATTTTTTTTCCCTTTTGGGATCAAGAACTGGAATAGGTTGCCCAGGAAGGTGGTGGAGTCACCATCCCTGGAGGAGTTCAAGAGAAGTCTGGAACCTTAGTGGTTAAGGGGTTGCTGTGGTAATGCTGTGTGGATGGTTGGACTCGATGACCATGTAGGTCTCTTCCATGATGATTCTATGATTCAATGACTAAATTTACCTCCCATGTAAAGGCTCATCTGGTCCACGCTAAACAATCTCCTCTACTTAAGAATACAAGCTTTCTAATAGTTACTTTTCTGTTGCCTGTTTTAAATATTTCTTTCTCTACTAAAAAAAAACCCAAAAAAACAAAAAAACAAAAAAAAACACAAAAAGGAAAAACGCAAAGAAACGAAACAAAAACCCAAAACGAAGCAAAAAAAGAGGCTATGAATTTCTGAAGACTTTGAATAAAAAAATTTACACCACAGACATTATGGAGGTTTAGAGGATATTAACAATATCAGATTTATCTTGTCTTATTTATGAACATTCTTCAATGAGATAGAAACATTAAAGGATTAAAGGAATGTATTCATTGTATTCTGCCACCTTGCTGAAGAGTGTATTAAAATAAAATTCTGACAACAGTATTTGATTTATTTGACCTAAATCATTCACAGGACTCTCCATAAGGCAAGACACTAAAACCAGAAAAATATTAAAGCTAAAGGTAAGGAATAAGGACACTGCAGTTTTAAAAAGGAGAATTAAAGCCCTTCATAGAATATTCCTTAAAGATAAGAAATGTCTTGTAATAAATGTAAGTTAAAAAAGTAAGCCAACCTTGATTTGAGCTCTCCCTTTAGGTAAGATGACTATTCAACTCTGGATTTATCTGAGTGTGTCCTTGGACCATTCACTTTTGTTCCAAGGATTATCTGTTTCAAAAAATTTCCTATCTATACGATGTGAAAACATTTAATGTTACCAAACACATTTATTTAATGCAAATCATTATGAATTTTACTTTAATAAGGAAAAAGCAAAGCTTCTCCTCCACTGTAAGATAACTTATTTTAGCACAGTTTCATAGTTCTTCATTACATTGTGATGCCTTAAGATCAGTTTTCTGATGTGAACACCCAAGAACAGCCTTACTTCATTTGATTTATGTACCAAGCTATAGAAATTCTAACATTAGAATTATACAAGAGACCTTTATGTGCTTTTGGATAGCACCTTTCGAATGCAGAAGTTGATTGTGCTGGAATAGATCAATCTAAGTTGTTTTTTGTTGTGTTTTTTCTTTTTTTGAGTAATACCTTTTCAGAACAATGCAATTCTTCCTACTATTACATAAAAAACAGCAACAAAGTGTATTAATAACACAATTAATAATAGCCATATAAAAATGCATTATTTGTATTTAACAGTCATTACAGAATCCCACAGAATCACAGAATGAACCAGGCTGCAAAAGATCTTTGAGGTCATCAAGTCCAACCTGTGACCTAACACATCCTCATCAACTAAACCAAGGCACTGAATGCCCATATTCAGGAGGTATGATCTGTTTACTGTTCAGTAATGACAATAACTGTAGAGTTGATCCTGCTTCCAGTAAAGGAAATTCTTTAATGGAGACAAAGACCCTCAAAACTGAGAGTTCAGAGGATGCCACATGAAGACATAAGAACTATATTCCTTTATTGCAGTTAGACTATATGCCTAAGATGAAATAAGTGAGAAAATTAAGGTTTTTTCACAAGCAGTTAGAATTGGGTATATGCACAACTGTATTCTCCCCATTGTGTTTTTAAAAGTTACCAAAATTTGAAGTATTCATAGCAAGTAAGACATCTCATTGAAACTTTACTTTACCGTCTTAAACATCTAGAACATTTTTTCTTTGCAAATCAAACCACAACTATGCTGACAATTCTGTTTAAGTCAGATACAATGATACACAAAATTCCAGCTTGTATCAAAACTGTGTGTTTTCCACTGGTCAAACAGAATTACGCTACTTGATCTGAAAATCAAATCAGAAATTTAAATGGTACAACAGAAACAGAATGATGAAACAATTTCTATAAACAATGTCTTGGAACAGAAACATAGTACAGGGTTTTAGATAAAATTTATATTTAGTCACTAAATCAGCTGTGAAGTTTAATAAAAACAATAAAATCTATTTTTAAAATAAAATTCTTAATCACAGAGTACTACACCAAGGGTCCAATGAGTGAAGTTCTCAGTCAAAAAAATAGGAAGAATGTTTTTAAACTGTTAAATAGTCAACAAACTCTCTGATATAGACATATATACCTCTGCAAAGTTCTTTTGATCTGCTAAAGTTACATGAAATCCCAACAATCTTGAAAGAGAAATACTGACTTTATTGAGATTAAAATATGTGAAAATATTTCTTATAGTCAAATGCAAAATCTACAGTTTTCTTTGTTTCCCAGGTCCAGCTGAGTCTGGAAGGCTCAGAAATACTAAATTAGCTCAGCTCCCTTGAATGAGTACTGCAGTGCCTCAATTCACATGAAATACATGATTTCATGTCGGATGAAATTTATCAATCAAGATATCATTCAAAAAGGATTATCATATATTTGAATTTGATGTTTCCATTTAAAATTAAAAGCCAAGATAAGGTTGATATTGCACATAATGTTTTGTTGTAAACCTAGATCTGTATGGATCTTACTGAAGGAAAAGAAGTAGTAATGGAAATAGCAGGAAGTCTGGCCCATTCATTCTTCACTTCAACTTTCAACTTCAACTTTCAACCTAGGTTAAACAGAAAAGCTGCCCTCTTCTCCCTCTTACAGCTTAGTGGCAACAATTTTATTCCAGAAAGCAATCAAATAAGGAACTGTTGCTATCATCATCCTGCATGAGACTTAATATATAAGGCCTGGGTAAGGGTTAATATCAAAGAATTTTCAGTGCTCAGTTCTGTAATCATTAATTCCCCTTAAGATGAAGGAACTTCAGCAATGTCTCATTCAAAACTGAACTGCTCATTTGAAAGTAGACACTTTCCAGTAGATACTATTTAAAAGTACTTTTCTTGAGTATTTGAGTCCTTAGAGTCCTATTGCTACTTTTTATTTTAGAATAAAAAAGGCAATAAAATATGTTATAAGTTAATCAATCTCAATTTTAATATGAAGAATAAGAAGGGAAGAGTGAAAGGGGAGATTGAACTGGCCGTACATCCAAGACTGATTTTGTGTTTTCACAGATCAATTCTGCAAGTTAAAATAATCATTAAAATAAATTCATTCAGAAGATGATTTGGAACAAGTCCTCCCAACTCAAAACTGACAGCATATAGTTTCAATGCAAGCCAGATTCCTTAAAATATGAAGCTTTCACAGGGTTTAAAGCTACTAAGGTGAATTGATATAGATTATCAAGAATTATGGGTGAAACACTCAATATTCTTGGACTTCTCTTCCCACCATGAGTTACTCCTTTGCCCAAGTAACTTGCCTAAGCAGGCTGACTCATATAAAGCAAACAAGAAGTCAGAATTCACAAGTCATATGACATAGTTTTTCAGGTTTAAGCTATGTTAGACACACCTCACTACTGACAAAGGTGTTCCACCTCCTCCTTTGGCATTCTGCTCATGGACCAGTGGACACATGGATGCGGGTATCAAAGGAATCAAGACAAAAATTATTACTCTCTTGATTCTCTGCTCTAACAAAGGGTTCTTGCCTATCTGCTGGCCTCAGGAACAACATCCACACCGACAAAGCCACTGGATTGAATCCAAGCAGTCTGCACAGCCCATCCAGTTCCAGCAGAGCAGGCAGCATGATCACCACAAGACTGTCAGAAGAAGAGCCAAGTCCAAATGACACCCAATAGTTAAACATGCAAGATATCCTCTAATATTTGTGGGAAAATGATGATATCCATAATGAAGTAGGCCCAAAATGAAATCTATAATAAATGAAATGTTAATAATAGGGTTTTTGCAGATCTGAGGATTTCTACCCACAACTATAAGTAAGCTGTGTAGGATATAACAGGAAATAAAAAAAGGATTTCAGAGGAGACAGTAAGGAAAAGCAGGTTTTCTTGTTAGAAAACTTACTTGGAGGTCCTTTCAAAAAATTTCTTATTCATTATTTCACAAACTGAGTTTTCTTTCTACATTTTCCTTTGAAGACCCAAAGACTTGACATTCCCTACATATTAAGGTTTTTCCCTAACCATTTCTAAGTTTCTCAACTGATCTCTATTCTCTGCTTCCAATTTAGACAACAAGAATCATAATAATTTTGTGTATTTTTACCTTTTGAACATTATGTTTGGGGCTGATAAGAATTTTCTCAGCTGTTAGAGGTAAGGAAAATAAGAAGTAAGCAGCTGACTCCAAATCTTAACCAGCACAGCAAGAAATGCAACCTAGCCTCATGGGTCCGATGGAAAGCAAGAGAAAACAAATTATTTACAAATAATATGGGCACAGAAACAACACCCAAGAACATGGAAACTAGCTTCATCTTGCAAACACCATTGAGCAGTTAAGAAAATTATACTAAGCTTATTTATAATTACTCTCCTTCGAAACCTGGCTTTCAGGTTTTCAGCCCACGTTAATTTTCAAAGCAAATTCTCACACATGTTTTTGCTTGTTTGCCTTCTCAAGGGTAATTCTCAAATATCCTTGGTTTTATTTTTCTTGCTAAATGAAGTCTGAAACCAAAGCCCTCTCTCTCAGATAATTTATTTTTTGTGAGTACATCCTGCTCTCCACAAAGTATTAGAAACTAATTTTCTTTTGTATCACCACAAAGATTTTTCAGGGACTAACCAGACACCACAACAATTTTATCAATGATAGTTCTTTGATAAAATTCAGGAGAAGGGCTTGATAAAACGATGCAAGTGATGATTTCCCACTTTTGACCAGTTTGTGAAATGCAGCAGAAGCCCTGGCACTATTCATCTGACCATGAAGAGTGCTGGCAGGGTTTTTCCATGTCAAACTTGTCAGTGAAAAACCCTGCTCCATGAAAGTACTGCAAGACCTTGTTCTTTCTTAAGTAATTGGCTGTTCATGAGAAAAAACAATCCCTTATAAATAAAATATTTCATCCTGGCATTTCATGCCTTATCAACTACACAACTGTATTGGCTTCATTTCCATTCCCTTTTTTTTTTTTTGTGTGTGTGTGTGTCTAATCTCCAGCACTGTTTTAACTTATTTTTCAATGTGGTATCAGTTTCTTGAGGACTCCCATCCTGCTCCACAGTGCTCAGGAGCAGCTGCCTACATAGAAGTGCAGCCACAGGCATCAGGACCTTTCAGAGTGTACACCCTTTAGTGAGATGTATGCACATCAGAGGCCATCAGCCCCAGATGGACAGTTTTACCTTCTATGATCCTGCCCAATATCCCCATTAACTTCTGGGACACCTGAACTGCAGCAGTCCTTCAGCAAATTAAAAAATCACCTGTTATTACTTTGACTTTGGTGAGAAAAGTAAGTTCAAAAGCACAGGACAGGCAGCAGAAAAAGTGACTAAAGGTATTCCATTTGACTAAACTGGAAATACCTAAGCTGTGGCTAGCCACATTTATCCATGATACCATCAGCTAAACATGATACGATATCATCAGCATGATAAACACTTTTCCAAGTGGGGTTGAGAGGCATGGCTGAAGGTGAGCTTGACCTGCAGAGCAATGCATGGTGCCAGTGAGAGGGTCACTAGAACCACACCAACTCAGCCCAGGACCTAAATGCAGGTTACACTATGCCTTACAGACACAACTCTCTTATATATCTACACAGGGCAAATACCAGGAGATACATATGTTCATGGACCTGCAGGGGAACCAACAATGGCAGAGCTCTGCTCAGGATGGCTCTGCATTCTCAGCTCCATCCAGCCCCCATCCCCTTGGGAGGGCAAGAAGGGACACTGCTGGAGACCTTTGGCATTGTGTCTTCCTGAACCGGTGTAAAAGCTTGTTCCTAGATCGATCAACCTTAAACACTTATTCCTAAAATTATAAATACCTTTTCAAACACTTTTGCAAATATTTTTTAGTATCATTTAAAAAAAAAGAACAACTCACCAAACAAAACTTAAAGAACCACAACTGACTAACCGAACAAAAACATCTACCAACACCCCAACCAACTCCAGAATCTAGTTGTTAAGTGTTTCTACATAAGACAATTTCATATGGCTTATTCTATAGTGCCACAAGAGGACACTCTTGAACAGTGGTTTTATTTTTAATGAGGACAAACACTTTACAAGTTATTTTGTATTCTGTATTCTTCTTACGAGTTATTTGTATTGTTAAATACACATTTCTGATCCCCAGCAACCCAGAAGATAAGGACATTTCTTCATATTCATTCAATCTTAGTTAACCTCAAATTTCAGGCAGTAATTAACATTTTGTTATCATAACTGCTTTAAAAGTTTAAGATAAACTAACAGGTATAGCCCATTATTTAAGTTGCATTAGCCTTGGTTCATAGAGCTTTTCCTTATACTCTGCTCACAGCTTTTCTCTGAAAATCCTATAATGTATTTTACACTTTAGTTACAATGTTGTTGGAAATGTGTTGTTTCCATATGCATAAAACTCGGGTACCAATACCCATCTACTTTGTCTTTAATTGCTAGAAGCAACTAGGCATATATACTTTTTTAAAAAATACAACTTAAGAAATACATTTTGGGAAATGTAAAACTATGTTCTTAAATATAGTGATTGTATTAAAAGTATTGTATTAAATAACTGCAGTGCCATTGCTTCATAATTATTTTAAAGACATCAGGTAAAAGTTTTTTAGATGGAACAAAGCAAATGATTACAATATGTGAATAATACATTAAAACATCTGAGGTGATGTAACCCAATAATCACTTTGGGACAAATGGAAAAGAAAGAAATAAAATATCTTGCTTCTTTATAGTCAACTCAGTGGAACAAGTGCTTACAATAGAATTTACCTCCATTTTTATCTTTATATTACCTGTAGTAAGTCCTTTTGCCTGAACAGGAACAAAAAGAAATAATAGTTGAATGATAAATTAGCATCTCCATACATACACACATACATACATACATACATCTCTACAACAAACTGATTAGAAACAACAGAATTTAAGACAGCTGCTGATGTTGGTTATATTTGGGTTAAATGTGTTTCACATTTAACTTAATTTTAAAGTATACCAAAATGGTTAGTTGTTTTGGGGGAGGAGAGGAACTTCAAGTTGTTGTTTAGAGGTGCTAATTACAGTTTTAACTCTGACTTCTATCATGGCAGCAATTAAGTAGGTGCAGGAGATCCCAGTTACCTGAGCCTTGACCAGCATGTCTGGCTAGGGGATATTCTGCTAAGACTTACTTAGGACCTCCAAATCTCTTTGCTGATTTTAGTTCAGTCTGATGTGGTAATTACCTTTAAAACATCTTTTCCCACATTACAAGATCCTGTCTGATTCATTTCAGCATTTCCAATAGGCTAAATCCACCAGACACTCACCATAAACAGGAAGGATTTGGAAAATGAAACATGAAGAAACTCGTGGTAAAACTATCTCTGAAGAGCACCCAGTTTATAGCTGATGACACCACTGTGGTTTTTGTCATTTCTATTTTTTGTTTTATAATCTATGTGGGACCTTGGATAAATACAGATGCAAATAGGATTACACTCCTTACTTTGTATATCTTTGGAGAAAATATAAATACCATAATTATCAAGGTTTTCTAGTGTACATTCAAAGTTTTAAAATGTTTAGCTAGATGTGGGGTCTACTTTATTAACACTGATAGTGATTACATAATTTTAGGTTTGCTATATTGTTTTTTCTAAGTTACTATTTTGTGATGCATTACTGGAACTTCTTGGGGGAAATATTTTGTGATTTCAGAGTTTTGCTGATCAATTTTTACTAAATGCACTTCTTGCTGCCCTGCCAAGAGAGCACTGATAATGCCAGAAGTCAATATGCAAAGTACAACCATAAAGCCAGAGCTGTTACTCAGAGGCAGCAGTGACACCTGCAGAGCCAAAATCTTTGAAACAGATGCTTCATAAGGGTCCTGATGTTTTATAAAGTTTCTGAGAGTGCTATTATAGTTTAATTGTTTATAATTGTGGGTTTTTAACAAATATAGCAGAGTGACTGCTGCAATGCAAGTCTTAAAAATTTGCACATATTACACACTATTATAGACTAAAAAATTGGTCATGCTGTCCAGCACACCCTATTCAGGACTAAGCTGTCCATGTTTTGCAGCCCAGGGGCAATGCTGATGTTTGGTACAATTGTTTGTGTATCCGGGGCATGTATTAAATTTGCACATGAGAGATGAAAGCAGAAAAGAGGCTTTGGAAATGACATTTTGACAGGTGGAGCTTTGTGGAGGGTAATTACCTAAATCAGACCAGCAAAGGAGACTTTGATTGGAAGAACAACATACACGAAGGAGGAAGTCATGAGTACATGGCTGGCAGCAGAGATTCTGTTTTCAGCTTCTGAGCTTCCTTCCCACATGAAACAGGGCTGCTGTGCTATTGTAAGGGCACTTAAAATAGCCCAGCTATGGGGCACTGTGACAAGGCTGCTCACATATTAAAAGGTGAATCCTTTCTCTGAGCACTGATAGCACTTCAGCTCTTTAGAGACGCAATGTTTTATCCCATTTCTGAGGTTCCAAAAGAACTTTTTGGGAAAATAATGTGTGTGGGAAAGGGCAGGGGCAACCAGTGAAGAGGATGTCTTATGCATCTGTGACTGCAAAAGTTGTGGGGATATAGTAATGGTCTCAAAATATGGTAAGTAACATTTCTGGTGAGCTGCCCAAAGTCAGCTACTGTGGCTACTCTGACTTAACAGCAGGTTGAAATTTCAAAAGCAAGTTAGACAGCTATGAAGCAAAATTGACTCAATGTATTTTTCACTACCAGTTGATGTTTATTCTGGTTTTATGCCCATTAGTGCAGCAGAGATATTTCCCTACATTGTCTTTGTTATTACAGTTCCCTGTGGTCATATCAGGATCTCAGGGGCAAATGGTTCATGCCACGAGCTAGGCAAAGCCAGTAAAGCAGTGGTGATGGTCATTGTGCTACTGAGTTGGCTATATCTAGTGGTTATACAGCTTCTGAGAGAAGATTACAGCTGTTAACTTAGCTCTCAAGAAGAAGATTTAAGCAAACTTGTGCTCAGATGCCTTTATTTTGGTTTTGCAGAAGTCCTTTTTTCCCATACCCAAAGTGTATGTCATTGTGTGCATACAGCTCTATCTCAGGGAAGAAGAATCTGAAGATTTGAGAAAAACACATTAGATGACATTTAAGTTTCTGTTGATAGGTTCATTGGATTAGAAGTTAATTCAAAAGTACCTGAAGCCCTATCAAAACTTCTCTTTAGGGAATTATTCATAAGCATAATACCGAAACACAGAAAATATTTTAAAATATATTTAGAACTAGGCTTTTCAGAAGACACTATAGGCAGTAGAGCTTTTCATTATGAATTTGACATAAGATATATAGCATTACAAATGAGAGGCTTTCCATGTTGTTCTTTCTACAGCTTTTTCTAGAAATAGGTGCCCTATTCAGTCAACATATTTAATCATTCTTCTATCAAAGAAATACTTACTGTATAGTTATATACTTACTGTACATTTAAATATATATTTAAATCTTTGTATATAATTAAATAGATTCAAAGAATATACTTAATTAGTCTTCAATCAAAGAAATGTGACCTATTTCACCTGGACTTTTAGTCCATTTAAACCAATGATGACCAAAATAGCAATGAGTAGGTAATATTTGTTCATCATGACACTGATGAAGGTTCTAGGGGGCCACTTTGCTTCTCCAAAGTATCTGCCATCTCATGAGCTCAACAAATATTTCCTCAGAGAAAATAAAAATGAACTAATATGGGAAAGGTCAGAATGAAATAAATAGAACAGGTAATTTTTCAAGCACATGTTGAATTTTTATAACTATGTTTTAGTACTCCATCACTATATGATGCTGAAGTAGAAATTACTATCTTCAGTGTAACACACAAGCACTGAGCTGTGGCTAGTTATGGCAGCTGATGTGTGTGTGAATTGTGACACAGCTATAAATTCATACTACCCTTAAGCATCACAGGGACAAATAGTGCCCATGTTTTCTAGGAGTGAGCTATGAGACCTGTGGGCAAGCTGTGAACCTTTTTAAAGTAGGATCTCTGCAGGGAGTTCATCTGGCTGAGATCAATCACCTGCCCTAAGAGAAACAAACTCCAAGCAAGACAGCTTCTAAATGTCACAGCAGCTCCCTCCAGTTTCTGAGGATAAAGCTTATGAGGGAATCACCTTTGTAAAGGGGCAGAATGAAAGACGTAACACTTTGGCATCAGTTTTTAGTATGGCATTTAACAGCTGTGACAGCTGAAATCATCTCAGGGTGTCCCAGACATATGTCTTTTTCCATATAAAATGACAGCTTTATGGAAATCCACAGGAAATCCAAGCAAACAGAAGAGAGAATTACTTCCTTTGGGATTTAAACACAACTAAAGCCTACACAACCAAACAAAATGTTAAGAAATGTACCTTGACTTCCAGGAGAAATTTACTGCCTTCCAGTTCTTGCGGTCTCCAGTTTGGTCAACTCATCTGTTGTCAAGGACCTACAGCAACCATTAGCACCAAAAAGTGCAGCCTGATTTCTTCAAATGCACCTCTGGCATGACATTTCACTGAGATGTAGTTTTAGAGAAATGTGTGTGATTATTCAGAAAGAAGTTTTGGCAAGTGCTAAGTTTCTACCCGAAGTAAAAATATTTTGTTTTACAATGCTAGTTTCATAAATTATACCAGGACTTCAGAATACAAACAATGTTGAGGAGGATACATTTTATTCTTATGTTAAAGCAGGAAGGCAACCTCTTTTGAAGGCTGTATTACAACCTACATCCTTTTAACTGAATTAATAGGTCTACCTGTACTAAATAGTACTGCTTTTTAATGTTTCAAATTGCCAGAATTTATTTAGATTTTGATACTTCTATACAGTACAGTAATATCTTCATCTAAATATTTTACATGCTCGGGAAGTAGTTTCTGTTTCTCTTAGCTCCCTAGAATTGTAACAAATTGCTTCATTGCAGACTGTACATTTCTTACCAAATACTTTTTCTCTGTCAGTGCTCCAAACCAAATAAATGTAAGAAAGCACAGCTTTTTCTACATAACAATCTAGCCAGACCTGCCTCTACAAGATCACAGCTGTATGTCCACTACCAGGGCCTGACTGTAAAACCAGCCTCTCAGTTTTCACTCTGTGTGCAGCAATTGTATCTCAGGACTCTGACTCACACGTATGTGGTAGCCAGGCAAACCAACAGTCTCTTGGTAAATAAGCCTGAAACCATGTTAATAACATCCTATTTTAAAGTACTTTTTAGTGTCTCACCAGCTGATGAATAAAGAAAATCATACTGAAAACTCTGTAAGAGTTGTAAGAAATCTCTACTATATTATATTCCAAGTACTTCATGACAAAAAGTATTATTTATAGAAAATCTTTCCCCATAAGCACTGTCATAACTACAGAAAGCTTTTCTCCAGTGTAATTTTATTAGGGATTCCCGCCATCATATCAACATACAAAACAATCAGGATGTTGACATATAGAAATGTGAAATTCACTGTACAAAGATAAGGCTCAAGTTACAGGTATATTTTCCCCTTACACTCCATGAAATAAAACCATTTTTAATACTTCCCAGAGTTGTGTTTATAAATGTTGGACAAACCACAAAATAGATTTCAAGTACATAACATTTTACAATATAATCCAAGCACAGACAGAAATACACAATACTGTACCTATAGACGCTCCATAGTCCAAGTCTGTCATCTTTACTAATAAAAAGCTGCTACACTCTCTTAATGTGCCCAACCACATCCTTCTGTGTAGGACATGGTCCTGGCCTTTAAGTTATAACACTTTCATGACTTTTAGTTAAATTACTTTGATAGACCAGGGAATATCAGGAAGGAAAAGTGAGAATTTTAAAAGGCCAGGTGTGAAGATATGCACATCATTAGTAAATGCAAGCACATGTGCACACACACTTGCATCTAACGCTGCATAAAACTTCACTGCACTGCACAATTTTTGAGATTATGTTCTGATGCAACTGAGCTATTTTCTGACAAGACTTAAATCAAGCATTACAATACTCCTAGTTCTGGGGTGCACAGGGAAGAGACTATCGTAACCAACTTTTTTTAAGGGACTCCCAGACTTTCTAGGAGGTTGTATGGAACCATGTCTTCACAGTCCATCAGGCTGTCTGCTCTCACAGCCTTCTCCACTGAAAACACCTTTTCTGACCCCTATATTTAGCAACAATGCAAATGAATAATTTCCAGTTAAGACCAAATGTCTGCATTTGTTCACTCTCCATTTCTATTAGGCTGAATGATTATTACCTTGTGGGAAAGGATCATTTAGCTGCAAGTAGCACAGGACAAATAGACATTAAATAACTAATCATTAATGATTCTTCTGGGAAACAGATTATAAAGGACAAACAAAGACAATAAAAACCACAGTGGTTTAATTTAGCCTTTGTTGGAGGGAGATGAAGAGTAATCCAAATGTTTTCAGCAGAGGAAAGGAACTCCGAAGGCCTGTAACTGTTCTGTCTTTTAAAAACTGGAGAAGATTAGAAGGGAAGGAAAAATCCTCTATGAAAATTGCCATTTGAAAACTAGACACTTGCAAAGGCTTACAAGAGAAAACCAAGCAAAAGAGATTCCCTGATACTGAAACTAATGGAATTTATTTACTAGGAATTAGACATGTGGTTACTGTGTGTAAAATGCACATCTAATAAAATACCATCAAATATGTCTCCAATTCATAAATGTCTTAGCAGGAAAAAGAGTCTGAAGCCAAAATTCAAGTTCCTTAATTTAAATAAGAAACAAGACTGCACTAAGATTGTGGGAGAGGAGGAATAAAAACTTTCTTGTCTTAGATACAACCTCTGTGGTATATTTGAGGGCCTTCAAATGCTCTCAGCATTGACAAGATTTTATGTAAGTATATTCTCTAAGCTATATTGGAATACTTTTAGATATACAAATCCATGTTACACAAAACAGCATTAGATCTTGTAACTGGGCTCATAATAACAAGGAATGAGGGTAAGTATAGTGCTATATGTGAAAGGAAGTATGCACAGAAAATATGTTGTCTTAGAGATTAGTCATAACGGGCATCAAGCATGAAGATTCATCTCTTAAAGTCTTTAAGCCTTTAACTGTAAGCCAGTAGATTATTTTGATTTCAACTGTACAGCCTAATGCTTTGCTTTTTAACTGAAGTATGAAAAATTTATTCCTTTTTCACCTTTTCATCTTCTTTATGATTTTAAAAAGTAGCTCACTCACCTACTGAATTGTTTTGGGTCCTTTTCTTATTTTTTAAATTTTTTTCTTTTTCTCTTTTTTTTTTTTTTTTTTTTTTTTTTTTGCTACTTACTATTATTGTCTTCCGTTATGTACAATAATCTACATTTAGACTGAAGACTCAATCTTTCTCTAAACATACTTGGACTATCTTGTAAAGACTTTCTACAGAACTGATAAAGTGGAAGACAATCTGACAGATAAGAGGAAGGATCATTTCAGTTCTGCCTACTTCCCCAAGCTTTAGAACTGTGCCTTTCAGAAATTCTTTTGCATACTTGCTGTCGTTTCACCTTGCCCAGGCAGCCCCTACAAAACTTCACTGAACTTTCTGTGTGTTTCCCAAACACAGTCCCTTTATATAGAACTACATTAAATTCATTCTCCAGCCACAGTTTAAAAACAAATAATTGGTAAAACACTAAAAACACCCTGCATGCCCCTCTGCATTATTCTTACCAATGTGTATATTTAAATAACATCATAAGTTGTCTTTTACTAAAAATTTACCAAAATATCTTAAACACATAAAAATATAAAAAACAAACAAACAAACAAAAAAACAAACAAAAACCAAAAACCCAGCATAAACATTGCTTGTATAGGCATTGGTTAGAAGAGATTGTTTCACTAAGGAGTATATTCAAAAAGGTTTTCTTTCAGTTTTCATCAGTTTTAGTGTCATGGATTGAAAGGTTCAGGACAATGAAACTTATTGTGACCCTGTCTTATATAATGTAATAAATGAGCTGGAAATCTGAAATGTAATTAAAATAAAGCTTCTTTTTGGTTATTGAGAGGTGACTGTATAAGCTGGTAACTAAAATGGCGATTTAAGTATGTAAAGGGAACTTAAGATCCTGAAGAGTCTGTAATGAAAACAGTAAATGAGGATATGAAGGCAGCTGCCAAAAGATGGGCCCAGGAGCATTATGGAAAGATGTCACTAACTAAAATTTTGAATATAGCCCTTAGTTGTATTATATTAATGTAAAATTTAAAATCTGCCCAGAATGTCACGGATGAAGTTTATTTTGCAAGCCATCCACTGCCTAAGAGGGCAGTAATATTCAATATGAAACTGCTGAAATTCCGGTGTCTGGCGGATTTCATGAAGGAAAGAGATTTGAAGGTCTGACTCCAAGAGAACAAGGAACAGGGGGAACACAAACAACAATAGTCCAAGGCCTACAAGAAAAAGTCTGGAGAAACTCTTCACAAAAGCATTCACCTCTATGTTGCCCATCAGAAAGTCATAGCTCCACCTCAGGGCTCTCCGAGCTTCTTTCAGTTCTTCCTCCTCTGCAATTAAAAATGCATTTTCATCTGCTTCAAGTTCCTCAAATGAATCGGTATCATCTTTCTCATTCTCTGCTCTTGGGCAGGTATCAAAGAGCATGTCAATCTCATCATCAACCGGTGTGGGCAGCAAGCTGGCACTTGGGTTGTATACCAGCTCTGAGATGGTTAAGGGTTCTTCTTTCATCTTCTCTTCCTGTTCAATGGCAAGATCAACATCCTTCCCAGTATCCTTTACTGGAGAGCTTGAAGTCACAGGTACTGAAATCTCCTCTTCCTTTGGCAGCTGGATACCTGAAGAAATGAGATTAAAACAATGATACTAAATTTCTCACAGCCTGGGGGGAAAAGTCAGCCTTCCAGGAGTATATAATAGATGCATGGAAAGAAGATTCTGCAATAATTTTGCATATTAAAACCAGACTGTACACAATTATCAAAAGCTGGAAAAGCTTTTTGAAGAGGGCAGTATCTTTACAACACTGCAGTGTATCAGGTCTGCTTAAGAGGATCTGATGTAGCTACCAATGATAGTAGTGTAGTGCAAAACAGAAAAGAGAGCACCTTATTTTCTACTAGTAATCTGATTTCTGGTATAAATTAATACCTATTACACATGTGGATTGGTGCTCTTTGGTGTATAATAATAATAATAATAACAACAACAACAAAAACTACCAACTCTCATTGCTTTGAGATGAATGATTGTGGTAAGATAAGAGCTAAGGTTGAGAATTGAGCATGACAAAAGAGACAACAGATTATCATGATAAATTCATGTTAACAGTAAAAAAAGCAAAAGGAGAGAAAGGTTAACACATGATATGAGAATTAGATGTCATTGGAACAGCATTGTAACAGCCTCACCTGTTAAAACAGCTCCTTCTCATGTCGCTTTTTTATTTTTTGCTCATCTAGTTCTTTAGCTCTTTTCTCTCTCCTCTGAATTTCTCTCTCCCCTTTACAGAGGAGACTTTCTTATGTCATTATTCTCTGCTTTCTAAAGACTTACTCTCCTTTTTCCAGTTATCTCTAACAGCAAGAAGTCTGCAAAGAAGTCTGGCTGTTTACAGCTCCATCAATACTTGAATGATGGCTGTTAGTTGTCAATTGTAGGAGTGGAGAGGACAGCTGGGCACAGACCTGCCTTGCAAAGCAATGTAATCTCCTATGGAAATTTCCCTTTTTAAGTATTCAAAATGGCCCAGACAGATCTCTTCTCCTGTAATTTGCTATCTTTTCCTTCCTCTCTAGACCTCACTGGCCAAGCCACCAGGTGAGTGATGGCCAAATGACAAAAAACCACAATTTCTGCTTCCTTTCATTTCATCACTGAGCAAAGCAGCTTGGGTTAGCATCTGATGGGGATTTTTTCCTGAGCTGGATAGTCATGCGTTCTTGTGGAAAAAGCACATGACCAAGAACAGAGAAAGAGAGCAGGAGAATTCCTTTTGGCAGCAAAAGTACATAGCTGAAATGAAACCTTGTCCTCAATAATTATTAGTTCAATAATTCAATTAGTTTCATTTTCATAAGTTTAATTTGACTTCCTACCTAATAACTCCTTGCAGCAACTACTCTGTCCTCTCTTATCACAGCCAATTTAGAGATTTATCATATTTCAGCATGAAACTTTTTTTGTGCTGGAATGTAATTGTCTACACCAGTCTTTACATTAAGAAATACTTGCCACAGTCATCAAGAGGAGGATACATACCAATTGAAATGAGACAAAACAGAGTATGAACACCAAGAAGTGAGAACAGATTTGAAGGATTTTTCTTCGAAGCACCTTTCTCCCAAATAACAGAAGGTAATGCTGGATCACCAAACCATACTCAAGTTACTTGAGAGTACACACAATACATTAAATTACAAAAGCCAAAACTGTTTAACTCTGGAACCCAGCATTAAGAATCCACACATATCTTTAGATGCATGAGTACTACCATTTGATTCTCAAATATGCTTTTCAAATATTCTTAATATTAGTAGAATTTAAGTTGAGCCACTTAGGCATTTCAAAATGGTTGAAAGCACACAATTTTACTCTCCCAAATTCAAGAATTCTGGCCATAGGCCTCTCTATACCCGGTTAGGTATAAGGTCAGTAACATATCTTCATCATGTTTCTCATCATAGAAGACTGCAGCTACCACAAAGAAAGGTCACCCCAATTTATGATTCTTGAGCCTGCTCTTCCTCCCTGGAGTAAACTCCATCTTGCATAAAATGCACAGTGAACATAAACAACATATATTAACTTTCATTACAATGGTATTGTTTTCAAATAACTGGCAAACTTCTGATTGTGGGGTTTACCTGTTGATAGAAGGCAACAGAGAAACCTTTTCATGTCAGTGTTTTTGTTTCCTGAAGAGTTTGTATTAAAATGGTAATGTGTTGCATCTCTGAAGCATACATCAAATTTACATTCCACTATTTAATTTCAGCTGCTAGGAAGAATTTTCCACACCTTTATTTTTTTAAACCCATTAAATCAATGTAATTGCATTTTATATCAGTCAAATACTAGTGTAAATCAATATTTGAAAATTTAGAATGGACATTAAAATGCTGCTGCTGCAAACTTATTTGAAATTTTAAAAAATGAAGATATAAAGTTCTTTTTTTTGCTCCTTCATATTCTCTGTAGCACCACAACATTTTTAAAATTAAGGATTGAGGAAAGAACAGGCTATTAACCAGAATCCATATGACTGATTCCAGCAAAGCTTCAGTCACTTTGCAATATATAGCTGAGTGTGTTGGGCCATTCATATTTTGATGGTTTCAAAAGATATAACAATAGACTCATTATGGCAAATATAATTTACAAAGCTTATGCAGGCCAAAGAATATCACATTAAAGTACTAAAATTCCACAGTACAATGAATATTCCAGTAACACAAATTTAAGAGAGGAGAAAGTTTTTTTGATTTTTTACTTTTCAGATAGCCCTCAAGACAGCCAGTTATCTGAAGTAATAAAATCAAGTTAAAAGAAAAAAAATCCTCAAAATGTTCCAATGGAAAAATAGAATATAAAAGTTAAAGCAAGCTCAACTCCTAATGCTAATTATTCTACTACTCCACTGCAAATCCTTTGCTCCTACTCATGCATAACAATTATTTTGGTACTACCCTTATAAGAGTATAATTTTACATAATTTGTTGGCAAGATTTTGAAAAGTCTCTTATCTCTTTAATATTTAAAATTTATGTGGTGTTCAGATTTAAAGGACTATGAGTTGAGACTTAACTTACATTTGAGAACCTCTTCTTTCCATTCTTTACTTTGAATTCTTAATGGCAGTTTACATTCTATAAATCAGAAACTTCTAATACAGATTACTGGAGTATCAGGTAAATAAGCTCAGGTTTATTTCTTATAGTTCCACAGCAACAGTTTGCTACACTTTTCTGGCAATTGGACAAATTTTACAAAGACAGAGATCTCATTATCCTAGGTGAATCTCAGTATTCCTCTTCCACCAAATACTGTGATTGCTCCAAGCCAGGAACATGAACAGCTGAATAAGACATGACATTATTTTTGTCATCTGCTGTGAACATGAACGTGCAAGAGGTCTGACATAAAAGCTGTCAGCTGCTAGTATTTCTACAGGGGCCAAAACCAGCAGCTGAAGATTAACAAAATGAAGGGCAGCTCTAGCTCCACCATTCTTAAGAAGCTGCAGTTGCTGGAAGTACAGCACCTCAGAAGAATGTATCCTCTGCTTATTAAAAAATTCAGTTCACACTTTGTCTGTTGTCTGGATATCCTGCACAGGGCTTTTCTTACCAGAAACACAATTACACACCTATAACAGCCTTTAATATTGGAGAAATGAACAAGTGTGAATACACACTCATTTTAAAGAGACAAATGGAAAATTAGATATGGTCCAGAGAGTACAGTGCTCGGAACATTTCATACACACATGCAAACAAAAAAGGCCAGCCAGGCTGCAATTAGGAGAAATCCTTCCTGTCCTTTTTACTTCTTCCTCTAGAACTATCATGTATCATTTGCTTATATTCCATGTAGACAAAATTCATCTGTACTATGAATAGAATGACCTTTCAGAGGGAAGGAGAAGGTGATTGTCACATGAGCAAAGTGCATGAATGTCACAAAGAAAATGTAGAAAAATGAGACAGACTCTAGAATGGCATTGAATTTAAATATTTCCCTACACAGGATCTATATCAAGCAGGATTTGCATCACAGCCAGACCTCCTGCCCTCAGAAACAGAAGGTCACTGATTTGTACCATACCCACATCCCGTGCCTATAAAGGACACCTGTCATAGCTTTTCAGGGAGAGTTAATCAATGACAGTTTATAGTAACTCCTTTTTAGGCAGTGTTCTGACTTTCCTGCTGGCCATTACTGTTTGCCTTAGCCTAATGGGAACTTCTAGAAGGGAGCAAAGCCCTGTCCCAGCTGCCAGTTCATATCAGTTGGATGTTTTGCAGCATTACAGCTCGCCTCCCAGCTGTGTTGTGTCATAGTGTCCAATGTCACAGCTAGTACAGACACTGGAGGCCACTGCTCTGCTTTCCACACAAAGGGCACACAAAGCACAGAGGCAGAAGCAGAGCAGAGCTTACTGTGTGGCGGGCATTCTGGGATGCCTTTTTTCCATGTCCCCTTGGCCTGGAAGGAGTTCAATCCAGAGTTGTTGATCCCCTGCCAGAAACAGGATTAAGCAGCAATGGGACCGAAGGAAGAATTAGGGAGAGCTGTGTATTGTGGGAGCAGGAATGAGAAGGCAAGGTACATCTGTCAGCTGCTCAGAGAGAGAAGGACCTGGTGATGGGACGGCAGTGACTCAGTGTCCAGCCCCACGCCAAGGACAGTGAAGCTGAAAAGTGCCGAGTACTGATGTGAAAGCTTAGCACCCAAGCAAAAGGGCAGCTGGGACATTTCAGCATTCCCACGCACTTGGGTGACCCCTCCCAGCACAAGTCAGTGTTGTTCTGAGCAACATTTGTTCTGAAACTGTCACAATGGGGTTCTCCCGAGGAGTTATGTGCCATGTTAGGAGTCTTGCACAAGCTACCTCCCATGCTTTGGTTCTGGTGTACGTGTTATATACTGGTACATACATCTATGTACACTTTTTTGCATGCTCACTTCAAAAGGAATAGCAAGGTATGAACAGTACTACAAATTCAAGGTGTTCAAGAACTAACGTAGTCCTAACATACAAACCTCTTATGATTGCTGTCATTGTATTAAACCAACAAGATGTTTTGCATCTATTTGCAGCCAGCACTTAACCTCTGAGATGTAGGAACACAAAACACATGTCAATAATAATGCTTTTTCAATTTTGCTACTATGTTTAAATCAAGGGAGTTGGGTGTATTCTCATAGATTCTACTGTCTTCACTGAGTGGTCAACTCAGGAAACAAAGACAATCAGGAGCTGTTGCTACTCAAAGACAAATCACTGCAAGAAGCAGTTTCTCATGTATCTACTGCACTCACTGCTTTCTAAATTTCAGATAGCAAAAGAGTAATGATATTCTAATCTTTGCCTGAACACTTTCAGTTAATTCTTTGATTAAAAACTAATCTTCTGAAATGAAGATTCAATGCAAAGATTTAATATAGGTTGGTAAAAACTGAAACAATTCAACCTATAGGTGCCCAAACATCAAAAATAATCAGTACTACAGAAAGCATGGAAAAAAAATTTAAAAATGTCTTATGACATTAAAGAAATGGACATATTTAGTGATGGGAATCTTTGGCAAATGCATTTCCTAAAAAAACCACCCCTTTGTTTTTCAAAGCAATACCGAGTGCCTTTTGTTCCTTGGGTTGCACTCCTCCTGTGTGTAGTGAAAAAGGGAGATAAATCAGACTCTGCCCAAGTTCCACATTCCTCCACCAGCCTTAGAATTATTATTCACACAATGAAATTATTCAGTATCTAGAAAAATAAACCAGATAAAATTACAAACTGGAAAACTCAGCTACTGCGTTCAGCTCATATTCAAAGTCTACTATGTTCTAGTTTAACAACTATTTAGTTCTGTCATAAATTACTATAGTTTCAAAGTGTTTCCCCCCACCTCAGTCACAGAAAAATACCAAGGCAAAATCCCAGTCCCTCATTTTTTACAAATTAACAAATAAATCTACAATTTTCTGTAAGTAATACAATAAATTTATGGTTTTGTTCTCATTCATTCTTCATTTGCAACTTCATTCTTGTCAGTAATTTGTCCTTATACTCTGCTGTACATGTCATTTACAGTACAGTTCCTTTCCAAGACATAACTATTAACTTAAATGGGGGTAAGAAGCTTTAAAAAAGAGGTTTGAGTAAAATAAATGTAAATTTACCAGCCCTTCTGGCTGTGATCTTGGAGCCATGCCGCAGTAAACGAATGCACACTTCCTTGTTGCAGTGGTTAACCATCCGCAAATGAATGCTTCTCTTGGTTTGGATTTTTACAAGACATTTCACCATGTTGACTATTAATTCCTCTTCTCAAAGTCTTGTAAAAGCTCTAGCCATACCAGCTTTGACCTTTTATTAAGTTCCCACTGAGTTTTGAGAGACTAACACACAGGTTGCTCTCAATGAATCAAATGACAAGCTTCTAGCATGGCCAACAAAAATATCCCAGCAGGGAACAGAACCAGAGGTTATTTTTAAACATTTCTAAATGCCTCATAATGTACAATACAAACTTTCACAGCACCCATCTCAGTTAGCAGTTGCTAGCATAACAGCTGAACCACACACAGAGGCATAAAAATATCTAAGGCTCCAAAACAGAGTGCAGTTAAAAAAGAGGCCAGCATCCATAGTCCCATTATTTTTCCAAAATGCTTTAATATGCCAGTAATGTCAGTTCCCCATCACAGCCTGGAAATTATTTGTGAAACATGTAAATACAACAGAAAAATCCCATGCTGTGCTTACAAATCTTACTCACAAAGCATACCAGTGAGACCAAATACATTAATTTCTAGCTTAGAATAAAGACCTGACCTGCTCATGTAAAAACAAGAACAGAAAAGTCTGGGGAAAAAAAGTCTCTCTTTACAAATGAGTTCCAGGTCCCACTTGAGGACAGTTGTTGGACAGATGCTTCTTGGATGAAAAGAAGTGTTGTTTCAGAAGGCTGGGCACTTCCCTGTTCCTGCCCAGCAGAGATATACAGGTTCCCAAAAAAGCATGATGCACTTCTGCTGGCTGCTGATAACTTGCTCCAGCTGGGAGCCGGAAGGCAACCATACGCACAACATCACACCATCCTAGTGGGAAAGAAACTCTTTCCTGGTACACCAAAGCGACAGAGAAGAGACAAACTGGAAGGAGTGTACTGGTGGGGATGTAGTCTCTCACTTCCCAGAGAACTCATCTGTAATGTTTATGACATTGTGCTACCTGAATCCTCATTATCTGACATCCTTCTCTTTGTACCAAAAAATCAGTGATGTGTATGTAAATATGTGGGAAAGAGAGGAGTAGGAGAGGGAGTCCTGCAAATGTCTATTTTACACCCAGATGTTTCTCTCATAAAAGACATCTGCTTCAAGGAAGCTTTTGGAAAGCATCTTTATGATGGCTTCTTTTTCTACACAGCCTGTATAGTACAAATATCCAGCAGAGGTCCTGTTTTCTTCCTCTGCTAGAGCGAAGTTTTCTGTCTTCCTTTCCTTCTCTGCAAACACTTTTTTGTGGGTGTAAGGAAAGATCAAGTACCCCTTTGCTTCCTATCTCCATTTCTTCACCCCTTCAAAAATAAGATTCTGTCTTCTTTTCTCATTTTTATTCTCATAACGTAAGACCCAAAACAGGATCATTAAATTCTAACTAAAAGGGATTGATTCTTCATTGTGTACATCACTACAAAAACGTGAAAGCATGAATTCTTACAAAAATCTAATCACCAATGTCTTCAATACATAAAGGAAGGCCTATACAAGGACTCAAGTGTCAGCCAGACAAGGTTGTGAAAGATTTCCAACATTTGAAACATTTCCAAATGCCTCATAACATTGCAAACTTCCACAACATCCATCTCAGCTAGCAGTTGCTAGCATAACAGCTGAACCACACAGAAGCATAAAAATATCCAAGGCGTCAAATCTTAGTGCAAGGGGAAAAAGGCCACTGTGTTCCTACATACTGAGGTTGAGAAGTAAAATCTATCATTTACGTTTCACGTGACCATGCTTATGCAAAAGAGAAATTACTGTTAATTTCAAATTGTTCCCCATAGTTTTATCTACATATAATTAAGGGAGAAATCTTAAAATCTTACAACTGACTCAGAAACTCCTGGTCTATACTAACTCTCAGCAAGAGCGTATCTAAAAAAATTTAAATAGTTGTACCTACAAAAGCTCCACATGACTCTCCTCTACAACCAAATCTTACACAGCCAAGCACCCAGGCAGAGACAGACAATTAGACTGATGGTAGCAGATGTATGCTCATTCCTGTACATTATAGAATCATTAAGGTTGGAAAGATCACCAAATCTGTTAACCCAGCACTACTGTGTTCACCACTAAGCCATGTCCCCAGGCTTTTGAATGCTTCCACAGAGGCTGTTGGTTCAACCATGTCCCTGGACAGTTTGTTCCAATGTCTGACCATCCTTTTGGTAAGGAAATTTTTCTTATATCCAAACTAAACCTTCTCAGGCATAATGTGAGGCCACTTTCTCTTGTCTGTTATTTATTACTTGGGAGACAAGACTAACCCCCACCTGGCTGCACAGTCCTTTCAGGGAGTTGTAGAGACTGATAAGGTCACCCCAAGCCTCCTCAAGAGTAAACAACCCCAGGTCCCCCAAGTGCTCCTCATAGGACTTCTGCTCCAGATCCTTCACTTACACCAGTGCCCTTCTCTGGACATTTTCCAGCCTCTCAATGACATTCTTGCAATGACAGACCCAGAACTGAACACAGGATTTGAGGTGCAGCCTCACCAGCACTGAGCATAGCTCAGTTCTTGCTCCATGTGTAGTTGAACACATTATGTTTCTCGTAGTTCTGCTATACAGATTCTGTGGCTGCCTTCTTTTATTGTCTGATTTTGGTGAGACAGATTACTGCCTTTGCAGATGCCAGTCCATTGTCTCCAGATTTTCTAGCACCACATGCTGTCACACCTTCACCTTTTTGAGTAGACTATTTTTTTTTTAAAGGCAATACTATACCTCTCCAGTCACAGGATATTAATGTAGTTTCGACAAAGTGATGAAAGCTTCTTTTTGGTCACTTGATATACTTCTGTGCTGAGATTTCATGCATGAATTATTGATCTGATAACACTGGCTTTTGCCTTTTGGACAACAAAAATGAAAGTATACTTCACTGGGCTGAGACATATACAGAGATACCAAGGTTATTTCATATCTGCAGCACACTAAAAGCAATCTCCCAAGGCAGTTATGTCAGTCTCAGGGCTCGATGCCTCCCCTCTCCCCACCTCCTGCTCATGCCCTTACCCCAATGCAGGACCTTGGTTAACTCTCTTGATGAGCCAGTCAATAGTAGAGTCAGGCAATAATAGGAGACTGCACAGTTAAGGGGTTTTTGTTTGGTTTGATTTTTTTTTTTTTTGTGTTAATTTGGTTTGCTGTTGTTATTGGGTTTGGTTTGGTTTTGTTGTTTTGAATTTATTTTATTTACTTTTTATTTGGTTGGTTTTTTTGTTTGTTTGGAGGTTTTTTGCTTCAGTTTTTTGTTTGTTTTTGGGGTTCTTTTATGGATTTTTTTATTTTCTTGGCTTTTGGGTTTGGTTTTTTTTTGGTTGCTGCTTTATTTTTTAACTCCTCTTAGTTCATACTGTTGTGATTAGTGCTGGTGCAAGGGAGAAGGTGGAAATCCATAGAAGTGGATGTTGGGAAGAGAGCTAACATCACTGTCGAAGAGCTGTGAGATCAGCTCAAGCTGCAATTTGATAATATAGCCAAGTTTTCTGCAGGAAAAGACTGTAAAAGTCTATTACTAAAATACTGTTAATTTATCATCTGGTGATATTTAACGACATATAAAGTATGCAGTTAAATACCACCAGCAAATATGTCTATTAGCTCATCATAGTAACAACAATCTGTCTGACTGAAAGGAAATGTAATTTTCAAACTTTCCTAACACAAACATTAAAAACAAGCACTGTCAGGTGAGCATATAGTAATAAGTCACCAGTTTCCAAAAATGGATTTCATTGCCTAGAGTTGTGTGTTAGAGGACACAGGGCAAGCAATTGTTACTCTGCAGTGGTGACAACTGCCCAGAGGAAGCACAGCAGTGGTACTTGGCTGCTAGAAGGCAAATTGTCAGTTAAAACTAACAGCTGCTACTACTAATTGTAATAAAGTACCAACACAGACAAAGTAATTCACCCTGTACTTGCTACTTTCAGTATCCAAACTCTGGTAAGGAAATTTTTAAAAAAAACTCTGAAGAATGAACAAAACATGTTCATACAACTCCTATAAAATAAAACTAGGACATACTCCCATGAAAAGGAAGATACTCACTCAGCTTTTTTCGGGTTTTCATTGACTAGAACAAAGCAACAGCAAATATTGTATTTCCCAACCTCTGAAACAATTACCTCACTACATCTCAAGCAAGAACCAGTGTCAGATTTTGTTTGGTTGGCTTCATTTTTATTAGGACAAGGGCAATTACCCCTATTCAAGCTGGCAATGGTGTTCATGTCATTGTTTGTAGTGACTGTATCTCAAAAGGTGTTCAATGTGATATTAAAAATATCAAGAAATAAAGAAATACATGCAAAGCATTGTTATACAGAATAAATTCAGACTTACATCCAATCATGTCCCATTTTGTCAAAGATAAATTAAAGATCTTTCCTAGCTGATCTGCAAATAATGTCTTTTTTTTTTGTCAAGGAAATTAAATTGGCAGACTAAAGCAGAAAGAAGGAAATATGAAAGTAAAGAGGATCAAGAAAAACAAAATATCTAGCAGTAAACAGCAGTTTTCACTCCTGAATGACTGCTGACACTATTCAGAAAAAGATGCCATCTTGAGACTATTTCTTTCCTAAGATCCTTTTGCCTGACAGTTTAAAAGATTTTTTGAAACAGAAATCAAATAGTAGTAACTTTCCTCACCATATGTCTCTCATAAGGCTAATGCACAGTTTCTTGAGATAGTGATCATTACTGGGTATGACATCCAGAAGTTTAAGGAATAGGAATAGGATTAGGAATACGTAATGAAATTTTTTTTTCCATATCCCTGAGTCAGTATCACACCTTTTTTCCCTATGCTTTGTAATAAGTATCAGAGGGAATTGGGTAAGTGACTCACCTTCATCTGAAGTAACCTCTTCCTCCTCACAGGGAGAAGGAAGGAGAGGCTGCAGAGGTTCCATGTTGATTATGAGTTGCTTGTTCAAGGAGGGAGAGCTGCGACTCTGGGTGATGCTCGTTCTAAAAGAATGGGGAAAACAGGGTCAATTTGCTTACTGGAAATAAACTGCAGTCCAGTAGGTCTCATCTCAGAATCATTTTACATAAATTACCAGGCCTTGAGCTGTTGTGAAAAGCTCTACACATTGAATGCTGCTTTCAGCTGTGTTGTGTTGCATCCTCCGCGGATGTAAACATTTCAACATCTGAAGTGTGAGAGAGGTTTTGTGTTGATCTAGCTCCTTTACACTGCCTGATTTCCTTCTGTCTCAGGCAGGATTTCAGTGTGTTGCTCCTCTCCACAGTGCACAGCAAACACTAATATTTGGATTCAAGGAAGGGAAAAGTTGTTCCATTGTCTCCAGGAACTGGATAAAGGATTTGTTACAGTTACTGAGGATCAAAGACTAAAGCAGGAACAACTCTATCCCTGTGGTTTACAGATACAGAGTGCTCTCACTCGTGTCCACGCGCCCCAGATGCTGCCTCTACACCATGCCTCCCAGCACTCACGCTGGTTTTCTTTCTTGTCTTACTTCACTCTAAGAGGCTTTCCTGGTAGCAGGTGTTAAATATGCTCTGGAAAGTTTTAGGAATGCTGCTGATTTTCTTCAGTCATTATGCTTATTAGGCTAAAAATATATTACTGAGAATATAAAATGCCTCTTTTGGATATCTTATCTAGGATTTACATGATACAGGTCTGAAGCAAGAGTCCTGCAGTAAATCTTAACCATTATATTATAAAAAATTTACTTTGACAAAAGCAAAGATAAAATGGAAGACTATCCTATTAACTTCACAAAGTATATTGATACAGTGCTGAAGTTTCACAAAATGCATTTCAAGTCTGCACAAAAGGCCCAACTTAAATTCCACATAAACAAACTGAACAAAGAACCTATTGCAAGTCAGAAGATGGAACTGTGTGTTGCTGAAGGTTTAGGTAAACCTGAGACACAGGTGTACAACTCTTAACCCCACTACCTGTCAGTAAATATTCTGTGGGAATAAACAAGCTTTCTTGTTCAATTGACATTATTTCATGTGCCATAACACATGCCCAAAGATATTTATATCCTGATTTGTATTCTCTGATAACTATTCAGTTTAAATTTTCACAATCCACAGAGGGTTTTCACTCAGGATATTATAATTATAGTCACTCCAACCCAATGGTAAATCCATGGGCTTTTTATGCAACCTCTGAACCTTTGATCTTGTAAAAAGCTCTCAAACAACTCCTGAAATACAAGTTGTGCCTGGGAGCACCCATAGGCCTCTGATCCATATTTACAAAGATCACTCCTTCAGACATGCCCTGAAAAAAAACATTAAATCATTCATTTTGTGCTTGGCAGAAGAACTTGCCACTGCATTAATCCTGCATGATGACACAGATTTTCAGTACACAGAGCTTTAAGTGTAATATCCAAACACAGAGATTCTGAGCAATACCATCCTCTCAACTGCATGTTTCTTTCTTAATGCAACCATGGTACAACTGAATTGACTTTAAGGGTGAGAGCGCAGGGAGGAAAAACTTTATATAGATATATAGATATAAAGATATATAGATGTATAGATACATTGATATATAGATATATAGATAGATATATAGATACATGCTTATGTTAACATATTTTTTCTGAACGTTTTGCTTCTGAAAAGCCATCATTTCCTATCACCAAATCCTCTTTCACAAAGTAACCTTTTTTTAATACATGCCTCTTTTTTGAGCTGAAAATTTTCTATATTTTTTGCCTGCTTGTGCTTTTAGAAGGATCAGCTACTTCTGCCTCCCATTTCACAACCTGAGCTATAAAAGCACTTAAAATCATTATATTCCTCAGTCTTTCTAAGAAAGAACTTGGAGCTTCCATAATATAAATGCAAGCTTTGCAAGAAGGTTAATGATAAAAGAGATTGCTATTTATGGATATTAAATCCATATGATGTTGCTTTGTAAACTTATTTGTTCTCTGATCTGCTTCTTTATGTACACTAAGTTTTAAATTATGTGTTTAAAATACTTCTAAATATAGAAATCAAAGAAGAGCAAAATACAAGACAAAAATAAATGTATGAAAATATTTTCTTATCCTGGAACAAAGAAACCTCTTGGATAGTAGGCAATAAGCCATTTCCTAAAATGAGCAAGTATTCTCATTTAAAATGCATTTGTGTGCCCAAGTACTTTATACTGCCTCAATGATCCATCTATAATCTACCTTCTGTGTTATCGTTTAACACATTCTAGACCTTCAATTACCTCATTTTAAAATGTAATCTGGAAAAACATGTTTGAAAGCACGCCTGCATGGCCAAACTATTAATTACATAGTGTGTCTGGACAGCATATTATAAATATTTACTGCAAACATATTCCCATCTTTTAGTAAAGACAATCTACTTTTCTCTAAAATATAGACAGAATAAAAATATTCAATTAAAAGTAAACAATGCGTACGTCCCCCAAACAGGAAATCTCAACAAAAAAGGGAATTTGGCTGTAGAATGTTCAGACTGTTAAGTAACCTGTTTTTAAAAATGGTTTCAAAGAGTTTTCCCTAATGGCCTCCTTCTTTCCGGAAGAGCTTTCTTTAGGTTCTTAGGAGTTTTTACTGTCACTACAATGAGTGATAAGGACCTGAAAGCATTAGTTTGCTTGCAAGGTTTAGCAGCTTATTTCTAACAAGCCAAATTTTCCTCTGAAAAAAAGATTCTTTAATATTCTTTCCCCTTTACTGAATGAGCTTCACGCTTTTTAGTCCAACTGCATTATAGAAAAGCTATACTTTGAAACATACCTATAAACATATAGACACCAAGAACTTCCAAAATCAAACAAAATCTAGGAATGAAATTAGAATGTACTTTTCTGTCAGGATCATATAATAACAGCTTATGCCATAACACAAAAAATAATATAGGTTATCAATCTGACTGATTATTTAAACTCAGCTTCAAAGCAGCACAGATTAGGTTCTCCTTTATAGAAGGCATTTGTCGGAATTTTGTAGCATTGTCAGACACATATTTCCTAAGGCTTGCACTCATAATTGTGGAAGCTCAGAATGACAGCCATTGCAACTGATAGAAAAGGAAGGATAATATTTCAGTAGAAAGCAATAATCCTCCCTAGTCCTTAAACTTTAATACTGAATGTCAAGACATACCTGTGAACTTCAGGAGGTTCCCTCTGGATTTTAGAGCTTGCCTCCACAACTTCTTTGGCTACTTTTCCACTGCATTAAAAGATTAAATGAATATTCAAGTAAATACTAAGATTCATGCCAAGAACTACATAAATGTAGACAATTAAGTTACATTAAAAAAATTAAAATAAAGGGGGAAAATTGCAATAAAGTTCATAAATAATGTTCTAGAATAAAATTGTGCTGACTACTTGCCCACAAAGCTACCAAAAAAAGGCAACTTTTTGTAGTAGTACACCACGGGCTGAACTGGACTATCTATCACACATCTGGGTTCAGAGCTGCCCAGCTGCAGGGGCATAAAATCTCTGCACTGGCCACACATCCTAGTTTTTACAAAAGCTGCACCAAAAGTGGAGCTATTTGCTGGTGGAACTACTCTTGACAGAAGTGCCCATGTGAAAACTCCTGCTTAATTTTTGAGTGACGCTAGAAAAGGCAACAGGAAGATTTTCAAATCTTGACATCAGCTAGGCATGAACAGACCCTCCAGCACTAACAACCCTGAATTTGCCATGACTAATTACTTACATTTTCTTACTTCCTGAAATGATTTACTATGAATAAGAAACAGCAAACACCCACCTATATCGAAATCTACTGCCTTTAAAAAATATCTTGCTGCTGGACATTGTCTTGATCTGACTGGATTTAGCATACCTTGAAAAAAAAACAGAGGCTGTCACCTTTTCGAGGACATGATAAGCAAAAATGAGCAAGGCAAACTACAAGCTTTGTTATTTTTATACCATAAAGTAATAGTCAAAAAATGAGCTTTTCAATTTTTAAGGCCTTTATACAAAAAATGAAGCATACATAAAATCATTCAGACAGCACAGAATGACTGAACATGGAACAAGTGATTGTCATGAAAACAAGGAAATTAAATGCAGACACTTGCTGCATCTCTATGAATTTTATAGAGATGCAGCAAGTGTCTGCATTTAATTTCCTTGATTTCCATCATTCCCAGGATGAAGGAAAGACCATGGTATATCAAAGACTCTGGGACAAGTGCCCTAACAGCAGCTTGTTTGTGGGAAAATATGGCTATTTCTGCTTTTCCACTAGGAAAACAAAGATATAGTAGGACTACTACTTGTCTCCTGAAGTAGGTGCTTCTCCAAACTCTCTATTCAGTCAATTCTTATCCTCTATTCTTAGTAGCCTACATCATACCCTACTGCTTCTCTGTAATCAACAGGTACACTGCAACCTTTTATCTTTATTATATGGAAGAGCACCTCACGTGCCATTTCCTTGATGTTCTCTTGAAAAATGGCAAATTGATTTTGTACAGTCTCTAATTCCCAGACCCTAGTAAACGACTGTCCATTATTAGTATCTGCTTGAAAAATTGCAACAGTGACCCCTGAACCTGCATCAAGACAGGACTAAAGCTCTGTTTTTCAAAACATGTCATATGATCATGACCTTCCCTTAAATTCCAATTCTCAAACATTTCTAGGAAGGGGAGAGGACCAAATTTAATTAAGGCAAAGTGTCAATGATGTGAATTATTTACACAGTCTGACTATGTCTGTTTTAATCTTATTAGAATATCTTGTTGGTATTATACAGAACTTAAACAAAAGAGAATTATATTATGCTGCTAAGTAACAGCCCCCACTGCACAACTCTATTTCTCTGAAATGTGTGAAAACATTTCTTCTTTCAAAACTACTATTTTAAGGCTTTACTTATAGATAGTTTTGGCTTCAGTTTCACGTTTGAGGCATTATTGTTATTTTTTTGCACTCTTCATATTAAACATTACAATTTTCCAATCTATTGTTCATGTCCCAATCTGTTGAAAAACATTAATCTTCATTTTATTAAAGAAGTCCTCTTAAAAGACCCACCAAAATTGAAACAAGTGGGTGTAACTTTAAGCAATCATTGTTAAGGAATAATTCCACTCCATAAAATAATTTGGAAAGTAGAAAAATAGATGAGAGAAACAGCATTGAACACACCAAGGTCAGAGAAGAACAACAGGGAGGAGGTTGGAGCAGATTCCACCAATGGAGAAAATTGTGGGGAAGGAGTCTGTCCCTCTGCTGCCAAGTACAGAGCAGATATCCTCCCTGCAGCCCATGCAAGACCCTGCAGAAGGCCAGCATGCTCTGAAGGAAGCTGCAGCCCATGGAGAGCTCACACATGAGCTGGCTCCAGGCGGGCATTGTGGCCCATGGAGAGGAACACAAAATACAGCAGGTATATCCTGAAGGACTCCAAGCCCATGGAAAGGGCCCATGCTTGAGGAGTTCATGAAGGAGACTGGAGTAAAGGGAGATTGTAAGTAGGAAGGAGCAGCAGAGAGGAACTGCAGTCTCCATTCCCCATCTCCCTGAGCTGCTCGGGACAAGGAGGACATAAAGGAGTCAGAAATGAAGGAGTAAAGGTGATCCTGGAATGAAACAGGGGAAGGGTGGTTTTAGGTCTGTCTCTGTTGACAAATTGAAATAGAATGAAAAGGTTAAAAGGAAAATAAATTAAACTTCTCCAATTCAAGTCTGTTTTGCTTGTGACAGTAATTGGTAAGCAATCTTTCTATCTTTATCCTAAGCTATAGCCTATTTTATCATACCTTTCCCTCTTGACCTGCTGAGTAGAGGGAGTGAAAGAGCAGCTGGGTAGGCGCCTGGCATTTAGCCAAGATCAAACCCCCTAAATCATGTATTTGTGACCAAACCCCAAATAGTTAATATTACAGCCATTTCACAAGAGCAGAGAGGTGATATTCCTGTGAGGCTCCTGGAGACATTTTTACATTGAGCTAATTTCTACTCTAAGTAATTTGTCTTCTTTAGGGGGAAATCATCTCCTATTCCCAATTTATTTCATGTAACATGAAATGAAACTACTCAAACACCATGCAGTATTTTCCTACTTAAATCTACTTAAAACAGAAAAATGATTCCACATAAACTTCAAATCAGTCTTTATTTATAGACTATATTTAGGTTTGATATAGTCTCAAGCACAGTAAATGTTGACATAGAGAATTAACAAATGCATTTTGCCAGTTCCTACTTCCTGTTTCATTTTTCTATCCAACTGAATATATCAGTTGGATAGATTAAATTTTATTGTATCACTGTTGAAACTAAAGACAGTCTCTTCTCCAAATTAAAGCAGGTCATTAACATTCAGGTTAGAAGATATATTTTCCCTACTTCTTTTTTATTTACCCTTACAGCAGCTCCCTGGTGTGGCTGTGTGCCAACAGAGAAGCAGCAATATTTATAAAATATGTGAAAGCCTGTAAGGAAACACTAAGTAGCAAGAATAAAAGCTACATGCCTAGAGGGAAGCACCAATAAAGAAATCTAACAAAGGCAGTGGAGGGCAGAAAGAATGCAGAGGAGTTTTTAATGAGGAATTTCTAATAGGGTCTCTTTCAGGGAATAGGGAGGTAGATACTACTTTTATTTTTTGCCACTTTACAGGCTTTTTATGTGTAACAAGATCACAGGTATCTTTCAAAATGTGTCTAAGAACATTTTCTTTTCTTCTTTAAATCATTAAAGAGAACTGTTTCTTTTTCAATCAACTCTTACTAAGCCTTGGATTTCAAGTGGAAGAACAATCACCTCCTGGCAGAAGAGCCCAGAGAATCAAGCATGACAGATTTTTTTTCCTTCATTCTCAAGGTATTCTACATCTGGGCTAAGATTAAGAGCTATGTGTCCAGACACAAGTGCAGTACTCTGTCCATCCAATATCTCACTACAGAACAGCAAAAGCATTGTGCTGGAGCCAAAACTGCCCTGTCTCATTTAGATTTTAAACAATTTCTAATACTGGCTTGAAGTGAAAAAGTATTCCCCATTAACTTGTGTGTTTTCTGTTTACATTTTGCCTTCTATTAGTTAAATGGAACATTTCACAATGAACAAACCTCCACTCACACACACATTTTTTGTTTACTTTTACTATAGATAATGACTGCAGGGGTACATACTTGTAAAAAGCCTGGTTCTCCACCCCACATTTCCAAAGATGCTTGCAGGCTGCTGGTGTAGAGGTATGGAATGACAGCACTGCCTTCTTCTAAATGCAAGGAAAAGAAGGCAAATGAAAGAAGGGAAAATATTGAATTCTCAGTGACTGAAATAGCTCTACCTGAAGGCATCACCTTTAACCAGATACACTGAAGAACAAGTTTTCCTGTATAGTGTAAATCTGTGGTACAGATATTTTACAATATTTAAACAGCCCTTTTTTCAGAGAAAAGGAGATGCTTCAAGGGGGGAAGGAAAAGCATATGTACAAGTGGCCTTTAAAACAACTGTATAACTGGTCAAAATCAAATTAGGGAAATCTCTGTGTTCAATATTCTTTGCTGCACTACTACTACCACCACCCACCTCTCCCTCCTCTCTACTGTTTGATATCCTACCATCAAAACCTCCTTGCAACCACACGAGCAGTCTTGATACCTCTGGCATTATTTCCTTCCTTCATTTTTTTTCCTCACCTCCATTCAAAACTATAACCTTAGGCTATATCACTCTGATCTAGGGAAAGAATTGATGTAGGCAAAAGTCTCTAGGATTTCAATGACAACAGCCCAGTGATAGGACCTAATTACATGAGACACACTCCAACCTTTCCAGCTCACCAAGATTTGAGGATGGGACTGTAATCATCACAAAAATACCTCATATTATCCAGGTATCACTGCTCACTTAAATTTGCAATCATATACAGACATCTTCTATACTTTAGAGTGAGTGAGTACAGCTTTAGCACTTAAAAATAAATTAAAGCTTGATTCCAAAGGCATCCAAAACCACAATCCACATAGCCCAGCATGAATATTAAGTGAGAAATGTCTCAACCCTTTGCAAATTAGACATTTTCTCAAAAATTATTCACATTCATTCATATTCTATATTTTAGTTACAATATTAAGTACAATTATTGATTTAGTAATTTGTTTATTTTAAAACATATGTCTCATACAATCTTAATGAAATACAGAAGTTCTGTAAAAATATTAAACACAACCTCTTTCTGAGCTCCAAACACATAAAATGTCTTCCCTTCAAATTTCAATTTATAGACATCACACCTAGAAAGAGAAAAATATTTAAGTATAGGAAAACAAAGCTAGAGATATGAGTAAGAAAAGTAACTAGCATGTAAGTTTTCCTGATTAACAAAGTCAAGCAGGCAATCAAATGACAAAAGCCCTCTACAGGCCTTACAAGATTTAGGATAAAATTATTTAATAGCTTAATTTTTTTGAGAAGATAAGTCCAGAGTATTTCTTACACATCCTTATGCACCTTCAAAGAGTTAACTTTGTCTGCTGGAAAGTGAAGAGGAAATTAAAGGTAGACAGAAGCTTATATTTATATTATATTTATGGCACAGTTTGTAATTCCTCTTACATCTTAAAATCTTACAGTGTCTATTGTAATTAATTTGAGGGAAAGATTATACTCTTTTCTCTATACTTATTTATCTGAGGCTTCACATCACATGTCTTAGTAATAGAGCACAACAAGAAGAAAAAAAAATGCTTAGCAGCATTTGTTTTAGACAGGCTTTTTGAGTTGCAAAGTCTATATCAAAATTTAATTTAATCAAGGTTAAGCGCTCAATCTTCATATGCAATAACATAAAAAGGCAATGTCATTCCTCTGCTTAAATTGTAATGGAAATTTTGTCATTATCAGAGTTAAAATGCAGGCACTGCTGTTTTTGACAAATTTCCCTAAGGGTTTTAGATGTCAGAGTTGAAACAGGAATAATCTTGGAGGCAAGGACAATGCTACACCTGAAACTTTATAACAAGAGTTTTCCTCTTACATGAGAAAATAAAAAATAATTTAGAAAGCTTTTACATTGAAAAGAAAATCTCAAATACAAATCTGGGTTTTTATTGTGCAGCGCAAATTTCAGCTAAAATTAGTTACAGCTACTAGCACTCACTTCTAGGCCTCTGAAATGGAAGAAGCATAGTGTTCAGATAAAACTCACCAGACTGACTTTCAGCCTTTACTGTAACAGGGAGCGTTTATTGGCTCCTCCTCCATCGCTGCTTTATTTTTTATCTGGTTAACGTATTAATGCACTTAATAAGCATGCCTAGATTGCCCAGAGGCTGCACTATCCTCAAGTGACATGAGAAGCTAAATGCTGTGAGATTCATTCCCCACAGTATGGTGGGCACACACTTGGCAAGGGCTACTCTCTCCTCAATGTGCCATAGACTGACATTACTGTTAGGTTTTCCTTGTGCAAAACCACAAACCACTCAAGTACTGTGAGCACAGCTACCTGCAATTAACCCTGGGGAAAGTGTACTGTAAACCCATGATTATAAATGGATGGCTCTTGATAGGCGTGTCCCCAGAGCTCCATAGGGAACTCAGTTGTACAGACAGGACTATGCTGATTTTACACTTCTGAGGATTTCAGGTTACTCAACACTCAGGGAAGTTTCTACAGATATGCAGCAAGGAGCCCAGCTTCACCTTTTTCCCGTCTTCTGCCTGTCTTGATCCCACAGGACAGGCTGAGAGCTCAGAGATAGAACATTTACAACTGTTGGCATGCATGTAGCAGCAGGGCTAAAATGAGATTATCAGTGTCTAAGCATGACTGGTCACTTTTCACCACACTGCTGAGGGTGTGGCCAGCTGCTCTTAACATCATCTGCAGGAGCTCAGTTTTACCCCTTCCTCAAATGTGGCCAAGTGAGGCTAACAAATTAAGTCAAGGAGTTCAAATAAAAGAAAAAACAGACTAATCAGGGACAATTGCATAAGTACCCATTTCTTTAAAAAAGAGACTAAAAAAAAATTCTCACCTCCACGTCCTCTGTTTACCAAATAATTTATTTTATGGTTTCAAATTGAGGGTAATTATATGAGGAAATTTCAATATTTCCAAAAGTCAAATAAATATTAAGGTGGGCTTGTTGCCAGTACACCTCACTGGTGATTTACAGACAGCTGAAAAATCAACTTACTCAACTTTCAGCTTTTGTAAATTATATTGACTGAATAACTCTGTGGAATAATTTTCCCTGGGAGTTGAATGAGACCAAATTGTTATTGTTGTTGTTATTGTCGTTGTTGTAGTTGTTATCTAAAATCCTTTAAAACAGAAACATAATGGGGCAGGAAAGGTAATATTCACATGGTTTCCCTTAAAGACAACAAATGCAAGTGAAGATGGTAGGAAGAGAAGACATAGGAGAAGATGTGCTTATTTATTAAAATATTCTTACATCATATGCTTACCATTTTAATAAATGAATTCTTTTATTACCCTGGAAAACTACAAATCCTGCAGCTGTGAATCCTAAAAATGTAGTTGTCCCGAATGAGTCCTTGAAAAGAAAAAGAAACACAGCAACATAACTTTCCCCTCATCCAAAGAGGTATTTATTACTGATTCTAAGGTATTTCTTACTGATTTTTACTGATAGCATAAATTGCTACTTCATTCTAGATTACCTTTATTTTGTTTTCCTCTTCAAAACAAATTTTGCCTTGAAAATATACACTTCCAAAGGAAAGGACAGCCCTTGCAATAAAGACCTCATTTATTTCTAGGCATTTGAATAACAATATCTTATGCTTTGCTTTCATCTACCTGTAGCTGATGACACCAGGGACTCCTTAGGTAGACTTACCAAATTTATTGAAAATGTACTTCTGTGTATGTCCCATTCTTAAAAGGAGGATTAATGCAAACCAGGGATTCGTATCTGCTTCAACACTGATTTTTTTAAGATTTCACAATACATTGTTCCTCTGCAAGGTATCGTGTTGGAAATACTACTGAGAGACAGCATTTACTAATATAAGTTTTTGTGAGTTTTGTACTCTTCAGTACAAACCAGAAGAAATAGTGGTTGCATTTCAAATAGAAAAAAAATTTTTAAAATATAGGTCCACTATAAAAGTTCTGACTTATCATTTTTGATTAATGATTAAGATGAGTTTTGTATTAACTGGATTTTCTGTCCATCCCAAGTCCCATACCCTCATCTTGATAATTAACTTTATTGTGCCTTATGTCTTAACAACAAAGTAAAGGGGAACAGAAAGAGGGATGGTTTTGGAGCAGCAGCCAGAGCACTAAAAGGAGCATGTCTTAAGGAGCCTGCCAAGGACCTTGCTTTTAGGTTCACTTCCAAAAGACAGACAAATTTTCCTCAGACATGGGTGATGAACCTCTGATTGGCGCCCGCACTATAAGCTCTGCCACACAAGTAAAGAAGTAATTCTGAGCCAGTTATGCCTCAGTTTTTGGGATACCTTTTGAAAATCTGCAGTATAGTTTCAAAGTAAAGTTTACTGCATCACTGACTTCACTAAGCTCTGAGCCGGACCCCGCGTTTCACATAGGAGCACTATTCCTAACAAAGTATATAGAAAATCTTAATGCAATTTTGTGTTAGAACTGACTGTTTAAGGATGATCACCACCAGAAGAGCTAACTAAACAGTACTGCTGTCCCAGCAGAAGAGATAACACACAAGCCAAAGCAAAAGCAGCAGTTAAAACAAAAAGCAAGTCACTCTAAAAATAAACACCACAGATGGAGACAGATACAACCACATAATTAAAAATGCACGTGTACAAGATAAGTCAGAACTGGTAATTAAGATCACCAACTTACAGAAGATCACAAAATATCAAAGTGGGAGGTGGGAATGAGAACTGGGTTTTTCCCCTTGTACATTTGGCTTGCTGTTCTTCCTAAGATTTGCATATTTTGATGGTGTTTGAAAAGCTGATCTGGAATGGACTATCAATTTCTTGTCAAAATAATGGTGAATCCTGAAAATCTTGGCAAGCAGAAAATATTTCATACCTGGAGTAATTAAAAGAAACCTTTGCACTAAATGCAAAGAAATTGTGGACTATTATCAGAGCTTATGCCATTAAAATCTACTAAATTCTCCTGTGATGTTCTTCTGCTTCCTCTGGAGACACTCTTTTTTTGACTGATGCAGAATGTTAGCCAGTCAGTGTTCTTCCAAGGCTTAAGCATAATATGTAGTTCCAGGGCAGATTTTTTAGAAATTGCTCGCTATTTGCACCTTGATAAAAACCAGAGCTAAATCAATTCCATTACTAGCTTTTAACTAAATGTTAGTAAAAAGAATGTTTTATTAAAAGTTAGTAAAAAGAACTGTTACCTTGCAAGGATGAGGATCAACACCATAAGTTTCCAAAGAATTTGCTTTAAGAAGCAAGTTAAATTCAGCCACAGCTGGGCTCTGACCTCTGAAATTACAAAAGAAAATGGAGTTTGACAGCAAAAAGAAATAGGAGAAAAAGACTTATTGACTGGAGAATTTAAATGCCTAAAGACAGAGGAAAGGAAAGTTTTTACTGACATTCAAACCATTTCAACCATGTTTTGTTTGTAACAAAAAGATAGAAAACTTTTCATATAATTTTTTCTGCTGAATTATACAGTGCCTGATGTTTTCAGGTAAATTCTGAGGATTTTTTATAAATCCTGAGATAAAAACAACAGAATTATCTCATATTTTGAAAGTATTTCTTGTCTTTTGATATACCCTCATGTCAGCCTGATTATGAAATAAACCACAGCATCTTTTTTCCACAAACTCTCGCTCCCCATTTCATTTAAAAGGATTGGGCAGATTAACAAACATTCCTTCCAGTTCAGGGTATAAACACAGCAATCATATTACACTGCCTACTCAGATGTATGTCTAATTATAGCAGTGCCTGCTACCAACATGATAGCTCAGAATCTGTCAGCATTTCCATTTATACACCCCTATTTTTAGGGTGTCTATAATCAACAGCGAATATACACTAAAGCCCGAAACGTGACATGAAGTCTTGGGGTCTAGAGTAAGTTTTATCTGATATTTATAGAGATTTATTTATCTCTAACACAGATTTACAATGCCCATTTGGAAGTATTTCAAGTATTATTTCATTTCTGTGTCTGTATGACTAGAGTACATGATTTTGAAAGTCAATACAGTTTTATGATAATGAGCAGTGCCTAGGGCCTTTAGAGAGCCAGACTTCATAAACACTTTCCATGCAAATAATAATTTAAAAAAAAAGTAAAAAGAGACATAAACAAATTTTCAAGGAGCATAGTGATAGTCATACTTTATTCTGCCCCTGAATTTTTTTGTGAGTCTAGCCTCACACTGCAAATTGTACACAGGAATTGACATTTAATAATTCACTGTATATTGTTGTAGCATAATTTCCCTGAAAGCCTGTTACTCGCCTTCAGGCAGAAAACAACAAGTATTAACATATGATATCCAGCATCTGACCCAAAGTTTGGTTTGACAATTAAAACAACATCTAGCATGCTTGTGGGCATCAAATCCTATTTTGAACTTAATAGGATAATGACCTGTGGCAATGTAAGTGTCAATAACCACTTCTGTTACAAAGTTTTAAAATTGCTCATTTTTACTTCACTGTTTATCATCTCCTAGCCAACCCCATGATATTTCTTGGGCTTCTTCAGTATTTTCAGTATTTTTGACACTACACAACCTTCAGTTTATTTCAGACCAAATTTTTGTGGATCTTTTACTTCTAAACAAAAATATATCTATATTAGAGACAAAGTGGCCTTCTTAGTCTTTCCTGTTTCAGTTTCTTTCTCACCACTTGCCAGTGGAGAATATTAAGTGGAACACCAAAAATTACAAATGTATGTTTACACAGCTAATAGTTAAGTAGAAAGCAGCACCAAAGCAGCAATCAAAACAAAAATGCTTATTTTTCCACTCAGTTTTTTGGTAGCTCTACTAAGCTTTTGCTCCATTTTGAATACTACTAAATCACAACTTTATATGTCATCACAACTGTAAGGCCATAAATGACCCCTAAAAAGACAACAATTTTATTTCATGTACCAGTCAACTGCATTTGACAGAAGTAATTAACTAGTTGGACCTAAATTTATTTGAATAGTAATGTTGCACAGTGAAAAGTCAAACAAATAGTTTGGTTGTTTATTAGATATTGGGCCTTACAAAAACAAAGGATTACAAAACACATTTTTTAACCCACCTCTGTTTGCTGGTATAAAGGATAGTCAATCTTCTGGTTTCAGTAGACCAAAAAGTGACAAGCAGCTTGTAACAATGAGGTTTGGGGAGTTGGCATATTGAAATGGGGAAAAAACCTCAACTTGCTATTACTATTAAAGAGACATTCAAGAAATTATCAGGTTCACTTCCCATATAGACTCTGCAACTATGATGATTTTGTGTACATCCAGTGAAACAAGTTGTGTGTGGTATTTGGGGGAAAAAAAAGCCAAAGACATGGACAAATTTGATCTTATCCGATTACAGACTAATCAAATGGCTAAAGTGCAAAGCCTTAAAAGAACATCACAAAGCAGAAGAGTCAAGGACAATATCAAATGAAAAAATCCTCATTCATTTCTTATCAAAGGATTAACATTTAAGCCTTGATAATATGCTTTTCCTGTGTAACTTAATAATTAATTTTTTCTTACTAAATAAAAATATAACTGTAACAAATCCTATCAGCAAAGTCAACTTTTTTTTAATCAATCAGTGTTCTAACATTAGATATGCTTTTGATTTGCTTTGTTAAAAAGCTCTGAAGCTTTCTATATGCAACAGCCCTACACAAGAATTTATAGTGTACTCACTTATGCAAGTGTTTTAGAGTGGAAAAATGGGGAATATTTAGGCAATACATATTTGCTTTTTTGAAACTCAGTACTCTAAGAAAATCCAGGTCTCAGTGCATTTATTGCTCTTGACCTTATTTTTCAGTATTAATTCAGCATTAAGGGAAAGATATATTCTCCATACATGGCAAAGATATTGAACAGCAACAAAAAAAGAAACTACTACTCAGAAAAGTTTCTGCATATCATACAAATGATAAAAAGTGGATTATTGGTGAAATTAGAGTTCCACAGCCATTAGCTATGAATTATTTATTCAACCTCTAGGAATCAATTAATCCAAAAGTTCCTAATAAAATTTTAATGAAACAAATACTTCAATAGAACACTGAGAAGTATGCAACACACTCTGTTTTAACTTGAGGCTCATGAGAAGTATGCACTCGAGGATGTAAAAGCTCCTTTTATCACCCAAAAGGCAAGGAAGCCTGTCAGGGAATAACTTCCAGGATGTGTCACAGTGATGGGCTTCTTGCTTCACTCACTGCCAATATGAATTCATTCCAGAAGTTTATCCCCTTCATACCTTTCCTTTGGAGTATGATTCTATTAAATACTAAAGTCATAAATCTTAGTGCAAGTTAAGGATGAAATACCACAGGATTGAGCATTGACTCCTTTTGACAAAGAAAACCATGTAGCAAAAACAGCAAAGAAAAAGCATTTTCAATGCTATTCTCATCCTCCTTGTTCCTGAGTGCTATTAGTGAGGTAATTTGATTTGTCTTCTCTGATTTTCTTATTGACTTATAAAGTGCTGTGAGATACTGGTGTTAATAAACTAGTAATAACAACAATTACAGTCCACCCTTTTGCCTGATCTCTATGTCAAGAAAATGTACGGGCTGCAGAGTACAATAGCAATACTTTCCTAGAGTATGTCCTATCTATGTTTAATTTCTGGACATTTGCAGTTTGTAAGGTGTATTAATGTCTTTTAATAAAACAGCACATAAATATGTACATAATGGTCTGGCCTCTAGAGACATTACATATTCAATTCCATGCAAACCAGGGACACCAGCCACAATGCTTTACACAACACAGGCTCAGTCTCCATCAGCCACTCTTTGCCCTGCAATCTTGGACATATTTCACTGTGATCTCAGGAGAGAAAACAGTAACAACTTCAAGAAGGATGTCCTCCTATTAAATATTCTTGCTGTTATATCCCAGAGCTTGTAGAGGACATCTCCCAGGAGAACTGAGTTACCCAGGGTTCCTTCTAACCTAAAATAATGCTAGAACTCTGCTAAAGAATCAGCACACTTAGTGCACACTACACTGAACACAGAATTGCTTACCACATGAATAAGGTTTTGGTGTTGCATCTTTAAATCTTTTTACATGTAGCTGAGACCCCAATTGCTATAAAATTAAAGTGCTAATGGTCTTGATCAACTTTTACTTAAAGCTCAGAATGTTTTGGCAGATAGTGGAGATGTTTTTAAATAAAGTCTTTTTGCTACTATTTTTAGTCACGATAATGGTGCTATATGGCATTGAAATAAACCTGCTATGATTGCTAATATTCTAGTTGCAGTGGGAAAAATAGCACAGTAGTGGCAATAGTCTCAAAGAAAAGCAATAAATTACTACACTAGTAAATGAAATTGCACTGTAGGCTGTAGTTCAGTTTATCAGAATAAAAAGGCCAGCCTCAGCACATTGCCCAAGCAGCAGTCCAGCTCCCCAGGAACTACCCAATCTGGCACTGGCAGAGGAAAGCCTTTAAATGCATCTGTACATGGAAAGAAACATTATCATCTAGGAAGTAAAAGAATTGCTGAATTATACTAAACTTAGAAAGCTGAAGAACACTTAAATATCAATTTTAACTTTTACTGCAAAGTTGTTTTTCTCCCAGATAGTACGACCAAAATAACCACTTTAAAACAATAATCAGACTCTTTTACCATGTCCATTAAATGCATGCATGCTGTGATGGTATGCGCCACTTACATAACTCCTTCTACCAGCATGTTTCAAATTACTTGTGTGCCTTCAGAGATCAGACTGAGATGATGTCTCTGAAGTCTATGCTCAGACATTTGTATTTCAGCTTTACTTCATAAACTGATGCAGTGACACAGACAGCTTTAAGTGCAAAGACAGAACACTTTTGCAGAAGAGATGCAGTTTTAATTTATCTAATATTAATTTAAAATGTATTCCCATGATACAGAGAAATCTGCAAAGCTTTCTGGTCCAGACACATCTAGCTCATAAAGCCTTCTCCAAACAGAGAAGAGGTGAGGAGGGAGGAAGGTGGCAGAGGAAATAGTTCCTTCCAGCCGATGAAGAAATCTGTACATTTTAAAATTTCACACAGACATCTGAAGATATGAGTGTGTTAAGTATGCAGAACCTGAATCTAAACCTCACCGTTACACAGGCAACAACTATCATGATAAAAACAATGACATTTGCATATCATGATTATGACCACTCTTCCCAGGGAATAAAGAAGTAAAAAATGTAGTTCATGCACAAGTGCACATACACATAAGAAAAATCTGTCCTAAAGATAAAAAATTATCAATGTTGCCATGAGTTTTACAGTGTTTCCATCCCAAGCAGATTATCCTTTCTACTGAATACTTCCTGGAATTATATAAAAGAAAAATCCCATGTATGGATATATTTTTTCAGTTTTTCAAAAGAGAATGAGAAAGACAACTCTTTTGTCTGTGAAGTTCCTTTCTCTAGATTACTGCTACAGCTGCCTCTTCCATTAAATTCCCACTCAGGGAAAGCTGTGTCTCACCATAGAGCTTCTGGAAATATTCTCTTTACTGTGCAAACATTAATCAAACAAAACAACATCTCACTCTTACTATTTTCTAGTTAGTGAAACCAGAATTATAAGAACAGTTCCATTATTTGAATTGGTTTTAAGCACACTTCTGTCAGAAGAAATATGGTTCAGAAGAAAAAAGCTTTGAGGAAATCAGCACACATGGAATGCTTCAGGGAAGGGACTAGGTAACTACATTCCAACCACCTCTCTGATTCATCCAGATTACAACTGATATGAATTCTGGAGTGAAAACACTGAGAAAATGTAGAATAGAAACAAATTATTCACCTATTACACCACACACAATGATGTTTTGATACTTAGAGAATTAGTTATTTTTCAAGCTGTGATAGTGGTCAGCATACGGCCTGATAGATAAATCTAAATTACTTCACTGGGAAACTCAAGGCAGTATGAGATACCAAAGCTGCAACGAAGAAGACACTGGACTCAGCCCTCCAAAACCCTCAGTATATTTTGTATAACCAGGTACTAAAAATACTTTGGGGATGAGGCCTGGAGGCACTTATCCCTGCAGTAGCCCAAGCCCTGCTCTGTTCCAGACATCCCCCTCAGCTCCACATAAACCTCAACAGATCCTTGATCCCTAGAAAAGTGGCTTCTGTCTTCTGTAACATGACTTGAAATTTTGGAACATACTGTCTATCCTTTCAATTGAATTCCCTTACTGTATACAAGGCTGCTAGATATCAAAGTGATTAAGATACTACTAGAAGCTAAATTTAAAGTGTACATGAATGGGCCACCAGCACTATGCATAAAACCATATAATACGCACTTTTAATTGTGAGAAGCACCTAAATGAAACAAATCCACCTTATTATGGATTAGCTAAATTGAAATTTAGTTTTAGTGCTTTTTAATGTATTCAATGTATGCTGAACTTCAATGTATACAGCATGCAAGAAGTTGTTTAATCTTGAATGAAATTATATTAACACCCACAAAGACAAGCGTTTTCTAGCAACCATTGCCAAGTCTTTTAGGACAGCCTCCCAGATTGCACTCAGACAGTAACATTTGTAGTTATGCTTGCCAGTGGCTCCCCTGACAACTGCACAAGAGCTGGAGAGCCACATTGGTGGAGACTGGAATACCCTATTCTCTTGCTGGCACCAGTGTAAAAGCCACATGGGAGCTGATGGGATGGCTAAGGGAACACAGTAAGAGTCAAAGGAACACAGGAAATTGGAACGCGCTTAAATCCTCACTGGGGAGTTACAATATAGATGATACAGCAAAGGATAAAAATGTTATATGCCTTTCAAATCAAATTCAAACAACACTTCTCTTTTAGCTTGGATCAAAGACAAGCAATAATTTGCTACTCTGGTTTTCAAGAAAATACTCCCTTTATCTTAACATTTTTGAGATAGTTATTATCGGAAAATGGCAGTGATTTCACACCCTCAGAGGAAAATTTTCTTCTCTCAAAAGACAGTCTTTCACATATGATTCCTGCAAATTATTTGATACACAAAGTAGAGACAAAAGCCTATTCAGTAACACTCAGACACCTCAAGCCTGCATCCACATTGACCAAGCAAGGGAATAAAAAAACCTTATATCTACCTGTAGGAGTTCAACATTGAAAACAGGCATTTGAACAGGTCATGTAACTTTGAAAAAGTAAATATTTGTGGGGGGCTTTCAGCTAAATTCAAGGCTTTTTACATAACATTTCCATAAATATATGGTGCAACATTTCATATCAGAACTAAAAAGGGAATACTAGTTTTTAGATGGCTTATAAAAGTACTTGACTTTCTACCAGTGAGTTCTTTTAAAAAGAGAAAAATAAAAAACAAAGACTCCCATCCCCCCCAGAAAAACCCAAACCAAACAAAAAAAAAAAAAAATTAAGAAAAACCCTACCAAAATAATGGTCCTATAAACATAAATTCCCTTGTTAGGGACATATGTCAATATTTCCCTTAGAAATCTTTATATTTTCTGTTGCCTAGCCTCTGGGAGCTCTGGCTAAAAGGTATCTTCCCAAAACTAGGGAACTTTATCAGAGTAAAGAATTCTGTTGAAGGACATAAGACCTGATATCAAATCCTTTAGAAGGTATTTTTTCTTCTGTCTTTTATCATGTTCTGTAGCTCCCCCTCCTTTAATGGGGGAAGAATAAAAATTCAGAAGACAATCACAACTCAACAAACCTGACATGAATTTCTGTCTGTCGCATTTATATTTTTGCAATTAAGTGCAACAGAAAGTCACACAACAGATTATATTTTGTAAAATCCAGTGATGACCTCATAGTCAAAACCAATAAGAAATAATGATACCCTGTCATACATCTCCTTTAAGTAATTAAAAAAGGCTTCTAAATAACACTGAATGAGTCACTGGAAGCTGTCATAGTACCCTACTGTTGCTTCTGAGACACTCCCCTCTTGATCTTCATGCTCCAAGCTAAACTCTTCCATCTTTCTGTAGGACAGAAGAAAAGGTGGGACCAATGAACAGGTCTTAAGGACATTGACACAGGATTCAGAGAAGAACTGGCCTCTTCCAGGCCCCAGGGCTTTGGTGATATGGGAGCCTACTGCTGGAGACAGCTGTCATCATCTTTGTTTGTTTACACACGTGAAAAAAACAAAGAATCTGGCTCACAGAACTGAAACTGAGAGGTCACAATTCTGAAGGCAGATGAATAGCAGCTGGATTTAAAAGGCTGTCAGTCTCATCTGTTCAACTAGCATGTCACTCAAGTATCTTGTAGGAATAGACCTGAGGGACCCCTTGCAACTCTTAAAAATACTCACTGAGCAGCACAATATTAATTGTTATCAGAAAATCTGACTTCCTGAAAAATGCATTGAAAGCATTGAAACACGTGTGCTAATCAATGCCAGAGAGAAGCCCATTTTTTCCTATAATTTTTTTCCATCTGGTAATACCAAAATCTGAAAACCTAGCACAGGAGCCCTCTCTATATATTTCATTATATGTCAGATATGTTTTATTAATTTGTACTGCTAGAATAGAGATCCATGGAATTAAATATCCATAGAAAGGTAAAACTTTCTGACAAATGACTGGCAAATGTCTGATGTAAAAATGTTAGAGGATGATCAATTTGGGGAAAACAAAGAGCTGCAGTGGGAAATTACCCAATAGCAGCTACCCAGACAGCTCAGAAATGGCCTTTATTCTCTGATAATAGACAAATAGGTAAGGCACGCAAGAGGCTGACATAAGCAAAGAAAACAGAAAAGAAAGATGGCAGTTCTTGAAGGCTACAAAGAGCTATGAGCCACTGAGCCTAAAATTCATACCATTAAAATTGGTAAAATATAGAATAGAAAGCAAATTAAGGAACATATAATGAGAATATGTGAGAAGAATATATGGAATATATGAGAAGAGTTGTACTATAAAACATAGTTATGTCTTAAACACCTCCTGGTTTGTTTTTGGTTTTTTGTTTGTTTGTTTGTTTTGATTAGGTTTGGTTTGGTTTGGTTTTTTTTGGTTTTTTGTTTTTTTATAGGAACTGGAAGATCCACAAGCAAAAAAAGTTAGCCTGATATAATCTGATTTCCAAAAGGCAATAATGACTGTGTCCTTTGCCAAGACTACTGAAGAAATTCAGGGACATCCTCATGTGCTGAGCAACCACTGATGGAAGGAATTTAGGACCTAGAAAATCCCAGAGGGACCTGTGTGAAAGTTTATAACATTTACTGTCACAGGATCAGACAGACTATACCAACAGGAAAGGGGATTTAAAAGAGATGAGCTAAAAATGTGTCTGGTTATTCATTACAGAAGAACTAGATGATTGCATTCACAAAGGATGTGCAGAATTACAAATTCATAGAAAAGCAAACCAACACAGAAAAATACATCTCTGCCAGTGTTACAAAATATAAAACCCACGAGCACTGGACCCACCAGCTTTACATCTCTTCTCCTAACTTTAAGTAAAGCATAAGCCTGTTCTTGAAAGACTGAATTTATCAGACTTTTCAATAGCACCTTGGCTTAACTGATGAAATATCTTGTTTTTAAAGGTTGAATTTATGCTTTGGAAATCTGTGGACACTATGGAAAACTACTAACAGTAAAATAAGTTACTCTTATTTTACAGTGCTGTTTCTATGGGTCTGTGTACCATGCAGGCCAAACTGCTTTTAAAAATGTTAGATATAAGCCATTTAAAACATTATTTCACTGAAAGAAATACAAAGTATATAGGTTTCAGGGGGAAAAAGTGTTAATATTATTATAATGTTAATACTGGCAAGATTATTGTCATGAGTGTTGAACTTTACTTGAAAAATATCTTTTATAGGCTTCTAGAAATAAAAACTGTTTTAAGCTTTAACTCTCCTTTAAAGGAATTTTTGTCCTTTCTTTGCATATGTTGAAATATGAAAGCAGAACACAGGGTAAGCAAGTGCAAAGGACCTTGTACTCTTTCAATAAAATATGTCCTTCTAGTTATGTAATTAATAATTTGATTTCATTGATTTCCTGCACATCCTGTGCCTTTCCCTGTTTTCTGAGGACCGTCCTCAACTAAGCAGGATGCCAAGGGCCTCATGAAATCTCCCTCCAGACACCCTGCATGTCATTCACTAACAACCCTGAAGAGGGTATAGTTGCACAGCTCACTGCTCCTTCTCTACTGAAACTCATTTAACTTAAAACCCAAACGATTGACTAATCTGTTTTCTCCTTTGCCTTTTGTTCCAGTACTAAAAGTTTAGGACAGAAAAAAGAGCATGCAGAGAGTTCTGGATCTCACCTCCTTAGTCTTCCAAGGAAGTTACTTAAATACATTTCTGTGTAATTCACCACTATATTAACCACCTACAGATAAAATAACCTAAGTATAGTTTCAATCAGGTCAATATCTACCAAGAATTTTAGAATTGCAGTACAGACAGAAATTTCTGAGCAAGAAAGGTGTACTACCTAAATGTTATTCCACCAATCAACTAGAGCAGCCCTGATCATGAGAGCTGTTCCCACTAACCAGACCTACATTTCAAGCAAATGAAGTCTAAATTACCAGCAGTCATGCAGGAATCAACTATGATTAATGAAGGTTAACAGGCAAAGAAAACCCCCTGAGCTGAAACCACATTTTCAAACACAGCCTATCAGACAGCATATTGGTAGAGCTTCTATTATAATTCATGGAACAAAGCCTCCTAAGTTAACATGCGCTACTTGGAAACAGATAAAAGTCTTTCTTAGCTGTCTCTTTATCAAACAGCATTATAAATTACCTGAATTCATTTTTATGCATTTCAGCTATTTTCTTCTCAAGCTTTTGTGACTGCTTCGGAAAAATCTTAAAGTCACTGATGTAATTCTCTGGGTGTTCATCAGGATCATAATCACCAAGCTCAGCTGAACAGATCCAAAACACAAAACAAAGCAGAAATATTGAATTGTAACATTAATTAATAGGGAAAGAAGTCAGTAAATGCACTGTAATTCAAGGTACTTCCACGCTCAGTAAGAACTCAGTATGTCTCAAGAAATGTTTCTTTGAGGAATTCATAATTAACTGAAACAAGAAAATCTTTATATCTGTCACTTTAATCAATGAGTTTCAAGAGAAGTTCAATGGTTATTAACTACCCCATTAATTAGCAATACTGAACTATTTTCTGTGGCAGAAAATGCTCTGTAAAACAGAAGCCTTGGCAATGTTTCCCTTTGAGTATCTCTTTTTTTTTGGGACCAGGCAGATCTACAATAATGGATTCCTGATTCTCCCCTTTTTCACATGATTTATCTACACTGGAATGGACTGTTCCTAATTCTGTTCTAGCAGAGAAACACAGGCCACAGTGTTAATCAAGGTAACGGGCAGAACTTGATTTCTCTTCTAAAAGATGTGTCACTCAGGTACACAAACCTGACATTTGGTGTTCTAATTTTCTGAATGAGTCTCATTTAATAAAGGCTGGGCTCAGTTTCGGTTTGGATACACTACCTTCTAATGCATTAAGAGCTTCATTCACCTTAAGGCAGAATAAAGTGAACTTTCACACTTATGGATTCCCTAATAAGACATATAGATGATTATTCCTCTCTGTACAATTCAAGACAACTATCTGAATTTGGTTCTAAGGAAATGATGGAGAGAGAGAGAGAGGGGAAATAAAAAGTTAGAGAAAATAAACTAAAATTTCTTTTCCCTTGCATTACATCTTCTATTTTTGTCAGAGATTCCATCATCACACAGGTCTTTAACATAAGAAAGGGCATCAAATGACACTTTTTCCTGCTTAATTCAAACAGAATAGGCTACATTTCCATTCAGGATTCAGAATGGAGTTTTTCTCTTTTGGTAATTGGAATCCAGCAATGATGCCATACTTCTTCACTAAAATGCTAAGATAACTTATTCAATTTAATTTTTTAAGCTCCACCTCATTGGCTAACTTGGCTGAATTACTTACTTCACAGTGCATATCGATACAGGGAAACAGTACAAAAGCAACAACAACAGTTACTGCTAGCTGTACTCACAAGTTTTGCATTGCTTATTTGATAAAATCAACATATGAGTGAAGTATCTAAAGAAGACTGCTCATACTTACCTTGGACTATACAGGCACCCAAGTAGGCAGCATCAGAAAAGGAACACAGCAAACGGCCATGGAAAATGTCCCTTTTTATTTGTAGATATAAGAGGTATCTGAAATATAATTTTAAAAATTAAGAAATTATGTGCTTTTTGTAACAGATTTAACATATCAGTGTGAAAGCAGCTGTGCAACTATTTTGAATCTTCCTCTTGTTATTTCAAATGGCAGGAAAAAGAGGGGAAACACAACCACAAGAAAAAAATGGAGGTAAATAGATTTTTTTCAGTAACAGTGAAATAATAAGGGCAAAAATAACAAAACCTCATATAAAATGTCATAGAACATGTTTTATTTAAAATACATCTGTTACAGTGCTCATTACTAATGTGAAATAAATTATGGTAATGTAAGCTTGTTTGAGCACTCCTGTTTTAATTTTATCAAGTTTACACAAGGAAATCTTTCTCTTACTGTAGGCAAAATAGCACTCTGACCACAGTGGAGATTTTTTCCTCTTCTGATTTTGGATTTTTTTGGAGGCTGAGGTTTTTTTTGGGGGGGGGGGGGGGGGGGGGGGGGCGGGGGGGAGGGTTGGTTGGTTGGATGGTTTGGTTTGGTTTGGGTTTGGGTTTTTTGGGTTTTTTAATCTGTAAAGAATTCCAGATGAAGTTTGAAGGGAGCAATAAGTTCATGAGGCTAAAAGAGCCACAGGCATGAGGCACCTGCCTTGCAGGGGGTCACCTCTCCCATTCATCTCTTTCTCTAAAGAAATGGGGAGAAGAAAACAAAAGGTTCCTTCTACCTGTCCTCTGCCTTCTACCACAGAGAGCTTCTACCACTCACAGCTTCTTCCCCAGCACCTAGCAGGCTACAGCCACACCATTCAGGCACTTCACCACTCTGGAAAAATAATCTATTTAAACATTGCTTTGACTAGACAAAAACGACCATCTAGAGTGTTCTATCAAGACTCAGTGGCTTCTGCAGACCATCAGGACATTCCTTGACACTGCCAGTCTTCTCCAACCTTGAACCACATACAGCATAGCCAATAAAAATGTAGTTTATGTGTCAGTGTCAGACATTTTTGTCCAAGTTACCTTCTTCTGTTACCTGGTCATATCATGAGCTTCTGTATCAAGAGCAATCCTGGAAATACTATCTGAAGGGCAAGAGAAACTTTTCCTTTCCTTGGATTTTTACTGAATACAATAAATGGGATATGGTAATTAATGAGAAAAGCAATCTTCTCTCATTGTAAACACATCCCTTCATTGATGTTAACACTTCAGGGCTTTTTTTTTTTTTTTTTGCAATACCTTTTTCCCCCCCTTTAGTCAATGTCCAGTAACAGCTCACAAATTCACTTCTGTATGTTGGTACTGCTATTCTACAGGTAGATGCCAGAGGAACTACTTGTAACTGACTGCACCATAGGCCTCAGTGAGATAAAGCAAAAATTCTTAATCTGCAATGACAGCGTACCAGAAAACATTCAGTATATTGCTGTAAATACCATATATAACCTGGGGAATTGAGCAGTCTCTATGCAAAGAATTTTGGTAAGATTTTCCAGCCGTTCTGGAAAAGGGGATGCCGTTCTCCACAGTGACCATTAGCTTGAGGCCAAACTGTGTTCAGCTTTTAAGCAGTGACAAAATACCCACCCAAGGTTTCAGAGCATGGCATGTTAGCCAAGCTCTGAGGTCAACAGATCAACATGTGTCGTTTCTAAGCAAATAGTTTGTTACTGACCACAATCAAAGATCCTCAGTGTCATTTGCCAACAAAACCAATCTGTGTGGTGGGTCTGTCAACATAGCTGGAGGGAAGTGATGCCATCCAGAGGGACCTTAACAGGCTTGGGAAACAAGCCTGCTTCCACACACATCTATGGAAACCTCATAAAGCTCACAAGGCCAGCCAGCTGGAAGGTCCTGCACGTGGGTCAGGGCAATCCAAAGCACAAATACAGGCCAGATGGAGAATGAATTCAGAGCACCTCTGAAGAGAAGAACTTGGGAATGTTGGTGGATGAAAAGCTCAGCATGACCCAAGAACGCGCAATGACAGCCCAGAAAGCCCATCTTACACTGGGCTGCATCAGAAGAGGTGTGGTCCACAGGTCAAGGGAGGAGATTCTGCCCCTCTACTCTGCTCTTGTGAGACTCCCCCTGAAACCCTGCGTCCTGCTCTGGGGTCTGCAACACAAGAAAGAGGTGAACTTGCTGGAACAAATCCAGAGAAGAGCCACCAAATTGATAGATGGCTGGAGGACCTGTCCTATGAAGACAGGCTGAGATCTCCAAAGCAAGAAGGGCAGCCTGGAACAGGACTAAGACTTTAGAACTCTTTCAAATGAAAAAGAAAAATGTATTTTCAATTAAAAGGAATTTTTTCACATTTTACCAAAGGCTCACTAAACCTCAGACATTTCCTGTAATACTGATGTAGTAATTTATGACCCAGGTCAGCAAAACCTTACTAAAAAAAACTCCTGACTCCTAAATTCACTAAGGTGTATGTATGTACTTAAAACTGCATACACTTACAGAAATAACTTGCAAAATAACTGATTTTGCTTCTTCATGTGTCCTTCCACCATAGATGTTTTTTCCAAGCCCTGGCATATCTTTATAACCTGATTTACAGCCCTAAGTATCCAAGCTTAATAAGAAGCTAGTAAACTTATGCTTACATTCACAAATGTCTCTCATTTGAATAACCTCATTTCCATCTATCATCTGTTTGCAGTACAGATGACTCAAACTTCAGGTTGGCCAAACCTTTCCTGCCATGCAGATTAAGAGTCAGCAATAACTATTCTTGTTTTTAAGCGGGCATTATGACCCCAAATGATCATGTTGCTAGCTGCTTAACAGACACTTTATCTATTTTAAGGTGTTCAGTGAGGCAAAAAAGCCTTCCCACAGCCAAACCTTGTGATTTGGCCACCCAATGTTTTTTCACTTTGCTCAAGTCACTTAATAGATTTTACTCCCATAGTAAATGTATCTCCCAGTGTTGTGGCAGTCTTTCCAGCTGACAGATATGGTCACCTCCAGAGATCCAGCAATTCTTAAAAAAAATGCTATCTCATCATGGTGTCTGACTTTGACTCACTACTATTTTCCATGGTGCTGTTTGTGGTACAGTGTGGTAGAAGGCAAATGAATGTTTTTACAATATTCCTGGATTGGATGTCCTTCTACCTAGAAGAATTTTTGAGTTCTTTATGCATATTATTCTGAATACCAACTTTGCATTTTGTCTTCCACAACAGATAGTATCAAATACACTGCAGGAGCAGCAGTTTCCTGCCAAAGCACATGAATCTCCACCAAACACTAACTACTCTGTACAAGTATGTAATATCACAAATAAGAGAACATATTTTCTATGCTTTACAGAGCCATGAAGAGAAAAGGGCTGAACATGAGCCAGCAGTGCGTCCAGGTGGCCAAGAAGGCCAATGGCATCCCAGCCTTTATCAAGAGCAGCGTGTCCAGGGGGACTAGGGAAGTCATTCTCCCTCTGTACTCAGCACAGGTGAGGTCACACCTATAGTCTCGTGTCAAGTTTTGGGGTCCTCCTTCAAGAAGGACAATGAGGTGCTGGAGCGAATCCACAGAAGGACCAAAAGACTGGGGAAGGGACTGGAGCACTAGTGCTTCAAGGAGCAGCTGAGGGACCTGGGGCTGTTTAGCCTGGAGAAGAGGAGGCCCAGGGGAGACCTTATTGCTCTCCACAGCTGCATGAAGGGAGGGTGCAGCCAGGTGGGGCTTGGTCTCTTCTCCCAGACAACCAGTGACAGGACAAGAGGACATAGTCTTAAGCTGCACTGGGGAGGTTTAGGTTGGACATTAGGAAGAATTTCTTCACAGAATGGATGATTAGGCTTTGGAATAGGCTCCCCAGAGAGGAGAGTGGCATCACTGTCCAATGGGGTTTCAGACAAGGCTGGATGTGGCACTCAGTGCCATGGTCTACTGAACACGGTGATTTTAAATCACAGGTTAGACTCAATGATCTCAGATATCTTTTCCAATCTAATTGATTCTGTGACAGAAAAAATAATTATATTAGCTAAAATATATTGCTTATTTATTTGCTAATACTTGAGATGGATTTGATATATTTTAAAATAAGAAAAGTCATCACTCTGAAATCATTTACTCAGGGTACAGAAGCAGCCAAAAACCCAAGAGAATGTTGGGCGTCACTGGGAATGATATTGTGAAAAAGACAGAAGGGCATTTTGCCAGTACTTAAAGCCTTGAAGTAATCACACCTTGATTTTTTTACCTAGCTCTGGTCCCTTCAGCCTGAGTAGGACATAGCTGAGCTTGATTAGTAGAGAAGAACTAAAATGAATGAGAAGACAGAGCCTCCCTTATAGGGCAAGATGGTGATTAAGGGAGAATAAGAGTGAGTCTTCTGAAATCATGAGGTAGTGGGAAAGGCAAATGAAGAGCTACTATCCACTGAATCCTCAACACTAGAGCTAGGGAAAAACAGTAAAATTGGGAAATTGCTTAAGGCAAAGGAAAGAAAGCATCTGCCATAGCAGATAGTAAACCAACTGCCTCAGAAGATTGTGAAGAAAAACAGTATTACCAAGTACAAAAAAAGAATGATTACACAAATATGGGCGAAATATCCAGAAAATAATACTAACATGAATACACATGAATTTAAGTGTTGAACGTCCTAATATAACAATTCCAAAACCCTTTAGTGAATTTGGATGGGAATGGGAAAGAATCATCTATTATATTTCTTGTTTTTTTGAAACAGTAGGAAAGTTCTGTTCATGATATCATGGTTTAAACCCATTTGTAAACAGCTCTCCATTTGTAAAACAGATACCCATGACAATAACCATGCCATACTGATGTCAGTTCAGCAGTTGCCCTTTTTAACCTATATGATCAGTCATAAGCCAAATTCTACTAGAGGAAATAGGAACTGGGGGCATATCTATCATGATTTCAAAGCATAATCTTCATCCAAACACAAGAAAAAGGAAAATTCTACTTCTCTTAAAATATCTAACACCAGAAGTAGTAGGAATCACCTTGTTAGCATATTTTTACTACACATGGAGCAGAACTGCATGACTAGTTCTGTGTTAACAGGCGCCTGTAGAAAGAATCACCCTTCTTGTTCTACAACTTCTGAAGAAATATACTAATGCTAAGGACTCAAAACATAATGAAGGTATCAGTACTCCATATCTCCATTCTGAATCTATACCCCTCCTATACTGCCAAAATTGTGGATTCCTGGTAATAAAAAATGCCCCAAAACACCCAAAACTATTCCTTCAAAAAGAAATACTTCATTTTATACCCTGGGGTGGGGGATAGGAAGGTAGCTTTAATAACAGTTTTCAGTAATCTCAAATCTCTAACTTCTGTGGTCAGGATTATGACTGCCACTTGAAGCTAGCAAGACATGGGTTTGTCCTCCTGGCTTCAGAGCTGATCAGTGCCTGTATGGTCTTTTCTTGGGAAAAGGGTGATAAATTACCATCCCAGTGAGTTTCTTGACAGCACAGGCTACTGGAGAAAAATCTTTATTGTTACTTAATAATTAATTTCACTAATGAGTAAAGCAGACAAAGAAGTGGTAAAAGATAAGCATTGTTTATCTTCTGAAGGTTAGCTACATGAAAGTCCTGGCTACATGAAAGTCCCACCACAGCACAGGAATAGTCTTTTCTGCAAAACACCATGACTGGACTATATCTTCTCTGCCTTTCTGCCTTCCCCTCAGAGGACTACAAGAAGAGCTCTGAGCATGTGCAAGGTCTCTTCTCCCTCAGGTACAACCTCCACTAAAAAAACATGACCCTTCTTGGTAATTTTTTCCCTACTCTGAATCTTATCTGCAAGCCTGAGGCATCAAGTGCTCTTACTAACAAAACACTCATTTTTAAGATTTATGCTATTAAATCTGATTGTGACTGCAATACTATATAAAACTATAAATTCACTTGGCAACTGCCAAAGTGTCCTTGACAAAGCCAAAATAGATAAGTGGACTTTAATAGATATCAAAGCATAGCTATGACTGCACACTTCAAGAAGAGCAGAAGGGGGTACCAGGAAGAGCAGAGATATTCCTAATAATAATAATATGATGTATTAGGTATTCCTAATAATAATAATTTGATATGTGGAACAGGTTTAGCAGCAAAGGCCCAGCTCATATGAACTCACATTAGAGCTATTGGTTAACAGCACAAACATATTGCACAACTTTCCAACTTGCAAATAAATCACTTGATATTAAGGCATTAAGAAGCAGATCCATTCAGGCATTAACAATCACTGTCAAACTCAACTAGCCTCCTGCTTCCAGAGGTAAAAGCACCAGAGTCTTCCAACACATGGCTGATTGAGCTGATTGAGACTGGACTAGACAAACGCTGAGCAAGCCATGTTTACATATCCCAAGTCTTTGTCATTTTATATGACTTCCAATTAAACAATTTTTTAATCTGCTTTTCCTGCTATACTTGTGACACTGATTTATGACAGACTAGTCATTGAAGAACTGCTTCTTGGATTAGGAAGTACGGATTAGGAAAAAAGGGCATGATGAAAGCAAGTTGAAATAATCCATCTTTGGTTAATTCCACCAGCTATTCAACCATGCCCTCTTCTAGAACTGATTTTTTCCATAATAATCACGGATTACCACTGATATAGTATTATCTGTAGCATTTTAGAGCATTTCTTTGGGACCTCAAATGACTTTATAGTCTCTCATTTTAATTAAACATACACACTATAATGTAGGGATTTGAAGATAAGAGAGCATGAGGCCCTGGGATTCTTTCATATATAAGAAATAAAGCCCACTGATTTATTTATTAACTAAACAAAAACACTGAAAATAAATAATAAAATAGAAAGTATGATCAGTCTTTGGATCTATCTGTTCATATTCCCTTGATTGTTCACATCTTGTTCATGTACAGCATCTCAGGCTTTCCCAGATGTAGGCTCTGAGCTGTGAACAAGAACAGGAAAGAATGGCACAGAGCAAAATATCTGTGCTTTTCACAAAGTCTGCTGGGATGGTGTGCATTGAGTGATTTTTGCAGGCAAAACTTTCTTCACAGCAATTTTTTATCTTTGCATGCCATGCCAGCAGAATAACCTTGGGGATTATAGTGAGTATCCTTTTTTCTGCACACAGTTTGATGCACATAGCAAAAGAAAACCTCTACCCATCAAGCTATCATGCCTTCTGGAAAAACAAAGGGAATTAACCAAAAAGAATTTTCTTATTATTATTTTTAAAAAGAAAATTAAGAGAAAAGCAAATTAACAATAATACCAAAACTGTATGTATTCAAGGCCTCTATCCCCAGTCCTGTCACACTTCATTACAAATGCTGATTTAAAAAGAAAGGAAACTGAAATCATGTTTTACAGGTATGTCTGGCAGGGGACAGGGGAGATGTGAAGATGTGGTGTCATGTTGCTATTGTGTAATTAAAAGCTGGTCTTATTATTCTCATTAGATATGCTCAGTTATGCCAGTTAAAAGCTATTTTCTAAAACTGAAGAACTTCACACCATCTGCAAGTGACACATAACCAGACCTAGACAGCCACAGATGTAACATTCAGAAGAGCCTGATATCCTCTACATACTACACATGGAGAACTCAAACCCTCAGAGATGGGCCCAGTGTAAAGGAGCGTGCTGGGTGTACATGACTAAGCTGTGGTAACAGTGGGGATAAAGGGGTGGCTTCTGTGAGAAGCTCCTGGAAGTTTCCTCCATGTCCAGCAGAGCCAGTCCTTGGTCATTCCAAGATGGATGTGCCACTGGCCGAGGCTGGGCCAGTCAATAATGGTGATAACACTGCTGCGATAAGAGATTTCAGAAGGGGGGTTGGAAAAGTGATTGCACAAATGTAACTGCAGCCAAAAAAGAACACATAAAAGGAACAACTCTGCAGACACCAAGGTCAGTGGAGAAGTCTCAGGGCTTCTCGCTGGTCAGAGTGACCCTGAGAAATGTTTAAAAGTCTCTTTTCCCAACCTGGCACTTGAAGAAGGAGTCAGAGCTCTTCAGTTCTCCATCTCAAGGTTGTTTATTGTTCTTTATCTATAAAATATTTTCTCCTGTCCAGCTGAGGTCCATTCAAGAAGACAGTCCAGGCACTCTGCCTGCCCCCAGAGCGGTGTTATCTTTTTATACTAAAAACTACATATACAGTTTTTACAATTACTTTCCAATACCTATCACCTACGTTAGACAGTGAGCTTCTACTCTAAACCAATCTAAAAGAGCCAAAATCACAGCAGCAGCAGCAGCAGCAGCAGCAGCAGCAGAAGAAGAAGAAGAAGAAGAAGAAGAAGAAGAAGAAGAAGAAGAAGAAGAAGAAGAAGAAGAAGAAGAAGAAGAAGAAGAAGAAGAAGAAGAAGAAAGGCTGGACACACACAGATCCCTCCATCTTGCCCCCTGAACCTCCATTCTAGAAAACCCCAAAATCTACTTTTTCACCCCATGATAATTCACTATTATTCTACTTTAATGTTGTGGCCTGCAGATCTTCATTTAAGGATGGTAACTTGCTCCATGGGTCATAATCAAAACCACAGGTGTCTTGGGCTCTATGCCAGGGTCTCTGAGCCCCCTAGCAGGGGTCTTGGCTGCTCAGGACAGCCAGAGGGATGTTCTGGGCAGGAGATGCTCCAGACTCCAGGGCTGAAATTCCTCTGCAGCCTGTGGTGCAAAGCACGGTGAGGCAGCCATGCCCCTGCAGACCCTGGAGATCCACAGGGATGCAAGAGATCCACTTGTAGCCCATGGACAAGCTCCACACCAGAGCAGGTGGATGCAACTTTGATCATGGGGCAACTTTTTACATCAACAGGCCTTCCAAAGTCAGATGGACTCCGTCTCTCTAACAGGGGCAAAAAGATTCTAGCCCATGAGCTGGCAGGGCTGATTGAGAGGACTTTAAACACTGTTTGAATAGGGAAGGGGATGAAAACGGGCTCTCCAGAGATAAGCCATAGGTGGCAAGCCAGAGTCAGGGGTGAAATCAGCAGCCCAGCTGATGTGCACATACACTACAGCGTGCAGCATGGATGACAAGCAAGAGAAGTTGGAAGCCATTGTACAGAAGGAAAGCTATGATGTCACCATCATGGAAACATGGAGGGATGACTTTCATGACTGGCATGCTGCAATGGATGGTTACTTACTCATCAGAAGAGACAGGCAAGGGTAGAGGTGGCTCTGTATATTAGGGTCCTGGCTCCTTACTCACTGGGGAGGCCCTTGATGACCGGAGGCTGGCCAGTGTGGCACCCGTCCATAAGAAGGGCCAAAAGGAGGATTTGGGAAACTGTAGGCTGGTCAGCCTGACCTCAGAACCTGTCAAGGTTATGGAACAGTTCATCTTGAGCACCATCACACAGTACCTACAGGACAGCCAGGGGATCAGGCCCAGCCAGCAGGCGTTTAGCCAGACCAATCCTATCTCCTTTTATGACCAGAGATAAAGATCATATGGTGACCCACGTGGTGAATGAGGGAAAGGCTGTGAATGTTATCTGCTGGGATTTCAGCAAGGCCTCTGACACAGTCTCCTGCAGCACTCTCCTGGAAAAGCTGGCAGCCCGCGGCTTGGGCAGGAGCACTCTTTGCTGGGTTAAAAACTGGCTGGAAGGCCGGGCCCAGAGAGTGGTGGAAAGTAGTGCTGTCTCCAGCTGGTGGCCAGTCACCAGTGTGTCCCCCAGGGATCTGTGTTGGGGCCAATCCTGTACTAATGATTTGGATGAGGGAACCAAGTTCACCATTAGCAAGTTTGCAGACGACACGAAGTTGAATGTGTGTTGATCTGCTGGAGGGTAGGAGGGCTATCCAGAGGGACCTGGACAGGCTGGATAGATGGACTGAATCCAATGATATGAGTGTGCCAGGTCCTGTACTTTGGCCAGAACAAGCTCCTGCAGTGGTACAGGCTGAGGTCAGAGAGGCTGGACAGAGGCCAGGCAGAAAGGGCTGACAGAGTACTGAGCATGAGCTAACAGTGAGTCCTAGTGGCCAAGAAGGCCAGTGGCATCCTGGCCTGTATCAGCAACAGAGTGGCCAGCAGGACCAGGGCAGCAAATGTCCCCCTGTACACAGCACTGGTGAGGCCACACCTTGAGTCTGTGTCCAGTTCTGGCGCCTCAGTTCAGGAAGGTCATTGAGTTGCTCAAAAGCGTCCAGAGAAAGGCAACAAGGCTGGTGAAGGGTCCAAAGCACAAGTGCTTCAAGGAGCAGCTGAGGGAGGTGGGGTGTTCTGCCTGGAGAAAAGAGGCCCAGGGGAGACCGTATTGCTCTCCACAATTATTTGAAAGTAGGGTGCAGCCAGGTGGGGCTTGGTCTCTTCTCCCAGACAACCAGTGACAGTTCAAGAGGACATAGTCTTAAGCTGCACCAGGGGAGGTTTAGGTTGGACATTTGGAGGAATTTTTTTCACAGAAAGGGTGACTGGGCAGTGGAATAGGCTGCCCAGGGAGGTGGTGGAATTACCATCTCTGGAGGTGTTTAGGGAAAGACTGGATGTGGCACCTGGTGCTATGGTCCAGTTGACTGTAGGCTGTGTTAGGTCATAGCTTAGACTCAATGATCTCAGATGTTTTTTCCAACCTAGTTAATTCTGTGACGCCTGAGGAGGCTGTGAACTCATGGGAGGCCTGTGGAGAGAGGAGCCCCCACTGGAGCAGGCTGTCCTTGGAGAACTGGAGAAGCCTGTGGAAGAGTGACCCATGCTGCCACGCTGCAGCAGTTTGGGGAGGGACCCACATTGCAGCAGGTCGCTGAGAGCTGTATATATACATTGCTTGTGTTGCAGTCTGCTGAGCCTCCAGTGCACACACAGAGGCCAAATCATTTGAGAAAAATAACTTAAAGCCTTGCCACTTTCTCATCATAATTTTTTTAAGTCATTGGGAAAATAGCCTAATTAAAAAAGAAAAAGTGTATCTTTAGTCTTTCTCAAACATCTTTCAAATGTGCAGACTTAGTGCTCTGCTGTGGAAACTATTTCTGAAAATAGGGACAGATCTTCTAAATCCATGTTGACATCCATTAAGTAGATGAGCTGAGAAGCCCTGAAGTGCACTAAGATTTTGACTTCAGTGACAAATTGGGTTTCAGGTGGCCTATTACTACATAAGCAAGAGAGATCAAGGCAACAACCCCCCATGGCCTCTGAAGATAACTTGCGAATTACCATTCCAACACCAGCTCACTCTAGAGAAAACAGTGACCAAGGATCACACAGAACCTTGCTTCTATGGAGGCAGAGAGAGGCAGAAATATTTTCCACAGAATTTCTCCTTTTGTGTGGAAACCCAGTGCACTGGGGATATTTCTCTGTCTGCTCTGGGGTGCCCTGACCCCCAGGAGAGCACTGACTTTAACCCTCATTCATGGAGAAAGTTTCTTGACTTCAAGGTAGACTAGAATCCACAAAAGTGTGAAACAGATTATAGAGAGTAGTGTAGTTATATCACTTGGTGAGAAATTCAGGTTTGGGATTTTTAGTATGTTGTGGATGGAAGCAAGGGTGGATGGAGGGCACAGGGTGTCATCCCAGGTTTCTTCTTCATGCATCTTCTTCCTTCTTCTTTGTGGGTTTGGGTGACATTTTGTAATTGGGCAGAAAAGTCTGCATTGCGGACTCTGTGGGATCAGTTATTGGGTTAAAAGGGAAAATAATCTAGGTGTCAGTTCTTAATTGGATAGTTTAGTCTTAAAAGACCTTGTACCAAGAGATTGTTAGCCATTTTGTGCCTTCTAATGAAAAGCTGCCAAACTCACAGTAGTGAGACTGTTTCACTGATAAGAAAGAATAAACACCTGAGTCTGAACATGGTCTACCATCTCAAGTGCCTTCAATCCAGACCCAGAGAAACCAATTCTTTAGCAATAATATTTCAGAGTGCCTTGACATCCAAAGTCAGGCACTGATTTTATTTCAAAAGCATAGCTATCAAAATGGTCGTTAATTAAAACAAGAGAAGATGAAAGTAAGTGTCTGGAAAGGTACAATGTGACTGACAATATTCTTAGTTGTCCTTAGCAGTGTAGTAAAATGGCATGACAGGCAAGAATGCAGCATCATCTGTTGACCAAGGGCACTCCTGGCTTCCAAACACACAGTGTGTACAAGTTTTCAGACTACTACAGGGCTTTTTTCTATATCATAGACGCAGTGATAACTTCAGATAGGTCATTCTCCATCTTCATTTCTGAAAATAGTTTCACATGTTAAACCACAGAGTAAGCCAAGGATTACAGTCAAACCCAACCAGGGAAGGTTGAGCCCAAGGCAGGACAGAAATGAAGCATCAGTAATCTGAGGGGACAACTCTTAAATTTTCTTCCTGCAAGTGATGTCTAAATCCTGAATAGTATGTTACACTGGTTTCACAGAAATCAAACCTTTACCACATAGACACTTCGTGTACTGAACAGATGATTTTTTTCACATTAGCTTTTTCTATGGAAGAGTAGGAAAACCAGTTCTTTTTAAGACCTGTAAGTTTCTCTGATGTCTCTAAGATGCTTCATTAAAGATTTATTCCTATAAAGCTTTTTAAAAGGCTGCATTGACAATAATGCATATGAGGCATTAACCACAGCATTAATTATTGTTCTGAAACAAGAAGTGGCATGGCAATGTGATAGAATGTCTTACTGTAACTTAATTTCATTATTTAAATGGGGACCACAGACACCCATCAGATTTCCACCCAGCTGAAGAAGTGATAGAGCAGCTCTGACATCCATAGGCATGGACAGTGACAGAAATGCAAAACACTATTACTCTCCCTTAGATGACTGTACATACAGCTGCAAAGTACAGATGGTTTTTAAGTCAAAGTGTGACAATATTATTAATTTATTTTCAAAACATCTTAAGAACACGCAGCAAAAAATATGATTGTCAAGTGAACACAGCAGCACTAAAAAAAAGAGGCAAAGCAAAAGTCTACCAAGAAGCCTCTAGAAGAACTAGAAGACTAGAAGGACCAGAAGAACTAGTCCTCAAGGTTTCACGACTGTCCTCTGTAAAATGCTAATGAACATTCTTCTGCTTGAATTTCACCCATCATTGCAATTCAAGAAAAGGAAAAATAACTCCAGCGAATCTAGAGCATCACCTAGAATCTGACCCTCTGCTTTGATCATGAAGCAAATTCTCAGATATGGGTTGCATGACTGCACTTCACTTGCTCATTTCAGGAGCATTTTCGTATTTTGTTATTGTGTAAGACATATGGCAGAGATGAAGCAAAGCTTCCCAAATTACAACACTAGGAAATTATTAAGATGATCAGATACAAAAAAAAAGTGAGCCAATTCTTGGTGCTTTGTATTTCAATAAAAGTTATCCTGGGAGGATTTTCAAGTTTTTTAAAAGTCAATTAATTTAGACTGTTGAATGAGAAAGGTCTATACCATCATACTCTGGATCATAAAAGGTAAAATGTTCCTCCAAGGACAAAGAGTAGGAAATAATGAAAATCCATTGACTTCCTGGTTTACAACCTGTTCACTCAGCTGTACAGTTCCAGTATTTCATCCAAGATAAATAGCTATAAAATAACAGCACGCCCCAGCTGTTCTATACAAACTACAAATGTACTATTTAGCAGAACATAAGCTGTTTCTGAAACTTTCAGTGTGAGGCCAGTGACAATGGGATCCCCCACACTGTGAAGTGACTTGTGAGCACAAGCACATGCAGTGCTTGGGGAAAGAACCAACCAAGAGCCCAAGGCAGTGCTGAGGCACTCGGTGCTTCTGCAGCCAGCAGCCAGCAGCATGGCCTGCTCTACAGCAAGGTGGTAAAGCGCACACACAGTCCTGCACAGCTGCTACAGAGCTCAAAGGAGCTACTTTCCTACATTTCCCCCCTACGTACACTTCTTGGAAAAATGCCCAGAGCAACAGAATATTCACAATGGCCCGTAGGAAGGACAAAGCTCCCATTCATTAAGCACAGCTGAGCCATTGTACAACTCTGTTTTCACAACAAAAATTTCAAAATTCCAACATAAGCAGCAAGAAATCTTGCCCTCCAGAGCAGCTGTACTTGAAAAATATGAATATTTTGCACCTCTATATCAGCTTGAGGTCTGTCACTACTTTGAAAAGATTGCCTTATTTGTGATCCTAAAGATACACCCAAGAGAAAAATTAGTGAGACTGTACATAAACGTCTTGAAATAGTCAGAGCTGAATTAAACTTTCCAGATTATACGAGTGGAAAAAAAAAAAAGGAAGGAAAGAAAAAAGAAATCAGAAGAAGTGAAGAGAAAAGAAAAAGGGGAAGGTTGCGGGAAGGTTGCGGGAAGGTTGCGGGAAGGTTGCGGGAAGGGAAGGGAAGGGAAGGTTGCGGGAAGGTTGCGGGAAGGTTGCGGGAAGGTTGCGGGAAGGTTGCGGGAAGGTTGCGGGAAGGGAAGGGAAGGGAAGGGAAGGGAAGGGAAGGGAAGGGAAGGGAAGGGAAGGGAAGGGAAGGGAAGGGAAGGGAAGGGAAGGGAAGGGAAGGGAAGGGATTATCCCTGCCAGGGAAAGAACCAGGACAAATTTTGCCCAGTCATTTGATCATTACTTCATTTTTTGCAAGTTCTTGTACAGCATAACTACTTGTCTGTATGTCATAGAAAAGTTCCTTTAAGCTGCTTTAAAAAATCTGTAGGTATCACAGTACAAAGAAGATCAGTATTGCAAATGTCAGCCTATGCTAATTTTATCAGAAATAGTGAGAACCCTACCCTAGACAAGAATCTGCCTTTTCTTGAACTTGTTAGCAAAGCACATTAAATGCACAGAGTAAAAAAGAACAAAAGAAAGAAGAAAAAAAAAAAACAAAACCAAAAAACAACCAACCCAAAACAAAGCAAAAAATACCTGGTGAGCTCTTCTTTAATCTTCAAGGGTTCATGTGGGTAGAATTTCACTCTAAAGCACATGGTATATGGTGGATGAGCTGAAACATTATGAAGAAAAAGCATGAGAACGGTAGGAAACAAACATTGCTTAAGCCACTCTGAAGGAGTGACCTTAAAGTCACTTACTAATGGTTAGTTTAGGCAGAGATTCAAACAAGAGCATTATTATATATGCTTTATTTTGGGGTGGTCTTTTTTGTCAAATGATAAGCAAAATTGAAAAACACATTTAGTTAATGAAACTAAAGACAGTAGAAATATTTTTGTTCCCAGTATTTAATAAGATTATAGTACCCAACTCTGAACAATGGTATCAATACCAGGCCTGATGTACAATCCTTTCAATAGAAAAGAGAGAGGGGGAAAAGAAAGGGGAAAGGAGAAAGAGGAAAAGATCACAATAACAGGAAATATTTCAATTTTGCAATCAATGCCTCTCAGGCACTGAGCACTGCACTTCAGAGCAAAGTGCAGATCTACAATATTCTAGTTAATTTTAATATATTTTGGTCTTGGTATATTCTCAATGTACACAGACAATTTTAAATTTCCAAAACCTTGAAGAGATTGTGCTTTTACAGCAGGAAAAGGGAAAATGGAAGAAAAAGGCAAGAAAAAACTACAGAGAAAATGGAAGATTTTAACAGGTGAAATCAATAATTTCTTTTTTAAATTGTAAATTATGACAGTAATTAGTAAGCTACCAGAACATTTTACTGTACCATCTTCTTAAGCTTACCAGTTCAAAGTCTACTTCATATGGTGATTAGTTCAACAATCATGATACTCTTCAAGCTACACTGACTGCAGTATCTACATGTATGCTGTGTTTCAGAAACGTATCCCTGGATATCACACAGTTCCATGTGATGTACAACAGCAATAGAAAATAAAAAATTAGTTAAATCTTTTGTTATAGTTGGTATCTTTTGGAAGACTCAAGTCCTCTTGAAGATAAAGGAATATTTTCTTCTTTGAAAATCTCACATTGTACTCATTTTAAGTACAATCAGTTTCCCCAAAAACTGCTGATTTAATTTTTTTCCTTGTTTAAATAACTATTCATTTAAGACACAAGGAGGAATTTAGAAGGGATGGGAATGGAAATATGAAAAATACAGGAAAAGAAAAAAGCAAGTAGTCAATAATAAATAGAAATGAAGAGAAAAAAATAAGCCTTTATTGTTCTCCAGAGATGGTTTGAAATTTCAGTTTTCAGATCTGGAGAAGCCCTCTGAAAGCTAGAGAAACACTCAGTCTGTTTGCTGTCTTAAATGTGACTGCAGCATTGTCTTACAGTGACTGCAAAGCAGAAGATGTCGTTATGTCTTCACTGCCCTGCAACAGCAAAGTAGAAGGTAAAGTGGATTCACTGTCCCAGAAAGGAAAGCAGCCATGCAGAAACTCACTAAGGAGTCATGTTGCCTGGACACGGCAAAAGATAACTTAAGTAATCTTAAATGTTTCTGTCACTCCTCAATAGTCATGTTAAAACTATTAAGGGAGGAAATTTTTGGAATACTGTTCCAGTTTAAAAATGTGACAGGAGAGACAACCTGTATTAAACAAGCAAGAGCTCTTCCCCTGGGGAAAAAAAAAAAAAAAAAAAAAAAAGGAAAAAAACCTCTCACTTTTAAATGTTTTGGCAGATTTAGAATTAGTTTGGAAATAGTGATGAAGATATAAGAATAGCTAATGCATGTGTCTTCAGGGCCCTAGCAAATACAAGCTTACTGCAAGACTCCAAAAATGTACTGAATTTCACCCAATTTTCCAGATGTCAAATAAAAAAAAAAAAAAAAGAAAATTTGTCAGTGGTAAAAAGAAACAAATAAATAAAAGTTATAATAGAAGTTATAATTCTGGAAGTATGTGGTAAACACATAAAAGTATCAGCTGCCCTATATGCAAAGAGTATCACAGTGAGGAAATGACAGCATACACTGCGCTATAAAAATAGCCTACATTCATAGGAAAGGTTAAAGTAGGAAATGTTTTACTTGAGCAGAAGAACAGTATGTGACAGAAGTACACACCAATGCACAGGACATGCAGGAGATTTGTCAAGGCAGCTTAAAGCCTATTTCTCATATCTTTTTCTTGACTCAAGCTGCTGTAACAATATTCCTCCTCAGCAGAGTAGCAATACTATACAAGTCTGCTGCAGCCTGCTAAGCCAAGATCCCTTCTCTATTGCTGTGCAAGAATGGAACAAAAACAACTTGCAATTTGAAATGGTAAAAAGAATATGGATCTATCCATCTAATTCATCTGTGGAGATAAGAAGGTTCTCTGCAATTACAGGAGAGCCTCTTTTTCTGTTTCTTATTCTCAGGTGGAAAACCAGCCAAAATGAACATTTGAATGGGGAAGGAGGGAACTCCCAGAGATATCCACTTTACCCTCCATCTTAATTTTAAGATGGATCATAAGCCTAATGTTCTTCCAAAGAGACATTTGATGATATGTAAATGTTTAGCAAGGCCTTTTTCTCATAGATTTTACCACACTGTAGAAACATGCATGAGGACTTCATGGTCTCTCTTTGGTTTCTCATAGCAGAAACCAAGACAGACATTGAATTTTATCAGCTCAAGAGATATGATTGTCAAGCCAGATAATTTCTCAATTCCTTGAAAGTAAAATTACTTTTGACCACTTCCATATTAAAGTGGAAACATTAACAACAAATCCTCCCAAAATAGAGCAGAATTTGCAGAAGCACATTTCATCAACACAAAACTATCAAGTCACAGAATCAGTTTTTAGTAGCTATTTCTTATGAGCTTTTTCTTTCAGAGGGTCCTTTATCTCTCAGATAAGAAGCAGCTGGCACAGCAAAATTCCTGAGGCTCTGTCAGAATTTCCTACCATTTGAGTTCACTTTATTACTAAAAACCATTCAAAATTACAATAATTTCAAAGGACTTTAGTGTGGAGAATAGTATTGACAGCAAACTCCATTGAAGCAGAACCATTAATTTGCCAGTTTATATGCTAAGAGTACGTAAGAGGTGAAAGAAAAAATACAAATAAAATCACTTAAGTTATGTTAACTGAAACAAGTTGTGATCTAAACCCTCACCAAGGAGCTACATACAGAGCATAGTTTTCAGGGCAACTGACTGTATGTTTTTAAATTTTATTTCATTTAAATTTAACTAAGATACAATATTCTATGTACATCAAAAAGGAAGGATCTCCCTAAAGTACTCCCAAACCTACAACACCATGAGAAGAACAAAGAGGAATATGGGAGATGCCTCCCTTGGTACAGAAATCAGTAAGGAAGGGACTGAGTCTCCCATGAACTATTTTTAAGCACCTTACAAAAAACCCCACACATTCATATTACCATTTTCTTCGTAGAAAAAGAATCTGAAAAAAAGATAAAATATTTATGTGTGTTGATTTTGGCTGGGGTAGTGTTAATTTTCTTTGCAGTGGCTTGTATGGGGCTGTGTTTTGGATTTGTGTTGAACACAGGGTTGATAATACAGAGAAGTTTTTCATACTGACACCCTGGTGAGAAGACTATGAGTGCATGGGAATTTGGCAGGAGACACAGACAAGATGGATGACCCCAGCTGACCAAAGGAATATGCCAGATAACGTGACATCATGTTCAGTATATAAAGTAGGAGGAAGAAAGAGGAAGGGGAGACTTTTGGAGCAATTGTCTTTCCAAGTCACTGTTACATGTGGTGTGGCCCTACTGTACTGGAGATGGCTGAACACCTGCCTGCCCATGGGAAGGGCTGAATGAATACCTAGTTTTGCTTTGCTTTTCCTTTCCATATTAAATTTTCTTTATCTTAACCATGAGTTTTCCAGTTTTTACCCTTCTCTCTGTGATCCTGATGGTGAGGGACTGAGCGAGTGCCTGCACAGGACCAATTACTGGCTGGGGTTAAACCCCAACACTATGAAAGATGAAAATAGTTTTTAAAAGCTGTTTAAAAACTTGATTGAAATTTTACAAGTGTCAACAAAATTGAGAAAGATGGAAGATTCTCAGCTGATGCTTTTCGGAAAGCTTGTTTTTCACAATTTCCTTTTCACCAAGCACAAAAGTTATGTTCTATAATGCACTGCACTGTCAGTGCACATAAACATCTGTACATGAATTACACATGGATACTGAAAGCCAAAAGCAGATGTTAAAATTATCTTCATAGTCCTGAGAATGCAACTTTGCAGAATATTTCCTTCATCTCTCCTTGTTGTTACATATTCTCTGAACTACAAATTCCTACAAAAAGTAAGTGAAATTAAAGAAACAAACAAGAAAGAAAAAATATTACACTCAAATAGTCTTCATGTTCACTATTCCTGCAGAAGCATCTCTGGGAAACCATTAAGACATACATAGTTGTTTCCATATACCTGTTTCCTTTCCATGTGAATCAGCTCTTTATCATATTCCTTGCTGAGCATTTTAAAGACAGGCAGAACATTACTCAGAGTTTTTATGCATAAGGGATACCTGATCTATCATAAATCTCAAATTAGGGCTATCCCACATTGCACTCATTAGTTACAGAGCAACACAGGGCAAGGAGAATTTTTGTCAAGTGTTTATAATAAAGCTTAAAATGCTGTTATGAAATATTCATGAGGATTATAGAATACACAGCATTCATATTAGTGCCTGAAGGATCACACAAAACTCGCATTGTATCTGTATTTATGAATCTCATTGTATATGTATATATGTATATATGTATATATATATTTACATGTATGTATGTAGATATGTATTTATGAATCTCATATTTGATTAAACTTTTCTTTACATTTGCACTGAGATCCCCTGGTTCATTCCATTTCCTTTCAGGTTTTAGGACAGCATTAGAGATCGCAGAAATTAATAGAAAAATTCCAATGACCTGACGCAGGAGAACATCCTTGTAGCATTACTCTTTTAGATCATAGAATCATAGAGTGGTTTGGGTTTGAAGAGACCATAAAGATCATCTAGTTCCAAGCCCTGCTGCCATGGGCAGGAACAGCTTGCACTGGACCAGGTTCCAACCTGGCCTTGAGCACCTCCAAGGACAGGACACCTATTTCCTTTCTGAGGAAGGAATGTTCCAGTGCCTCACCACCCTCACACAAAATAATTTTTCTCTAATATATAATCTAAACCTACTCTCTTTCAGTTATGCAAGGCAACAAGAAAAACATGAAAATTTAGAATGCCCGCACATCAGAACAACAGAAATTATTCTGTCCCATTGTAATCAAGAACAAAACCCACATATTTGGATATTTCCCACCAAGCAGGTTGCAGGAGAGCTGCATATTACTAGGCAGAACAATCTTTAAGAGTAATCAAAAAAAAAACCAGCAGGAGAGAAAGTGCATGGGAAAACTCTACTTAAACATTAATGCTGATGTGACTCAGGTTTTAGACTATAACATTCCTAGACAGAAAATAGGCAAAAAATATCCAAACAAGGAACTTTACTGTCAGCATTTGGGAGATATAACAGTATACACAAAAACATGCAAAAAACAAAAAATTTCTTTTAAAAGTTCTGTATCTTGAACCACAAAGATACAGTTTCCTTGGGCAACATTCCAGAGAGTTTTCTGTCACACTGTCAGAAACACACTGCTTGCTGCTGCTGGTCACCAATTGGCTTCAATTTGTACAAACAAGACTGGCAGTGGTTCAGGACATTTCTCAAAAACTGAATTTTTCCCTCTCAGGCAAAATCGGTGGTAAAAATGGCTGAGGCACAGACCTACACATCATGTTAAAACACAAACATTACTATGACAATGAAAAATGCAAAGGTAGATGGTGAGACAAAAAAGATACCATGCCTTCATTCTTTTTGTATGGTACCAGAACACATTTAAATATAGTTTCATATGTGATAAAACAAACTAAAAAAATTTAGAAGATTCTTCCTGTCATATACCAGTTACTAAATATGAACTTAAAGCAATTTTTTCCAAAGCCAAAGAAATTGAAATTCTAGCACATCACACAAGGTTCTACAGACACATCAGAGCTACAAAGAAACAACATTCTTTATCACAGACAGAGATGTATTGTGGCCAGATTATGAGTTCCCTACAACCTGATTATAGAGGGATTATGCCTAATCTGAATGATTAATGTACTACTGAGGCCCATGAAAGCTAGTACCTAATAAAATGTATACTAGAATGCTTCTACTAGTCAAACTTTTTCTGCTCCAAATATTTGTCAATATTGACCTACATGAATAAATAGACTGAAAATCCTTCTGTTGCTGTGATGGAGGAAAAGGAAGCTCCACACAAACGGTAGCTGAGCTCAAGAACAAAACATTTTTTAAATTTTTTCTGCATGTATGCAAGTGCTTCACAATTCTAAGTAAATCTAAACATTCTACTGAATTTAGAACTTTTGAGTCATTAGAGATTATCAGAGAAAATCATTGCTTCAGTTTTGAGACTTTCCACCTCCTACTAATTTCAGTCCTCACTTGCTACCTCACACTGGATAGTTTTGCAATTGAGTATCAATAATTTCTTCTTCTGAGTTTAAACCTTGTCATAGTAAACTGAATATTTCTAGATCAACTATGAGTTAAACATGTTCCTTTAGAAATTTTTTTTTGTTTTCTACATTAATATAGCCTATTTTTAGAAAAATAAGTCAAAAGATTCTTGATGCCAAATTCATACAAAAAATGTCCTTGAAACCTGTGGGAGCATAATCTTCATGGATTCTACACAAGTACAAAATATACATACATAGATTTATTTTTTTTTCTTTAAAGGGTTATTGTAGCAACTGAAGTCTTTCTTCTGTGACATAGGAGAAAGTTAACTTACACTAGTATTTTTAAATGTAAGTCGCCAATCCAATTTTTTAAACATAAGTTGTTAATGCAACTTCTGTGTCCTAAATCTAAGGCTGGTTAACAAAAATCCTTTGTTAGCATCTCATTCTCTTTGGCAGTTGTTCTTAAGACCTTTTTACCATGATAAACAACCTCGTGCAAGATGCATTTTATTTTGCTTTTTTGCTATTATCAATTTGCTAGTATTAATTTGCTAGTATTAACTTGTTTTTAGAGTTTTGATTAGGGCTCTCTCACAAAAGCCACAGAAAACTTCTTATGACACCATCAAATCACTACATCTACTATCACCTATCACATCTAGGCAGCATCTATAGGCAGGAAAGGTTGTTTTGAATATGTCAAAACATTCTCACAGCTGTTGGCAGAGCCCCTGCATGTGCTGCTTTGCAAAGCGCACAAGAGGCATGAGCCCTAACACTTTGCTGGGTAAAAGCAGTAACATAAATGCAGCCAGAGGATACATGCAGGAAACTGTTCTACTTTTGAAAACACATTGGAAGGAAGCAGAAGATAAAATTATTTACAATTATTACAATTTTTCTGTTCTTCTCTCTTTTCTTCCTTTACTAGAATTTCTGAGAAGCACAACTTTGTTCTAATTTGACATTTTTGAACTTAATTATTATTGGATAGTACTCCAGCTAGCTAAACACTAGATATACAAATTCATATTGAATATGCCAGATATATATGTATTGGCATATATACACATGCATGCATATATTGTAGTATGGCTGCATTAGGGGAAGAATTCCTTGAATTGCACTATTCCGTATAGTGCAGTCAACATCCAGTATTAACTGGTTTTGCATATTAGACAATCTCTTAAGCCTCGCTACATTTTAAAGCATATATATTATCTCCCACACAAAAGGCTCCTGTTAAAAGAGAAAACTGTATACAAACAATATGAGGATAAAATTCTCCTTCATTTCATAATATTGATGATAGATAGATAGATAGATAGATGGATGGATGACAGCTAAGACACAGTTTCTAATGAGCCACATCAACTGTCCAGAACTGCCAAATAAACTGCTGCATATAAGCTTCTGAGTACTAAAGCAGTTCTGTTTCCTGAAAAGGTCTTCACGGTTGGACTATTTAATGGAAACCATAGGCCAGAGAGTAACATTTCAAAAAGTTAATTAAAATAACACATTCCTGTTTTAAAGACACTTTAAAAATACTGATGTTAAGTTCCCCAGTTCCCCCCTACCTGTGGCAGAAGGCTCACCACTTAGCCCACAGTACTTGAGTTTGCTGGACAGTACCAGTAACAATGAACTCAAGCCAATGCTCTGCATTTTCAGAAAGCAAGGGGCAGCAGAAAGAAGCATAACCAGAAAAGACCCAGAAGCAATTGCCACACTCCATTTTTATTGCCATCTCCCAGTGGCTGATGGCATCTGACTGAAAATGAGAGCTGGGACATACAGGTCTTCTGACCAGATCTGACATCCCAAGTCTGCTGGCCTCTGGCTGTAGCCATCAGCAGTAAGGAAAAGCTTTGGTGTGTAGAACACTGTAAGATGGTAGGATCAGGGTAGCGTGGAGTTTTTAGGACTCCTTCATATGCTAACATGAAGGACCTGTTTACATTGAGAAACAAAGGAAGCTTATTCTAAATTACTACATGGAAGAACAACGTTATTTAAAAATAAGTTTAAAAACCTGAGCTTTCAAGACTTACATTTCATTTGCTTGAAGATGGACTTGTTGGGCTCAAGCCAGTGCTGAAAAGACAAAGCAGAGAGCAGAAGTTAATATCAATCAAAAATAGCCTTGTAAATGTAAATGGTACCAAAAATGAGAATTAGGAACTTTATTTCACTGAGACATACATAAATGAGAAACGCACATCCATACTGGAATTGTATTGTATAAGTATACTTGATATCACCAGTGCCTGTAAAACAGATGTAGTTAAAAAAGAAATAAGACAGATATTTCAAAGACATATTTAAAGGACTACAGACTATAGTCCTCAGCTTGCAGTAGACATTTTAGTCTAATACTTTTAGACATTTTTCCAGAAGAATTATCATATCAGACAGTAGGAAAGAATATTCAGAACTTTAATGTTGTCTCTTCATTAGTGTTGTGTTCTACACTTCCTAAAACTGAAGAATGTCTAAGGACTATATCCTCAGTCAAAACACACAGGACACAAGCAATTGTTCTCTTCTAGCAATAATTAAAAATCTCAAGGGAAAAAGATTGCACTTTTCCATGAAATGTCCACAATAACCTAATTGTAGCTAATGTACAGCAGAGAGATACAGATGCTAATCACTAGGTACATGCATTTACAGGAAAGGATGCTTTTGGCAGGAAGATTTTCTTTTTCTTTTTATTTTATTCTCTTAGAAAATAAAATCAGGTGCTTCTGTAACCAAAAGTTAGGCTCACATTTTAGTTAAGAGCCTTAGCATATTCCCTGCTAGCACTAGCTGACCTGCTCAGGAGGATGTTTTGTCAGACAAAAGAGCATGCTGATATTCAAGTGCTACTTCAGACCACAGCCACCAGCTTTTGTATTAGTATTTTTCATTTAAGCAAAAATCCCCGCAGTTAAATGAGATCTGTGCTGTGGAAGCAGCTGGTCAAAAAGCACAGCATTCAGTTTTAATAAGCATACTCAACACTGGAAGGCCTTGCACTAAGGGGTTTAATTTTTAACCCTTTCATTCTAGCTCTAAAACTCTTTGGTCAACTGCAAAAAGAAAACCTAGCATTTATTAAACAATATCCAATGCTTAAAATATTGAATCCTAAAACATGGGCTCCCATTTCTCCTCATAACCTTTAGCAATTCTACTACAGAGAAAGGCCAGGGGTAGATTATTTTGCAGGAGTTGTTAATAACTGACAGAAAATTATTACTTTAAAAATTATGACATCTCAAGAATTCAGGTGCAGTCAGGGTAACTGCAAATCAGTTTTCTGAAAGAGAACTTTTGAAAAAACAAATACCGTCGAATGAGCATTTTCAATATCTGTGGTTTATGTGCTATGGTTGCTCAGAAACTCACACACAAATAGTCTACAGTAGTACTGGAGATAAGCCCTGCAATGTATTTCTATTTGAAGTTCACTTAGCATTGAGAGACTGAGATGGAACCCTGGTACAAAGAAAACAAAAAGCCAACGTCAAACTTCAAACAACAGCCACAACACAACAACAACCCTCCAACATTTCTTTACCTATTCTGTTTTCCCAGTATCTCTCTCTTTAGGGGAAAAGATGAAAGAAACATAATTGAATCAGCAATGACGGTTTCACTGAGTTACCAGAAATATCTAGCTCATTTCATTCTTTTTTTAGATAATACATATAAATTATTTATATGTTTCACTCTGAATAATGGGGGCTGAGATTTGCTCATAAAAAGATAAAGACAATCTGATTTAAGAATTCTAATACAGTCTGCAATGGTTTATAGGTACCAGAATGAATTCACAGATAGGAAACCAAGACAAACCAATATAGAAGTCCACTTTCCACAGACCCACCCCATATCCAGCAGGATCAGGCCAGTCTTAGATGAAGATTCAGACAGCAAAGGGGGACTTGGACAGTGAGCCATGCTGTACTGCTCCCAGGAAACTGAAAGTTAAGAGTATTCACCATTTTCATCTAGCAGAAACACAACACAGTTTTCTTGATATTTCTTTTTGAAATACCAAGCTGGAATATCAGCACAGACCAGATCAGCATTTAGAAGAGTTTGGAAAAGTTAATTACCTATTACAACAAAGCAGTTAGAGATAAAAAAAGAAAATTTGCAAATATGAAACCCTGATACCAATCATGTGAATAGTGAAAGAGAGGAAACATGGAAATTTCTCAAACCCCCAGGAATGAAGATTTACCTAACATTTCCAAAATCAAACATGTATCACTAAGACCTGACCTTCATGGGTTAAAAACAGATTGAAAAGACACCAAGCAATTAAGCAATCTAGGCTTTCATATGGAGGTCATGGGAGTGACAGGCAGTTTCTACAAGCTCAGATTTCTGCTATGACCTTCTGTTGGTGGAAGATTGCAAATGTGTACACAATTCAGCTGAATCTTCCAGAAAACAGAGGAGTTACTTCATAATTTGTGGAGATTTTCAAAGAGACAGCAATTAGGTGCTTAACGCTCTCTGACTGTCAGGGGAAGATAAACACCTAGTCATTGCTAATATTTCTGGAAACAGCCACCCCTATATTTGTTTGCATATTTCAATTTGAGTTTTAGGAAAGATTTTCCCCTGAGTACTTATCTTTCAGCCTTACAGCATTGACTATTAATAATTAATACCTGTGCCTCATCTCTACTATACAGCACCCAAGCTATATTTATTCCCAGATTAATTAGCTGTTATGATTAGGAGGAGACTAAGGTTCCTATAAATTAATCAAGCTATTTCTGCAGAAACTTTAAATTGAAAAGTATTTGGTTTTCCAAAATGCTTTTTTCATGTAGCAATATTTTTTAACAACTTCCCTGAAAAAAATCTTAGGTGAATGAAAATATAACACCTTGAGTTAGCTTGTAAAGATACATTTTAGAAACATTTTACCTGTTCAGCTGCAAAAAAGTCATTAATACGCCTGCCACACTGCCTTGCAAGAACAGGCCACAGATGTTTTCAACTGTTCATTGCAATGAGTTATTGTACCCTTTATTGCAATAAAAACCCAAACAAAACTGCTCATATATAAAACGGTAACTAGAGACAATAATCTTTTATTTCTTTACTAACACTAAAGTGTGCAAATCCGGAAGAGAAAAAAAAAACTCCAGCAATTTTAAGCAGTTTCATGTCTGTCTTGTGTATTTGACATCATAGTCCACAAAGGCTGTTTAATTGAAGGATGGCCTACACCCTCAACCCAGCTTGGCTTTATGTGTGATAGTAGCTAATGATCACCAGAAATCATTCCTGCAGGGGCTGAACTTCTTGTTTCATTGAAAGCATGTTAGCAACATGGTTGCTGCCCAATGGGGAAGAAAATACTTTGATCCTAATCCTGTTAACACCTTGCCAAGCATCCTGAGAGGAGGTTCATGTTCAGCACTACTGATTTCTAATCTCTTTTCCAAAACAGGTTTCAGTAGCTGCTCTGTATCTCAGAGATCAGACAGGTGCTCTCACAGAAAACAGAAGGGTGACAGAAAGACACGCAGAAATCTTGAAGGTCAGTCATGGGATAGCTAACAAGTCTTGGTGCTTAAAGTGCCAGTGGTGCATAAGCAAACTGTCACAGATATCACTTTTGGTGCTGCATCCTAAAATATGCTGAGCATTGCCTTCTGACTAAGATTTCATTGCAACTGTATGCTCTGTTTCAGACTAGTGCAATTTTTGCTTTGTAAATAGAGCCTTCACCTCTGATCAACCCTTAAGTGGCGCTGAGTAGTCATTAGTGAGGCCAGGTGTGTTCTTGCTTACCCACAAATGCTGAGCAGCTGATGTGCTATCAGCTTTCACAGCAAAACCTCAGGGTGAACAAGGACACCCTGCAAGGGTAAAAGCACCATTTTGGTAAAAAACACTTCAGCCTGTTTCGACCTGTTTCAAATGAAGCCATTCACTGAGAAGGTCTGAGAGGACCGAGCTTGGTCTTGATCCAGCACAGGGTTAAGAGTTTTAAGACAAGAAGCTATGAGGAAAATGAAACAGTGATAGAATCAAAGAATGGCCTGGATGGAAAGGGACTTTAAAGACTGTTTTGTTCCACCTCCCATTCCATTGACAGAGACTTGTCATAAGACCACATTGCTCAGAGTTTCATCCAACCTGGCCTTGAACACTCTCACGGATGGGCCCTCCACAGCTTCTCTGGGAAACCTCTTCTAGTGCCTCAAAGCACTGGAAACAAAACAAAGCCTCTTATATCTTCCAAGCCTGGAGGCTTTTGATTAAGTCTCTGTGTTTGGAAGAGAAGCAGTTTGGAAGGGGCAACTGAAAGTGGCCAAAAACTATGAATACTTAAATTTCACTCAGCAAGCAGTTCTTAACCCAGTGCTTGGATGTGCATACAGTAAAACAGAATCAGAAGAACCTGCAGGTTTTACAAAAATACTCCAGGCAAGGCCTGGATTTGAAAACTTTGTTTAATCAACAGAAAATAGCGGGAGAATGGGGATATGAAACAGTGTTAGAAAATTAAAAGAATAATTAAATATTAAATTAAATTTAAATTAAATTATTAGATTAATAATTAAATAATTAATTATTAAGAATATTATTTAAATAAAAATAATTATTGAAAACTCCACATTATATTAATATTGAAAATTAATATCTAATATTTCTCTTGAATGAAGAGCAAAATCAAGGTAAATTTGCTTTATCTTCAAAGAAGGGACTTGCAAAGAGACTGCCAAAAAAAACCCAAACAAAAACTAACAAACAAATAAACAAACAAACAAAAACATATCCAAAGCTCGCAGAAGTTCAGACAGGGGAATTAATTAGGTGGCAGGCAACTCAATACAGGCACAAGTGATGCCAAAGGACCTAGAGTATAATGTGTGTCTCCTTCTTCATGCCCTGAGGCCCAATACTGTTTTTTCATGGTTTCAAGAACTTTTATATCAAGAATATTGACATTGTTCTGCTATAGCAAAAGAGCTGCTCCTCTGTATTTTTTCCAAAATCAGAGCACCAATGTTATTTAGTGGCATGTTAGTGAGGAAGAAACAAGGTACATCACTATCACAAACATTTATCTGGTCGAGAAAAGGTAGTCATATACACTGGAGTAGAATCACCAGTTCAGAATATGATTCTGAACTGGCATTTATTAAACAAATTTCCAAATTATTACTGCTGTGTTTTGGAACTTATCCATAGTCTCTACATCAGCTGAACATCTGGCCATAAAATCTGCATATATTGATGGATACATGAGCCACCACATTCTCACAGAAAACAGGTTCACAACCAATGGGACAAAATATCTTTGTTTTTATCAATATATGATAATATAAAAGGATTTCATTTACAAGTTTACTAATCTTTACACAAGATACTTACTAATATTTTTGCTGAATTAAGTGTATACATATGTATATATTCTCTTCACACTACTATTCATTTCTGTCAAATTTTTGTTTAGTACATAAATGCAACTCTACTAGTAAAAGCATGATGCCATTTAACTCAGCACTTAGTCTCTGTAAATGGTCTGAAACAAGCACTTATAGAAAGAACAAGAGCAGCAGCTCCCATTGTGCTAAACGGGCTTTTTCCACCCAGGCCTCCATTAAAATTCGTTTTAAATCTTTGTAGGCCTTTACCAATTTGTCCAAACTCCAATTTTAACACTTATTTCAAATTCATGACAGCTACAATGAATTTTATTACTGCCTATATGTGGGAGGAGGAGACAGAGAAGATGGGGTTGGGACACCCTGGGACGATTCAATCAATCATCTGTAACACACACACTCCCTCTGTTCCAGAAAGTTCCCTGCTCCCCACTTTTCCAGTGGATCTCTCCCTAAGAACACCCTCTCCCCATTTTCTTATTGGCGTACCCCCAATCACCCCACTCTAAGCCCTCCTCTGTACCCCCTTCCTAGTGGTGGAAGTGTACCCCGAGCCCGCCTACCCCTTCCCCTTATAAACCCCGGTCCCGCCCGGGTTCGCGGCTCGAGCACCCCGGCTCGGGTCCCTTTCAGCTGAAGCTGTACCGTGCTTTCCTTCCCTCCCTGCACCCTCGGGCTTCCCGATATTAAAGCCTGTTGGAACAGCACCGGAGCCTTCGAGTCCTCCTTTTACCTGGCTGTGCCGTCTTCAGCCATCCGGGCCTCTGCGAGTGTGCTCGCGGCTCAGCCGCTGCCCCGCGGGCCAGGCCCCGGAGAGGCCCGCCCGGAGCCGGGGCTCCCGCCCGCAGCTAGGGCCCCGGGAACCCGCACCTAGGGTTTTCTAAAAACTATTTCTCGATACCAGCGACTTTACACTTAGTTTACTATAGAGTGTTTCAGTTCTAAGAATTACAGGGCAACTTTTCCCTGATCACCTTCTCCAAGTAATTTTACAACATATCTTTCTCATTCACTTTTGCTTAGTCTCTGACTCTCTCTTAATCATTCTCTCTTACTCACCTCTTTTGCTAGACATATTATTTTTTACTCCAGCTCTGGATGAAATCCATTTCTATTAGATATAATTCTCACAGCCTTCTTTGTTCCTCTTCCACTTCTGTTATTTTGAACATGACCTGAACAGCGCACACCAAGCAGCACTGCAGCAAAAGTTCATGCAACTTCTGTGATAACTCAGTCCTGGATAAGAGGTTCATATGCATGGATAAGGATTAAGATTTTTATTAACTTATGGCTCAGTTACTCTGGGGTTCTGCCCATAATACTTCTGTTCTACCCCTTCACAGAGACTGGAGATCTCCCAGACTAGTCTCTATCCTAACGGTATGGAGTATTACAACTCCTTAAAAACATAGCTTCATTAAACTGAGGCTGCAAGTTGTCTGATGTGTCTTTCTGGCAACCTCCACCACTCTCATATGGGACTAGGTAGACATTTTTAGAAACATGTATTAAATAGCTGCTCTTGCTAAAGCAGAGATCAGCTGCACCCAAGATTTGATGACCCTTTCCCAAGGTCTCTCTGATGAGGAATTGCTGTACATTTTGTCTATAGCTCTCATTAAAAACAGAACCACTACTTCATGATAAAGAAATTAATTACCAATGGACCAGAGATGAATTTTCTTTCCTAGTAAGTACTTGCACAATGCTGAACTACTTGGGTTGTGAGATAAAACAAATGTTTTGCTCAGGTCAATTGTAAGTGATACACTTTGGTAAACAAATGGGTCTCCCCACCACCCTTACTAGTGAAATAAATGAAATAAAAACTGACCAAAGAAAAAAACAAAAACAAAAAAAAAAAAAAAAAAAAAAAAAAAAAAAAAAAAGAAAAAAACTATATCTGCGTAGAATTTTCACCATATTTAAACTTGAAAGCAAAATGAGAATTTTATCTGCAACAGTTCTTTAGGGGGAAATTAGCAGGCATGCCAACAGGCATGGACACCATAGTGTCCAGTGTCATCCTCCTATCAAAGCAGCAAACCAGGCTCGAAGCTCTGGGAAAGTCAGAAAATTCCAATGTACTTAAAGCTACCATTCAGGATCAGCTGCATAGAGGGAGTGTACTCATGGAGTAGTTTTCACTAATTTGAAAGCTTTATTTTCATACAAGCACAGAGCTAAAACTGCATTGCGCTGCTACTCCCAGACAGCCCTGCAGTACACCCACACAACAAAGCATCTTAATGCTGAAGGGTGACTATGATTTCAGACATCTCCGCAGTGACAGGTAAGACTTCACAGTTGCTTCAGGGTCCTGCAAAGCCTTTTCGGGACACTTCCAACCTACACCATGGAGAGCTCCAAAGTATTTCTGTCTAACTACCACCTCAAACTTCCACACTCAAAAACAAAATACCAAGCATGTGCTCAGATTGATCCACTAGGAGTGGGGAAAAAAAACCAAACAAACAAGCAAACAAACAAGCAAACAAACAAAAACAAAAAACAAAAACAAAAACAAAAAAAAAAAAAAACAAAAAACAAAAAAAACAACACAACCCCGAAAGAAGTATTTCCAAGTTTAAATCATAGCTCAGGTACCCTTCTGAAGAGACTTAAAGACTATCTTTTACCACACTAGCATTTTTCAGCTGAATCTCCCCTTGCACTCAAGAATAACAGCCTCTTTTAACAAGAAATCCACTCTAGAAGATGCTGAACAGCAGCTTCACTCTGTGCTTCTATTCTTATCTTGTATCAGGCCAAAAACATGAAGATGCTACACAGTAAACCCAGAGAATTAGCCATTCTGCATTTCCACAAGTGTGGGAGTGGGACAATTGGCCTCAATATGGTATCTAGTATATGGAAAGGTACCAGGAATAGTTCCTTGAGCAGGAGAATCAGGAGCAGGAGTAACAGCTCGTCCAGGCATGGTTCCTATTTGAAACTGTTAAAAAGTACAAGCTCCAAATGATGGTTTCTGGGTTCTTACAGTGTATCTTACAATATATCAATGTCTCTATTCTCTTGAGATTTCCTTGACTGGGTTTGGTCTTCAGTGTTTTCCTCAGTAAGAAACATAAGAGGCTTCTATCCACAGATAGGTACAATGTTTTCCTCAGTAAGAAAAATAACAGGTTCTATCCACAATGTGGCAGCTTATCTTCGTGAGCCCACAGAGGAACTTAACACATGAGAACTATGTAGAATCATAAAACCATCAAGGCTGGAAGACACCTTTAACACCATCCAGCCCCATCCTTCACCCAGAACTAGCACCATAACCCTTAAATCACTAAACCACATAACCCAGCAACAGATCCAGACTCCTCTTCAACACTGCCAAGAATGGTGACTCTAGCACCTCCCAGGGAAATGTATTTCCTGACCACCCTAACAGTGAAAAAAATTTCCTAATAACTAATCTGAATTTCCCCTGTCTCATTTTAAGGCCATTTCCTCTGGTCCCCTCCCTGCTGGCACAGTAGAGGAGACAGCTCCCACCTCACTATACCATCCTTTCAGGGAGCTGTGGAGAGTGATGAGGTTCCCCCTGAGCCTTCTCTCCTCCAGACTAAACAAACCCAGATCCCTCAGCCATTCCTCATAAGACACTTTTCTAGTGCTTTCACGAGCCTTACTGCCTTTCTCTGGACACTCTCCAGCACCTCAAAGTCCTTTTTAAAGTGAGGGGCCCAGAACAAGGATTCAAGGTGTGGCCTCACCAGTGCCAAGTGCAGAGGTATGGTCTCTGCCCTGGTCAATTTTGACCGAAAGTAACTTCAAATGTTACTACAGTTTAGAGTCAGGGAGAAAGGCAATATGATCCCACATAACTGTCTCAGAAATCCACATGAAAAAGTTAACAGTTAATATATGAACACTAGGAACTTTGTTCTCAGTATCATTAGACATAAAATGGCATACCAGAATTTACTGCATACTATTAGTACACCACTGACATTTTTGAATCTAGACTAAGGCAAAGTGTCCCCAAAAGACCATCCAAATGTGACACTAAAAGGTACAACACGGTGAAGAACCTAAGGTTTTCAACTGCTAGTTCAATTCAATTTTGTTGTCACTGTTACTCTCCCATAGACATAAAAGAATATACAGTGCTACCTTCTGTTAAGAGTGTCATCCAGAGTTTGGGGTTGTTTTTTTTTTTTTTGTCTGGAGTAGAATATGGAAAACTATAGAAAATTTTTTAAAGTTTATGTGTGCTCAAAAAAGTTTAAGTATGTCCAAAATATACACAGGTGTTTATTTATGTAGGAGGAAAGGATTATTATAAAAGTGGAGTTGGGCAGAGGAAGAAATATATATTATTTCTTACTTGAAAAATAACCTATAAAAACACCAGCTGTTTACCCATATTTCAATTTTTTTTTACATAAGACAATTAGCTCAATTTTCTACATTTTCTACACAGTCAGAAATTCTGAATATCCTAAACAGAAACCTTGAAACATTTAATTTTTAAACATCTGAAATATTGCAACAATTTATTTTTTAAATTCTCAAACTCAATCAAACATTTTCATACTTCTAAGTCAAAATGCTACATTTTAGTGGCATACTCTACATTTAGAAGACATTTTGGATTAATTAAAGCTGGTATTTTTGCCTGCTTGAACTCCCTCATTATAAAACAAAAGGACTGCAAATTAGCTTTCAGAGCAACTATGGAACCTTTGCACAAAAAATTAAATCTTAATAAAATGGAGACAAATGGAGGCAAGCATCACTGCTAGACTAAATGCCAGTGGCATAAATCTGCATAATATTTCATATATATGTGTGTGTGTGTGCGTACCGTATAATAATATACTATTATTTTGTATGTCGCTATTCAAAAAAATCAATCAAGAATAATTCACTAAAAGCCAGAATTAAATGCATGATTTTGGCAGTTTCATTTGGAACCAGTGATATAGCCCATTCTGTGCAAGCACAGAGACTATGTGGTTGAATATTAAATTCTGCAACACATAAAATGCTACAACAGAGGCATTTAGCATTTCCAAGAAATTCGGCAAAGGAGCACCCATTGAGTGCTATGTACATCAGAATCAACAATAACTCTCCTAAAAAAGAGTTATGTTTTCTTGTTCCAGCTCCTATTACACGCTGTTTGAAAGAGCAGTCAGAAGATGATGCCTAGTCTCTATCTAAACTGATATTTAATATAAACTCCCTCCATAAAATTATAGAGAATTCTCCCAAAATTATTCACCAACCTGGTGAAAGATTTTTCCCCACTGCCTCCATTAGGACTGTCTCAGACACTGCAGTTCTCACTACTGTAAGAACCTCCTCCCTTGCTTAAACTTTTTTTTCTTTCTGTTTTACACTCTGATGCATGTATAACCCTATCTTCCTAGCCTTTGATTCCTTCACTAAAAAGGTGTGTCCTTCTTAGAATCATCTCGTAAACAAGCTCTCCAGGCTCTTTGTCTTCTAATACACCTTCTCCACTCTTTCTATCTTCAGTTAAGTTGATCTTTCTTGAATACAGATATCTAGAACAGAGCAGCTGAGGTCTCATTAGAGCCTAATGATATTAATACCTTCCTGCAAATACAGTCCTAAGAGGCAAACAAAGTGTTGTCTGTTACCATAGCCACGTCATGCACTAAAACCAGACTAGTCAATAGTCATTTTATTCGTTTTCCCACATCCCTTTATTTGTCTCTGGGACACTGAAGTACATTGTCACACACATTATCAACTAGCATGATAGCATGAACTATCACTTTCCTTCGAAGTAATTGTGCTTGGCCAAACCACAAGGTTTAAATTTGGAAAGCAGCTGTTGCTGAAATCCACCTACTGATCTTTGCTGGGGTACTCTTTGTGTTTTGTGACGCAGCTCACCAAGCCCTAATAATGTACTGCGGAAAATGCATGTCCCTTTCTCTTCATTGGAACCTGTAAGAATTCCACTAAGTCTTGGGAATTTCTTCGGCCAAATTACAAATGCGCTTATTCCATGGAGCTTTGAAAATTTCTTCTACAGAACTACAGGTACTCTTACCTGTAGAGTGGCTACAGTCATATGATATTTCTCCTGTGATCTTATACTTGCTATAGCTTATCTCTTTAACCACATACCTAGGCAACTACTGATGGGTTTTTGTTATATGAATTCCAGGCACCTAAACTCAAAATTGCTAAAATAAAAACATTGAGGAAAACTGCCACATACCTCATAAATTCGAAACTGTAATTTCCATAGTTTTTTAATGAGCTGTCCTGGTTTTGGCCAGGACAAAGTTAACTTTTTGCAGTAACCATGAGGTGGCAAAGCCTGGAGCTATGTGGGAGTGTCTGGGTTATCATATATTCACGTCATTGCTGTGGTGCAGAGGTAAGGAATTCTTGGGCTTCCAGGAAGATGTTTGTGACAATATAGGGTACTGAATATAAAAATAGCTTATTTTTATGAATCTTTACATAAAAGAATGTACGTTGCTTTTGACTCATCAACAAAGCATTTAAGTCTTTACAAAGAAGGGTCCCTTATAAATCATGTCCTAATTCATGACAGAATTTAAAATAAAGAAATAGAGAAATGTTATCACTTGAAAACATGAGAGCAATTGTGATTCAGCATGTAAAAACACATGTATGGAAATTCCAGTTTCATAAGTCTGTTTAACAAAATCCAGCTGAAGACTGGACCAGTTGATACAGGCCCCCATTCTACTCAGAATGGCAGCAGTATTCTCTAGTTGTGGGATACAAAGGGAAATGAAACCACAAGGTGTTTTAGGCAAGAACATATTTTTTTTTTCTCAAATTGTCTTGTGCTGCTAAGCAATATAAAATTTTAGCTTCTATAGGATCTTCATAAACTTAGCACTAAATTAGCTATATTACAAGATGTAAAACAACAACTGTATAGCCAAGATGGATAAGACAGCGCAGCAAATTTAGCTACCAATATAGCTAACAGCTCTTTGAAATGTGGGAACCACATACAGTATGATATAATGGGCATCACAACCACTTTCAGGTTTTGGAGTTCTTTTCTGAAGTATCACTATTTTAAAGTATTTTGGCAAAAATTTGGTTTTATTTAAAAGATCATCTTTACTTCCGTTAAGTAAAATAACTTTTTTGTAGCTTTTATGAATGACTGTCAGAGAAACACCCAACAGAAGTAAGTGTTATTAAGTTTTACTTAATTATAGCCCCATCATTAGCCCAACCTAATCTTCCTATCAATTCCAAACAGGTGAATATCTCTATAACTTTTATGATTGTGAAGAATTAAGAACACTGGTGAAACTAACAGCTAATTATTTTCACTTTAAAAGGGGAATGCAATGGAAACTATTTGGTGTAGCTTTGCAAAGCTTTCACAATTCTATAGGGTTGAGCTGTTGGTGATACCCCAATTCCTGTGATTTTTGACAAAACTAATTAAGGTGTATTAAGAGGTATCCAGCCAAATTATTTTTTTCATTTTCAATCACAGAAGCTTCAAACTGGTAATTGTTTCCAGAGGTTAAATGCCATTATATGTACCCAAGATATTTAAAGTCACATATCTAAGTCTTTATACCGAGACCAGCAGGACAACATGGTGAAGAAGCAGATCTGAATTTCAGTATCTCAGGACTTCTGCTTTCTGTGTTCACCATTTACTCCTACTCTCATACAATAAAATTCATCTGAAGCCACGTGGGGGTAGCAGCAGCAAATCACCTATAAAATACAACCTGCAGAACCACCTAACACCGAGGAAAGATGACTAATTACTGTACCCAAAAATGTCTGCAGCATGCAGCACAGGCCTGAGAACTTCATTGCAGAAATGTAAAGATGCTTATAGGTAGGACCAGCCTGAAGAGCTGCCCAAAGCTTGACAAATCACATCTGTTTTCTGTATTACAGATTTTAAGTCCATGTACCCTGTGATGGGTTAAACAGAATGACTGCTTTTACCTGATAAACATAATGGATTTCTTCTTACATATCCCAAAAATCATGCACTAAGAGAAAACTAAAAATCCCAAATTCCGGCACACAATCAGAGCGTAGAGCTTCTCTGTGCTGACTCTGAGTCATGCCTATACATTCTTTTCTAGTTTAAGTACCCAGAATCACACAAATTAGAATATATAATAATGTAGTAATAGCATGATAATAAATACATTAAGTGAGGGGGAAATTAATTTAATAATGTGACTTTAGGAACCTTTACAGATTACAGCTCAAGTACAAATCCTCAAAGATACATAACTTTGCATCAGAACACACATTCTTATTTTAAAAAAAACATAATTAACTTTACTTTAAAGCAAATTTAGTCAGAGATTATATACATACCCTCTGCTTCTCAGGGTCAACATATCGAATGCCAAAATAGTCTTTTTCCAGCAAGCTGTAATAGTTGCAGATGTGATCGATAAGGAACTGACCCTTGGTTTCCCTCTGTAAAAAGATAAAGAAATTATACATGATGTTGAGTATTCTGAATTTGCTGTCTACAAATCTGTGCAAAGTGTCAAGGAAAATGATACATGAAATTTGTTGTTATTCAGATGAAGACAAGGATTTAACTGCTTATCATCTCTATAAGACTCAAGAGAGTAATGATCAATACACTCCCTGCACATTCACAGATTCGTTAAGAAAATATTACTACTCCTACTGCAAGAAAACTCATGCTGCTCTAATGGCTACAAATTTATGAGACTTAATATGCTACTAGCAATCATATTTCCACAGATGCTATAATGGCAAAACATTTATATACAGAATTTCAAAACCCTTGGTGGTTTTTTATCACCCAAATTTGAAAGCAGATCTAAATTTGAGTACTCAATTGGATCTTTACACAGTGCCCACAGCAAGAGAGGTCTGATCACTAATTCCCTCCACTAAGTCAAAGACACAGAATAAAGAACAAATGCCCAAATAACTGAAAGAAAAGTTTTCATCTTTGTGTTGTCACTGGGTAACCACAGCCAAATCTTACTGTTACCCATGATATTTAGCTAACAATGTCATTCTTTCTTTCTGTTTTCTTCAATCTCAAGAGTGTGGGTCTATTCTCATTTATCTGATGCTTAATATGGAGATCCTACACGAATTTTCACATTTCTTCTGATCCAGCTAATGTGAAGGTTCATGTTGGGTTTTTTCTGAAATGTGATTTGTGTCAGTATTAGCATGGAACTAAAGCTGTTTGCCCGAAATAATCCATTCCAAACAGACAAAAGTGCTTCACTACACAGTGGTATCAGGTCTCTACATTTTTTCCCTCTATGTGTCAACCCTCATCCTGCACTGAGATATCTCTGCTGCAGACCAGGAGTCTCTACCCTTTGCTGACATTAAACAATTTGAATTCAGCTCTTTAATGTCTACTGAATAGAAACTACACAGGACATGAAATCACTTTATATAAAAATAATACTTAATTGTTTTTCTCCAAACTACTTCCTGAAAACTTTAATGCTATGCCTTGTTCAAACTTTTTTAAAGAATTTAAGAGGTTGTTTAAGCTGTAAAGAGCATGGCAAGCAAAATTATATAAAAGCATCTATATACCTCATGGTGCTTTACAAGGCTGAGTATTGCTAGCATATTCATTTTGCACAGAAGTAGCTGAGCCCAAACCAGCACCATGACCTGTCAGAGGTCATACTCTAAAGGACAGAGGAAGTGATAGCCTGGGCACCACCACTGTTTGGTGAGATCTACTGCTTCCCACAGGAAAAATGAGACATGCTTCAAGACTGGAGAATTAGAAAATAATACAATCTGTGAACTAAATTTTTGTTCTCTTATCTTTACAATTAGTAAGGAATTCTCACGTAGATACAGTTGCTTGCTTTTTTGGTCTCCATCACTCAACAAACAGATAACTAAATAAAAAGTACCCTCAGTTAAAGCCCTGACAGAGACATGCATTGCCCTTCCGTATGCTAAGGCTCCTGCAGACGTAACCTTGCTTGCCATAGGGACCTCCTCTCTTCCCAAATTCACTTCCAGCCACCATGGAATTCCCAGTTTCTCTACAGATTTCCTAGGAGGAGGAAAAGATGTGGCCACCTCTGTTTCCAATGCTACTGTGTAAGCCACTGGACCCCCCTACTCCTATCTGTCTCCACCTTCTATAAATTTTAATCCTGCACTCTTCCATGCTCTCCTGCTTGCCTGGAGATATCTCTGCCTTGTCTGCACATGGTGCTTCCATAATTTGTTTTCCTATTTTTAAACAGCCTTTGTCAAAGGATGTTAGCACATTTTGTCTGTTCAGTTTGTGCTCATGCATCCTCATGCTTTTCACCCTGCATTGTTACCTTTCCCATGTAACCTAGATGCAACAGGTTTCCTTCCGGCCTCAAGACATTTAAGAATCAACTTGTTTACTGTTAAGAGTGATTACGTTCACTGACATTTCTTTCTGCTGTACACAGTTACAAGTATGGGCATCCTGGAGACAACAGAGAGAATGCTTTCCTCAAAAGGAAAATTCCTATCAAATTCTGAAAAATACAAAAGGAAAACTGTCATTCTCCCTGTGGCTAACAAAAAAAAAATCATACACTTATGCAGCCATATTTCAATTAACTGCTTTCTAACTTAAAATCTTGAAAGTGTCCAGAAGGTTTTGTGACTGTGAGAGACCATCAAAATATTGACAAAATTGCCTGGTGACATTTCATTACAAAGGCAGTAGGAACAATTATAAACACGGATGTGACATTTAAGTTGCATACAGTTTTAAACTAATCTACAGTAAATTAAATAAGACTGGGAAATAACAGCTATTAGATGACTCAGGTACAATCAAACATGAAAACAGATTTTACTGGCAACAGTGTACAAATTAAATCCATTTTTTAAAACACTGGAAATGGCAAAACCAGACTATCCATAATTTCATGTGACAACTTTAGAGGGTGTCACTGTGTCCTGTCTTGGCTATATGATGCTTGTATGCCCTAAACCAGGACGCACTGGAAGAACAGTCAGTAATACAATCTTCTACAACAAACAGGGTTCACATTCTAATCTATGAATTTTAAAAGCCCTTTGCTTCAGTCACCTAAATAATCACAAATTTCTGAGTTCCTGAAGAAACTGATAAAAGCGTACAGCACACATAATGTTTATAAATCCAGTGACAACGTTCTGTTTCTGAAAGGAATTGATGTCCTAGTTTTCTTCCTTGGAAAATAGATGATGGAAACAAACCAAATAAAAAGAGCAAAAAGCCTCCAAGCTAGATTCATGCTCCAGCAATCTTTAAGCCTCCCATCGATAAATAGAAGGGACTAGTTAATAACTTCACCCTTCGTTAATATACCCCCTTCAGTTCATTTCATTGTAAAAAATATTCAAGATGCACTAAAATTGGCTAATTCAGCACATGCATAATGTAGTGAGAGTCCTAATATGAAATTGTAAATGTTCCACTATTAAAGCCTTCTAGACACCTGAAATTTTGGAAAAAAAAAGAGATCTTAATTGATGCACAGAGGAGAATACTTGATGTGGCATATTGCACATCAAGTCCTAATTCATTACATGATTATATGACAAGAAGGATGGGTAAAGGCAGTTAATTTTATGTTCTCCCAACAGCAGAATAAATAAACATTTTTACATTTCTCTAACAATGCTTCAAATTCTTCTAAGCCTTAGAATCTAACAATCTTTTTCTACTTATTACACATTACTACATATTACCATGCTACAAAAGAATATATTAAAACCCAGTTTCGTTCTGATTTGTGAAAGAATCTGGATAACACAAATTAAGAACAGCTAGTCATCCACAACAGAGCTGGGGAATGGATTTGGGTCAGAGAATAATGAATATAAAACATTGCCTGAAATTTCAGACAGTTGCCATACAGCTTTCCAATTAAGTGGTCCTTAAAAAAAAAAAACGAAAACAAACAAAAAAACCCCAAACAAACAAAACCAATCCATAAACCCTTCTATACAAAAAAGTACTTTGTAGCAATTCAGAAAAATAATTTTAGATTACATTTTAGAATGTTTGTCACAACACGAAAAAGCTACATAATAATGAAGGCCATTATTTCCAATACCACTGAAGAATTTCAGCCACAAACAACAGGAATCTGAAAGTAATAATCAAGCCATACACTTAAATTTTTCACAGCTCAAATATTTGAGAATTATATTGCAGTTCACTCAGAGGTTATCCACTATTGTCCATTAAAGAAGACATATGCAGGCAGAAACAATTTGCAGAAAAGTCTGTGAGATATATGAAATGTCTTCATATATCAATATTGTAATCACAATAACACAATTATTGTAATTAATACATTGTGTTCAATTAAATAGCACTATTAAATAAGCCACTTTTTAAAGTCTATTAATTCAAATATGCCTTTCTATCTCAAATGAGAAATATTTTCGTTCATATTTTTGTAACCCATGCAATGGCTTTAAACAAAGTCCTATAATGCAGATATTCCACACACTCAAAAATTTGGAGATTTCTATAAATAATTTGAGGAATGTCTTTCTGATTTATTTAGATAAATAGGTACAGACAAGATGAGTATGTTTTTTCTAAGGCTGTATTTGAGTATCTGACCTTAATACCACTAAAATCCCACAACAAACCCCAACACATATGTAACAGATATAATGCCATGTAAATGACAAAATCCCCGAACTCACAAGGTCAGTTTGCAAATAACTGTTAAACACTGCTTTTTTTAAGCTGGATCAAAAGTTTTAGTTTCCACTGAAACAAACATGTATCAAACTAAACTAGCAGCTGTGACGAAAGAATTAAGCAAAACAGGATGTTCTGTACTGCAACAAGATACGAAAACATGGTCACACAGAGTCTTCCATTGATAGACTCACAGGGCAACTTGAGTTTGTTCCTCAGCCCTAGGAACTGAGTAACAAAGTGGAGAAATGCTTCATTTTCTCTACCAGACACTCTTATTACAGCTTCCATTTCTGCAACTCTGCAAATTTATGACTGAGTAACCTAATTCCTGGGTAATTTCTCTGGTATACAGAAACTAACCCAAAAAACAATCTTTGTTGCTCTTGTGCAATTTAACACATTATCCCCATCTCATGCTCGCTTTGGGGATTTCTTTTTTTATTCCATCTATCTTGATGCAACTTAAAAAGCAGGACAGAATGTAACTTGTTCTACCAATTTAACAATTCTCCAATGACATAAAACGAGATCACAAAACCTTTCTGACTGCTTCACAAATCTGAAAATGAGAGGAAAACTACTTATAATATTTTAAGATCTTACATTCAGTGAAATATTTTCCCTATTTGAATTTGCTTCACTGTGGAGTTCTGTGTCTATTTATCTGAATGCCGTCACAAGGAAGAGCAAGAATCACAAGCAGATTAAACACAGTGTTTCTGCTCTGTTATCTAACCACTGAAGTCCTGCCAGCTGTGCTTATCTCTGTTAGGAAGCCACTGACTTTACTAAGAAGTGTGCAGAGTCATAAACATAGTATTTATTTGTACTGGGGATTTCAGTCCTCATCCCATAAGTGTCTTTACTTGTGTGAACAGCTCCCAGCAGTGACCCTGGGTGTAAAGCTGGTCACATACTTAAGTGCTTACTTAAGTGTAAAGTCACACACAAAAAAAAAAAAAAAAAAAAAAAAAAAAAAAAAAATCAACCTAAAAAACTATCAACACAACAAACAAAACCCTGAAAACCAACAAACAATGAAACCAACATTTCTGTCTAAATTAATGTAAAGTCCGGCTCTCAGGCAAGGCAAGCATGCTGTTTGATTTTGTATGCTTGTTTTCTTTGGTGTGCAACATATTTTGAAGTTCGATAGATGTAAAAGAATTAAAAGTATGTATTGAAGAACAATCACAATAGAACAGTAGAATGAAAACTAATCCGGTCAGAAAAATGGACAAAACTATTGTGCTGCTAAGGTGCCAATAAAAAAAAAAAAAAAAAACCAAAAGCAAAAAACATTTCTATCCCCTAAAAACTGAAAAAAAGATAGTTCTGTTGACAATATGTAACAATTATAAAAGGCAACAGAGCTAAACTACATCTTTGACTGCCATGTCTCACATTTTTGACTTTTCTTTGGACATCCTCTACTAATGATAAGTTCATATTTCTTCTAGGCTTTTCATGAGAGAAATTACTTGAACACACATGAACAGGCACATGTCTTCCATTTCATTGACAATTATTCCATAGTTCAGGATGGCGCCAGCTCTCGCACACCAGAGTTTGGCTATGAAAGGACAACTGGGAGCAATCCCTGCTCATGCCCATTTTGATACAGCTATCATCACATTTGCATTTGTCTCCAGTGGCACAGCAAAAGAGTTCACTGAGCATCACTGGACTGGGATGTGCCCTGGAATGGGATTCATTTACTATCCATCCTTTGAAGCTGAATAGGGAGAACTAAGGGCACAAAGAAGGAAGACAACTAGGCATGCTGGAATTTCTCAGTATCTTCTAGATAAATTTTTAACTATTGCCTGAATAACAGAATCTGGAACAGAACCCTCATTCTGCAGCAACCAAAGTCAGTGAGGTGGAACAGACTCAACTCTGACATGGAAAAACTGAGCCAACCCTAACCCTGACAATACCCAGTGTCCTCTGTAAATTTCTTATGGCTCTTTGGATTTATGGATTCACTGAGACTACAAATGACAGCAAGTACGCACAAGATAGGTACACAGACAAATCCTTTGCCATTTTTTGTTCCTTCTTCAGAAACAACAGGAATATATGAAAATGTTTCACAAAAACTCAAAATTGAATAATGCCTTCAAGATATATAGAGCAATAAAATCATGCCTGTTTCACTCCTCAGCTAAAGTGATAAAACTCTTTAAAAAGAATTCCTTTCTTTCATAATCAGCATTGTACGATATTTTATACTATTTGAAAATACACTTAAAGTCTAGTCTAGTCTATTCTATAACATTTAAACAGAAAACTTTCTCAGTTGTAAGAGGAGCCAGTTATAATTTACTTCTTTTATTGTAGTTTAAGACCCAAAATAAAAAAGGCAACTTTTGCTGAAAGAAAATAAACAAATTGGAAATTGAAGATTTCATTTTAGAAACCAAGTATTTATCACAGATTTTTCTTCTGTTAACAGTGAAGAATTAAGTCTATTTCTATAAACCTAAAATGAAGCAAAAAAAAGGGCCAATGATTTTTAATGAAAGGCACAAAACATGACACTGCAATAAAGTAGCTGGCATTTACTTAATTATAAGTAAGTATAGCACACCTTATTTTATATTAACTACCTCTTCCATGCATTATTTTATAATAGTTACCTCTTGCAAAGTATATATTTTGTTCTATACACTAATTACTATTTCTATAGTAATTAAAAATCATTCCTATCAACATTATCTAATTCTAGAACTTAATGAAGGAACAATTTTTAAATCTGTCATTTAATACATTCTATTACATATAAAAGTATGTGAATAGATGATAGAAAACATTAGAAAACTAATGCCCGTCTTATTTCATAGGGAAATTAACAGTCAGTAGTGATAAAGAATGCTTCATGTCTGGGACACAAACTACCTACTACTGCTCCTCTGGTTTTAGAATTCATGTGGTAGCCTGGAATGGATCTTAAAGAACATCATTTTTGCAAATATATCAGTCTTTAAACTCAAATTTCGAAGCTCTTAATTATCAATTGGGCCCAAAGCTATACATACTAATAAAGAGAACTAAAGGGAACAGAACCCCATAAACAAGCTTTTATTTGCAGTTTCTTTTGGGGAAGAATTATACAAATATATCTAAAAAATAAAGGAGAAAGGAAAGAAAAAAAATAATGTCTATGTTGGGAAGAAGAGAAATAAGGGAACAGCAATTTCAAGGGTTTATATGTGAATGTAGCTGAGGAAGTTCTATTAATCTTCAATGAATTTGCAAGGCAAAAGGTTCAAGCATTGAAAATTTACCTAGAAATAACTGCTGAAGTGAGGTCAGAAACATACTTGTCAAATTCCTCCTATGTGCCATCTTGTTTGGAAAATGAAGATCATTTGAGGTTATTTATTTTTCTTTAATTTACACTATGCATTTGCAACAGATGGACAGATTTGTCCATAAAACAGCATATTTTTATGCTCTCTTAAATTAGAGGTTATTGTATGAGGATAGTGATGAAATAATAACAGATGAAGAGGAAAAGGAAAAAAATTACACAACAGAAAAAATCCCACAATGCTAGTCCCATGCAATGAAAATTATTCTAAAAGCAAAATACTATGGAAAATTAAAAGTATAGGCTACTACACAGTAAAACCTGAGCAGCAGCAGTGAAGACGGGTAAAAACTTTCACCCAATCTGTTCTTGACCTCAGTGATATTCTTCAAGTAAATGACTCTGACCCATGGGTAAGTTATAAATAATAAAAAAGAAATACTTATGGTTTGCATACTGCAGCTCTCAAAAGTCTCCACCAGTCTGGCTGGCAAGCACTGAGGAGACCACAAATGCAATATTCATTTAGAGGGCTCATGCTCATTTGGTGTTGTGCACATGGGCATCACTTAGCCATTTAGGCTTTGTGTCCCTGAAGTGTGAGCCTCACAGAAGCCTTGCAGCATTAACTGCTCTCTTCTGATAACAGCTTCCATTAGCACTGCATTTGTGATGCCATCTGAGACACTATTGATTTCTTAAAAGGAATTGAGTCCTTCTGTCAACAAATCTATCATTTTATTCAATATCCAGCATTGTTCAGCAAACCTGACTCCCTCAGCATTCTCTCTCTGTCATTCTGGGCATCATACCACATCTAGGAAAGTGGATTAGAGATTTCAGGAATGAGTTTTCAGTCCCCACCTATGAAGCAACATAAAAGCCAAACCAGGATTTTAATAAAAAATACCTAATGTCCCTCAGTACAGGTGATGGTCAACAATCCTCCCTTGGCCTGAATCTTCTCAGTAGTTTCAAAAGACAGAAAAATCAGTACATATTCAAGTACAACTCCAAGTACCATTCTTTAAATATGCCTTTTCCAACAGATGCATAGCAGTCTGTCCTTATTTTACAAGAAGTGTTTTTAAAAAAGAAAAGCAACCAAAAATTCTTCTTGCCAAACAAAACACCTCCCTGACCACAGGCTAAAGGGAGACTCAGCAGTGTGTGGCACAGCTCACTTATGCTGCCCAGATGAAAACAGCCAGCTGGGGTAGTTGCAAGAATGCCCCTTCAGAAGCACACTTCAGGGCTCAGCTGAACATATTGAACCCCAGCCATGGGAACAAACACACCGTTTCTTCCACACCAAGTGGGAGAGAAGAGCGGCGTGAAAGAAGCTGAGAGCAGAGTGGGGGAACCCCTGCAAGCCCTGAGTGGCCCCTCAGCTGATGCCCAGCTGTTCATCACCTCAGACGAGGAAACACATCTCGAATGCCTGCAAGCATGACACGGGATGTGCATGCACTGGTGGGAGGAATGGAGGAAGAAATGTATCATAGAACATAATCCCTAGAGGGGATGGAGTAATGCCCATTTGAAAGGCTATTAGGCTGATCTGAAAGGCTAAGAGCTTACATAATGAACAGAATATACAACTAAATATCACAGAAATTTGATCCATCACTCTGTGGATTATTCCAGAATCACAAACCCAGCTGTATAGTCATTGATCTGGCAATATCATATCTGGAGCACACTCAATCACAACAAGTCCTGCAACTCACAAATGTCTCCTGACAGACAAGACCCTCAGTCATGGTGAAGAAGTCACCAGCTCTCAGTGAACCAGCTGAAAATGCAACTCATACACTAATCTCATGTGATAAGTGCCTAGATAAAATTTTTGGTTAATTGAGGAATCCTCACCATGCTATGCACTTGAACTGTCAGATAGACATATAATATAATTATATCATTATGCTTCAGAGGACACTTGTCATAATACCTACTGTGCATCTTCAAAAAATGCATATTAAAAAACAAGTTTTTATGAAAAAAGATGGGGATAAACACAAAGATCTCTCACCTTCTATTAATTTAGAATCCACCAACACACATTTTTCCAACTACTCATCCTGCTTACCTGCCTTAGGTAAGTAACTCCTTTCTATCCATCTTTGGTAATATGTCAGTATGCTTAATCACTTTTCCTATGTGCTCTGACTGCAGAAATTTTGTAACTTCAAGGATCATGTTGGCTCATTTCCCACTCAGCAAAGTGCTTCATTCCTGTACTTTTTTTCAGCAGACTGTAGGAATAATTTTACCACAAGAAATTATTTCCAAGCTGCTCAACTAGTGCTTTATAGACACATATGGTTAAATATATTTTCCTGTCAGAAATAATTACACAGTAAAGAATCTTTCATCAGTAGTTTTCCCCCCTCATAATAATCCCAGTTGTTAAATGTTTGTTTTGAAGGAAAACAAACATTAAATTTGTAAGATTTGACATTCAATCTTCAAAAGAGCAAATTAATGGTGGATTGAAAACACTGAGGAAAGAAGTCCTCCAGAAGATTTCCTTGGACATGGTGCCTACACCAATGCACCCCAATGGTATTTAATAAAAGCCAGCTATTGGCATCAGGGGAGAAACTCATTCTCTGTGTCATACAAGTTTCTGTCTCCTTGCCAAAGAAAAACTCCCCAGCTCACAAATTTTTTTGCAGTTTGGGAAAGCTGGATTGATTTTTTTTTTCTTTCTTTCTTTCTTTCTGGAGGTCATTCAGTCCTTGAAAGACATACAAACTGCCTCATTAGCACTACCTAAAATAAAACCTCCATTTCATAACATAGCCAGAACTACCCTTGCATTTATAATCACCACCTCACAAATTACAACTATGGTCTTTTTTTTCCACTCTTTAAAGAAGTATTTATAAGAATACAGATTGAAAACAACAAGTCTTTCTGAATTTCTTTTAACTATCATCACAAAAACCCAACACACAATAGAAATTCAAATAGAGGGCTCTACAGACATTCAATTAAGCACAGCTGCAAAAAAGAAGATAATAAAGCAATGCATTTTACAGACCCTATAATTGTTTCACCTTTACTAGACTTTACTTTCTCCCTTATTGTGTCAGATTCAGCTTCATCTTTCCATCATGTGCTTCCTGTTCCCACACACTCAGCAGAGATCAAAGGCAAGCTGACCTCCCTTTTTGCTGTTTCAGTTGGTCTGTTTTCCACATTTTTTAGTTGTGGAACATACTGACACACTATTAAAATGCATCTTTTTTGACTAAGTTGGGAACTCAGCATACTTTTTTTCTTCTTAGCAGTAGTTACTCTTATATTCCTTTTCAGATGTCCCCCCCCAAAATAAATCCTAGGATGCTGCAAATGGGTCTTCCCATCTAGTAGAAGGAAAGCAAAGCCCTGAATTACATACCAAATGTATGTAACTCACTTTTCCTGACCTTACAGCAATACTATTCTATTCTTTCTTATCTATTAAAGGCAAAATTTGCTATCTTTGATATTTATAAAATTTTAGCTCTTGGCTGAAACTGAATGAAAAAAAGATGGGGAGAAAAAAAAAGGACTAGAGATTATGTGTTTATATATTGGAAGTTTTCTCCCCAGTGGCTGGCATTTGGGGAAAGCATTGAAAAATCAGTGGATGGAGAGGATGTTTATGTACACTGATCAATTTCCCTTAACCACCCACATTGCCTATTGCAACTGAATATAAAACCAATTAAAACAAGAAAAAAAACAGAAGATGATGCTTAATAGGTTTGCCTGTATTCATTTTACTATATGTAGTGGCAGATAAAAAAACCATACAATGGAATCTACTTCCTGTACACAAATGAGCACAGTAGCACAGTTCTCCTAAGCAAATTTTTTTAGGGAATGTGCCTTGTTAACAGGTATTTAAACATCAAACCACAACTTTTTAAATAAACTCCTGTTCTCGCACAGGTGATTACGGAGTGGAAGGAGACCTGACAAAAAATATAACTTACAGTAATTGTCATAAACAGAGAGTACAGCTGGTTCCTAGGTCATTGTTTCATCAGAAAGGTCTCTCTTTAAATTCCTGACACATTTAGAATTGAAGAAGAGCAATGGAAAATATCAGGAAGACAACTAAGGAACTTAAAAAAGGAGTGAATGGCTTTGAATATTATTGCAAAATAAAAAGTAAAGTAAGATTTCTTATTATCCTCCGAGAGTAGAAAACCTGTACTTAACCTTTTGCAATTTGGGAGCAAATTAAGGTTACATTCTCCTCACCCAGGTCATCTATGGTACTACAGGCTTATGTGAAAGAAAAAAATTTCTTTTAAAGTGTCTTAGGAAAGAGCTAGATGCAGTGCAAAGCTGATATGCAGATTCTAAGAAGCAAAACTCTGACAGCTTTGTAACTACTCTGCCAAAACTGACTGCAAAACCTCAATATGAAATTATTTTATAATGAACCTTTTTTTCAAAACTGGAGAAGTTAAATAAATGAGCAGATGACACCAAAGAATAAAAGGTATCTTGTCTTGCAGCACAGGGCAACTTTTCAGATTTCTCTTTCTGCCTGACACATCGATGCAAAAAGAACTTTTGAAAAATAAAACAAGAAATAAGCCAGCATGGAAATTGGTGAGAGAGCAATCAGACACTTCAGTGGCCTTGCACCATTCCTTGTGGGATGCAGCAATCATCCTTAGCCATGTGCCCTAAGTACAAGGAAAGCAGCAAGCAGAAGGAAAACAGGGAGCAGGGAAGAGCACTGGGGTTAGCTCAGTTGGTTAGAGCCTGGTAATGTCAAGGTTGAGGGCTCATCCTCATATGAGCCATTCGCTTAAGAGCTGGACTTGATCATCCTTGTGAGTGCCTTCTAGCTCAGAATTTTCTGTGACTCTGCAAATCTCTGAAGATTTCACCATCAGGTGCTTCTGCTGCCATTAACCCAAACCCACCCATGTCCACATGTTCTCTGAAGACTTTTGAAACACAGATCTCACTGAAAACTGAGAATGCACCAGAGTTAAGCAAAACCATATCAGAGACGCAAGAACCAGTAAACCAGGATATATTTTTTCTAGAAAAGATGAAAGATTCCCTTTCTTACAAGGCATTCAAGCTTTAGTTTAGTGCAGGAATGATGCTCTGCTCTTATGCTGCTGCCCAGTCTCACTACCTAGTCTTCTCTAACCCTTCCCAGTTCTGCCTATCTTCCTCTTCACCATGCAGTGGGTGGCCAGCCTCAGTCCATGCAAGTAGGTATCACACATCAAGGTACCCAGCAGCCAGTCCTCTGAAGCTTTGTGTTCATCACCTTCTCTCAACAGCAAACAGAAACACAAATATAAACTCTGTGTATTGGGTTATTGGCAGGAGAGCAGCACAAGTGGACAACAGTGCACAGCTGCCAGAAAGCACCAACCTACTGAAGGGCGCAGTTCCACAGGATGGCTGAAAGGTGTTCCAGTAATTCCAGACATTACTACCCATTTAAAACTGACTCCACTGAACCCCTGCAGTGCATACTCATACATGGCTGAAGATATTAGTCTTGAAATATCTAATAAAGAATCTCTCATAGCAATGGCCGATAGATTAAATGCTGACCATCATCATGCATTTAGCTCATCAAAGGCATTTCCTTTTCTAGCTTATACTGAGTCTTTGCTACATCTCACACATACACACTCCATATTTTTTGTGCATATGTGTCTATACATATACATACAGGTACACACTTTGTATATAAATACAAAAAAGATGTCAAGAAAAAAACACTAAGGGATTCATTCTAACATTAGAGAAGGCCATTAGATTATTTAACTATCTACATATTCTGGAACAAACACAATTTTATCCAATTAACATCTCATACTTGCCAGCCTTATCTTTTGTAAAATGAAATAATTGCAATTTTTTTTCTACAGCATGTCTTCAGACAAGTCAGTCAATCTTGATTTAAAGCTTTTTAGAAGAGAGATTGAAAATATGCAGATTCTAATGCTGGTTAATTCTCCTGCATTACGAGCTTCACAAAACAAACTTGGAAAAAACATGTTTTGGTTCTACTGGCAACATAGCACCACTGAGCACCATAATTTCCCACAAACATTGTTACTAAAATAAAAATGCTAAGAAAAGAGAGCTACCTATCTAGAACAATCTCTTTTCATCAAATGGATTTAATGAAGGACTATGATCTATTTGACAGCATTCAAAAACTGTTATTTTAAAATGTATATATGCTGTCATATTTAATAACACTCACTTTATCACAAGCCAGAACACATTACAAAGTTTTAAGCACAGCTGTCCTCAAAAAGTTTTAAGGTGCAGTTTCATCCCTGTTTCACTGAGTCCCTAAAACAGTTATGACCAGTCAACTTGAAGCATCACATTGAGTGAAATTTTTACAGATCATTCCAATGAAGTCTTAAAATATACCTGCACAACAATCTATGTCAAACATCTACCTTGTTCCTCAACATCACCCTTGAAAATTATGCAAAACTTCACAATTCCAAAAGCTCCTCACACACTGAGCAGCTGTAGAGATTATAGGCATCCTTTCCCCCAAAAAATATGAAAGGAACAAAAAAGCATTTGAAAATTGGGAAAGTCTCCTCTGCCTTCCAACAGCTGTAGCTGAGCTAGCAACAAGGAAAAAAAAAAAGGGGGATGCATATAATTTTTATTCTTTTTATATTGGCTCTGGAAACACCCAGTCAGTTCATGACAGACTAATGAAACAGAAGGAAGGTAGGCAGCTTGCCCTTGGATGGAATTGTGCATTCCCTACCATGAAAACACAGGAAACCAGATGTCAGCCCTGGCTCTGTGACTGTCAGGATTCCTGTCTCACTGTCTCACTCAAATTTCAGTGTTACCCTATATCAGGAGGAAAAACAGGCACGGCTCCTCCCTCCTGGCAGAATCAAGGGAAATCCTCAGAGCCATGCACTGAATGCTTAAGTTAAATTTTATATTTGTCAAAAAAATCTCAGCTATGAAAACACAGAAAACAGATCCTGCTTACTGCAGGTGGCAATTCCATGCACTTTAGACTCTTTGTGGCCATTTCAAACTCTTCTCTCTTTTTATTAGAATATTACCCAGCTGACTTCACCCTCCCTCATCTACCACTTGGAACTATGGGTTCTGGCAGAGACCTTTGAAATTACCAGAAAGCTAAAACATTAAGGTTCTTATACTGCAAAATTATTACTGGTTAAGTACACTGTGCAGATAAAAAAAAATTACCAAGAAACCTCTACAGATTAAAATAGAAATTCACATATTTTTTTCAGCTTCTTTCTCAAATCACCAAAAGAAAAATTACAATATTCAATATTCCAAAACAAGTTGTACAACAGGGGCAGGTCTCCAGCTCTCAACTGCACAATCAGGTCACAGCTGTCATACCATTCTCTTGTTTCACACCACTCTCTGTTTGGGGGATACCAGGAGATGACAATGACAGCTCCCATTATTGCATTAAATTGTTGTGATATTTGATCTACTCCTGAATGAATCATTTGCCATAAAACTGGGCAGTAATCTCTGGTTGAACTTAAAATTTTACATGGAAAACATGAGCCCCAAAGCTAAGGGAAGTGCAACATCCCCTCAAAACACCAGAAAGTGAGAAAAGAGGGAGACATATTGTGTAAATGCCGTTTTCTTTTCTTGAAAGACAATCTTCCTGTTTGGGGAGTGATTTGTATATGCTTGGAAAAGAATAGCAAACATGCTGTGTGATATGCAGCAAATGAAACACTGCAATCAAAACAGTTATCAATAAACTATTAGACTTCAACAGTGTCCTGCCAGGACTTATAAACGAGAATTCAACTCAGCTTTTCTCCTGAACATAGAGATATTAGTCTGTGTCAAGGACAGTTTCAGCTTTCCTAGTACAATAGTCTTCTGCCAATACCATGGAAAAGCAAACATCTAAAGGTCATTTAAATCACAGGTTTCAAATTTTAAATTGCAAAATTAATCCCTTTATTACAGAATTATATCTGATCTACAAATCAGTACAACACATTCTACTGAAATGGCTTCATGAATCCAGACAATAAAACATAAACTGCAAAAGCCAGTTTGTTTTACTGTGAAGACTAACATTGTGTTTAACTGCAGCTGCAAGACAACACAGAAGAATATCTGCTGTCTGAATTCTACACCAAATGCATAAAAATACTTTATTCTGATAACCTATGACAAGCATCTGACAATCTTTTCCATTTAATAAATTTTTGTGCTTGGTAATCCAAGGTTTAATGACAAATTGTCTCAATTTAATGAATTATGTTTTGACAGTTTTCTGCCTTACCACTTGATTTCCTATCATGTAAAAAAATACCTGTATTATACTCTTTGCATCTTGATGCCTACTTTGCTACAGTGAGGCATTAGGTACTGTCAAACTCTATTTTATTGTGCTCTTCTAGCATTGAACACCCAAAACACAGCAAGAAAACCATCCGCATTATTCAGCTTGATAATCTAATCATGCGTCCATTCCATCCACTTAACAACAGTATTTCAGTCAGGAAGACAGTCTTGCTCCAGACTAGCCTGAACAATTAGCCCCTCTGCAGAGGGCAATTTCTTATTAACTTTTCATCTTAATAAGATGACTGTTTCCTGGCAATGTACAAAAACATAGGTATAACATAACTCCTCCGGAAAGGATCTGCATTAAGGATGTAAAAGGAAATTTGTCTGGTGATAGCAGCATCTCAGTTGCTAGCACATTCATGGAAAACATCTGAGTAACAAAGGTACATATTTGTTTTCTTGTTAAGACTAGATTATTTACTCAGAATGAAAAGGTAAAGAGCAGCATCAGTGAATGCCAGAGCATGTCTGCCCTCAGAAACATGACTTGGGAAATACACTAGCTCTTTGTAGATACATCCTAAGTTAATAAAAACCCTACTCTTGCACCTGCCAAAAGCATCACAGGGCATATAAAAAGGCAAACTGGAAATTTTCTTGCCTATACTAGCTTCTCAGAGAAGCTCACAGGTATTCAAGGTCTTATTCAGACTATTAATCATAATCCAATATATCCTAAAGACCAAATAAAGGAAATAGAGACAACATTTTTATCCCCCTGACAGTAATTTTTGTTACAGCCCCGGACAGGCAGATGATTCCAGTGGTGAGACACTACTGTGCACGGTAAGGGGAGGCAGAATCATCACAGAAATCAGAGGAGGAGAAGATTACTATGGGATGCATCCAGCAACTGACTCAGCTTTGTCTTGCTGGGGTCTATTGTGGCTGCCTCTACACCAGCTTTACTGGTAACATGGTGGAATGCAAAAATAACATTCAAACATTCAATATTAATTCACTTCAGGGTGTGCCATGACTAAAGCATGTGAGAGTGACAGTAGAATCAGCATAAAACAACATATTACTATTGCTTCAGTAGCACCAGCTTCTAGGCTAGCAATACAGACATTCCAGTTACCATGACAAATTTTTCATGGTTTCTAGAAATGCATGTGTGAGAAAAATGTTGATGAAGAAGTTCATTAAGCCCTTCTAAATCAGTAAGTAGTATAGCTAAATACACATTTCAGGTTTTAAAATACTAGCTGAAAAGATTATTTTAGGGGATCCCTCCTGCGAAAGGTCGTCTTTTAAAGTTATTTACTAGAAATCTTGGATCCCATTCTGAAAGTCTCACTAGCTTTTTAAATAAAAAAAGAGTCACAGCTTAACTCTGCAAGGGTCCAACTTTACATTTGATGGAGTCTGAATGAGTTAACAGCTAGGCGGAGGAAAAAAGAAAAAGAAGTATGCACCACACAGCACTTTGCAGTCTCAGGCTAGCGTCTCAGCCTACAATGCAAGCTGCTATTCACACATCACAAAAAGGCTCTTCCTGTTAATCTGCGGAGTTTACATTCATGCACAAATCTGAAGGTCAAATACAGAAATCAGTGCACAAATTATCTTGTCCTAATCTCAATAAAATTTAATGTATATGTAGCAAGAGTAAGCCAGGGTCACCCTTTCTTGTGTTTCCCTTTACACAAGCTTACATATTTTTCTTAATCTCTTTTTTTTTTTTTTTTTTTTGTTTCAGTGTGTTAAACATTGCAAAATGGCAGCACTGTCCATCACACAGACCTCCAAAGGTCTGAAACACATGCATATATCATGGTAGTGCCGCATGCAGACATCATGCGTTCTCAGGAGAAGCTATGAGGGAGAAGGATTTGCAAAGGGAAGATGTGTGCCTAGATTACACTGCTCACTAGCATGTCCTCTGTGCAGGGCAGCAAAAACCAGAAAAACTGTCAGCAGGCACCAGACTCAGTAGTAGCCCAGTGAAAGCTCACTTGAAAGAGGCAGAGCAAAGGCATAAAGCTTTTCACCAGCACCTAACCAGCAGCTAGGATGGGTGTGAAGGTTCAGCCTTCAGGTTCAAGATACACATGGATGTGTAGCATCCCAAGATACACATGGATCTACCAAGGATAAGCAGCTACTGTGTCCAGACTGCTGTATCCCTTTAACCTACTTGCAGCAGGAGCCTTTGAAAAGTTTACCATATTCCCAAAGGCAAGCCAGAAAAAGTAGGTTTGTTCTCAGTATCAACTGTGCAGTCATGGGAAATTACATCAGAGCACTGTTCAGCAAAGGTATGAAATGGAACCAGTAAAACAAGAGGAACAACATCTTCAAGGCAAAGGGATTGAGCAAATTATGCAATGAAACAGAATGATTAAGCCTCATTTCTTCGCTCTGCTTTCATGTTTTCATGCTTTCAAAGACATCTGTGTATTAATTTCATTATTATTAAGTTTCATTTTAAATTTTTTGAGAGATGAAAAAGCTAATTAATTACTGCTCCTTTTATGTTCATTAGTTCAAAGGTAAGCTGACCAATAAGTTTCATAAATCTTAAATATTTTTAAAGTAGCAGGGCTTGAAATTTTCTTTGAAATTCCTTAGGAAACTGAGTAACACAATGGATCTCTATTTTGCACAATCCTTACACTCTTTGATCTTTCCTTCCAGGAAATTCCAGTTTCTCTTTATGTTTTAGCACACCTAATGCTACCAAAAAGACTTCAAATGAGAGAGTGCACAGTCTAAAAAATCAGCCTACAGGAACTTGATATTGATTTTCTTTATTAAAAAATTAGAAGGTAAGAAAGCTCTTTGTGTTTAGCACTTTGATGAACTTAGATAATCCATCACTAAATATTTATTGAACAATCATTGCTGAAGTCAAAAAATAAAGCTATTTAAATAAAATAAGAGGAACAGAAAATCCACCATTTTGAATCACCTAAATGAAAATCTAGTATCTAGAATCAATTCTTCCGCTGGTAAACAAACATGAAGCAAATGTGTTGTGGATGTATGATCCCAGCTCAAAGTAACATTCTGACCATTACTGCAGCCATGTCTCCAGTGCACTGCAACAACCAGGAATTGCCTCACAGTTTCACATAGCTCAGTGATGATCTTACAACTTCCTCCTCCTTTGGGCATGTCATTGCACAAAGAGCTAACAGGGAACAGCCCATGCTCTACAGCTCATGACAATTAAATAGCTTGCTCTGATCTCAAGAGCAGGTCTCCATATCCTTCAGTGGAGACTTGATGCTTGTAAATACCTTTAAGAAAAACAAGCATAAAACACACACAGAACAACAAACCAACAAGCAAAAGCAATCAAAGAAACCCCTACAAAAAAAAGTCTGAAAACTAGAACAAGAAATCTGAAAACAACAAGTCAAAATAAAGAAAACAGCAAATGCAAAGTCACACAAGTATGGGGCAGATACTAGAATTCTACTTGGATCATGTTTTTGTCTGCCCATTACTTGTGCCTACTCATTGCAGGGAGGTTGGATTACAGGGCCTTTAAAGGTCCCTTACAACCCGAATTATGCTATGATTTTATCATACTGTGATGATGATCTATGTTAAAGATCTCTGCTTATAGCAGAAGTGACCATCATGGACAGTTTTGAATTGAGCTGTCTATCAAAATCAAGCACATTCTTCCCTATTTCACTAACCTGCAACAGTAAGATTTTCTTCTCTGCTCTTTTAGACAAAATTGTTATGGACAGCATTGCTGCCAGAATGGCCTCCTTCCACATTTTCATGCTCTGTTATTACTGAACACTGGCACATCACTGTTCAGTGATGACTTGACAGTGCTTATACTTACAAAATCACAGGGAAACCTAATTACAATATGTATTTACAAGTGCAGATCAGAAATACTTGTTCCTTTCATAAGTACTGACAGTTCCAAGCATTTTTATAGATCACATCAACACTAAAGGGAAGCTAAAAATGAAAATTGTGTAAATAAGGCCTAAAGATGATTTTAAAATATATCAATCAGATATATCAGAAAATAAAACAGTAATTTCTCAAATTGTTAAGACCTCCTATTGAATACATATTGCAAGTGAACATAAAAAAGCAAAATGCCTAATGCCTTTTGGGGGGCTCTAGAAAGCCTGAAGCAATAGAAAGTAAAAGTGGGGAGGAATTCTTAGTTTATGCTCCCTCAGGGTGGTAAGATGAACAAGAGAGAAAAAAATTAAACACTTTTATGATTCATCAGAGAAACTCAAATATTTTCTGGGCAGGAGTATTTCTCTTTTTTCATGTTCTCTTCTCCTATCTACTTGTGTATTCATTATTCTAAGTTTATCTGTACAGAGAGATTGTTTAGTATTTCCTGCAACAGAAAAAGAAAACAATTAAGTGATTTCTAATCTTCCTACTTACAGGTTGTGCACTAGATTCCCTTTGATCTGTCCTGCAGTTCACAGATTTACAAAGTAAGGAGGTAAAATCATTGCTGTTGATAGAAACTGGTTTTAATAAAAACATAATTTTTTTAAAAAAGATGGAAAAAAGGCTGACCTCTTTTTAAAAACTATTACTTAATTCATGGAGATATAAAATGAATGGACAACTACTAAAAAATTGAAGGTGCAAAGAGTAAAGAATGGAAACAGTCTTTACGTACACCATTGAAAGTTCACCCCTTAAACTTCTATAAAAGTGGTTTCCTCGGAGATGAAGTGTTCAGCATTTGCCTCCAGCTTCAGCAGACTGTGAAATATGAGCATCCAAGGTAAGAGCAATCTGTATGACAGCATTCCTTTGAGGGATCTGAATGCATCTTTTTGCAGAAGCCAGGTAAAACAACATCTCCACACTACCTTACCAAATTGGCCATATATCACAACATCGCAAAAATGTATTCAAAAATTCTACAGTCCTTCATTTTACATGCCCCCCATCTTTGTCACATGACACTTCCAATAAATATTAATAGACACAATCCTCTTGGAGCAGCTCTGTGATGGTAATTGGTACAATGCTTCCTATTTCAGCCAGGAAAGTAAAGCATTTTGAGATAGTTGGAGAAACTGAATTTGTGAGCCTGAGACTGAGAATTTTAATGACTCCAGAGAATTTTAATGGTGAAGGCAAGTTCAATACTTTGCCCACATAAATATATATCCTAAGAATCTGTGAGTCTCCAGTTTTGAAAACCATAGCCATGGTACTTTTAAATGTGGGGGGTTTTCCTCTCTTAGGGGCTTTCCTAATCTTAATGTAAGTTCAGAGATACTGTCTCTACACATAAATATTTCCTTCACCTCTTCTGTCTCCACTACAAACCACTTCCCATGGAACTACTCAAACATTTCCAAGAGGATGCCAACAGAGACAAATACCTTGTTTGGCAGTGTAGGCTTATATTTGCTGTTCACTTCCTCTTTCTCATCCTTCTGCATACCAGTTTTGGACCTGACCAGCTCAGTGCCACAAGACTGTTAATACTATTTAAAACAAGCACCAACAGACTAACATTTTGCCAAAATGCTATTTTGTGTGCCCATAAGACAATTCTGCATGTTTCAACACAAACCTCCTAGTAGAAACACTATGTGGCATCAGCCAACAGCTATTATTCATCTGTAAGTCATTTTTCTTCAGAAACATGCATGAAGTAGGAATCTAATCCTCATAAAAAATACCAAAGAGTTTGCATTAAACAGGATTAAAACAGAAGCCCATAGTTGTTTAAGGAGGATAGAGGCATGTGTCCCATTGGTCTCATACATTGCTCTCATACAAGCCCTGCCAATTTTGGGGAGAAGCGAGAAAAGCTTCCCACCACTCATTCAGCTTCCCACTTGCATACCAATTCTTAAGTGTAAGAATGAGAAATTAACAAGTGTGACCCTGTACTACAGCGATGCTATTCAGTTCATGGAGAAAACAACTCAGTCTTAGATAAATGCAAAATTTACAATTGCTTCAATTTGAAGAGGTTCCTTTAAAATAAAAGATTAATTACTATAAAAGAATATTTACATATTGTAACACAGGGCTCTACAACAAAGAAAACTTCTATAAAAGTTGATATAAAGAGGCAAACTGCATTCCTAAAATTTTCTTTAATAAATTTCAGTAACAAATATTGGTGCCTAAAATGAAGTTCACTGATATAACTGTGACAGTAGTACTCAGAGAGCTGTTTGCACATTTTAAAATACTTAGCTTCTTTCACTCCACACAATTTGTCCTTTTTAAAAGAATACTAGTATGGAATTGAAAGACAACTTTCAAAAGTAGGGTTACTCTACATTTTGCAAAAGTACACACTTGTAAAATATCCCAGAGGGAATCAATGTGAAGCATGGGGTAGAATAAGAATGTGCAGTTCCACATCAGTAGGCCCAAATTTCTAAAGGGACATGAACAGCATATTCAAATCTGTAAAACCGTTGCTACAGAGAGCCAACCTGAATAAATTTTGTGAGAGGTGGGTAAAAACACATGTAAAATGGAAGCAAAGGCAAGGTAGCACAACCATGACTTTGGCTTTTGCTGCTTGAGTGTTCTCCTTTAGATCAAGTGCTCAAGAAAATGTGCACAATTTATGCTTTCATGAAGAACTGGGGGAGCAAAGATATTCACCTACACATAACTAAATTCTAAGAAGGGTATTGTTATGCTTAAATATTTATTAGAAGTGTCTCTCAGGTAACTTCTTTAGCTAGAGACCCAATGTTCTTAGTTTCTTCATACTTATTTTTCTGCCTCTAACACCAAATTCTGAATACAGTTAAAAGTACATCACATCCAAGTGAAAAAGACAGAAATGCACATAGGAGTAAAATACACAGTGTTAGCACTAATGTCTCTCGTCAGCAGTTCTGCAATGGATCACGTCAGTAACTACCTATTAAAATGGTTCACTAGCTCTTGATCCTCCTAAACTAGTATCTATTCTACAGAAGGTCAGTGATTACAAACTTCTACAAGCTTCTACAGGAAGGAAACTGCAAGTTTCAAATGCACAGTAGATAGAATCAAAAAATCATAGAATGGTTTGGGTTAAGAGGGACCTTAAAGATCATCCCATGAGCAGGAATGCCACTCACTAGATCAGGTTGCTCAGGGCCCCATCCAACCTGGCTTTGAACACTTTCCTTCCCCTTCCACCAGGGTGGGGGTGCAGTGGGGAGTGGGAACAAGTGTGTGCCTGATGCTTAGTTGCCATCTGGGCTTATGATGACTGCAGTTAAGCCAGTGATATAAAGACACAGAAATTTGATAAAGACTAAAATGACTTAAAAATTAAAAACATAAAGTGATAAAAAGTGATGAAGTGATAAGTGGCAAAAGATAAAGCGTATTTGGCTTTTCTGCTTGCAAACTCCACCTCACACTTCAAGTGTTTATACTGAGAAAACAGCACCTTGTTTAGTTCAGTATTTGCTGGTACTTGAATTTTCTTAGATAGGTGAGCAGTATAGCCAGTTTTAAGCCAGTAGCAGAAACTTGAATTTCATCCAAGCAATCATTTGATTTCTGCCAGAAGAGTCTTGTTCCAAGTTGCTGGTGTTTCCTTACTTGGCACTGCATTGTGCTACTTTAATGTATGCCAAATGTAGAACTCTTGCTGCTACTGCTGGTGTAGCATTTGCTTCTAAGAGAAGGAGAAGGTGCAGCTGCTAACAGGAGATGTTAGCAAAAACCAATTTCATTATCTTCCTTTTTAGGTCCAGTATTTTCCCATTACACCTTCTTCTTAACTGGAAAATCAGGAAACATTGCTGCTAAATTACCATTGTCTCAAGTGGCTATTGCTTATTTTCTGAGAAATGGTATTGTGCTGTGACTTCCATTGTTCCTGAGAAGATCTGGGAGAAGAATTCGATAATCAAAACATCAGAAAATTACTTATAAACCCACTGGAAACTGCTCTTATTTCAAAATTGTTCAGTAGGACTACTACTTCATGTTCTTGCCTTTGTAATTTCAATATACTTCTAGCTGATATTAGGATCTGAATCTAGAATGAGTGGAGATTAACACAGCACGTCATTTGAAAGCTGTGATTATACATTTCCAGTTGGAATGCACATTTCCTTTAGTTCCATTAATTCTGCAAGAACAGACATAGGAAATAACGTGAGGGTAGGAAGAAAAGAAAGTAGAACTGAAAATAAGAAATCTAATGTTGCAAAGTCTATTGCCTAGTGGGTATTGCTGAGAATAATTGTCGCCCTAAAATTCCAAGATTATGTAAAAATCTTTAGGGATTGTAGGTGTTCCAAACTGCTTCCTGGACTTAAAATCTCAAAATACAGATACACTGGAGAAAAAAATGGAACAATCCTAGGTATGAAGCCTTACAGTCTTAATGTTTTTCTACTTTATAACTCTAAGTATTACAGTAAAATGTGCATGACACTTAGTCTCACATTTCAAACTGCTTTCATTTTCTTTGATTGCTTTGTTGCATTTAACACATGCCAAAGATGAAGGGGAGGTTCAGAGAGAGCAAGAGGCGTGTGTGTGTGTGTGCATGTGTGTGTGTGGACATATGTGTAGGGAGGGTGACAAGTCACAGTTTTAAATCTGGAAATTTCTTCCAGACAGAGGGACCTCTGTTGACATCAAAGAAAGCTGTTTAATAAAGCAATGCTAACAACTGAGCCTTGTGAGAAGGCTTACTCTCTACTAAACCAAAATCTACACCACAGCATCTGGATTGGGCTACTGGTCTGCCAGATGGCTCAGCCCAATGAGGAGAAGTTGTCCTAAGGAAAGAGGATGTCAGGCCATGGCATTAGAAGCTCACCTAGGAATCCTGTTGATAGTATTCAGTGTGTGTGCTGACAGCACTGGTGGCACAGTGAAAGCATTCCTGCTGAGGAGCTGCTACTGCAAGCAGGCACAGTCCCTGTTTCTGGGGACAATTATGTTGCTTGCATAGCCAGATGACAAGCTGGCAAACAGATTGTGCACAAGTAGTGAATTCTCCATGAACATGCAGTGAACAGTGAACAGGGAACAGATGCAGTGAGCATCTCCATGAACAGCTGCAGTAGGACATCACAGTTTGAGGTGTCACATGAAGATCTTCTGCTGGGGGGGCTAACTAGGAGCAAGATTTCTGCCTATACTTAACCCATTATAAAAGTGTCCTGTAGTAAGAATTAGCATCTAAAAAGAATTAGCATTTTAAAGACTTGTGGAAAGATTTTTCTGTAGTGCTTGATGCTAGGATGAGGCAAAAAGATAAGGGAGAAGTAAGGACAATCCAGACCAAATGATAATATTTTATGATATCAGTATGTTCCTAATTACAGATATTTAAAATTACTCTAAAGTTGGACTTCTAATCTATCCAGTATATTAAATTTCAAATAATAAGCATTAGATGTTAGGATCAGATCTCTACAATTCAGAAGTTCACAATATAATATGGAAATGCATCTGCATTTGTTACCCCAGTCCTGTCCTACATCGTTGGACTGTTGGCTTTTAAAGTACTTAATATTTTAAGATTTGAGGTTACTGTGATATCTGTTTATACCAAAATGATGGTGATTATGAGTGCAATTGGTGTGATTTTTTTTTTTTTAGCTCTGTTGTGCATCCCCTAAGGGCTGTTCCTAGGAAAGCTAACTTCTAATTGCTCCCATTAGAAAGGAAAAGGGGGAGGGTAAGAGAAAAAACCAATGTAACTGAGGTTGATTGTGAGAATTATTGTAGTGGTATCGCCACATATTGCTAGCCCTTGGAAGTGTAATACGCAAGGAATGTTTGGTGTACTGAAAATTCTGTTTTTCTATAATCCTATTGTGATATTTAATAAAAGTTGCTGAAGGAGCTACCTGCAAAACTCTTTTAATATGGTAAATATTATTTTTCTTGTAATCAAAATTACTATATGTTTTGGATGTATGTTGTATTAACCAACTGCAGTACCTCAAAACTTAAGAGGTGTTCTGCTGCATGTTAATATTGCTCCTGAAATCACCATTGACAGAAACAAAGTTCTTTTATCTCAAAATAGATTTTCTCCTTTTCTTTGCTAGACTTCATCCAGTATTTTGAAAACTATTTTTAGTGTTTGTGGGAGGAATGTTCTACAATCATTCATCCTCTTGCCTCTGTCAGTTCTTAAATGTGCGAGTCAGGGGAACTCTGATGTGACCATGCTTCTCAGATGATTTGTTTATGCCTCAGGGTTTGTATACATGTGGGCTTCACAACGTGTTTGCAAGGGAGAAATATTTCCTGCATCCATACGTACAAAGAGCTTTTTTGCATAAAAGTCATTTATGATAGCTCTTGAGACTATAACTGGGAGCATGGGGGAGGAGCCTCATTATATTTTGAGTTTCTGTTTTTATGTATTTTTAATCCAGTTATTGGTTGATGTAGGTTAGTGGTTTTGATGCAGTATATGTCTTCAAAGACATTACACCAGTTGGTTTAGAAGCTGAACCATTGCTTGCAGTGAGAGGCTGCTGGTGCACGGCAGTAGGTTCGGGAACGTTAAACTTGTGAATTAAAATGAGGTATATCAATCAAGGAGTCATCAAAATATACAGCTGGTACTTCACAGTTTCTTTGTCCCTTAAGTCTTTATGTGTAGTTCATCTGAAAAAACTATGTCGTGTTTTCATGGAGGGGAAGGGAAACATCTCCCCCATTTTTAAAATGCCAGTCTAGTGTTCTACAGCCCAGGAATCTCATCTCTGTTCCTGGGAAGACCATGAAGTAGATCCTCCCTGAAGATTTGCTAAGGCACATAAAAGGCAAGGAGGTGATCCAAAGTTGCCATATGGTTTTACTAAGGGCAAATTATGCCTGACCAGTAAGGTGGCATTCTATGACATGGCAGCAACAATCAACACAGGAAGACTGGCAAATACCATCTGCCTAGAGTTCTGTAAGGCCTTCAGCATGGTCCCACATTACATCCTTATCTCCAAACTGGTGAGACATGGATTTGATGGATGAACTGTTCAGTAAATAAAGAATTGAATGGATGGACACTGGCTGAGAGTCGTGGTCAATGGCTCCACACCCAGTTGTAAGTCAGTGACAAGTGGTGTCCATCAGGGCTCTGACTGCTGCTCTTTAATGTCAATGACACAGACAGTGAGATTGAGTGCAGCCTCAGCAAGTCTGCAGATGACACCAAGCTGACTGATGCAGCTGGCACGCCTGAAGGACGGGATGCCATCCAGAAGGACCTGGACAAGCTCGAGAAGTGGGCTCATGGAAATCCCATGAGGTTTAACAAGACCAAGTACAAGGTTCTGCAGCTGGGTCAGGGCATCCCCCAGTACTGGCACAGGCTGGGGATGGACAGATGGAGAGCAGCTCAGCCCAGAAGGACTTGAGGGTGCTGGTGGGTGAGAGGCTGGACATGACCCAGCCATGGGCACTCTCAGCCCAGAGAGCCAAACGTGTCCTGGGCTGCATCCAGAGCAGCGTGGGCAGCAGGGCCAGGGAGGGGATTCTGCCCCTCTGCTCTGCTCTCGTGAGAGCCCACCTGGAACCCTGCATCCAGCTCTGGGGTCCCAGCACAGGAAGGACATGGACCTGTGGAGTGAGTCCAAAGGACAATGAAGATGATCAGAGGGCTGGAGCACCTCTCCAAAGAGAATTGGGGTTGTTTATCGTGGAGAAGAGAAGGCTTCGGGAAGACCTCGTTGAGGCCTGTCAGTACCTTAAGGGGGCTTATAAAAAGAAGGGAGAGGGCGTGTAGTGACAGGACAATGGGCAATGTTTTTAAACTGATAGTGCTGTTTTATCTTGAATGTTAGAAAGAAATTCTTTACTTAGAGGGTACTTAAGTGCAGGAGCACAGTGTCTGGCCCTCTTCTTCCCCTCATGAGGAAGATGTAGGCTGCAATGAGCTCTCCTCTCAGTGTCATCTTCTCCAGGTTGAACAGACTAAGTGATCTCAGCCACTCCTCATACAGCTTCCCCTCAAGGTCATTCACCATCTTCATAGTTCTCCCTTGCACGCTGTCTAACAATTTATTGTCTTTCTCGTGTTCTGGTGCCCAAACCAGCCCCCAGCACTGGAGGTGAGGCTGCCCCAGCTCAGAGCAGAGCAGCACAATCCCCTCCCTTGCCCAGCTGTGATGCTGTGCCTGATGCCTCCCAGGTCAGGGTTGGCCCTCCTGGCTGCCAGGGCACTGCTGACCCATGTTCAACTTGCCAGGACCCCCAGGTCCCTTTCCATGGCACTGCTTACAGCACCTCATTCCCAGTCTGTCCATACATCCACTGTTGCCCTGTCCCAGGTGCAGGATCTGGCACATCTTTATTATACTTCATACAGTTGGTGACTACCCATCTCTGGTTTGCTAAGGTCTCACTGCAGGGACTTTCTGTCTTGAGGGTGTCAACAACTCCTCCCAGTGTAGTAGCATTAATTATTAACATTATTCTCTTACTGAGTCCCAAACAGCACTGTGCCAGCTACTGAGAAGTAATTAACTCTACCTCAGGAAAAACCACAACACTGACATTCCACATTCAAGTTATTTTCTTCTTATCACACTTTGAAATAAATCACTTGATTCCAATTACTTTGCAGCTGTCTACAGTACTTAATTGCACAGTACTGAATTTCAGTACTGTAGTTTCACTACAATATTGAAATTCCCTGAATGCTGGTTTTATGCACCATTGGGTTACAGCTCCATAGTTGCCATGCACCATCCTTTCCACAGATTTGGTCACCACACCAAGGCCTTTCACTTAATCTTAGTAGTACATATCTTGCCTAGCAAACAATATTAACCATGCCTATTGAGCTAGGCAAAAGGAGAAAATTAGTGTGTGTGAAATACTGATCCAGCGAGACTAGTATTGTTTTTTGACAAGAATTACACAGGAGATGCTGTCTTTTGCTAGCAGTGCAACTTGGCCACAGTTCAGCTGGTCACGTCTGTGGTTTCCCACATGCTGTATTTTAGTTTATGTTTCTATTGAAGAGAAAAGGTGAGTAATGCAGAGACTTGACCTGCATGCCAGCAGATTTGCCCCAGCTAGAGATGGCTCTTTCTATCACCCCTCCGCTACAAAGGGAGGTGCCATTCACACAAGTTAAGTTGACTCTGGGAAAGTGGACTTCTGAAAAATGGCCTAAAGATATGAGTTGAATTTTAGCCAGACATTTTCACAGCTGGCAAGTGCAACTTTTACTCATGTTCTACTAATCAACATTAAAAGGCTATTTTGTATTGTATATTATTCATGGATATTCATTGGGCATTATTTTATGAAAAAATTATTCACCATGAGACAGGCTGTCCAGGTGCGAGGTTGAGAATACCAGCCTTTGAGGTACTTTAAAAGACATGTAGACATGCCACTTAGGGGCACGATTCAGTGGTAGACTTGGCAATTTTAGTTTTATGGCTGGACCTGATGATCTTAGAGGCCTCTCTCAACTTAAAAGATTCTATAATTAAATGCAGAAAATGCCCCTAATGCAGTTGTCTCATACTTTAAGTATGATAAAATTCTTAATTGTACAAAGCACTTATTATCCAACAAGGGAACAGAAAACTTCAACTCATCAGTCCAGCTATTAAAAAATAATTGTGACCCTTTGAAAAGATACTGAATTAATTGGCAGAAGTTAAACTGGAAAACAATAAAAAGTTGCAGCCTACCATCTATTATGCTTTTTTAAAGATTTAGAAGTAGATGCTTTTGTTTTCAAATCCAGTTTCTGACCACAGCATCACTTTCTATATTCTCCCTCATTTCTTACTTTTCTTGCTCTAGTTCAGTCATCGTCCTCTTTCCTTCTTTCCATTTTCTCTAAGATTTATAAGTAAGAATCATGACAAGTTAGTAAAAGGAGAATTTACAAAGGAAGCAAATATATAGGAGAAGAAAGCAAAAGTGAAGGTGACTACCAGTAAGAGTAGGCTGAAATTTTATATTTTGACTATAGTGCTGTAATATGTTGTAAAACGACAGCAGTATCTGACCAGCAGTGCAAACACGAAAGTAAACCTACTACATGCATTAAATCCTACATTTATTTTGAGATTTTTTTCCAAATTAATTCTTCAGTGTTTCGAAAGCAGTGGCTGATGTTGAACAATTTTATTTGCTTACTGTTTGCTACTGCTTATGGGTTTCCAACATGTTAAACCAGGCATAAAATTATTTTAAATGGCAGATTCTGGCCCACAGCCAGCTTGTACTTTGTCAAGGCTCCACCAATGGCCCAGATATGCAATGCCTTTTACATTCTGGCAGGTAATTCTTCCCACTCTCTCTCAGGGCTTTGGGAAGTAGCTGCAACATACTGCTTCAGTTCACAATTGCTTAGAAAACATGCAGTGCCTTTTGGCATTGCAGAGCTGGAATCAGCACAGAACAACTACTCCCTGATGCCTGTCCTTGTGGACAGTGAATTAATCAAGGTCTACTTTCAGTAGACGGAAATTAATTACGTAGTTCTTTGTTAACTGTGATATTCACAGAGCAAATATCTCAATGACCAAGTCAGCGTGATTCATAAAATTATTACAGATCATCATCAAGATATGAGATTTTCATCCAAAACCTGTGAATGGTGTGAATGGAGTTTTGGGAAGTTCTCCCTTGCAAGCTACTGCAGTGGTGCTGCATCCAGCCCTCTAGAAAGAAACCTTTATAATCTCTCTACAAATCACCACTTATGAGAACTTGCATCAAAATAAACAATTTGTTTTCAGTGTGTTAGGAAAGTATGTCTCATCTTCAAAATGAGCTTTTATGCAGGGAGAAAGAGAGATGGGAAGGAAGAGCAAGGGAGCTCAACTAGTGACAGATTGTACAATACTGGCTTCAACTTGGTTCGTCACAATACCGTGCTGACTGACACAGCAGCTGCTGAAAAGGCATACTTGTAATTGCAAATTCAGAGCCAGTCCAGGCTCTGAAAGTGGGCCATACAAGTCATTAATTTCCTTCACTGAAGCAGATATTATGTCACCTGTGCAATTTCATGTGATTGCCCAGACCCTCAATTTCTGGAGGTCTCTCTGCTGGGCCTCTCCCTCTGCCCAAGAGAGACAGCAGCTCCTCCCAGTTTTGTATCATCTGCAAACTTGCTTAGTATCCCTTCCAGTTCTGTGTCCAGGTCACTTATGAAGATGTTGAAGAGCAGAGGGCTGAGCATGGGGCCCTGTGGAACCCCACCAGTGACAGGTCCCCAGTCTGATGTCACCCCATTCACTGTAACCCTTTGTGCCTGACCCGTGACCCAGCTGCACACCCACCCCATGAAGTGTTTATCCAGCTGTGGGCTGGATATTTTGTCCAGAAGGGTCCTGTGAGAGACAGCATCAAAAGCTTTACTGGCTTCCCTTGGTCAGCTGGGTGGGTTACCTAGTCATGAAAGGAAACCAGGTTCGACAGATTAGGCTTTGCTCTCAAAGCCATGCTGGCTATGACCGGTGACTGCATTACCGTTAAGTGTGTTTCAGTAATTCCCAGAATAATCTTCTCCATAATTTTACCAGTCAATAAAGTGAAACTGATAGGCCTGTACCTTCCAGGGTCCTCCTTTTGATCTTTCTTGAAAAGCAGGACATTTGACACATTTCAGTCAACTAGGAACTCTTCAGATTCCCAAGACCACGCAAAAATCATTGAGAGAGACCTCACAATGAGAGCAGACAATATTGAGTATTTTAGTATTCTCAGATGAATCCCATCAGGCCCCATAGATTTGTAGGAATCCAGCTGGAACAGCAGATCCCACACCACTTCAGAGTCAACTGAGGGTTTATGATTGTCACACCCACAGTCCTCCATCTCAGGAGTCTGGGACTCCCGGACCCCATCATCAGTGCTTGAGACAGAGGCAAAGAAAGCATTTGACAACTCTGGCTTGTCTGCGTCCCTGTTCATGAGGTGATCATCATTGTTTTGCAACAGGCCAATCTCATTTCTGCACTGCCTTTGGCTATTAATGTATTTTTTTAAAACTCCTTTTTTTGTTCCCCACAGTTTTGGCCAGCCTCAACTCCAGTTAAGCTTTGGCCACACAAATTTCCTCCCTACAGTGGTGAGCAGCATCTCTGTATATTTTCCATGTCACCTGACCTTGCTTCCATTGGTCTTACACCTTCCTTTTTTGCCTTATCACCAAAAGAAGATCCTTGTTCAGCCAAGCCAGCCTTCCACTTTGCCCGCTTAACAGGTGACATTTGGGATCTGCTGCTCCTGTGCCCTCCAGAGGAGGTGCTTAAAAAGTGACCAGCGCGGATGTACTCCAGCACCTCCAAAAGCATTTCCTACACACCTCATTAACTAGTTCCCTGAGAAGCCTGAATTCTGCTCTCCCCATGTCCAGGGTTGAAGTTTTGCTGTCACATTTCCTCCTGACAACAGAAATTTTAAACTTGATTGCTTCATGGTCACTTCGGCCATGTCAAGCACAAATGACAACTTCACATGTGGGGCCTTCTCTGTTAGTGAGCAACAAAAAAAAATATCAATACCTGAACAGGCACAAACCAAAGAATTCCAGGAAGGATTCTTCATCTACTGATTGACTAGGGCAGAAAATACAGACCTTGCAATATTGCAATACTTTGCCTTTTGTGAAGTTATATTCAGCATACATTTTTTTAAAAGGACTAACAATTGAGAATATTGAAAAAATTTGAAGCAAATGCCTCTGGATTACTACAAATTAGGAATAAATTTGAGAACTTAGATTAATATAGCAAGATTGCTTACAACCCGGCCAAGAATTATTCATAAAGCAAAAAGGTAAAGGCCCAATTCAGAGTTGTTGAATTTCTCCATTACCTTTTTGAGTATTCAGTATGGCTTAAACCAGTGTGTCTGCCCCATTCCTGAAGACTCTTTGTACCCTAAGTATACCCCCAGCCATAGAACAGATACTACCATGAAAAAACTTTGAAGATATACAGTTTCACTGCAAGATGAATAATACAAATCTCACACTAAAAAAGAAATGTTCCATGGAATTTTTTTAGTAGAACTTGCTCATTACTCTACAAGAAAAGTGTAAGCACCTCTTAATATTCAAGCTACAACTATACCTTGAGGCATCCTATAATGGCTAGAATGGAAATATACCAAATTTGTATGTTGTAACTGGACTGCTCCCAGCTTCAGATGTTGGAAATGGCATAAATAGGACTAATTTTTTTTTTTAACTAAAATTTGTTTTTCAAGCATTCTATAGTTCCAAAGAAAGAACATCTGACCAAGTGAAGCTGATAAGGAAACACATAAAGATGATGAAGTCAGAGAAAGTTCTAATGTTTCTGCACAAATACAATCTTGTCTTTGTTACATCAGCAGCAAAGCAAGTTCTTAGGGTCCCAGCTGCCTACCTCATGGGTCTATAGCCAGAAAGATTCAGGAACCCCCCCAGCTACACACAGGTTTTGCCCCATAAACAATTCCACTGCCTAGTACAGGTGCCATGGCAAATTATCCAGCCAAGGCAGCAGAGGCCACCAGGGTGTGATCAATAGCCCTGGTGGCACAGCCACAGCCGCCGCTGTCACACCTCCATAGATCTCAGGGCACAAAGGGATGTGTGAAGTACCTGTAGCAATGCTGCAGTTCCTGTTCTTAGCACTGCATTGCTAAAAACTTCAGCAAGAACAAAACCTGCGTCCTGCCACCATCCCAAGAGACAAGACAATCTTATAAAGAGTGGGTGTGCAGGTGTGTATGGGGAAATGAAAACACTCTCTGCTCAGTGATATTAGAGATAGATGGAATAGATTCAAGACCAGAGATGTTAAATGGCAGAGACTTTAGTTACATATCAAAAGATAATGGGCCAGAAAAGTTTCTGTTTTAAACTATCAAAGGTTCAGGAGCCGAATAATTGAGCTGAAAATTTCAGATAATGATAGCAGCTTCCAGCCTTCAAGGATTTTCAGAATAATTTTAATCCACTGCCCCTAAAAAAAAAAAAAAAAAAAAAAAACTAAAACCCTGCCCCTAAAAAAAAAAAAGGCATCTTAAAAGTAGAAAACAGATAAATACATTAGAACACATCCTTTCTGCATATGGCTGAGCCATACCTCAGTGCAGAATTTCATACACATGCGCTATATGTTGTAATACTAGCAATAGATGTGTGTAATACCAGCAGTCAGTATCACTGCTTGAGGAAGGATAACTTTGCTAAATTATGTTAAGTTCCATGAAAAATTAGAAGTTCTCCACAAGGGACACATATACACTTTCTGCTTTTCTGCCCTCAGACTCATATAGTTTCTTTAAAATAAACAAATAAATGCATTGAAAACCACAATTAAATATGTAAATGTTTTTACAACCAAGTAATAAAATATACTGATTCCCATTTACCAAAAAACCTTTGCTGACACAAGGACATCTTTGTGATCAGTAATTCAGTAACTTTAGTATTACTATATAGAATTCAGTGAAATACTGAGCAGGAATCAGAAATATGTTCATAATAATCCTTTCTATAAATTACGGTTCATGAGAAACTGCATACCCCAAAATCCAAAATGTCTCTCTCTTTAACTGAAATAGGTGTTTTTAGAGACTCATGCTTAAATTCACTTTACAACTCTTTCATAAAGACTAAATTAGGTTTATGAAAATGGAAGAAGCTAAAAACTTGATCTTAAATTACTTACAAAAATCATATTATTAATGGGCTTGATTACTTTTAGTTCATAATCAGAGTAAGATTTGTATCTTCAAAAACACTGACATCCTATTTTAATAATAAAAGTTATTCATTATTAAAATAAATTTCCAATCTAACACTGTATCTTTCCTTCAAAGTGCTTTCAAACATCCTTTTGTTGTGATGAAAAGAAAATAATACAAAAATAGGACTGACACACTTTTGTGACCTTTATTTAAATAATATTATCCAAATTGAAAGACCTATTTCAGTAAATGTGAATACCTGGGACCTTTATATTTGTCTTCTCCTAAGCACAAGAGTGAATTAAGGAAAGCACAACCTTTCAAAATCTCTTTAAATTGATAATTCACTCTGTTTTACAGGCCAGTGGCAGGAGTGCCCAGAACATGAAGCAGCACAGCAGCAGAGTCAATACACATGCCAGCATTCTGAGCCCTGACCTACCCTGCACCATGCAAACACTGCCTGCAATCACAGACATTTGCATTTGAAGGCAGAATTCAGCCCGCAAGATGAACTGCAAAGGTGGAAGTGTTTACAAAAATCCCTCATTGGGCATAATTTAAAGTAGCAAGGAATGATCTTCAGTTCCAAAATAGTCAGGATTTTTGCTTGCTAATTTTTGTTGGTAAAACCTGAAGCCAAACTGGCACTTCAGCCATTACACACATTGAAAAGTGTTGGGCAAGTGCTTGATTTAAAATAGCAACCAGGAAACTACTGACACACAAAATAAAAAAAATCAATTTTAATATTTGCACTTTTTTCCTTTAGATTAGTTGTCTGCAGTTGCTAATCTTCAAAAATGTTATCCAATTGAACCATGTCATTATATTAAATATACATACCTAATTATTTAAGTAATTAAATATCACCAAGCCTGGGTTCAATACTTCCATTTCCATTTGGAAGACTTCCTAAAGCTAGACATCATTTCCATTTGTGTTCTGTTTTAATGGGATGAATACTAGAATTCAACTGAAAAGTAAACAAAATAAATGTCTACTAATTAAAACTATGTCTTGGAAGTGGGTTGGAAAGGTGGATTGTCTACAGTACTACTTTCATGTAAGTTCTTGTGCTTATATCCTTTTCTTATCATTTCTTCCGTTCTTATCAGTTTATAAAATTTGTACAAGACATTGAGGTGAACAGTCTATGTAATTGTTCAAGGAAAAGCTATTGCTGCAAATATTGTATATAATATGCTGCAAAAATTGCTAAACTATTATTAAAAAGGAGACAGCTTTTCTAATGTTTGTCATGTTGGAAAGGATTGTTTTTTTTTAATTTATTGCTATTAAACAATACAAATTTCATATTTGTATTTAATTAGGTATTTAATTATTTAATCCTTAATATTGTGCAGGGAAAATTAAGCAAAACATCCATAACAACTATTGATAGCACTCTTTTATGACAATAGAATGGTTTGTAACTCTCCCTTTTTCCTTGATTACAACTCAGAATCACAGACTGGACTAATTTCATCTCAGGAAACTCCAGCTTATTATCTGTTTGTATCCAGCATAAAATCAGCTTTATTGTAGTACATAAAACAAATAACCTCAGCAGTCTGAGCGCTTGAATAAGACTGTCTATTTGAAAACTACATAGCTTTACACAAATTATTTATTTGGCCTGACAGCATTTCAGGATTCTTGCATAAAATTAACTTTCAAAGCTCATGTGATGCTCATGTGATTTAGGTAGTGAATCCTCAGTTTCCTGAAGAAACATTACTGAAGATGCCAGGTGTAACATTTAAATTAGCTATTGTTCTTGCTGGAAGTCCAAAACTGTCAGTAGGTCTGTACCAGCAGAGCTGGATACAATATTCCAAACCTCTGTTAACAGCAACACAGCAAGCTGAGAAACCAATTACAGTAGGTGTAAAAAATATGAAGACCACCACCAAAATGAAGTCATGCCTCTGAGAAAATTACCCTCTTCAGTGTAAGCTAACAAAGCTGTAAGAAAGCACATGTATCTCAGAGCAACTGCTCTTATGTACTGCTCATGTGCAGAGTCCAGAGTCCAGGCATAATTCAAGAAATAAAGGTGACTCATGTATAGTCCCTGTACCTTCAACATATCCTCCACTGTGTTGCTTTCACTGACTGCACTGGAACCATTCTGTTGGTTTCCTTCACCTTAATGCACATTGGAGTAGTTCTTCAAAAAGAGCTTACCATTTCTCCATACTAGAACTGCTAGATTTAAATTTCTGATTCTCACCCTGAGCTTTTGAAGTGATTTGCACCTGAAGACTGATCTATTTCCTGCATCCTTTCCTATGATGTTTTGCATAGAAGATCTGCTTCAAGGAGATGTTGCTAACTGACTAAACAAACAGAAGTTGTACACGCCTTAATCTAAAATTTAAAAAATTATGCAAGCTCTGTGTATTATTCACGGTATGGTTTTGCCTAAAGCTGATGCAAATCATAACCCTATTCCCACAGTAACATAGATTAGCTGTAAAGCACTACAAATAACTTCTAACTTCTCTCCAAATCCACTCTGCTAGGACAAGCATGGATCCATCCAATTAGTTACATATTGATTTAGCCAGAATCAATGCATTTTAAGGTACCTAAACTTATATGCCTTCATATTCAAAGGTATTGGATCAATGCATTTTTTGTAGTTAATGAACATGTAATCTGTCATACAGCTTACGTAAAACTAATTTAAAAAAAAGCATTTTAAGTACATTAAAATTTAGATTTTCCGTCTCCTAAATCTCTGGTATCAGCAGTAAGGAGAGCACTATGTACAGCTATATTCACTTCTGATTAGCCAATGAAGTTCAGGAGAAATCTGCTGCAAAACAAGAAAACCACTTTCATAAATCAGGTGTACCACATTGAACCTTATACATAATATCTTTACGTAGTTCATGAATAATGAAGTGAGCAAAAAAATGGTTTTCCTTCACATATTTGTTCAGGAATAGAAAACTGACATAGTGAGTTGGCATTCTTCACCCCACAATCTTAAATCATGCTAAACAATCCTTTAAAGACAACTGTGAAACATTGATTTAAAAATATTAAGTTATTTAAGTTTGTCATTTTCTAGCAGGCATTCCTTATATTGCTGTCTTTCAGCACTAACATATAAGCGGATTGTCTCATGCTGAAAGCCTGTTATCTAGTCTAATTTTAACTATTCTAGTTTAGTAAACTAATCTAGTCTAATTCAACTTAAGCTAGTCAAATACCTTTTACAAATCAACAGAAACAATTGCTTTTCTTTTCTAAATGGAGTTTAATTTTCCCTAATACCTCAACTTTTTTCTCCAAAACAGCAAACTACATTGGAAGTCAATAAGCAGCTCACCTGCACTTGCACCTTATACAATGTTCCCTAATACTTTGCTAAACCTCTGAGTTTTTCACACTAAAATTCTCACATTAGAGATGCCAGCCATTTTTGACTGTCAAAAAGTGTAATTCTTTTTAAGAACTGAAAATCACACCTCTCTCAAGGTCAGAGTACATATGATTTGCTGTATAAAAGTATAGCAATTTTTTAGTAATTGAAGTGCTCAGTAGATTTGAAACTCACCTTTCAAGCTTGTAGATAATATTAGAGACAACCCCAAAACACGGAAAATATAAATCTAGATGATATCATCCAGAAGGCTGTGACCCTGCCAGCACACAACAGGGCAGTAGCAATCAGTCAGAATTTTCCATGCCAAATTCAAAGCAAAGAAGTACTAAAATATCATTTATTAATTGCAAATGGCATTCCACTGCTAAGCTTCCAGCAATTTATTACCTTCTTGTAAGCACACCTAATACACAGCCAGCTTCACAGCCCATGCATCCTTGGCCTGTCAAGGAACACTTTTAAAAACCTCTTTCTTGTTCAGTTAATTTTGAAGTGTGACAAAGCTCATGCTCTCATAACACACTTCTACTTTGTTTCCTAAAACCATATTCTTACTACAATAATCATTATTCATCCTAACTCCTAAGCGCACTAAAGTATAATAAATGAAGATATTATTTCATTATTGTTATTATGTGACTACATTATCCCAATCTCATATCCTCTGGCCTGCCAAATGCCATTCTGCTCCACTGGTATCTTTCAAAAAAATCACGCATAGATTTTTCTCCATGGTCTTCTGCTTCAGGATCTTCCTTTATGTAGTCAAAGTCCCTGGTTCTCATAGGAGACTTCAGCCACTCTATCCTTTCACTCCGCTGTTGTAGGAACAGCACAGCAAAGCACAAACAATCCAAGTGGTAGCTGGAAAGCATTGATGGCAACTTTCTGCTACTGGTGATGGAAGGGCCAACCAGAAAAGCTAGGCTGCTGGACCTTAAAAATAAGGAAGGTCTGGTTACAGATGTGAAGGCTGTGGCAACCTTCATTACGGTGACCATAAGACCATGGAATTCTGTATTGCTTGAGGAGGAAACAGCCCTGGGCTTCAGGAGAGTTAACTTCAGTCTCTACAGGGACCTTCTTTGAAGAATTTCATGTGAACATGCTCTGCAGGGAGAAGGATCCTAGAGTATTCAACAATCACTTCATCTAGGCTCAAGACCAGTGCATGATCAGCAAGGAATTCCTGTCAAAACCCAAACATAGGCATAAGATATAGAGGTGAAAACAGGGACAGGTCATCTGCGCTGATTACTGTGATGTTGTCAGAGTATGTAAAAATGAAACAAAGAAGGCCAAGGCCCATTTGGAATTAATCTGGCCAAGAACATCCAGGATAATAAGAAGGGCTTTTTCCAACACATTAAGAACAAAAAGAAAGTGTGAGCCTATTTCTGTGTGGAACAGGAGCCATTGCAACAGAGGCTCCCGAGAAAGCAGAGGTACTGAATGCCACCTTGGTTTCAGTCTTCACTGACAAGACCAGCTCTCAGGAATGCCTGACCCAGGAACAAGGTCTGGAGGAAGAAAGACTTTCCTTTGGTTGAGGAAGATTGGCTTAGATATTGCTTAGGTAAACCTGATATCCACAAGTCCATGGGCCCCGATGGGAGTGATGGGAGTCCCACAAATGTTTGAGGGAGATGGCAGACACTGTAGCTGGGCTATTCACATCATCTTTGAAAAATCGTGGTGATCAGGAGAGGTGCCTGAGGGCTGGAAGAAAATAAATGTCATTTTTGTCTTCAGAATGGGAAAAAAAGGGGGATCCAGGGAACCACTGGACAGTCAGCTTCACCTCAGTCCCTGGAAAGGTGATTGAATGGCTCATCCTGGATACCATCTCTGGGCATGTGAAAGACAAGAAGGTAATAAGGAGTACTGAGCATGGGTTCACCAAAAGGAAGTCACGCTTAACCAAACTGATTACCTTCTATAATGGGACTGTTGGCTGGATGGATGAGGGGAGAGTGGTGAATGTTGTCTACCTGAACTTCAGCAAGGCTGTAGGTACCATGATACCATAAAAGGAGGAGTCAGGAATACCATCTTGACAAGTGGATGTGGATTGAGAACCCGCTGTTTGGCAGATCCCAGAAGGTGACACAGTGACAGTGATGCAGGGTCTGGTTGGAGGCCTGTCACAAGTGGTGCCCCCCCAAGTTTCAATACCGAGCCCAATGATTTGGACAGAGACAGAGGCCTCCTCAGCAGGTCACTGACAGCACAATACTGGGAGCAGAGGCCAATACCCCACAGTGCAGCCTTGACAGGATGGAGAGATGGACACAGAAGAACTGTCTGAAATTTGACAAGAGAAAATGCAGGGTCCTGCACTGGAGAAGAATAACTCCTGACACCAGCTGGAAGGCAGCTCTGAGGAGAAGGACCTGGGGTTCCTGGTGGACAGCAAGCTGTCCATGATCCAGCAGTGTGTTCTGGTGGCCAAGAAGGCCAATGGTGTCCTGGGGTGCATTGGGAAGAGCAGTGCCAGCAGGGTGAGGGAGGGGATCCTTCCACTCTGCTCAACCCTGGTGAGGCACATCTGGAGTGCTGTGTCCAGTTCTGGCTCCTCAGTGCCAGAAAGACATGGAGGTCCTGGAGCAAGTTCAGTGGAGGGCCACAAACATGATTATCTAAAGAAAACCTTCACCTCTCTGTTCCCTTTTGTAGCTCAGCCTATCAGGTGCCCATCAGGACCCTCTCACTTTAAGCCTCCTTGTCTCCTTCCTCATGAGTGAGAGAGGATAACAATCACCTATTCTTCTTAGCTCCCACATTTTTTAAACTTCCAAAACAAGGAGCTGCATTTCCTTCCAGGTCAGACCTTTTGCAGAAAAAAAACTGAATGCAAAACATTTCATTATAATGTTCCAATCCTCTCTTTTCTTGGCAAAGATGGCAATATGCAGAGACCACCACACCACAGTGTCCTGTGTCACATCTACTGGTGCCCATCTAGGTAACAGTCTCAATTTAAGGACTTGGGCTCAGTACCCTGGCTCAGAAAATAACTCAGTTGCATTTGATGATTCAATAAATATTGCCTGTCTTTGTGAACACTGTCCAACCAAACTTATTAAGATATATTGGCAAAATACATATTAATACATACATACAGACTGCTATATTTTCCCTCCCATTTGTCATGAACCAAGAGCACATACAGATTCAAGTACAACTTCTCATCTAAATGGCAGCAAGCTATTTTATTTATATATTTAATATATAATTCCACTCTGTCTGTGTCCTTAGACATGACAAGGAAGTGCATCTTACTTCGTGTTTGCAGAGCAAAATGGGGTCCTTATCCATGTCTTAGGCTCTGTGGCACTATTGTGATAATGTGATAATGCAGTAAGCACTGCTGTCACTGCCCATGGAAATGCACTCCACATGTTTTATTCTGTTTCAAGCTGTCATTTACATGTTGGCCCTCAGCTGCTTGCATTCATTAGATATACAGAGACAACTGAAGCATCTGAATGTTGGTTGTCTGGTGTGGCTTTTTTAAATTATAGAAATGAAATAACAGATATTCTTAATGAAAGTTGCTCAAACTTTCACAACATACATTTTTAGTTTAAAAATGGCAAATCCTGCAAAAATAAAATTGTAACATCTTAGAGAAAACAAATTACTAGTATGGAGGAAAATTATTATCAGCCCATTTTGCAAAAAAAGAAGAAAAAGGTAGACTGATAATCTGTGACAATTCTGGCACTGAGGAACTATGGAGTCTGAAAGAACATGATTCTGCTTTCACCAAATTATAAGCCCCTGAGAGGCATATGGTGTGATTTCTGGAAATTCTGAATGCTACCTGTGCTGTGCTCTCCGTTTGTATTCCCAAATGGTTGTCTTGTAAACAATATTGGAAAATAGAGTGCTTCAGATGATCTGGTGCACCCGAGGTCTGGCAGTAACTCTGCTGTACACAAGGTCATAGCTTGTGAGAATGACAAAGATACAGGAAAGCTTAATGCTCAGCATTCCTCAGGGACACAATATCTACCCCGAACAGCACAAAAGCAAATTTTTCTATTAAACCCCACCAACTCTGGAGCAGTGATAGTGTAGAAACAGCCTGCATGTCTACTTCTCTCCTGAGCACTTCAGGGGGACGCAGTGACCTTGCAAACCTGGGGCATTACAGATACACTGTGAGCAATGCAAGCTTCATCCCTTCTCTCTGCAAAAGGAGAGAAGCTCAGAAGGCAGACTACAAATAAGAATGGTAACTCATTTTTCCACACTACCCATAGCAAAGCACATTCTCATTCATGAGCTCTGCAGAAGACAAGTTCCAGCGCAGTGCAAAACACTCTATCCCACACAGTAACCTGAGGAATGGAAAGTTTCTTTTGAAATACAAATCTCAGACAGCATATTCCCACATGAATGTATCCACAGGTATAGAGGGGAGAGCACTCATCTCAGATTTTTGAATTTATAGTCATTCTTGCAGAACTGAGAAAGTGCTCCAAATTAAACAGCCATTACAGCCTCTCTCTCAGATTTTATCCTTAAAACCTCCTTTAGTTCTTAAAATCTACGCCTAGATTTTAGGGGATGAATAGTCCTACTAAAACCACAAAATTCATGGGAAGTATCCTTTATTTACCTGAGAGACCAGACCACCTCAGTCAGCCCATTTCCCATGCACAGCCCTGGGTAAATGAAGCCCCAGTTCAGGCATTCTGCAATCTCATATTGTAAGCCCATAAAACTGAGCTCAAATATTGCCCAGTCCAGCCAAGCATTTCTACTGCTCATGTCTAGTTTTTCACCAACTACTACTGCTGTGTCCTAAATGCCAAATGCTTCATCAAATCTCCAGACCAAGACCAAGGCAGATGGAAAGCAACAGGCTTTTTGTACTCCACACACTCTCTCATACCCTTTCAGGGATGAAGGCAGTCACGCAACATAAAACTTTACCATTATATCTTGCAACATTTTACTAATTGCCTCACTGTCAAGGAACTCTTCCAGAATTTGCTTAATCAAATTATCACACCAGCTAAGCCAGGGGATGTGCCCAGTGCACAAAAGTCAGAGTTGTAAACATTTTTCATTTGCTTAACAGAAAGCATGTTCCATGCCAAATCTGTATCTGTAGCCCACATCCCTTTTGTAGCCTTCAACATTTCTGGTCTCCCTATACAATGAACGGAATTTGACTAGTAGCATATTCTCTTTTACATTTGGGCCACTAATAAGGTGAAGGATGTCATCAATATTACAACAGATCTGGCCCTGGTTAAAGCAAATCTGTGTAGATGAAGGAGCAACCATTAAGGCTTTGCAGACACACTTTCCTCCTGAGTGTCTAAAATCCTCCCCACATGCCCTCAAGTGCTGGAGTTTGATCTCTGATGTAGCTGAAAGATGTGCAAAAGCAGGCACAACATTAACCACAGATGAAGTGCTTGAGAAGGCACTGTTTTGTTTATTCCAGTGAGTGAATAAAATATCTAGCATTCATGAATTGTGTTAGAATGATGTTTACTTTGAACAGAAATATACAATTATCTTGTTCATAAAGCAGAAACCCTTCTCTCAGCAAGACAACTCAAATCATGGTATTTCTGCAAAGAAATACTGCTACAAGAATCCCACTGCACCTTTGGGAGGACATTACTTTCCCTTTTATTTCCCTTCTTTCTTAAGCATATATTTAGCTGATCTATTTCAGGAATGCATGGGCAAATCTTCACTGTTCAAAATGAGAAAAACAATATCCTGTAGGAGCAGATTCAACTTTAATTACAACGCAATATCAAATTTGTACAGACACAATAGGGAAACAGAATTTGTTAAACTGGCTTCCCCATGGATTCATAATCTTCCTGTACCATCCAGTCTGCAGGATAAAACACTCAGAATCCTCCTCCAGCAAACGTTTTGGTTACTGCGTAAGCAGGAAATCCTCTGGAGACGGAGAAGGCAGAGGGAGGTTAGAAAATGCAATTTCTTCTGCATCTCTCAGAGAAGTGCCAAACATTATGTAGGGCACAAATCAGCTCTGCATGTTCACCACAAACACAGCTCTTCTTGTCTTCTTTGAGTACTGCAAAGTCAGTGAATCGGGAATTTCAGGAAGAATTTACATGTCACTGTGCCTACCTGCTTGTTCTTTAAAAAAACAGAAAATGGGAGAGCGGTTTAAAATCCACTTTGATGCAGTGAACAGAACAAAGAAGTTCTTTTCTCAACAGAGTATCTCTGTGACCGAGTGTGAAAACACAGAGTTTTGCTTCAAGGGAAAGAGGTTAATATAAATTATATTTGTGATACTGAGACAGGCAGCAGGGGAACCACAGAGATGTCTCTGAGGCTGGAGAGGAGAGGACATCACCAGCAAAACCAATAACCTGCTTGGGAATGAAGAATAATACATTACTTCTTGGGCCACACCTGTCAACACCTAGTAGAATTTTAATTGTTCTTGGAATACCACCAAAGTACAGCTTGGCTAAGCAGAAGAAGCACATCAAAATAATTTTTAGAAATCGGTGCCCTCAGAATTACCAAAAGCTCCTCCTGCAAAGGGTGAGGAGAAGAAGAAGGCAAAGGCAACTAAATCCACATCTGCATCTTCCCTGTAGTTTTCCAAACAATGAAAGATAAAGCTTTTAAAAACAGGCTAATGGAAAGACATCAAATGCAAGTTCTTCCATTATCAGAATGCAGAATATTTATGAAAAATCTAAAAGGAAAATACAACTTTTCTTACAGGTCTTGCATTACAATGGTAGTTCTGACCACAAAGAAACAAGAGCATTCACAGAGTAAAAATAGAATGGTGAAAAAGCAGATGTTGGAACTTCTCAGGACATTCAGTTTGTGTTTATTTTTTCAGAACAGAGGTATCCACGGAACTACTTATGACTCCTGAAAGAAAACTATTTACCCTTTCCTGGACATGGTGTGTAAATAAATTCTAGAGTGAACACATTTACACATACACAAAAGAAACATTAAAATATGTGAATATTCATACCAAATAATATATTAGAAGTGCTGACTTATTACAGGAAGAATGGGAGGTACAGTTATCAAAAATTGTTTCCTCATGCTTTGTGAAAGCACCTGCAGGAAACATTTCCACTATTTCTGAACCACCCTGGTATCATTCAGGATTTCACATGACGGTGCAAATAAAAAGAATGGGCAAAAATCGCTACTATAAATACTGTAAGTTTTAACAGTAAGATTTTTAAAATCTCAATTTAAAAAATGCATAAATTCCATTACAGCTTTGGAAAAGATATTTTAAAAATGTGATTGGGGTTGAGAGGGATCAGCAAGCAGACCATGAAAAATAAGATTTTTTTTATTTTAAAATCTATTAAAATAAACTTGTAAAAAGTTAAATTAATTAAATTAATTAATTAAAATAAATTAAATTTGTAAGAATAACCTAGTTAATGAGCAAGAAGGTGTAGAATTGAAGTTTTTAAAGTACAACATAGTTACTGCAAATCCTGATTAATATAAAAGAATCATAAAAAATCCCCATAGAGGCAGTTAGGATACTATAAAGGCCTTACAACTGTACAGATTATTATAAGAAAATTATAGGGTGTGCACAAACACACATTACCTTATGCAGACAGTATGTTACAAGAGCAATAAAATATAACAAGGGAATCAAGATAATTCACAGAGCAAATAAATTCCAAAAGATTACTCAAACAAACAAGCCAACCAAACAAATTAAAAAAAAACAAAACCAACAAAACAAAAAAACCCCAAAAAACCAAAAACAGACAAACCAAAAAAAAACCCATAAAAACCCAAAAAAAAACCCAAAAAACCAAAAAAAGCCAAGAACGCCCCCCCCCCCAAAAAAAAAACAACCAGAAAAACAATCTCTGTCCAAAATATTGCAAGAAACTTCTAGCCATCCCTGTCCAAAGACTAACTCCAGATCATTTTCATCATAACAATGATCCAAAAAGGTACTTTGGGGTGAAAAAAGCCAATGGGACACAAGTAGAAAATTATTTACAGAACCTTCAAAAATTCTTTAAATAGTTCCTGTGAAATAATTACAGGAATAACCAAACTGTGGAATTGTTTATCAACCAATCTAGGTTTCTGTTTCCAAGACGGTACAGTGCCCTCCATTTCCAAACAAAAAGTAGAAATCATAACCTGGAAGTGCCACAAAGACAATCTGTGAAAAGGACTGAAAACAATCTGGTGGACTGAAGAAACAGGTAATGAAAAGGAGGTGTGAATGTCAAGTCAGATCCTGGCCTCAGAAAGAGGGTCTGCGTCTAGGCACAGATTGGATATCTTTACCCATGACAGAGAAGGCAGTAATCTGGGAGTTGCTGAAAGGCAGAAGTAGCAATCAAAACCACTGTGGCCACAGAGAAGAACTGTAATTCCTACTTCCCCTTCCTCCCCAGTCCAACCCAGCCTCCTGTAGTTCTTCCTACACTCGCAAGATGAATGAGCTCTAACAGAGTCAGGAGAGAGCAAGTTATTTACATAAATCTAGCTGAAACAGAACTCATCCCTTGACCTGAATGCAAATGTGAATACAGAACAAGGAGGAGAACATATTAGATTAAAAAAATTACCTCAGTTGTTGTGATTGTAGATTTAAAGCTATGTGTTCTTTCACTGGAAAGAAGTTCTACATAACAGAATGAAACAAAAGTACAGGCGCAATGTTGGTAAGAGGTAACCAATACTGCTGTCTTTGCATTTTACCACATTACAACAGAAATCTCTACACAACTGAAGTCTTGTTCTCCTCCCCATGAGCACAAAGGATACAGAGGGGTCTCTCTACTTATTCGAATAAAGTTGATTTCTGCCTCTGTCTCCTCTGTGGACACCAGCCTTGGGCAGTGTGATTTTCCTCATGCCCACATATACCAGCATCCCGGTAGCAGAATTTCACTTCTACAGCATTTTTCCACACTTAAATTAAAACTCAGGCCAGCTGCATGAATTACTTTGTGAGATCTCATCATCACAATATGAATGAAGCATTCCCCCATTATGTTTTCACTGAAATTACACCATAAATTCTTCTGGGCGAGATACAAGCCTCTGATTCTCAAGAAGGTGAGAGGATGAAAATTGCTACCTTTTTGGTGTGTATAATGCACACACAAAAAATAACCAGAACTGTCCTGAAACTGTGTGGATTGGTAATTTTCCATTTTGATGTGCCATTTTTCTTGCTTTAATCCCAGCAGCATGGTTTGGTTTGGGGACTGACAACTGCTCAACTCTTTTCTATTCTGGTGGCTGTTAAGTACCAATTGAGAGACCATATGAAAAAACTCCAGAAATCCTGGAAATGTGAGTGGATTCTCCAGTCAAAACAGAAAACCTCCGTGGATATGCACCTAGCAACTGGCAGGCGCTCTTCAAGCTGCTGGAGTGATTTTTTCTGAATGGCTGAATCTGCACACTGAATCACTCACAGCACCGTCTGTGAAAGCCTCTGCTGTTTCCTTCCCTTTCCAAGGATGAAGCTAAAGAAAACTCACACAGAGCAGGAGCAAGCAGGGTCAATGCATGCGGTGCACTCCACCGACTAGCACACTGAATGCTTCAAGATAAATTCTTGAAGGCATTGAAGTTTAGGCTGGCACAGCACAGCTTCAGAGTTTAACTTATGCCCCAGCTAACTGTCCTATCTAACACAAGAGTAGCTATCATACTCTGACTGTGCAGTATTTATCTTTGTTTCTCAATTTTAAATTAATAGGGTGAATGTGAAAGATCTGCTGCCTTTTGTTCTGAAAAGTGAAAATAAATAGGATTAGAAGTATGTTCTGTAGAATTTCTGTGGCATGCATAGCCCTCCATTCTCATCTGCATTTTTGCAAGTACTCTTCAAATAAAGAAACAGCCATGTCTCTTTTATCGCTCCTCTATAGGGCTTGGAGATTGTGGCCATAAAAATGAGAACAGAACACCACTGACTGAAGTTGTGCAGAGTACTTTTGTATTAGACTCTGCTGCTAAGAGCACTCAGGTGAAACAGCACACACATACACCCTCCACACTCCCCAGAAAAATAAAGACTGTCATCACAGAACAGATTACAGGTACAAATCCAAGATTACAGCCACATATTCTAAATGCAGATGTTTTGTAAGCACCTACTAAAACCAGTGTGACTCCTGGTTTAGCGACAAAAACCATTGAAGATCCTCTTCACAATTCATCAGATTTTCCACTTAAAATGAAAGTGCCATGAACACAGCTACCATTTCACACGTTTTAGTATCAAACTATAAAATACACCTTCAATCATTAAAAAAAATCTCCTTTTTTCTTTCTTTTTCTTCCTTTTTTAAAAATTGAGATTGCATCTATACTAAGATTACCAAAACCCTCCAAGCACTTTCAGTGTTGAAATCCACCCCCCATGCCAGGCAAACTGCTAGGACACAACAGCACTGTTTCTCCAAATAAGCATTCTTGCTGACTAGCTCCCAAGTAATGACTGGTAGATAGGAGAGTCCAGGAACCCTTCCCAAAAAGCAGTTCACATATAGTCACTCTGTTTTGGAGACAAAAGTGTTTGACTAGTCTCTGCACCTGGAAACAAAAGAAATACACCCCATTGCAGTCTGAACTTCATGCATCAATATCCTCACAATTTCACCTTATTTATGTTTAATAAATTATTATGTCCTGTTGTAAATTCTTCTGACACTGTCTGGGTTTGGAACGTGAGAGTATTGTGTCTTTGTTTTAATTTTGTAATACCATTTCTTTTTAGTTTTCTGTTATGTGAAAAACTGTGAAAAGTGGGCATACAGGCTGATGGTATGAAAATGTTTCACATGGTGTTGTCAGAATTTCCAAAGTTATCTTTGCAACATTGCCCTTTTACAGCAAGTTTAAATATTATAACATCGAGAAAAAATTGGTCAGATGGAAATCATCTTGGTTTGTGTTCTTTACAGTACAGTTCTAATCCAAAGGGAGTTGCTATGGGGAAAATATCATTGTGAGATAATGTATTTGAAAGGAGCAAAATTCGTCTTCAATACAAACAATTTAATTCTTCCTGGGGTTCAAGTAACCAAAGGAAAAATAACTGTATTTTTAATGAAGGTGTTGACTCATTTAACATATTTTCCAAAGTGAGCATTTAAAGAGCAATGATTTTGCAGCCACTTAATACTTACATATCTTACTGGAATTATTTTGAATCACCGGATTTCGAACTATTGCAGGAGTTGTTTCCATTTGTGAACACTTCTGCTGAAAAAGAACTTAAGGTATACCGCCCTTTACCTTCTCATTTCTGACTGTGAACAGCCTTGAGAAATTTTATATGTTTTCTAACCATATACAGATTGGTATAATACATTTCCTATCAAGTTTCCCGAGGGGAAACTTTTCCTCTAAATATAACAGTACTAGATCATCAGTGTGTATTCTTCAGTATCTCCCTTAAGCAGCAACCACAAATATGATGATTACTGCTCACACTTGGCTTACAACTGCCATAGAGCAACACCTGTCTTGTAAGCACACTGAAACAGCAAGAGGTGGTTATCAACACACCTCCACCAAAAACATGTTAGACCCTGAAAAGAGGAAAAGAGAAGCACTTTTAGGAATTGAATGCCTGTAGCTGGGAAAGATAACATAAACTGACAGTGGATAAGTGAAAAAAGAAAAGTGTGATGTTGCTTGAAAAGTGTGATATTATTGTTGTTGTTATGATTATCATAATCATTATTATAATAATTATTATTTCATGCCAGAAAGAAGATTTAATATTAAATTGCTGAATTATTAAAACTGTGTTTTCACTATCAGACAAGGAATTAAAAACACAGTGAAAAGAAGGAACAAAAATGTGATTTGTAAGGTCTAGAATGGGTCTGTGAAAAAACAAGGCTAGGGAGAAAAATGAGCAGTATTTAAGCAATCAAAAATAAAGGAACAGACCAGAAAACTCAGCTAAAGGAAGAACTGTAAGGAGATATATTCCATATGCAGCAGGGAAAGGCACAGCCAAAGTCTTATGCTGATAGTTTGACTTTAACTAGAGAAGGAGAGAAGGATTATACAGGTTGGCATTATCCTCACTAGGGAATGGAGGGGAAGTCCAAAAAGAGAGAGAGAATGACAAGCAGATGAAGAGAGCCATTTCAGTATGTTTGATTTAATAAGCCAAAATACCCAGAAGAACAAGAACCTGTGCTACAGAAAACAAGTATTTTATCACAGAGATAATTACTTTCCAGTCTTCCAACCCACCTGGTTGTTTTTGAGGATGAAGACAAAAATCAGCTGCCATTTTTCCCACTCTTTAACCTAAGTGTTTAGAACTTTAATTTTTAATATAATATCTGTTACAGGGGACCAGTGAAAACCATTCAGACTCTCTCTCTCACCTTCCCATAGGAAAGGCATTAATCTCTCCTTTTCCTAAAGCTCAAAGTTCGGGAGCATTGATACACACTGTAAAATAATTTCTAACCTCTACAGGAAGTCCAATCTAGAAAAATACAACCAAAACATGAAAATACATTACTTCCTTACAAATCAATTATTTTGGCTTCTTAATTCTGTTATATTATTTCTCCTTGGCTGCCTCACCTATTCAATCTGTATCAGTGCACTGAAGATGCTTTTATAGACTAGGGTGTCTCAAGGTACAAGAAAACCTTGGGGTAAGGTGCAAAAAGCCCTTTCAAAACAAAAAGTGCATAAAGTTCCTGCAAAGCATTCTGTATCTCACAGGAGGCACTTTTCTAAACGCAGGATCAAAATTATGATTTGCAGTTCACAGATATAAGCAGTGCTGCATTGTGTTTAAAGATTTTCCAACTGCCTTTTATTCTTACTTCAGTTCTACCTCTACTGTTCAGCTAGTGTCCAAACATGTCTGACCAGAATGAATGTAAAAATTTTTATGCAATGCTGAAAGGAAGATGAAAGGAGGGTAAAAGTGAAACGACTATACTTTATATTAAGTTACTTATCACCTAAATGGTTTCTTTTTACTGAAACAATTACCTTCATCTTAATTTATGGGTTTAACAATTTACCTTCATCTTAACCATGGACTGGGTAAATCTTTAAGTACACATGCCTTTATTTACTAGCAATCAAAATTTGAATTGCAATGTCAATCACAACACAAAGTAAACAGGAAGTTAAAAATTAAAGGTGAGATTATGGTCTTAGGAGAGGAAATTTTTAGATTTTGATCATTAATCAGACAGCATGAGATTGTGGGGAAAAAAAATTCATCATTAATAAGCTTTAGCCAACAGTAAAGCTGTTCATCTGCAGTTTAGTATATGTTGGATAAAATCCTGTATAAACCAGCTTTGTGAGTATTTTCACTTAAGAAATAGCGAGAGAACAGAGTTTATGAATTGTTAGCAATATGGTAATATTACACATAGGTATGCACATTTTCTTTATCAGAGACAAGGAAACTAATGTTAAGCAAGTACCAAATTTCAGGAACACATATTAAAATCTATCAAGAGAATTAATTTCTTATTTTTTAATGAAAACTGCCAACACCTTAGTAATCTTCTTGCTCCACACTCTATTCCTGTTTCCTTTTCAGCCTTGGAAGAAGCTAAGAGCACATCTTTAGGAATTATTAATGTATAAAAACAAAAACAAAAAACAAATTCCAACAAGCAAACAGAATATAAATACATTGCAGCAACTTTAATCAAACACATGCAATTACAACAGCAATAGCTTTAACCCATAGGCTTAGCTTCATTAGAGTGTTCTCATGTACAACTCTCACCAAGAGTACCCCCTGTAACTGTACAATTAGGGGCTCAAGCATGAAGACAGGAATACAAGCCCTAGTGAGCAGTTTCTAAAATGTGTCAACTGAACACAAAGAATGATTCTTCCTAAGCTGCATCTCCATCCTTATCTCATCTTACTATTTTGAACCACTGTAGTATCAATCCAGCAGCTCAAGGCGCTTGCTGGTTACACTTCTGACATCGCTTACAGGATAAATATAAATTCACTAAATCTCCTGCCTTCTGTCTACATAATCCCTTAACCTCTCCCTTTCCACAGCTATGATTCGCTGCCTTTTTTACATCTCTGGCCTCTCCACTATTTTCATGCTGCCTTCCCTTTTCATGCTGCCTTCCCTTTCCCACTTATTTTTTTTAACTCATTGACATTCAGCATACCTTTACAGTGAGACTTGTGGTCACTGTCTTTTACTTCACAGCCTGCTTAAGCATGTTGTTTAGGGTCTTACATTTTATTGAGGGAAGGGAATTTTAAATAGTGTTATCTGGTTAGCAGATTTCTATTAAATTTAGCTTTTGCCTGTAAGACACAGACCAGGCAGATAATATTAATCAAGCAGGCAACTTTTCAGTGATCAATGTGCTACAAAAAGAACTAGACAGAACAGTGTATGTCACATTTAAAAGAAAATTAGGGAAAAAAAAGCGTCAAGCAAATAAATTATTAGCCGAAGTACAAGCAGCAGTATTCAAAATGCACAGAAGCTGCTCCCAAAATTAGATTAGCAAAGCACAAGACCATTCTACATTATTGAACTATCAGCAGCAGAAGGAAGTGAGCTTTCTCAGATTTTATCACCTTCATTTTAAATTCTGCAAAAAAAGTTAAAAGGTCTAAGAACAGACCATGAGTAAATCAAAGTTTATTCTGCTATATTTTCTCCCTGATTCCTAAACCAGTTTTTAAAAATAACATTTTCTCCTTGTTCAAATCTGGACACACATAGAAATTCAAGTTTTTTCTTTTAAGCAACAATCAAATAACTATGTAGATACAATTAAAAAATAAAAACCAGTATTGTAGCCAAATGATATTTGTGGGAATATCAAACCAGATTTCTGTACAGGAAAGGTCATTCAAAGCAAAACCTGTGACATTTAAAAGGCCCATTACAGCACAATTTTACACATGTGCTGGGGCACAAGAAGACCCGGTCATCCAGTATTTCTACAAATAAACACACAGACAACAAAGTTCATCTTTCAATAATAAGCTCCAAATGAGAGGAAAAGCTTCAGTCATGCCTAACTTACCTCTGGTTGTACACAGCTGGACCTAAACATCTAAAGGAGTAAAGAAAACTTGAATTAAGGAGTGAGCAAGTGGCAGAGGTTAAACCAAGACTTGGCCTAGGCTATTGCTACTAAAAGGCTAAATTGCTGCATTAAGTTATTGCTTGAAGTCAGCAAAACTGGAAGATTTTACCCATTATGTCATTGAGTAAGAAGAGAAGTATCTCATTAATACCTCCGGAAAGGAGGTCTTCTTGCTGCTCCAGACTCATTTCCAATAGTTTTGAAGACCTACTTCCCCCACTGCTCTCTTTCAAACCTTGGTTCTGTGCTTTATCAGGCAGGCTGCACAAGCAGGTCACCTCTTTCTCTTGCAAATGGAAACAGACAGTGGCCACTGGCCCTTCAGGCTGTTTTTCATAACCTCTCCATTTCAGCTGTGCCGCAGCCACTTCACTGTACTGCTGCTATAAGACTGTCTGACTACAGGTTACAGAGACACACAAAAATCAAACAAACACAAAAACCTTCACATGGGAAAATAAACATCACCATAAGAATTACTTAGGTGTTCCTCGGGTCCTAGCCCATTCTTGTGTCTGTCACCACTTCATCTGTTTTGCAGTCACAAAGTCTCTCGGATGAGGAGGACGGCACATTGAGTCTTGACCTTTGAGCTGCAAACCTAGCCTTGAGCAACTTGGTGACCTACATGGCAGCTGCACAACTCGATAACTAGTTGGCCGGAGTCTAAAAATGCATGATTCACTTCTGATTCTCTGATTCTCCCCACACTGCACCATATGCTGTCACTAGACTATTTGCTAAAAAAATGTAATTTCCAAAAGCAGACTTTATTAGCTTGATTGCCTGATGAAACACTACTTTGAAAGAACTTTAACAATAAAAGAAACATGTATTTTCTTTTCCTACCTAAACAATGAAAATTACAGAACAAGGAAAAAAATACACAGGTACATATGCAGCTTTTAAGTATATCTCCTCCCGCTTATTTTTCCCAAAACAAACTCCCAGTGTTTTAGATGAGTAACATACAATTCTGGTTGCATATTTTGTAGGGCCAAAGATCTACAGTGCATCTGAAAATTAGCATACACCTCTGCCCAGAAGTGGTATCAGGTTCCTGTGATACTAATCTATGTGTACAAGCCAACTGCTGGAAAGATATACTTGAAAAAGTACAAAAAGATCATACCTATACACCTCATCATCTAGACTAGCTACATATCTCCCCTCCCTTTTCCCTGAAAATGCACAGCAAGAACTTCAGTTGTCACATTCCTTACTGCATCCTGTGTCCCTAGAAGACTCTGATGGCATTTCTCAGTGTTGTAGAATTAGGATTTCTTATCCTCTTAATGACCAAAACACAGCTGTCCAACATGTTCCAGCCAGCACAACCCTGGCATCTCTACTGTTAACCCAGCAGCACATCGTCTGGGCTATTTTGTCCCAGTGAACATGCATCAATATGCACATATAGATCTAGCAGGCAAGTGAGAGTTCCTTTCATTAAAAAAAAATAGTACTGCTAAAGTTCCTAGCAAATTTTGTCCACCTTATAAAATTCAAATACAGGTCTGACAAAGAGACTAAAGACAAAATGTTGAGTGGTTTGGGATTCATTAATTCATTCTAGTGTCTAAAAAGCTATGCGCACACAGAAGGATAAAGAAACAATTTGAGCTATTCCCACATTTTAAAATCTTTTGGCAGTGTACAGACACAGGAAAACAAGTTCTAAATGAGATTATAATAGAATTCAATCTTCAGAATTATCCTTAGAAATCTAATAGTTAAAATATTTTCAACAGTGATTTTTCTCTTGCCTGCAGAATGAGCCGTGACAATGCAATACCATACAACTTGTTCTGAGCTCATTGCTTCACTTTGCCTAATATAACACCTAAAGTGTTAAAGTAACTCTTTTTCTACCCTGTAGGCATTGAAGGGAATACTGTCAGCATATGTAAATCTATTGAATACTTCAAGCCCAAAGAATTGTCATAACATCATCTCAGAATCTGACCTCAAATTTATGATTGTTTAAAGAGACTAATTTTTAAAGGTGCCAAATAAGTTATGCAAAGCTTCCATTAACTTCAAGAAAAGAATCAGAAGGCCATGCTGCTTCTTACTCAATAAATCTTATAACCATGCTCTTCATTAATGAGAGCACTAGAATGATACATGTACAAAATGTTTTAAGTCATTTCCTGTTACTTCCAGGTCACACGCCATTCAAGAGTAACTAGTAGGCAACCATGGACTGGGAGAGCAGTGTGTGCAGAGCAGCCCTGCCAAAGGGATCTGGGGGTGCTGGTGGGCAGCAGCTCAGGGTGAGCCAGCAGTGTGAGCCCGGGCAGCCAGGAGGGCAAACCCCATCCCGGGGTGCAGCAGACACAGCATCACCAGCTGGGATTGGGATCATCCTGCTGGATTCAGCCCTGGTGCCCATCACCCCGAGTCCTGTGTGCAGTGCTGGGCCCCACTCTCTGAGAAGGGTGGGAAGGAGGTCCTGGAATGGTCCACAGGAGGACAAACAGGGCTGGTGGAAGGGCTGGAAGGCACATCCTGTGAGGAGCGGCTGAGGGCTCTGGGTCTGTCTGGTTTGGAGGGAAGGAGGCTCAGGGGTGACCTCATTGCTCTGTACAGCTCCCTGGGGAGGGGACCTGGAGAGGGAGTGCTGCTGTGTTCCTGGCATCCAGCAACATGGAACAGGAATGGCTCAAAGCTGCATCAGGGGAGGTTCAGACTGGATTTCAGGAAACATTTCTTTAGCAAGAGCGTGGTCAAACACTAGAGCAGGCTTCCTGGAACTGATGCCTCAAACCTGCCAGTGCCTTAAAAAGAGACACTTGGGCAATGCCCTCAGTAGCAGGCTTTATGTTCTGGTCAGCCCCAGAGAAGTCAGGCAGTTGGACTAGGTGATTGTTTTAGGTCCTTTTCAACTGGAGCTATCTTACTCTATTCTGTGTTAAATAGCTCTGTTGGAACTAACAAACACATAGTTTGGTCCCAACAAAAATGAAACTTGCATTTCATGGCACTTGGAGTTTTTCAGCCATGGTCCTAGTATAAGATTACCAACTAATGGTCCTAGTATAAGATTACCAACTCGATTTAAAGATGTAGTTCTTTCTGTCAGAGAGCAACTGTGAGTGACAAACAACTTCCTAAAAGGCCACTCACATCTTCTGATCTGGTTGCCAAGTTCATCTCTGTTATTCTGTGAACGCTATGGAAATTTCAGAGGGTAACTTGATTTTCATGCTTGTCATTAAATCTGTAAGAATCTGTAAGTCTTCCATAGAGTTACTGTATGGAACCAGAGTTACAGTTCCTGTTAGAACACCTGAAATACCCCTGCTTTCACGCATTACAGACATTGCTGCTCTGCCACAAAGGCATAGACTCCTCAGTGTTTGCATCTATCCTTATTACTTGAAGGAATAAAAAGAGGGACTAAGTAATTAGGAAGAAGCACTACGGCAAAGTTGGTTTTTGTTGGTTTTCTTTCCCCCTGATAGATAGATAGCAACTACTATCACTGAAAAGCCTGCTCCAAGTTATCTCTTGTCTTAGATGAAGGGGAAGAGGGAGCAGAGCTTGCTTTTGAACTCTGCCCGCTATCTCGGTAACGGCGGTTCCCGACGCCGCGAGCCGCGGGCCTTGCTTCCAAGGCAGGGCTTTCCCGGTGTCGGAGAGCGAGTCCTCCCGCACACCGGCTCCGCAGCCTGCGCTGCCGTCCGGGGCGCCCCGTTACCGCCCCGCGGGACGGGGAAGCGGCCGCCGGGCTTTCCCTCCTCGCCCGGGCCACCGCAGCCCGGAGCGCGGCTCTCGCCCGCGGGGACGCTGTGCCGGGAGTGCCGGAGCCCTACGGATCCCGGGCTCCGGCAGCGGCCGGGCGGGCTCCGCGCCGTGCAGCGCATCGCCGTGGCGCAGCGCCGGGAGCCGGCGGAGCAGCCGCGGCTGCCGCTCCGCAGGTGCGCGGAGCCCCGCCGAGAACGGGGCGTGCGGGGAGCGGAGCTCCTGCCGCGGCCGCGCCGAGCCGAGCCGAGCCGAGCCGAGCCGAGCCGAGCCGAGCCCAGCCGAGCCGCCGCCCGGGCCCTGCGACCCGCGAGCCGCCGCCCCCCGAGCCGCCCCGCCGCCGCCGCCCCTTTCCGCGCCGGCACCTGGATGTGGCAGGAGATCTCGGAGTCGTCCAGCAGCCGCACGGTGCATTTCATCTCCGCGCTCAGCGACCTGATGCTGGAGCTCCGGAACCGGATCATCCCGGCAGCCCGCCCGCCGCTGCCGCCCCGCAGGCAGCCGCAGGGGGCCAGCCTGCAGAGGCGCCCGGCCGACCACGGCACGGCACGGCACGGCGCGGCACGGCGCTGCACGGCGCCACACGGCGCGGAGAGGCGCGGCGGCAGCGCCACCCCTCAGCCCCGCGGCGCTCCGCCGCCGCCCGCCATCCGCCCGCCCGCCGCGGCTCGGGCCGCCGCTGCGTCAGGATGCGCTCCGCTGGCCGGCCTCAGCATCCTCCTGCGCCCGCCCCCGGCACGGCATGGCACGGCACGGCACGGCCCGCGGGGGCACCTCTCCGCCCTCACCTGCTCCTCCCGCTTCTCCGCCCCACCGGTCCCGGCCGGGCTCCCTGCGCGGCTCCGTTTCGTCGGGCTGGCGGCGCCCAGGGGGAAATAAATGGACAGCGCCATCGTTTGTCTTCGCCGCCACGGGCGTGCCTCGCCTGGTTTTGAGTCCACCTGGGCGACTGGTACTCGCGTGGGAACGCCCGGTGCCCCGCAAACGGGGGACAACCCCCGGGCTGCCGGCGGGGAGCGGAGTCCCCAGGCTGGCTGGCCGCCCGTGTCTCCGGCGTATCCCAACACAGCCCGAGGCAGGAGGAGAAGCCTGTGGAATACATACAGAGAGTCATGTAAGGAAACCTCACCAAAGATGATTGTACCCTAATGAAACAGAAGAAAACAGAATGCAACTTACTGTAAGAGTGCAAGCCTTGGAAACTTGTTTCCTCAGGGAAAAAAAAAATTACCCATTAGCAGTCATACCCCATTTGTTGTCTAAGTGGGAAAGAAAATAAAACATCCAGTGGTTTCTCTATTATGTCCTGCATCACAAAAGGATGTACACATTTGTGTAAAACCTTGCTGGTAGAAAGCAAGCACCAAACTTAACCAGCCTTGAAACAGGGATCAGCACTGTGTTAAAAATTAGCACTTGCCTTTGAAATATGAAATGAAAAACAGCCAGAGCAAAATGTGACATGACTGGAAGTTTTTACAAATATAAAAGAAGCACTGACAATCACACAGAAGATTCATTTCAGTTACTATTGCCCAGTTGTCTGTGATTACCCCTAAATGTCCATATTTTGAAAATAGCTCTGTGTGAGTGTGTTGTTCTTTAGAAAATCCTGTGTAAGAGCCTAAGTGCTGCTACTGCTGTAAGCTCTTCCTTTGGCTTTCTGGACTGCTAACAGGCAACCACAAACAAATGTGAAATATATAATGCTCACTACCATCAGCTAATAAATATGCAGAGCTCTCTAATGTGGAACATAAAAGAAAAGTTATAAATATATGCTTCTCAGAAATTATAAATGCTTTCAATTGCATAGTGAATAGTGAAGCAAACCAGTGAGTATTTAAAATAGATTATTCACCTCAGCAGCCACAGTCAGCCCACAAGTTATGAAAGAAGGTCCTTATCAGCTGAGACACCAGATGTAGACACCCACTCATTAATAATATAATAACGCTTTATGTCTTATAGTCCTGCAACATGGGAACTCAGTAGCAGGATTTAAGCCCACATGCAGATTGACTCTCAGGTGACACAGATTTTTCTGCTTCTTGTAGAGAAGGAATCTTCTCATTCTAAGCCAAGTATTTTAGCTTTCCTTCAGTCTCTGCAGCACACTTTTCTCCACCCAAAAGGGGAATTACAAGAGAGAGCTGAGCCAATGATGAAGATTTAGTGAGCAGGTCATAGTCTACCATTGCCTGAAAGGGGGTTTTGCTTTACCTTCAGGACTATATGGAGAGGGATAAGCTTTCCAGGAGTTCTCAGAGTTACAGCAGCAGTGATGACTACAACGTGAAATCTGCACCCCCAAACAAGTGTGAGCACAAGAAGTGTGAACAAGTGTGTACCAACAGCAGCACAGCTACCTGAGCACAGAGCTCAGCAGAATTTTATTTGCTTGTTGCAAAAACAGGTCACTCCTGTCTTTTTGTTCACTTTATTTGCCTCTTTAATACCATTTTGACCTGAGATGCCTGAGAAATCTGTGAGACACGGAACCCATTTCTATGTTTCAGCTACCACAGCAATAGTTTTTATGGCACAGAATGTGGCAGCCATCTAACAGGAAGATATCAGATAAATAAAACAATCAAAACCAATACTCCAGCCAAGAGAAAAAAAATCAAAGAACAACCAAAAAAAACCAACCAAGAAATGAAAGGTTTTTTGGTTGAAAACCAAGCACTCTGCCCCAGTTGCAACTTCACAAAATAAATCCATCAGATGAATTTTGCATCACATATTAGGACTACCTCCCCTTCCTTATTCAAAAAGAATTCTAGGCTTTTTTCCTTACAAATAGGAGGCTCTTAGAGTTCTCTTAGTATCATAAATTATGCAGAAAAACCCCACAAACTTACCTCAAAACATATTACAGTGCACCCTTTTTAGCCAGATCTTGGAGGCGAAAGAGTCCTTATATAGCTAGCGTTTGGAAATACTACCTGAAAAGTCAGGTACTTGAGGAACTGACATTTAAAACACTATGGCAAATATAGGAAAACACAAATCAACCCACAGATAAATTTAATTCAGTTACCAGAAAATGCTGAGCTGATGGAGTATATTAAAAAATATGCTGCTAGAACTTGCAGAATACACTTTTGACTCAGTGGAAGGTTATCAGCTACTGCTGTTGCTGCCCAGACCATGCCATGTTATTGAGGTGTTTGCTGAAGTTCTCACCTGGCTTTGTACTGCAGACGTTGGAAGTTCTAGCGGGAGATCTCAATACCAGGTAAAGCCAGCTGCAAGAACTGGATGGTGGTGTGCAGACACATGCTTGAAATGCGTTTTAGATCCACCAGTCTCAGAACCACGCCATTCAATAGCCACATTCCCATTCTTTCTTCGCCTAACTGGTCACTGAATGACTTTGCTTTGGGATGAGTGCACGTGGACGGCCTAAAGGACAGGTGCCTACTTACCTGGAATTGCTGCCAGATACAGAGTGGGACAGCAGGGAGCGCTAATGAGCCTGAGTAGTACTTTGATATCTGGATGATTCTGCACGGAGTCAAATTACAGAATATAATTGTCAAGGATTTTCCCTTCAGTGGCTGATAGTAGCAGCAACTTAAGCTCTTTCAATTAATGTTTATAATTTAACCAAATATATAGACATTCGATTTGGATTTGTTTGGGGTTTTTTCCAAATACTTGAAGATTAATCTATAAATACAACAGCTATGGCTATAAACACTGCCTGCCACGGGTCAGACCTTGAGTTCCAGCATGGGTAGGCCAAGCAAACAAATCACTGTCCCCAGAGAGGTCCTTCCCCAAGGCCCACACTTCCCCATTGCCTGGCCAAGGGTCCCTCACAGGGCACAGCAATTAGCCATTGCTCAGAGATCATGGTGCCATAAGTAAACAGCCACTTCTTGTGAAGTCTGTGACAGTTAAGATTTTACTCAGTTCCATTCTACAATAGTATTAGGAACTCCAACACTTAAATATTTCAGATGAAGAGAGGCATTAGGCTTCTCCAGAACATCTAAAGAATGGGAGGTGAGGGTTGAGCTAGCAATTAATCTATAATTCAGGGAGTAGATTCCTGTAGTCAGGAAAGTGTGCCTTTGTGTGTCAAAGGCACAAAGGCAAACACTGTATGATTGTAAAATATATCCAGTAACTAAGCTGAAATTAGCGGTGAGATAATTGAAGGGCCGGGCATACCAGACAGCATGCAAAATATGAAAACAAGAGATTCCACACATATGGGATCTCTTTTGTTTCAGTCTTAAGTAGTTGTCTAAAGAAATCACTTCAGATCAAAAAACAATTGAAAAAATAAAACCAAAGAAACAGGGGTTTTGCACCTTGAAATAAAAGGTTTCTTACGTGTAAATATTACACCAGTAACTTGAAAACTGTGTGTAAAATATTAATGCATATATTGAAAAAACCCTAAGAGTATTAAAATATACATAAATTACAAAGAAAAATATATTTAAAGAGCAAAATTTCGACTGTTCCCTGGGGGCAGAGTTGAGTCAGAAGGTGAAACTTGAATTCACATACGGTTTCTACTTTCTTTTGCATTATAAAATAGTTTAAAAAAATCACATATTTGTTGCATGAATGAGAAAGCAACAAGATACATAAAATGCTACATTATTTGACAGCAGTATAAAAAGACTCAGGATTTTCATGCTTGTACTCTAAAGGGAGCTGTCAATCCTTAAGTCCACTAAAAAATGCAGGGCTATCAATGATATATTTGCTCATAACTGCCCCAGTAAAAAAGACCTGCAGTGTTATTGAAATCTGCAGGGCTGTATCGCAACCTGCATGGCAAGGATGGTCCTGTCAGCCTCCACATTCCTTGGGTGCACTTGTGCACCCCAACCCCATGGCTTTCAGGGGGAGAAGTGGGAGTCAGAAGTAGGTATTTTCTTCCACTGCTTAAGTTTAGCAATCTTATAAAGATTCAGAACAAAGAATGGGAAGAACATTACAGAACTCACTTTCAGTAGAGAATGATGGGTTGAATTTACTGTACAAACTTTTCAGCAAATTTCCTGCAGATGTCATCTGGAAGCTCAAACTCCAATCAGCATTTGTCTGAGTTAAACTGGATTGCACAATACCACACTTGAAATTTGCTGATGGGAGCAAACTTTACATTGATTTTAATCTACATAGTACGACTACCAAAAAGGCAAATGTCAGCTTTCAGCCTTTGGTTTGAAGCATACAAAGTCAGTGAGATGAATCTTGTGATTCACTGAGTCCTGGGACTTGCCAAGCTTTTCTTATCAGTAGGATCAAAATGTTTCTTTGATATGCTCTTCTCTCTTCAGGGAATATATATCCAGTTATTCTAATCTAATTCTAATCCAGTGAGTCTAATATTCTTCTCTGGAAAACTACAACAAGCAGTGTTCTCTGTGTTTCCCATGCTGCATTTCCAAGAAGTGCTCTCAGGACCAAGTTTGTTCCCAAAAACTTCATTCACTACAGGTTCTCTCGAGCTGTTTCCACACAATCCATGCAGTACTCTTACAGGCTTGATAACAGCCCCAGAGAAGCCCTGCAGCTACCACTGCCGAAAGATTTACAGGTTTTGCACATGACACAACCAGGGGCTTCAGAGGTCTAGAGTTAATTCGGTACCTGGAAGAACCTGATTTTCTCATGCTGAATACAGAGTGGCTGCCACAGTCATATATCTCCTTAGTCTATGATGAATTTAAAAAAATATGACCATACCAATGATTTGGGAATCTGAAAAAAAGGCACTTGATCAAGCCACAAAACACAGCTCCATTCTCCTGACCATATTTATGCACAGACAAAGAATACAGCAATCTGATCAATGAAAAAGTTTGGTTTTTAAGTAGGTAGAGATATATTTGCAGGCAGTGTTGATAATTGGAGAAAGGAGATGTTGCCTATCTGTAGCTGGAACAGTTCTTCCCTTTATAGAATTTGTCTAATTAAATTGTTTAGTAAGACTCCAATTCAAATACAATCTAATGTTACAACAAACAACCACATTTTTTCAACATTATTATTGCAGGTAGGATTAAGTTTGATCCTTTCTGTAACAACAGAAGTCATCATAAAATACATAAAAAACTACATTAGCATCAGTTACCTGGTGGCCAGTCCAGCAAAATATTCAGAGCCAGGCTTTGAAGAGCTCTCAGCATCCCAGAAGCCCTGCTTAAGGAGCATACAGAGAAACAGTCCCCACCACACACCTTCCTGTGTATCCTTTTATACTCTTCTTGTTACTGGATGGAATTTGGATGCTCATGGACAGAATTCTTTTGCAGTAACATCCTGTTTCCATGGCTGCTGCACGTGGACTTTGAAAGAGCTCCAAGTGTGTAGAACAGTTTCAGCTGGTTTTATAGTCCCTTTTCTTCTTTTGGGGTTATTCTGACTTTTAATACTCCTATCATACGATTTGAATTTTACACCATTTATCTGCAGTGGCAGTTGTCTAACTTCATATGTGTTTATAGCACTTTTCCACTCAGGAATAGTCCTCAAAATTGAAGTCTGTATGAGGATTCATATTTTACACCATTTGCATAAATCAAAGTAAACTCCAGCAAAATAAAACTTCTGCTTTGCAAAATTATGTCAGGTTCCTAGTGCATTTTGTGAACAAAGTAAGTATTACAGGAAAAACATGTATGATATACAACATGTATTTCAAGTTTGTTCATCTTGTCAGCATCTAATCTGTACCCAGAATCTGTTATTAAAGTAATTAGCGCCATGATTTTTAAATAATAATATGCAACAATATTCAATTTCTGATACATCTCCCTCTATAGCTTCTGGCTTCTGTCATTAATTCCTTCCTAAATTAGTGTACAGACTGTTGTTTTTTATTGGTCTGGCTCTTTTAATTATGTAAAAGCTAGTATGGACAGAATTTGAAGTCGCAACAAACCTTGTTGTTGAACCTCCTGGCGCATGAGGGACTCTGTGGCGTAAGAGCTAAGTGTGCTTGTAAGTGACTGCAAAATGGAGGCTTGCCTACCCAGGGAAGAGGTGTGGACTAACTACATGGAAAAAATTCATCAGAGACACTAAGATAGCATACTTCAAAAGCCCTCAATAGAAAATGCTCAGAAATAGTAATCTTATTACCTGCTTGCCGAAGCAGCATTTTAAGGTACATATTCTCCCTGACACTTTCTTCAGGCAGTGGGTGGCTCCATCTTACTAATGCTTTGAGTGCTTCCAAAATTAATGGCTCTACATCAGTGCACACTGTTGGTATTGTAAGTGATGTTGCAATACAGACTGCATAACTTTTCCATTCTGGGTCGTAGGAGACACGTACAAGATGAGAAGATAAAATAATTAATCTGTTGCAAAACCTGTACTTCCAGTGGAGACCAGAATCTTTTAAAGAAACAAAATACTCCTGTAGAAGCAACTGTTATTCTCACATGGACTGGAATAGAAACAGTAAAACTCTCCTAGATGCTCTTTTCAGCTCTGCCTGATTCCTTTTTGAGGAGACTAAAGAAAAGAAAATAGTCTTTCTGTAACTCTGTGATCTTCTTTATTTCCAGTTTTTCCCTACAGTAACATTGAAATTACTCCTAACTGCATGTGACTGTGGCCTGCAAGCAGTAGCTGTGCACTACTTCTGCTAGCAGCCTTCCACACCCCAGCAGAAAATGTATTTTCCAACTGTGCTCTGAGTGTCACACATAACCCCTTGCCTCTCACCATCACTTTTGGATCACACTGCCGCAGCTCTAGTGGCTACTCTGGACTGAAACTATTGTAATGTTTACATTTTTTATACTCTCCACATGGGAGATAAATAAAATGTTATTTTACAAACTAAGTGTTTCAAACAATTTTGCTTTTTTGAGCACTTCTCTGGAGTATTTATGCTAATCCATTGATTTTGGTCACATCACATGAAGAAATTTTTATGTGGTAAAACACTGGGATTTCTTATGCAAAATTGGTAGGATGTTCATGCAAACCTGTGTTGTTATTGAAAGATTTAAATATGATTACGCTGATAAAATCAAGTCCATAAAATGAAGAAGTTTTCAAAATCTAAGGAAAAGCCATGTAAAAAACCCAAGTAATTTTCCATTTCTTATCTACATTAATTTTATTGAAAGTCAATCAGCTAGCCATTATAAGCAAATCATATTTCCTTTGCTGTTGCTAGGAAAATGTAAATAATTTAACAATAGCTTCTCTGTTTAGAGCTATGTGTATTTAAATTTTAGATAAATGTTTTCATAGCCTTCCCTGTACAGAAATTAGTGAGCTAGGACATGTTCAGGTTGTAGTATGGTAGGAAGAACTGCATTCCTCTTTTACCTATAACTAGGCTCAGAAGATTTTGTCATTCCTACAGCTTTGGAACCAAACTGAGAACATACTTGCGTCACAAGCAACAAAGAAAAGCCGCTCCCATTCCCTCTTACCTATTTATTTGTTTGCCTGTTTGGGTTTGTACTGCAAACTGGAAAAATAAGAAGGGTTATTTACAATGTTCCTTTTTATTTTGTGAACATCAGCTCTGAGTTTCAGTATTAAAAAAGGGATGAGGTAATATATAAAAATACTGAATGTGATTTTAAAAGCATTTAACAGCTTTAATTTGATTTACTCACCCCAAATGTCTGAAACTTTGGCTCATTTACCGAATTGATGATTTTTTTTTTCTCAGTACTGGCAAATTCTGGTGGGTGCAGAAAGCCATTATGCACTAATTTCTCCTGAGAAAAGACTTCCGACCGTGCATTGACTGACTTTGCATAGCATAGAACAAATTCTGAAAATTGTTGGTAATGTTCCAATCAACAAATCTGTAATTTGATGATTACTTACTTCACAAGGAGGACTAACTGTGACCGGCAGAACACCACAGTATAGTTTCTTTCAGCTACTCTCCTCAGAGTGAACATATTGTATTAATACCCTCTGCCTTGGATTTGCTATCAATGCATATTCAGGATTTGATTTGAACCCCTAAATGACTCCATAAATTTGTGCCTTAGCTGCTTGAAGAACAGTCTTACTCCCCTTAAGATTCAGGAAGCTCAGATCACTAATGTATCTGAGCCCTCACTTTTATAAGAAGCTGATGTCCATGACAATGGATACTCCTGGAAAGCTTGTGCACTTTTACAGCAGTTCACCTTTTATGCTGTAATAAGTTTCCATTAGGAATTATCATGGGAATGGTTTTTTTTTCTAGTTTGGATTTGGCAATATTCTGAATACAACAGACATTTCCTAGTATCCACAAGATGGAGAGAGATACAGTGAAGGCAAATAGAAATAACTCCAGAAAAATGAAATTCTCTCATTCATATTTCATGTTATCCTTCTCTAAAATTAGGCAGCTAATTTAAGTAGAAGATGAAGTTTTACTGAATTCCATAAATTCAATATTAGTCAATTAGTCAAACTAGAAAGGCTCAGAAAGACACTGAAAATACTCCCAATAGCCATAAAATATACCACATGCCATTTAAAAAAGTATTTAAAAATACAGTATCTGGAAAATTCTTTTGGGGCTGAGAAGTACTTGATGGGTTTTCTGGTAGGTATTCTTGAGGTTTTTTGGCTTTTAATTCTAGAATGTTCATCCTTCACCATTATATTGTAATTTCACCTATTACTAAATAAAATAAACAAAATATCAGAAGACATTTACATTCCATTGCCTCCTATTTCAGCTAAGTGAATGTACTCTGGAACTCATGACACCATACAAGATTTTTTATACAGCTACATCAGACATTTGGAATCAAGTTTTACATTCTGACAACATTAGAAATAAAAATAAATTTAAATTATAAGGAGAAGGCACCCATGCCACCTCCAGCAAAGGATCTTCAAAGACAGGACAAATTTCCTAGGATGTATATGTATCACTAAATGATGAAGACTAATATGAAAGTCTTCCATGTTATTAAAGAAATAGTAAGTGTAAAAATATTTAATAGTTCTCTGACTACAACAGAGTGAAAGGGAAATCCTCCCTCACATGAAAACAATCCACATATTTTATTGGATCTACAGCTTAAGCACATCTTAAATGCTTAACTGATGCTGTTAAGTCAACCATTTGGCTGAGTTTTATCTCATGTTACTAGTTTTTATTCATGTTACTAGTCATCTCTCCAGTTGACTAGTAACATGAATTATATCTGCACAAATCAGATCAGCCACACCAGCAGAAAGTCTGAATGTAATTGCCTGCCTCACATTGCCAATAGGGTCTTGTGTTAGCACAATTCAATCAGCTTTCTCCAGATCTTGTTCTCCGTCCTGCAACAGCATCTGCAGAGCACACTGCTGTCTGTACAGTGCATGCAAACTCTGCCAGTGCATGCTCATGTCATGTTTTCCTGGGATTTAGTAAAAGAGAACCCCTGGCACAACTTCCTGCACAAAAAAGGATATAAAATAGCTATTAGATAACATCACACCAGTCTAACATGGCTCTTTTAGAAAATGCAAGGATATGAAGCATGAAAAGGTATCAAATAGTGAAGCTTGCTAAAGCTGGTTACAGCAAAAGACATTGAGTGTCCACTGTAGGCAGGCTAGTCAGTTGCTCTTCATGTTAGCAAAATCTGGGAAATTGTTGTGACAAGTAATTAAAAGTTCTAATTTTGGGAATGGGAATAGTAATTGTGATGCTTCCAGGGCCAAAGTGACTGCTGGTATTTTTGAGCTTTTTCATTTGGATCTCCCAGTAACTCTCATCCAAATTAAGCATTTTTCCCTGTCTCAAAATTGATAAGCCAGCAAATGGAAAAGATGCATGCAAATTCAATTACTTTAGCACAATCATAACCTATTACAGCAAAATATGTATCCAATCACATGGCGCCTTAAAGAAATTGTTGTAGTCTGTTAGTAATCTGAGAACTGGCCTGATTCAGTAATAGCTTGATAATGTTGAAAGTTCTGGTCTTCATTAAGAATTTCTTAATAGGTATGTGAAATAGGTATATGAAATTCCAGATCTCAATTAAATGGTCAGAGACAGGCAATAATTTAAAAAAAGATACATGTGTAATTCATAATGTTATTTGGAGTGCCATGCAAAGGAACTAAAATTTCATGCAGACTGGGAGACCTAATGTACCTTCTGAGAATTATTCCAAGGTTTGACTGATGTAAAAAATATGAAGGGGGCACACATCGTGCCCTCCTGAAGCCACCGTCACCAGGTGGAGTAGCTCCCACAGGTGCAGCAGATGCTTCTCCATTGCACAGGAAAATTTCAATGCTGCTTGGCAGCATCACTGCATTTGATCTTTGCAGAGCTGTGAAAATGTTGCTAGGTCATATTTATGTACTTAGTAATAGCAAGAATACTTGCTATATAAGAGAATTTCCACAATTTTCCACAATCTTGCCCTTCTCTGGTGAGGCCACATCTGGAGTGCCATGTCCAGTTCTAGCTTCACAGAACGAGAGAGACATGGAGCTCCTGGAGCAGATCCAGCAAAGGGCTACAAAGATGATTGAAGGACTAGATCATTCTTACAGGGAAAGGCTGAGGGACCTGGGCCTGTTCAGCCTTGAAAAAAGACAGCTGAGAGGGGACCTCATCAATGTTTATCGGTATCTGAAGGGAGTGTATCAACAGGATGTATCCAGACTCTGCTCAGTGGTGCTGAGCAATAGGACAAGAGGCACTGGGCACAGACTGAAACACAGGAAGTTCCACTCAAACATCAGGAAGCGCTTTGTTACTGCGAAGGTGACCGAGCACTGGAACAGGTTGCCCAGAGAGGTTGTGGAGTCTCCCTCGCTGGAGATACTCAAAAGCCGCCTGGACAGAATCCTAACGTGCCCTACAGGGTCCTGCCTGAGCCGGGGTGTTAACTAGATGACCCTACCAGTGGTCCTTCCCAGCCTTACCCACCAAGTAATTCAGTGATTTAAAAGTATGACTGGGTCAAGGCTTTAACAAATACTAAAATTGAGTTAGTCACGGCATAGATGATGCCGTAAATAAATTCCAAAGGCAGACCTTTATCACAAAAGGGTAATACAGAATTCAACGGGCATCAGTGCACACTTTAACATACACTGCATAAATTATTGTTTCCATCAAATTCGCTTGTGTTGCTGAGGCTGCAGTGAATACCGCGCTAGGAACCGCTGGAAGAGAAACGCCCGACCAGATTGGAAAGCCTGAGACAAAGAGGGCTCGGGAGATCAGGTAACTTCCAGCACAAGGAGCGACTGGGGGCAAAGAGAGGGGCGGACGCGACACGGGTGCCTCGGGCTGTGTCCCGGAGGAGGGGAGCGGAGCGGCGGTCCCGGCGGCCCGCGCGGGGCGGTGGCGGCGGGGCAGGGGAGGCGCTGGGCCGCGCTGGGGCCGCCCCGGGCGGGCCGCGCCCGCCTCCCGCGGCAGAGGCGAGGGCGGGCCGGGGCGGCAGAGGCGCGGCGGGGCGAAGGGGCAGCGGCGGAGCGCGGCGGGCCGCCATGGTGCTGGTGGTGGTGATGGGCGTCAGCGGCTCAGGGAAGTAGGTACCGGGCGGGGGGCGGAGCACCGGCGGCGCTGCGGCGCTGCCGGAGCCCCGCGGTGCGGCTCCGGGTCCTGGTCCCGGTCCGGCTGTTAATCGGCCCTTTGTGCTTCCCCGCAGGACCACGGTCGGGTCGCGGCTGGCAGAGAAGGTAGGGGCGTGTGCGGCCGCCGCTTGGGAGGCGTGCTGGGGCGGGCAGGCACCTCCCTGCGCCGGGCCGATGGCCTTTCCCCGGGCTGCTGGCCCTCCGAGCTGGGTTTGCTGGTGCAGGGGTGCCTGCATGGACTTCGGCTCAGTGCCGTGATGCAACAGCTGTTGCTGCTACCAAGCTGCCTTAGTGTTTTTTGGGTTTTTTTGTTTGTTTGTTTGTTTGTTTGTTTTTTGTTTGTTTTTTTGTTGTTTTTTTTTTTGCTAATCATCATGCTATAAACGGTGATTCATACTGTGGTGCAAGAAGCCTGTAATTTCTTAGGTGTGGTCTTTGTAAATTCTGAAGTCCTTTGTTGCCTCACCTGACCTAGCTGAACGATCCATAATTAATTTATTTTTTTCTTAGTTGGGATGGAAATTCTACGATGCAGACGATTATCATCCTCTAGAGAATAAGAAGAAAATGGAAGAAGGGATACCACTAAACGATGAGGTACCATGAATAAGCTCTGAAAAAACTGTTGTCCACACGTTTATCTCTGTAACTTCATGCATATCTTGTTGAAGTAGATTTTGGTGTACTACGTAGATTAGTCTGACTGTAAACACAGGTCTGCATTTGCTAAGGTAAGGGAGGCTTCTTGTGTCAAAAAAGATTCTGCATAAAAAAGTAGTTTACACAATGCTTGTCAGTTCGAAAGTGGTTTGCTGCTGCTTCAGGATTTGTGAGAAATCTCCCCCTCTACAGTCCACACACAGAGTTGCAGTTTTGGATTTGAATCAGAATATCCTGAGTTGGAAGGGACCCACAAGAACCACAGAATCCCTCGCGTGGCCCTGCTTAAAACAACTCCAAAAATTTGTTACCCTTCTCTCAAATCACTTTTCATAATTTATCACCACTCGTGGTTAACTTGGGAGGTTGTGCTAGGGGAGGTTCAAGTTAAGTATTAGGAAAAATGTCATCACTGAAAGAGTGGCAAAGCATTGAAACTGGCTGCTCAGAAACGTGATGGAGTCACTTCAACAAGGTGAAGTGCCAGGTCCTGCCCTTGGCTCACAACAGCCCCAGGCAGGACTACAGGCTTGGGGCAGAGAGTCTGAAAAGCTGTCCAGCAGAAAAGGGCCTGGGAGTGCTGATTGGCAGTAGGTGAACATGAGCCAGCACACATTCAGGTGGCCCAGAAAGCCAGTGTCATGCTAGCCTCTGTTAGCAACAGTGTGACCAGCAAAACCAGGACAGTGATTGCCCCCCTGTACTTGTACATCACGTTGGTGAGGCCACACCTTGAGTGCTGTGTCCGGTTCTGGGCCCCTTAATTCAGGAAGGACACTGAGGTGCTGGAGTCAGTTGAGAAAAGGGCAAAGGTGCTGGTGAAGGATCTGGAACACAAGTCCTGTGAGAAGCAGATGAGGGAGGTGGGGGTGTTTTTACCCCAGAGCAAAGGAGGTTTAGGGGAGACCTTACCAGTCTCTACAATTGGAAAGGAGGTTGGAACCTCTCTGGAAAGGCGGTTATGGCGAGATGGGAGTCAGCTTCTTCTCCCAGGCAACAAGGAATAGGACAAAGGAAAATCGTCTCAGGTTATGCTAGGGGAGGTTCAAGTTGAGTATTAGGAAAAATGTCATTACTGAAAGAGTGGCGAAGCATTGGAATTGGCTGCTCAAAAAAGTAGTGGAGTCACCATCCCTAGAAGTGTTTAAAAAAAACAAGTAGGCACTTGGTTATGAGCTATGATTTAATTAGCACGGTGGTATTCAGTCAAAGGTTGGACTTGATGATCCTAAAGGTCTTTTTCAAGCCTAATGATTCCACGATTCTGAATTGCAGCATGTGCCTGAGAGCACTGACCAAATGCTTTGGAACTCTGTCAGGCTGGTGCTATGACCACTTCCCTGGGGAGTGTGTTCCAGTGCCCAACCACCCTCTGGGCTGGGGCCTTATTCTAATATCTAATGTAAACATCCCCTGACACAACTTCAGGCCATTCCCTCAGGTTCTGTCACTGGTCACCACAGAGGAGAGATCAGTGCCCACCCCTCCTCTTCCTCTCACAAGGAAGTTATAACTGCAGTGACGTCTGTCCCCAGTCTCTTCAGGTGGAACAGATCAATTGACCTCAGCCATTTCTCGTATACCTTCCCCTCAAGGCCCCTCGGCATCCTCAAGGCCCTCCTTTGGATGCTCTCTAATGTATTTATATTCTTCTTATGTTGTGGTGCCCAAAACTGCACACAGGACTCAAGGTGAGGTTGCCCCAGTGCGCCCTTGATGGGCTGGCAATGCTTGAAGTACTAATAGCATAATGGTACAGCTTGAAAAAGGATTTTTCCATTTGCCATCAATTAGGACAGTGGTTTTACAGTTAAAGCCACTTTTCCTGTACAGAATCAGAAATAATTTAAAAAGTTAATGTCCACTACTTCTAGAGAAATACACACTTATGACTGTAGATAAAGACTTTTAAACAAAGAATATAAACTAAACAATCCTGGTGAACATATGAAATCAATCTAAAAGCATATGGGGCTTAGAAACAGGACAAGATGCAGTAATAGGATATTTTGAGAAAGACTTCAAGGATCTAGCTGCAATAGGGAAAAAATTGCAAAGCTCCTACCTTTTTTTTTTTTTTGCAAGGCTTCCACTTTTTTTTTTTTTCTTTCAGTCCCTCAGATCTTTTGGGAAATGTCCCTAGCCAATTAAAAGCAAAAAAAAATTTCTAGATTCTGGTTAAAAACTTAGATCTTTCACTAGTGGTTGGAAGCCTATATATCGTCTGTAGCAGCATTATATGCCTGAATGACTAAACCACTGGTGTGTAGTGCTCAGCAAGAGGAAAGCATCTCTTCTGAAAAATGAGAGGTGCAAAATTGTGAGGGCCTTCTTGAATGCCTAGGGGAAGTTACTGTGTAATGATAGCAACAAAAATTGTTGCGTTTATTTGTCCATGTTATCATTTGTTGTGCTCGCCCAGCAGTAACAGCATTGAAACATTAAATGGGAGCAGTTGTTTAGTGCTCATTAGGCATGACTGAAGTTTGCAGCAGCTTAAAATTTCAGATAAAGCAAGCATCTGACTGATCACTCATGTTTGCTTAAGTAATGGGCAAAAGTTTTGAGAAATTGTGATTGTGGTTACATTTATTTGTGAGTGCTACTGACATAAATATAATTATTGCAGATAACTAAATTTAGATCTGTTTCTGAAAGCTTCAGCTTGGATCCAAAATGGGGATGGGGTGTGTGTATGACACTATATCAGGGAAAAGAAGTAACAACTCTAGCTGTACATTTGAATAGTATAATAGAAGCAAGAGGTAAGTTGACTGTCCTTCAGGTGTTTACAAGGTGCATGCTGCACTTGCATACATATTACTTCCATCATATACTTGTAAAATAAAAAGTACTATTCCACTAAAAGTGTCTTATTCATAATATGCCTGGCACTTCTTATTAGCCTTCAGGCAGTGGGAGCAAATCTATATAGGAACAAAGAGATTCAAAACTGAACTTGCTGTACAGTTTAATGCTAATATTTACCTCTAGTCAAACATCTGTGATGCTAGAAGCAATTGTTTCAAATTAATTTCTGAATAATTTTTAACTAGCTTGCTTGCTTTCTAGGATAGGATTCCTTGGCTTTGTGCACTGCATGATATACTAAGGAGGTAAGAGAATATCTAATGTTTAAATATTTTAGCTAAAGACAGAAGTACCAGAAGTGTTTTTCCCCACTGCATTGCAAAGCAGAAATGTAAGTGGTAGTGTAAAGAAATTCCAAAGGTAATAAAGTCATTCTATTTTTACTAATCAAAACTGTCATAGTAATTGCTGATGGTGAGCTAATCTCTGAGAATTAAAATGGGAAATTGTTGCAAATTATGGTTGTTTTCTATTATCTGTGTAAAAATAATTGCAAGGATCCAGTTTATTAATAAACCTGACATTAGCTACTTACAAGGAACATAACCTCAAAATACACTAATAACAGTAGGATAAAATAAGGATAAAATGTTATTTTGGATAAGATACAGTGTCAAGTTTGCTTGACACTTTTGTTTGCTTGAGTGTACTCTGCTAATTTGCAGATGACACCAAAATGGGAGGAGTAACTGATGCAGAGGGACCTTGAAAGGCTGTAGAAACTGATTGGTAGGAACCTTTTAAAAATGCAAGCACTGAGGGACACTCAGCTGGAAAGAAGCAGAGAAGGACCTGAGGGAACTGAGGTGGACAGCCCCAGCTGGACATATGCCAGCAATGTGCTCTTCTGGCAAGGCAGGCCAGCCAAATCCTGAATTCTGGGCTATATTAGACCAAGTATTGCCAGCAGGTCAAAGGAGGTGATCCATCCCCTCTCCTTTTGCACTGGTGTGGCCACACCTGAACTGCTGTGTCAGTTCTGGGTTCCTCATTATGAGAGAGACATGGACATACTGGAGAGCATCCAGCAACGATGAAGGGACTGAAGTGTGTCCCAAATAAGGAAAAGGTTGGGAGGTTGTGTAAAGCCTGTTTAGCCAGGCTTTACACTTGCTTGTGCACATTAGGTGATCATACCTCACTGGAGCTGAGATAGCTAATTTCTCACTGAGAAATTTGTCTGGATTGATTTGCTGAATCCATTGCTTCATGTTATGTGATAGCTCAATGCCACTGCTCAGCTCTGGAAACTTTAAAAAATCAACTATATTTTAAATGAGCCTAATGCCAATATTTAATTATTAGTACTTATTAGTAGCTGAGGCTGTCACTGACTTACCTAGGTGATAATGGTAGGTATTAGAAGTTCTAACTTCCCTTTGAATCAAAATCTGATGACCATAGAATGATTTTTAAATAGGTGTATACCTGATTTTAATTTTATTACAAAATATATTTTCTTAGGCAGGAATTTTATTCACTCTTCACAGAGACAAGTGATTCTGGATTTGCTTTTTAGTGGAGCAGGCACACCCAGAATTAAATGCTTTATTTGAAGAAACCTTGTCAGCAGAAAATACATACAGTGAATACAATGCATTCACTGAGCTGCAATCCCTTGTTTAGGGTGAAGTGAGTATAGATGCAATGCTACCAACGAGTTGCAGGAAACATAAATTACAGTTAAATCTGAGACAGTGACAGCAGGTGTTGAAAACACTGTGTATTTAAGAACACAATGTGTATTTTAGTGGTCTGTATTGCTTATCAGCCACTTACCCTTAGAGAGAATAGTAATTTTATGGATAAGGGATAGTTGTTTCTATGGATATTATTTCCTGTTCTCAGCAATTAAGGAAATGAGCTTGACACTTCCTTGTGCTAGAATTGAATTGAATTTAGGAAAAGACTGGTTGCTTAGAAAAGGCTATAGAAAGAGTCCCTAAGACTGAGATTTTACCAGAAGGTTGGCTAGATTGGCCTCACTTTCAAATCACATCTTTACCTGGACTGGAAATTTGGTTTCAAAATCCTGTCAAAATTACTCAAATACCACTGTCACAATGCCACTACTCCCATGGGTGGCCTTCTTGAGGAGCTAGGGCATGTCTACCTTGTTAGCAGAACTTACAAGTAATTTTTGTTATACCACATGTAGATATGTAAAGGTTTTCGGGGTTTTTTTTTTATATTTTTGATAGAGAAGACACATCTAGACAAGATACAATTCTGGCCTGTTCTGCACTGAAGAAGATATACAGGCGTGTGTTAATTGGTGGAGCATCTGCAATTGAAAGCAACCAGCCAGAGCAACCAGGAGAAAACCCAGCACTGAAGATCCTCTTTGTTCATTTGGATGGACCTAAGGACATAATTGCTGCCCGCTTGGAGAAGCGGAGAGGTCATTTTATGCCACTTGAACTTCTCCAGTCTCAGTTTGATACTCTAGAGCCACCCAGTGCACCAGAAAACTTCATTACTGTCAGTCTAGAAAAACCTCTCCCAGAAATACTCCTACAGATTGAGACTGCCATTCTTCAGGGTGAGACTTTGCCACAGAAATTTTCTGAATGACACATATAGAAATTCCCTGAAGGATAGCAGGGCAAAGAGACAGAATTTTAATTATCAAATTGATTATTAAATCAAACCAGCTTATTTTTAAGAGCTGGTTTACTACTCTTTTTTTTTTTTCATCATGGCTCTGTAAAAGACATTTAAAATGTCTTTACATCTTTTGCATATATAAGATTCAAGAACTGTTAACTTTTTAAGCCCTTCACTCTATTAAGTTAAAATTCTCCTTTTAGTAAGAGCTTGCTTTTGAAAATTCTGGCAAGGGTCACAGAGAATAATTTATTTTCTTAATATTTACTCTGTCAGTCACTGGGCAGATGGGCACATCTGCTATTACAAGATAAAATAAAAATAATGTCATTTTCCTAGAAGAGGCAGGAACATGCATGATAAAGTTCTATACATGACACTACCCCTATCTCTACCCCTATCTCTACCCCTATCTCACTGCTGGATTTTCATGGAGTTGTAGGTTCTGTGTTTGTATTCTTGTTGACCTCACCAGAGCACTGATGACTTCATGAGAATTTTTCTGATCTCTTATTGTATGTATTGGCCACCAAGATGAAAAATGTGAGAAAAAAAAGGTAGTGGAGGCAATGCAGTATACAAAATTTAATTGAATGGAAAGCTTTAGAAATAAAGTATAAATGGCATCATACTGACTCTGAACTTAGAGCTTTCATGTACAAAGTGTACACATTGCAGTCAAGTGTGAGTCAACCAGTGATTTAAGGTACTGAATTGAATGCAAGGTTGATAGACTTTCCTTATTTTTGAAAACTTACTTTTTGCAGTTGGACCTTCTCCTTCACTTTCCAGTGCTGGTGGGCACCTCAGTGCTTGTCAATACAATTGCTTTAAAGCTTTTGATCAAACTATTCCTAAATAAGTATCTTTTTTTGATGAAGATGAGAAGTCTAACTACCCAATCAGTCACCTAGCTCACAGAATTTAAGTTTAAAGTCCTTTTTTACCACCAAGGTGTTTTTCAAAAAATGCTTCATGTTGTGTTATACAAGACATGCCTTTTTAGCTTTATGTTATAAAAACTTTAGATAGTTTGTGTAAGAAAGATTTGAGTCTTGTCCAAATGGAGACATTTCCATGTGCTGTCACACATGGATTATTTTTAGTATGTCATGCATATTTTTTTTTTATTCCTGAGATGATAGATGAACTCTTGTAGAATATCGCCTCATGTCTGAAAGCATCTTTAGTGCAATTTTTACCTGGGTAAGTAGTTGAAAAACATTAGTCATGGTTCTCACTATGTATGGAAATAGTAAAGGCTTTGTGGTTTACTAGACAAACTACTGTGCTTAAATTAGTGTAATAAATGGGCATTATCTTACTGAAAGCAGCAGTTTTTAAGTTGGGATTTTAGGCATTAACCTAAAATTAACCATTAACCCAGACACAGTGTTTTCCTGTTTATTTGTGACCAGAAGGGAGAATACCAGGCAGTTACCAGTTTTAGTCTACTGCAGGGTACTGCCACCTCAGAGTCTGATTGTTCCAAGAGCCAGGGTGCAAAATAAAGACATAGAGGCAAAGTTAAGTGCAAGAGACAGGGATGTCTGTATGCTTAATACCCTCAAATTTCCGAGACCCCTTCAGACTTGTCAGATCTGTACAGATTTTGTAGCTATGAAAATCACAGACACAGCACCCTCTTGTGGCACCTCTGCTGTTAATGAGATCTTCATCTTTTCCAATACACCATTTTACAAACAGTTGACTAATGTGCCCATTATAAAATACAGATTTATGCTTACTTCTTTCACACACAATAAAGCCAGACCAGGACACTTTACAGCAGCTGCATCTTCTCACACACAGATACGATCAGGCCTTCAAATATTTTTTTTAAAGGGACATTTTTAAGTTTAAATTCTAAGAAGGCCAGATTGATTTTCAGATCTACTTGTCCACATTTATAGAATACTCTCAAAGTAGCTTCACCACTTCCACCACCAAAAAAAAATTCTCTTTCAGAGAGTTTTATGTAAGCAACTTGGATTTTGGAAGGCTTCTAAACAAAGTTTATACTTACAGGCAGTTCATGCTTGTTCAGATTAGGCCAGGGTATTTCTTAGTCTTTGCTTCTATGTTGGGAATATTTCCTTCCCTTACCCTTTTAATATATCTGCATTTTTCTTTTACTTAAAAAATACTGCAAAGAAGGTTGTTGTCAACCTAATCAGTTGTCTCTTACCTGCTATTCTGAAAAGGCAACAAAGCATTATTTCTGTTCAGTTCTATTCTGTGCATTACAAATTAATAGATTAAGATGTGTATTACTGCAATACTAAGAACATAAAACTACTCTCAGATTTTAATCAAGCTGTGCACATGTGCATTGGAAGAAAAAGGTAGCAGAACAATCCATACCCAAACACAATTCTACAACATTTCATTTACTTGATTTTGGTTTTTTTGTTGTGGCGGTATATTTGTTTTGGTTTTGTTGTTGTTGGTTTTAAACTAACACCACTATTCTAGGGATGTCATATTCAGGTTAGTTGGGCAGGCTATTAATATTTAGCACAGCTTATCTGGATGCAAGTGCTGTGTGTGTATTTTGAAATGTATTTAGCAAATGCAGCAAAAACTGAGGAAACACCTGGAGTTAGAAATTGCTTTCTCTGTCTCTAAGCACAAATTATCTATGCAAGGTACATGCACTATACATCCCCATGAATTTATGCTAAGCACAGTTAATAACATGCTGTGTAAATACTGTACCTGCTACAGCATAAAGCACAAACATTTTTCAGTGCTAAAATGAGGAAATAAAAATGAAATGCAATCTATCCCAAACTGTGCAAGTTTTCTTACAGGCAAAGCTGCCTGCCACCTCAACTATAAATTGATAAGTGTTTTGGGGTTTTTTATCAATAATATTTTTTTTATTATGCCAGGTTTTGCTGTTGGGGAAGGGAGGTGGCTACAGGGCTGGCTTCTATGAGAAGCTGCTGGAAACTTCCTCCACCCCCTGTAGAACCAACTCCAGCTGGCTCCCAAACAGATGGGGATTGCTGGCCAAGGCTGGGCTAATCAGAAATGGTGGCAACACTCCTGTGATAACAGATTTAAGAAGGGGGAGGGGGGGGGGGGGTGGGATGTGATTGCACAGATGAAACTGCAGCCAGAAAAGAACAGGGTGAGAACAGGTGAGAGAAACAGCCCTGCAGTCACCAAGGTCCATGCAGAGAGGGAGGAAGTATTTCATGCACCAGAGTGGAGATTCCCCTGCAGCCCCCTGTGCAGACCATGGTGATGCAGCTGTGCCCTGCAGCCCATGGAGGTCCATGGGGATGCAGAGATCCACCTGCAGCTGGTGGAGGAGACCCAGGCTGGAGTAGGTGTATGTCTGAGAGGAGGCTGTCACCCTGTGAGAAGCCTGTGCTGGAGCAGGGTCCTAGCAGGGACCTACACACCTGTGGAGAGAGGAGCCCATGCTGGAGCAGATTCCCTGTAGGATGTGACACTGTGGGAAACCCACACTAGAGCAGTCTGTCCATGAAGGACTGCGCCCCATGAACAGTGACCCACATTGCTGTAGTTTTTAGAGAACTGTTGCCCATGAGATGAACTGAGATGTTGGAGAAGTTCTTGGAGAACTGTCTCCCATGGGAAGGAACCCCTGCTGCAGCAGGGGAATAACTCTCCCTAAGCAAGTTTTTTCTGCCAAGGGGAATAAATCTCCCTCGGCAGAAAAAACTTGTGATGAACTGACCATAACCCCTATTCCCTGTCTCCCTGCACTGATGGGGATAGGAGGTAGAGCTAGAAAGGAGGGAGGAGTAGGGGAAGGCATTTTAAGGTCTGTTTTTACTCCCCATTATCCTGCTCTGATTTTGTTACTAATAAATTCAACTAATATATCTCATTCCAGCCAGTTTTTCCCATGATAGTATTTGATGAGCAATGTCTCCCAGTTCTTATCTCAACCATTAACCATTTTTTATATTTTCTTTGAAGATCCTAATAATCACTGTGAAAATAACTGTAAAAAAGTAGAGACTATCCTACAGAAACTACTTGCTCTCTATTCTTCCTTATCCAATGGTCCTGTAACCTCCCTCTGGCTGAAGGTCAGAATGAAATGATGAACAGAGGCAAGTACTTGCTTGGGACAACAGGCTTCCTTGCCCATCTCACCCTCCCTTTAGGTGCCTCTCTGTACAATAGTTACAGGTAAGGAAGGTCATGCAACAGATGATGAGGATGAAGGTCCCTCTCCAGGGAGAGGCCAGACAGGCCTACAGCTCATAACGAGATCAGTTCCATGAGAAAGAAAATAATGGTTGTAGTGGTAGATGGTTCCCATCCAATATGCCTGTAAGAATATTCCCCTCAAGGAAGTTTACTGCACCCCTGGGGTCAAGGTTAAGGAAGTCACCAGGAAATTTCCCAGCCTGGTACAATGCTCAGACTACCACCCACTGCTGATCCTCCATGAGAGTGGTGATGAAGTCACAACATGTAGTCAGTCCAAAGGCCATCAAGAGATTTCAAAGCCTTGGAACAATTGGTGAGGGAATCAGGGGCACAGGTTATTTTTTCCTCCATTATTCCATGTGCAAGTAGTGATTCAAAGAAATAAATGGATCAAGTTATTAATATGTGGCTCTGAAGCTCATGTCACTGCCCAAATTTTGGGTTGTTGGACAGTGGGATAGCTAAGATAGCACCAATCTTGCTGGTATCAGATGGGATCAGAAGCATCACCTCTCGCAAAAGGAAAAGAGGGTCTTTGGTAAAGGGTTAGCAGTCATTGATACAGCTTTAAACAATTTATGATTGGGAGGAGGGAGGTATCATCCTATTTAATAGGATAAGGTGTGGGATGACTTGCTATCCCACAAGTCAGTTAGGTGAGTTATTAGTCAGTTAGATCAGTTATTTCTATCAGTTAGGTGCCAGAGCCAGCAAGAGACACCAGAGTCTGGAGAGGGATTACAGGTCAGCAGGAGAACACCTGGAGGGCAGCATAAATGGATTCTAGCCACTCCAGAGAGAAGGTAATTTTCTGGGGGACCCAACTTAGATGCATCTATCCTAACACATCCAGCATAGGAAATAAAGTAGAGACATATGCATGCCTGCACGTCTACGATCTTACTGGCATCATGGAACATGGTGACAACTCCTACGACTGGAGTGTTTGAATGGAAGGATACAGTCTCTACAGGAAGGACAGGCAGGGGAGATGAGGAAGAGGTGTCAACCTCTCTGTCAGTGACCACCTGGAGTGCATGGAGCTCCACCTGGAATGGACAAGGAGCTAACTTAGAGCTGTTGGGTGAGGATTAAAGGGAGGGCAAGCACAGGTAACTTTATAGCAGAGGCCTGCTACAGACCAGCTTACCAGGAAGACCAGTGAAGCCCTCCACAAGCAGAGAAGAAAAGCCTCACATTCACAAGCCCTGTTCCTCATGGGTGATTCCAACCACTGCAACAGGAAAGTGTTGATTGGCTTGAGAGGGTCCTGCAGAGGTGGGGCAGTCAGTCCTGTTCTGAGCCAACTTCCTTTTCCTTCCCAAATTGTTAAGCTTGTAAGTCTGCCTTGAGACTCATGCTTAGTGCACCTGTGTCAAGGGTCAAGTTCCAGACACTTCACTAAAAGGGGTTCTAGGACACCACAGTCCATAATTCCCTCACTTCCTGGAGGGCTCTAAATAACTGACTACAGATGAACAATACAGCACGAATGGCACCAAAAAAATCTATTTTACATGAGAGGCATATACCAGGTAAACCATAAAAGGAAGAGGATTGGTCCCCAGCATTCTCCCTGTTGACCCCAGATCCAGACTATCCAGAGCAGCAGGACCAATGCAGGATCTAAGGACTGACGTTTTTCTTTCTCTCTCTCTTTTGCACCTTTTTCTCTCCTGTTTTACCCCAGCAATCATATTCTACCACTTACTCAACACATGAAGTTTACTGTGAGATTTGGGAGCTAGTCTGAAAGTTTGTTGTAGAAGTTGGAGAGCTTGTTAGCCAACTTTTTACAGCTAAATAGTAGGCTAATTTCTGGAATTAAGGCTGCTGTATAGACACGTGGACCTTGTTGAGACAGACAAGAATTTACAAAAAACCTCACACAGACTTCTGGGTTGTGACAGACTGTTGGAGGCTCAGGACAGTAGAGCACATGTATTCCAGGAGGTTCACTGATGACAACTGCCCTCTCCAGCTGATAAAGGAGCCAAAGAGGAAAGATGCTAGGCTGAATAATGTCCTCAGCAACAAGGAGCTGATGGGGAATGTGGAGCCCAAAGGCAGGCTGAGCTGCAGTGACCATGAAACAGTGGAGATTGAGATCCTTGGGGCAACAAAGAGAGTGGAAAGCAAGATAACTATGTTAGACCTCAGGAGAGGTGAATTTGGCCTCTTGGAGGATCTCTCTGGTAGAATACCATGGGACAGAGCCCTGAGTGTAGAGGGCTGGATGACATTCAAGGATTGTTTCCTCAAGGCTCAAGACGAATGCATCCCAACAAAGAGGAAATCAGAGAAGAATGTCAGGAGGCCTGTATGGATGAACAAGGAGCCACTGGACAAATTTAAAACACAAACAGGTAGCTTACAGAGCATGGGAAGAGGGAAAGGTAGCTTGGGAGTAATACAGAGAAACTGTCCAAACAGCCAGGGAGATGAAATTATTGTTGTTGTTGTTATTATTAGTATAATGAGACAGAGAGAGAGGAGTAAAACCCAAGAGAAACAAATGATGCACAGTACAGTGGCTCAGTACCCACTGTCTGATGCCCAGCCTGTTCTCTTCACTGACAAATACTCCAGCCACACTGCCCAAGTTCCAGAAGATAAAAGCAGGGAGATGGTTAAGAAAGCTAAAGCACTGACAGAAGTAAATATGGCCAAGAACATCAAGGGTAACAAAAATCTTCTTTAGGTACATTAGCAGTAAAAGATTAGGGAACATGTCTTCTTTCAGGAGGGATTGGGAAGACCTGGTTATGTAGGACATCGGCTGAGGTACTCGATTTTTTTACCTCAGTCTTCACCAGCAAATGTTCCAGCCACACTGCCCAAGTCACAGAAGGTGAGAACAAGGATTGAGAAAATGAAGAACTGCACTCTGCAGAAGATCAGGTTTGAGAACATTGAAGGAACCTGAAGATACACAAGTCCATTAAACTGACACAAAAGAGCAATAAAAACCAGATTCATTTCAACTTTTGTTCTGCAATCCCTACTTCATCTAAGCTAAAAGTCTTCAACATCATCCCTTATTCTCCTCTGTCCACCTCACACCTGACCAACTCGCAGGAGTTGTTAACCAGTTTTAGCACAGAACTGGTAAGTATTGCCAGAGCTTGAGTTCACTCAAATGCTTTTAAGATGGACTGTCATCTTGGTTTTTAGGTAATGAACAACTCCAAACACACTGAAACAAGATGCTTAAAGATTTTTTTAATTCATTTATTACCTGTGCACAAGAGATGTAACTACCAATAGAAACTCAAAAGCTATACAGTATTTTTTTACTTGGTGGTTAAAAGTAATTAGAGTATCACATGACCATGAATAGAAGTAATTTCTCCAATTACAAATCAGAATACATGTAAAAATCTCAGTGGAACAAGCCAAATAGCCATAGAAGCAATTCCAGAGCACAAGGCTGTGGCTCTTTAATTTGGAAAATGACAAAAGTAATTTACAGTTAAATCTGTGAATATTGAAATAATGTAATAATGCAAGGTTCTGTACAGTTAAATGTAAAGAGACAACCAGAACAGTAATTCTAGCATATTTTAACTGAAATTGCTTAAGCTTTTTTTGTCAGATAGCTACCAAAGATCCTGGCCATTTCTACACCAAATTCAAGTCCTATGACTTTTTTTTTTTTTTTGTTTTTTTTGGTCATTTTTGGGGGGGGGGTTGTGGTTTGTTTTTTGGGTTTTTTTTTGGTTTTTTTTTTTTTTTTTTTTGCTTGTTTGGTTTTTGGTGGGTTTTTTCTTGTTGCTTTGGGGTTTTTTTGTTTGTTTTTTCATTGCTTACACTTTCACTCTATTGTATTGTGTATATCTCTAGAAATGAGCTCTGTTGTATATATTGCGTTTATATCTTAGACAAATTAAAGCAAAAGATGGTAGATTACTCAAGTGGTATAAATCTTCCAGCATTTTGCTAGTCAAGAGAATAAGACATGCCAAAATCACAATAAGCAGTATTGGTACCCACAGCTTCAATTAATTTGTTTCCTTTTTTAATGTGTAATCTACATAAATTACTATTGAAGGATACTGTTTAAGTAGTAAATAAATTGGCCATTTGTAGGTCAGACAAAACTTGTTCATCCAACTATGAAAGCTGATACTGTTTCCAAAAAATCACAAATAATGCTGAACAGAAGAACTGATGCACTCAAAAGTGAAAATGCATTGATTCCCAATGTCTGAAGAAAACTACTGCACTCCACCTTCAAATGCATCAGACTGGTTTTAGTTATAACAAGACAATCCCAAGAGTCAGAATGAAATAAAGCAATCTGAAAGATTAAAGAGCTGTTATCAAAAATAAATTACATTTTTTCAAGTTAAAAGAAACACTGCTATGAAGGCTGAGAGCCAAGCAGCCTTTCAATAGCTGCATTGATGTCTCCTCCTGTTGCTATTAGTGCTTGTAAATTTGCTTCACGGTTCAGAAAGCCCATTGCACTCAGCTGTTCCAGTTGTTGCTGAAATCGAACTTCTGGATTTTGTAACTGCTAGGAACAAAATTATAAGCTATAAAAGCATAATACATATTTAGCAAAAGACACAATTTAAACACAGGTGGGTTCTGCACCATTCTGTCTTTTCTAATTTTTGACTACACCTTTTTCAAGTTCCAAAAAATATATTCAGATAAATTCAATTAGCAACTAAAGAATTTTTTTAACAAGTCAGCAACGTCAAATTATCTACACTTACATACCATTCCTGAATTCCAGGAAAAACTGACTGATAGTGGAGGAGTCACATTAAATTGGATGCATGTATGTCCCATGAACAGTTTCTTAAAGATATGCATATAACTGGGTTTTTAAAACAAAACAGAGTTCAACCTAGCAATGTGGAACAGCAAAGATTATATTGTTGTCAGCAATCTTGAACATCACAGGCTTTATTTTTCTTCAACATAAAGATCACCACTTTTGTAACACTCTCAAGTATCTGTTGACTAAAATTACCAAAATCCTGATTGTTAGAAAGCTTGAGTCTAAGGCAAACTCTTAGCTGTGCTTTACAGGAAGATCCTGATTACACAAACTCATGGCAAAATCCTGCATTGTCTTAATGATGTGACCTTCAGAGGCATGTTTTTAATCAGGACAGAGGATGTTTTTTCAGTATTTACTTGCACAGCTGTAATAGCACTTTTAAGCCTCTTTACTGACCTTTTACCAGAAGCATCCAGTGGGTTCTCCCCTCAACTACCTGTCTTCTTTCCAGTGTTTTACAATTAAGAATAAAAGCAAAAATATCTAAATATAATGATGTACATTACCTGAGCATTTGCACCAGCAAGTGCCTGCAACATCTGGTGGACAAACTGTTGGTGGCCAGGTTCAGCAGTTCCTGAAGCTGGACTTGTATTTTCAGTGGAAACAGAACTAGGTATAGTGGATGCTGTGGGAGTTCCGCTGCTTCCCCCTCCACCCAAACCAGGATTAAACCTGTATAAATTACAGAAAAAGAAATACACCACTTGAATAATAAACACTAGTTTCTCTCTTGTCATTAATTAGTGGATACAAATTCTGTCAAAGAGAGGATAACAATTTGAGTAAAGTACTGAGAAAAAGCCCAGAGTTATCACTGTTTAGAATTGCACAGCGGACAAATATGACAGGTTCTAAAAAAAACATTTGGTTAAACTAAAAAAGGCAAGAGGATGAATCTTTAATAAAGACTGTACAAATCCCTAAATCTAAAAAGAGTAACCAAAACAAGGGAAGACTTTCTGTCCAAATGTGTAAGATCAATTCTTACCCTGGTATAAGCCCTGGTGCTTCTGTTGCTAATGTCTGCAAGCCCTGCTGAATCTGTAGCAGAGCCTGCATTGCTCTGGGGTTTGACATAGCTGATAACGTGTCAGGATTCTGCATCTAAGAGAAGGAGAGAAACTCTTCAGTATATGTAGATGTTTCAAGGTAATTTTTATTGCTAGATGTCTCATAGAATCTGACATAATTTCAGAACTTGGCTTTTGATTTTGTAGTTGAATATTACAGGAAATCCTTCAGTTATTTTTCTTCTGTGAGAAAACTTCCACAGAAGGTGATGAATGAACTCTCTAGATGTAGAAAAAGCTTCTTGAAGAATTATACAAGGAGAAGTATTTTTCATTACAGATTTCAATCTTTCAAAGGCCACAAGACTGTGTTAGTACATTATTTTAGAATTAGTCTTCTGTATCATACTACTGGTAAGCAACAATGCTGAACATGATGAAACTTGACCGAAAAATACCTAAGAAAAAGTATTGATTTCCTTTTTCCTAGCTGATTTCAGATTACAGCAATTTGGTTGTGACTGTTTGTACATATCTTACCTGTATTGCTCTTACAGCCTGAAATGTAAACAAACATACTGGAAAATATACCAACAAGCAAATGTATAATATTCAAGGGTTCTCAGTCTACTGTGACTTCGATTACAAATAGGCTTTCACATAATCAAATAATCCAAAAACCTAGTTATTTTAGACACAAACTAAAAACTAGCAGCTTATGTTCACCTTTGCATAGAGATGCAACAGGTACGTGAAAAGCGTACATGAAGAACTCTGATCTGAGTGCCTAAAGAGACTTCAGAAGAGCAATTAATATTCTCCATTAATCTCTTGGACTTTTATCTTCATGGTAACTAGAAGTCACCAAATCAATGTATAGTATATGGAAAAAATTACTCAGATTTAAAGAGATAAACATTTTGGGGTCTCCAAAAAAAGCTGCTGCAACTACTTTATGAAAATATTTAAATATTGACTAACAGTCTGATATTTGAAGCTGTCTTACATAAATGCTGGCCCAACTATTCTTAGAGCACTTAGGTGACCTGGATCTCATCTCTATTAATGTTACTAATTCTGCTGGGCAATTGCCCTTAATTGCAAAAGATGCCTTCCATTGTGCAGATTCCATGGTTTCTGTCTCCCAATCCCATAATATAAACACAGGTAGATAAGCAAGAAAACACAAGTTGAAATATTACCAACATTCTGAGAATATCCAGCTATTTCTCCACATCTCACCTGCTAATGCTGTTAATCATCTAATTTCAGACAGTGAATACAATAGAGAACTATTTGTGCAGATAAATTCCAAGGTGGTAATAACAGAAGGAGATACACATAGGAAACAGATATGATTCCTACTGTGCATTCATTAATTACCAATTATTCACAGATTTCAAAACATAAATGTACTAGCTCCTCAGCTACTACTGCGTCATTACAAAGCAGTAGCAATAAAAAACACCACAGCCATTCATGTGGTTCAAACAATATGAGCAGTACCTTCTGAACACTGAACATGCTACTGTAATTCATGTATGTGCTCATTATTTTACTCATAAAACCTCCCATGTGCAGCCAGATCTTGGCAACGCATATTGACACTGATTTGCAAGGACTGCCTAATGACAGAATCCAGGCAGTGGATTAGCTTTTTAATTCCTACAAAAATCTTGCTTGCTTCTATTTAGGAAACAAGTACTACTACACACTGTGGCAACTAATACCAAGAAGATACCTGAGCTGCAAACACAGTGTTGGTGTGGGCTGAAGACAATGGTGGAGCAATCTCTCCGGAAAAGACTTCAGAACCCACTTCTTTTAAATTAGCTAATGACTTGGGTCTTTCAAGACATGTTCAAGGACCTCTTTTCCAAATATTTAATGCAGGTTTGAAGAGGCATGAGAAAAGCATACTGAAACTTTAACTAGTATTGTGAAAAGTACTATTCTTTTTAATTTCTGAAACAAATTTTGTCACAAACAGGTGTTTTCTGGCTGGTGTGCAGTAAGAGCATTTATTCCTTCTAAGAAAAGAAGCAAGAACAAATCTTAGTGGTTGTGCTAGTCACAGACAACAGGTTAAACTTTTGAAAGAGATGGAGACATTAGCAAAAATATTATTAAGGGACAATCCAACTTAGTATCTAAAGCTAATGAGAGTATATTACAGAATCTATCTATTAGCCAAATCAAAGACAGGCACCAGTTTACTAAAAATATTGCTCATTGACTTGAAGACCTTTATTAAGAGCTAGTATCTCATCTTACTTGCTGAAGGAAAGTTGGAAGTTGTTGTCTCATTTGTTCCTGAAGTTGAGGATTTCCAACAAATAAAGGATTATTCAACATCATCTATAGGACAAAAATATTTAACTTCAAAGATCAAGCAGTAAAAACCACTGGAGGTTTTAAAACAACTACGGATAATACAGTAATAGTCTATGAAAATTACCTCACAGAATAATAATCATCTACGCCTTTGACCAAAACTTTCTGGGGGTGTATTTTTTTGTTTGTTTTGGGGTTTTTTTGTGTTTTTTTTTTTATTTTTATTTGCCTTTTTTTGTTTGTTTGTTTCACTTTTGCTTTGTTGGGTCTTTTTTGCTTCTAAGCAAATGGATTTCCAGATACAAATAAGACAGTCTTGCAAAGTATTACAAGAAAATACTTTTCTGTTCAGCCTCCACTACAAATCTAAGTAATAGCTTTGCTGTAAATATCACCTGAAGTCAAGGATATTTCCAAGTGAGTATTTAACACAGAAGAGGTATATTTTTCTAATGTCAGTTAAGAATTTGAGTTTCAATATTACCACTTTAAATAAAAATTCAAAGCACTTATACAATTCATAAAGCACTTCTACCATTCATAAAACAGCATCTCCACTTTTACAGTGAGGCACAGGTTAAAAATAAGAAGTTAAAAACAGAGTTATATCTAGATAGGGCACCAAGTCCCCTCCCTTCACTTCCCCCAGACTAGAGGGGGTATTTATTTACTTTTAGCTCTACCTTAATCCATAACCAAAGCACTTTTTTTGTCTGTTTCTAATGCTGGATCACAAGTTTAGGGCTGTGCAAAACATACACAACCCCATAATGATTTCTGAGGCATATCAGGCATATCCAACTACAAATTGAAGAAACTAAAGGCAACAAATTGTTGAAAATAAGCAGCTAATAATTTCAGTAATTAGTTAGGAATTAACACTAAAAATTGGCCCATTTGCTACAGGCAATTTTTGAGCTTTTGGATTTTGTATTTTCTTACTTTAATACACACAATATATTACTATACCCAATGAAATTTACCTGTACTGCAAGATCAGGATTCTGGCTTAACGATTGCATCATGCTTCTCATGTAGGGTGCAGACAGCATATTCTGCATAAGTTGTGGGTTTTCTGTTATCTGCTGTAATAAGCTCTGCATTCCTGGTGTATTGAACATACCAGCTTAAAGAAAAGTAAAGGGCATGTTAGTAAGTATTCTGACTATCATCAGAGAAAGTAGACTATCTAAACCCAGAATATCACCACTTGGTTTTCATGAGTTTAAGGCCCTGAAACTTACCTCAGTGCTGTTCTACTTACACAGACACATCTACCCTAGAAGACAGACATTGTACCCAACACACACTCCCATCAACTATTCACATTATTACCTGTTTTCCCATTTGCCTTAGAACAGAAAAAATACTACAATTCATCTGCAGAATCACTGTTTTTTATTTTAAGTATTATTATCACTTAGATTATTTTTCCTACTTTTTTATTTTTCTTCAGAGGACTTTAATAATAGTAGAATGTGCTACAAAAGTAAATAGCAATAAAAACTGAATCAAAAACTCTCTGCCTCATGAAAGAATAATTTCAGTAAATTTTCAAGTATGTGCAAATATATATAGTTGCAGTAACAAACACACCTCCAAGCCCAGGTCCCAAATTCGGTCCAGTTGAGCTCTGTCCCGTTGTGCCTGAAGTGCTACTTTCGGCATTACTGCTGCCACTGCTCTCACCAGCAGTGCCAGTATTTGTTGTGGAAGTCTGTGAGCTGGACTGAGGAGCCCATGGATTTGGCAGAGGATCTCTATTTTCTGTACGAGATGGCTGATTGTCCCCTCCTGCTGATGCATTGCTTACTAAAGAAGCAAATGGGTTACCTCCAAACTACAAATGAAAACAAACACTTATCATCTACAAATTTATAAGCCACACATGAAAATAAACATTTATGGCTTCTAATCAGTTATACTCACCAGTCTACTGTAATTAAATGTAAATATTGTGAAAATACACTAACACTGAGAGTTACCAGGACTCCCTCAAAAAATTAAATCACACTTCTCAAAAATAGTGTTGCTAGTGCATTGTACTTTGATCAGAGTAAAACTGTGTCTTGCATACTGGTTTCTGACTTTAAAATCTTTTATTCTTCTCACCTTCAGTTAAAAGTTACTAAACACACTCTTAAAAGGATTTTACTGGACCTCCGAATCTTAAGGCAGTGAATTAAAGGAATTTAAAATTAAATAACAAACAAATCTATTAACTTTAAAATAGCTTCTCAATCACACAAAATGATAGCTGTATTTCTTCAGGCTCAGAAGAACACAATTTTTAAAGCTCTTTCAAGAGTAAAAGACTATATAACAACTTCAAGTACCAAGAATTGTTTTGTGAAATAAACATCTGGAAATTTGAATTACCTAAATTCTTATATGTAAAAAAATAAGTATTTCCTTTCTGTGTCATTTGTAATCTTTTCTCACCTGTTCCTGTGCTGCATTCAGTATTGGCTCCTGGATGTCTGTGTACATACGCCGCAAGGCATTGTATCCCCCTGGTATACTTTCAAGGTTGCTCAAAGCTCGGTCCTGGTTTCGCATCATTTCCTGCATCATTGCAGGGTTTCTAGCAAGTTCTAGTGTCTAGAGAAGTGGAACGTTTAATCTGTATTAATAAGAAATCCATTCTAAAGTGAAAACGTCAGCATTTGATTATATCTCAGTTATCTCTGTCTAACCCAGCTTAAAATTATGATTAGAGCTGAATCAACCTGTCAGCACAGTGTGAATCAACACAATTCAGTATTTAGCCAGCATTCTACCATAATTCTTACTATTTCTAACATCACTACAGCAGACAGCCGATAGTATGAAATTTAAAATAAATACATAGACTTTCAAAAGCACCTATTAATCTTTTTGGGTTTTGGTACATTTTGCCACACAACATATATTATCTATCTTTTAATTTAAAAAGCATTTAGAAGTACCCACAATGAGACACAATGAAAATATGCAGGATTTTGGAGAATTACTACTTATAGTAAAATTCCTGGCTAGACAACAGGTTACAAGGGCAGACAGCCACATCCAGTTCTAGCCTCAGAAGACATGTATTCAGGGACTTTCAAAAACTATGCTGCAGATTTTCTGAAATATCAGTCTATTCTAGACATTAACAATAAGAAATGTAGACACTGGTTGTATATGGCAACCTTTTATGGACTTTGAGTAAGACTAAATACTTAAAGAAGTTCGCACACTTAAGTTCGCACACTCCACTAAGTATGTTCAATTCTGGCTCTGTTGTTTACATAACAGCAGAATCATAAGTCATGAACTAATAGATCTTTCTACATACCTGTCTCATTATATCGGGATTATTCAGCATGTGACTGATTTCTGGATTTCTCTGTATCAGTTGCTGCATTTGAGGGTTAGCCATAATTAACTGCCTCATCAGGTCAGGATTTGAAAGCATGCTCTGAACAAATGGATTCTCCATTATCTGAACCATCATTTCCGGGTTGGACATAAGTTGTCGTTGCATCTGACTTTGCAGCTCTGAGAAGTTTGAAGTATTTAAGCCCAGGCTACTCAGGCCTGCCAAGCCTCCAAGGCCACCTTCAAGAGATTGAAAAAACGTGACTGACTATACTTCCAATCACATCCAGATTTTTTCTAAATACAAAATACTTGAACATATCTCATACTTTAAAGTAACAAAAATTAATGAAAAGTCCCATCTTTTTCAAGGCTATTCAGGAGTTACTCACTAAGGGTATTCATCCTTAAAGAACAAGACACATAACTAAAAATCCAACAAACTTTATTTTTAAATAAAATTTGTTATAAGTCTAACAACTTTTCTTCTCATTTTCCAAAGCCAAGATACAAGAAATGTTTGAGTCTGGGGGCTTTAGGTCCATTTCCCTCCAGCAACAGTTAACAACTGCATTTGTAATAATCATTTATCTGTCTCCTCTTGGTTAAACTGTAACTAAGAGTGAACTCCCAATATGAGTAATATTCCCAATTCTACTTAGAATGTAAAACCTGTGTTCCTCCTGGTAATAACGCATCAAGAGCAAATTACGTTTTGAATTTTTGTGCTTTGCTGAATCCAGATAAAAAGTTTCAGAAGGTACTAGGCAGACCAAAGAACCATTAAAACCTAAGAAATTATCTGCTTACTATAATAATACTTTTCCAATTCTACCTCTTCCCCACTCCCAAATGCAAAAAAAAAAAAAAAAAAAAAAAAGACAAAAAGGAATGAAACAAAACCCCACCACAACTATGGAAATAGATTATAATTTTTAAGTCAACAGACTGCAGCCTCTTCATTCATAGAAGTGAAGACTCGTAATACTATCAGACTTGAAACCTGAGAAATAGTTAATTGTAAGATTAGCAGCGATTTTGTTCTTTTTATTGCAGATCTTGGCTTCATGTAACAGGTCCAAACTTCCATGATTCATCTGTATTCAGATAACAGGAATTCAGATGCACTTTTAAGTAGTACAAAGACATTGGAAGGCATTTCATTATCCATAGTGCCAAAATATAACATCAGTAGCACCTTACCACTGAAGGTGAAACAATATAAATCTTGTAGTGAAGTTTGTGGTGAAACACTGGAACAGTTTATCCAGGGACGTGATGGATGCCCCACCACTGGAAACATTCAAAATCAGGTTGGATGGGGCTCTGAGCAACTTAATCTGGTTAAAGATGTCCCAGCTAATTGCACAAAGGTTGGACTAGATCACCTTAACAGGTATCCCTTCCAACCCAAACTATTTCATGATTCTATATAAAACTAATGAAACAATGCTCCTCTGGTAACTGGCCGACAGAAACCTTCTACAGCCAATTCAATATATAACTGTAATTAATTTTTTGGCTGATGTGTTTGTTTGGGTTTTGTTTTTCAAGTTTTGTCTACATTGTAATAAAGCTTTGGGGACAATTAGCGGAATCCAAGAGAAGATACCCACCATTCCACCTAACAAATATTCTTACCCAAGCCAAAGGGATTACTATTTGTTGATGCTGGTGTTGAGGTGCTACTGCTTGATGTTGATGTGGTAGCAGTACTCCCAGTGGTGTTTGCCTGTTGAGTTGGGTGGTCTTGTGATCTAAAAAAGCAATTTTAAAACTTTATAGAGTGTAACAAGTTATTTTAAGTAGCGCCATTAAACGTAGCTAAAGTATTATACTTGAGAATCTTAAATTACATTTTGATTCTTGGTCATAACCTGGGGATAACCCTAGTTATCCCCACATGGCTTCCTGTAATAAATCTTTCTCAGACACCTGTTATGTCATCAGTTTTTCAGAACAGTAATTTTAAATAGTGAAAAAACAGATAGGTATCACTGCAGCCATTACCACCTTCTCATCTTACCCCATGATGCTTGCCAATTAATTGTTTTCTCTATCCTTAGCTTACTTTAAGGATCCATGTCTTATCACTATACTCACATACTACTGATAACATGCCCACACCTTGAAGAAATAAAGCCTGACAAATTTAATGCGGAATTTATTTCATGCCACATCTCTAATAGGATGCTTTATTGAATGTGAAATTCAGTTAATGTCACATTTTATTAGAAGACAAATCTCAAACTCGCAAACCTTTAAGACTTCAAAAAAAGGCTGATAATGAAATCACATGACACTAAAGCCAGCATAATTTAGCACAGGCACTAAAGGCTGCCCAGGCTGTGTACTCATCACACTCTTCTACTGCAGGCAGAAAGACAAATGCTGCCATGTAGTAAAAGAGATCAAGGAACTGAGCTTGAATAAAGTTAACCTGACCTCTCTGTTCCAAAGAAAAGAGACTTTGAAATCCAAATCAATTCTCCACTGTGGTTCAACAGTCAATAAATGCCTATATTTGCAGTACTACAGAATAAAATTATTTTTAAAACTATGAATTCAGACATCACAAAAATATTCGAGAATTTGGCAGTATCCTAGACTCCGTACTTCAGTTCACCTTGGAGGACCTTTCTCCTATGACATAACTCTGCACTGGCTCCACTCAAGCAAACATCAGAAAAAAAAACCCAACCGCACAAAAAAAAAACCAGAAAAATGCTTTAAAAGCATAGATTCTCCTGAGGTTTTTAAGAGTTCTTTAACTTAATTATCAGCAACTACCCACTTTCAACACAATATGACTATAACTGGCCAAGCAGCTGTAACTTGAATGAGAAAGATTATACACTGTATACTGATCGTGATTCTCCTGCTAGAGATACTGAGTTTTCTTTCATCTAGAAAACATACACATCTTTCCTCCACAAGCGAAAGAAAAACAACAAGCATCAAATCCTATTTGTATTTTCAACTGAGAAACTGTTTTGAGAAGCAACTATGCTGCTTCATGTAATAGACATGAAAGGTTCTCAAAAGTGTGACAGAAAAGTAGGTGACACTGAAAGCTGAAATACAATTGCGCTCCCGTGCAAACTGGGGCATATTCTCTGAAGATAATGGTCCATGTGAGTGTCAAGCCTGTGAGCCTCCAGTCTTTCAGTGATATTCCTGTCAAGTGCACATTGCCTTTTACACCTATTATGTTTCCTCCCAGCACTTGTGAACAAATGACGCCTGTTGACCTAGAACTCTATTCAGAAATTCTATGGGTCTTCACTGCCCATTGCTAATCACTCACTGCTACTCTGACACTGTAGAAGATAGGTTACAAGATTGCACTGAAAGTCTGTAGCAGTCTGGAAAATGTAGCACAGTAGAAAAAGTTATCTTTTTTTTAACAAGCATGTGCATGGGATATATGAAGATTCCTATTTTGAAATTACAAGTCTAATAACATAGTTTACAAGGGAAAAGATCACTTTCAGATCCAGATTTGGAAAATAACTTTTACTTTTTCAGATACACAGCAGCAACAGTAACAGCAAGAGTCAACAGAAAAGTAAATGGCAGAGCAAACCAAAGTATCTGGGAAAAAAATCAATCTTGATACTCATGGCCAAAAATTAGCATGTTCCAGGCCACACCAACAGGGTCTAAATCTTGTCTTTCAAGACAAGCATAAAATATAGATATTTTAGCAAGAATACAACTGAGATATTTCAGGACAATGCTGATTTTCATTCTTTCCAGCAGGTTTTACCATGTTTTTAGTTTATTAAAGCAAAGCTAGTAGGTGAAAACTTCAATGCATCATTTGGACACAGCACATGTACATGCAAAGGATCTGTAGTTCTTAGTTCATACTTCATTTTTCCAATGATTAAAACATTCTGCAGATAGTAGATATACAGCCTTCTAAAATGATTCAAACAAAAAGCAGGCATGAATGAAGACATGGAGTGTAATGCTGATAAGACAGATGCAGGAACACTGAAAATTCCCCAAAAGCCACATGTTTGACATTTGCATTCCTGAGAGTTCCTCTGCTCAGAGGCAAAGGGCAAGAAGGTCCAAGAGGCTGGCAGGGGTATTTCAGAATGTATAGCTACAATAGGTCCAAGCTATAAACCCCCTGAAGACTGTGCAAGTCAAAAGCATCCTCCTAGTAGTACTCATGGTGCCTCTCTGTCACACTTAAGACTGAAGGCAAAAAAGCAACAAAAAAATAGCAACAGCAGAATACTCATTCAGATGCAAAAAGAACAGAACTGCAGTATTACCTAATACCGTATTCAAGACTGGCATGGCTTGTATCAGCCTAAATTTCAGGTGGAGGAGGCAAAGGGCAGGAAAGGGAGACCTCTGACAGTACAAACGTGTATTCTGACTCCAGGACAGAGAACATAATCCTTCCAGGGCATGACAGTAGAACTGAAGGTATCAATTTCAAAAAGTACCTACATTTAATGCTAATGATACTAATTTCAAGAATTTGTATTTAATGCTAATGTTAGTAGCCAGTATTTGCGTCTTGGTAAGGCCTTGAAAGGGAAAGCCTACTTCTGTTTTCTCCTACACTTCATGCTCTTTCCTTCAACATAAGACATTTTCACATCAGAGGGGATCCTCACCATAAACAGAAAATACCTAAGTAGAACAGAAGCAAAACCACTTTCACTCTAAAAGAATGAACATGTTATTGACTAATATCAAACTGCTTTTGAGGGATCTATTGCTCTACTTGTTGGAAAGATTTATGGGCACTTCACAGGAAGTGCACACACCATAGCTAACTGATACAGCCTTCTTACCATCATTCTAATGCTTCTTCACCAAAGGAAAAAAACAAACATCAAACAAAACAAAACATCAAAACCAAACCAAAACAGACAAAAAAAAAATCCCAAAAAAACCAAAATCCCAAAACTCCTTAAAATCAAAAGTCTATTTAGACAGATAAATTCATTATACTAAAGCAGTTCCCAAAAATTTTCTTTCTTTGTTTTACCAAAACAGTCTTTCCTCACTGTGTTGGTAAATCAAGGCAAGAAAATTCACTTCAGAGAAAAAAAGAAGAAAGAAAAGATTCACTGCAAGTTTTCATATGGGAAAAGAAAATCTGCATGACATTTATTAATGGATAGTAAGAGATGATATCTAACAACTGTGAAGCCAAAACACAGCTGGAACAACAAAAAACCAAGTTATATAACAAAAACCAACCAACCAAAAAAAAAACCCCAAAAAAAAACCTAAAGAAAAAGTAAAAGAAATGTATTTTAAAACATAAATAAAAATAAAATATGAGATAAATTTTAAAAAATAGTGAATTTCATAACCTCACTGTTGTCCTGCAGCAGCTGAAACTAAGGAGCTGATTAAGGTGATTTAATCAAATCTAGTTTCGCCAACAGAAAGCTATTAATAATGCAGAGCAGTTTAACTTCTGTAGAGGTAAACAGGAGACCACTTGTTATTAAGATTACCTGTTCTGTGTTTTGATAACCAGGTGAACAGTGAGTCCATCATGAATTCCATGCTGAGTCAAAGTATCTTGATCTTTTAAAATTTTTCCAGCAAATATCAACACAAGCTGATCAGTGTGGGACTTGAAACGCTTAGAGATTTCTTCCTTGAACTAAACAAAAAAATTAATATTATACATTTATATAATTAAATACTGAACTGCAATTTTTAAAAATAATTTAAGAACAACCTGTTTTTTACATTTGCTATATTACCTCACTTGTACTGCATATTCTGTATTTCACAAACTAGAAATACTTTTGTTTCCTGCACTTCTTTCTGTCCATAGGAAGATGGGAAATATTTCTTTGTTGTTCAGAAAGGAAATCTGAAGAATTTCACCTCTAGATCATTAGTTCCCTAAGTCGTGACAACGAAAATCTGATTTGTCCTGAAGACTACTGTGACTTCAATCAAGCATGCATCCATGATGTAAATACATACTAGTATATGCAATACTTAAACACATCCATATGTATATACATGGTAAAGTATGCCTATAAGTATACACTAGCAAGTACACATATACAAATATGCATACCACTGAAGCCATCCATTGCTGAAGAATTGATGACACAATGCCATAAAGAGGATAAATCTGTCTAGACTTTTGCTTGAACTGAGTATACTCTCTCCTTAGATGTATTTTTGCTGCCTTCCTTCCATGTGTCAAAACTAGCATTCCTTTCCACACAGACAAAATTTATACTTTAGGTGGCTCTGCTTTCTCATTTAATGCATGACACGGCTACATTAAATGAAGTTACAGCCCAGGTCACAGTGAATAAACATATTTTTCATTCATTGAGAAATCATTACCATACAAGACCTTTTACAAAAGAGACTGCTTACTAAGTGTTAACTGTCAAAAACACCTTAAATAATAAATTAGCTTAATACACTTTATTTTTTTCTTTTTTCCTGAGGCAGAGGAAGAAAACCATCTACACATATGGAAGACAGAATTCTAAAAACATTGTTGAAAAGGATCATCTAGTTCCAACTCCTCTCCCAAGGGCAGGGACACCTTTTCCTAGACCAGGTTACTCGAAGTCCAGTCTGGCTTTGAAAGCTTCCTGCAATGGGGCAACCACACCTTCTCTGGGCAACCTGTACCAGTGTCTTCACAGTAAATAATTTCTTCTTAATATTAAAGAGGGTAAAGTGATTACGCTCCTATCATCACTCCATGCCCTTGTAAAAAGTCCCTCACCATTTTTCATGTAAAGTCCTTTTTAGAACTGAAAAGCAGTTCTAACATCTCCCTGGAGCTTCTCTTCTCCATGATGAACAGAAGTGTCTCAGCCTGTGTTGACAGGACATGGACTCCAGCCCTCCGATCCATCTTGGTGGCCTCCTCCCAGGTCACTCCAGCAGGTCCATGTCCTCCTCTACCAGGGTCCTCAGAGCTGGATGCAACACGCCAGGTGGAGTCTCACCACAAAAGGGCAGAGGGGCAGAATTCTCCTCACTCACCCTGCTGGCCATGCTGCTTTGGATGCAGCCCGGGATACAATCAACTTTCTGGGCTGTGAGAACACATGGCTGGGTCATGTCCAGCCTCTCATCCACCAGCACCTCCAGGTCCTTCTCCTCAGGGCTGCTCCCAATCCAGCCTGCCTGTATTTGTATTTGGGATTGCCCCAAACCAAGTGTAGGACCTTGCAATTTGCCTTGTTGAACTTTATGAGGTTCACATGAGCCCACCTCTCAAGCCTGGCAAGAATTGGCATCCCTTTCCTCCAGCACTTCATTCATCCCACACTGACTGGCACACATTGTTGGGGTGCACTCAGTTCCAATGTCTATGTTACTGACAAAGATGTTAAACAGTGCTTGCGTCTGTACCAATCCCTAAGGACACCACTTGTCACTGGTCTCCACTTGGACAATGAGCCATTCACCACAACCCTTTAAATTTGTTACTCACTGAGTAGTCCATCTGTCAAAAACATGGGTTTCCAGTTTAGAGACAAGTATGTGGCACAGTGTCAAACACCCTGCATATGTGCAGGTAGATGACAGCACTCACTTTTCCCTCATCTGTCACCACTGCAATACCATCACAGGCAACCATCACATTTGTCCTTAGTGAAACTGTGTTAACAGTCACCAATCTTCTCCTTACCTTCCATGTTCCTTAGCATAATTTCCAGGAGGTTTGTTCCACGATCCTGCCAGGCACTGAGGTAAGACTGACCAGCCTGTAGTTCCCTGAGTCTTCCCAATTTCCCTTCCCAAAAATATATGGATGTTCTGTTTCACCTTTTCCAGTCTGTGGGACCTTCCATGGAGAACTGCTACAACTTTTCAAAATGATGGCTAGTGGCTTAGCTACTTCCTTGCCCAGTTCCCTCAGGGCCCATGGATGTATCTCATCAGATCCCATGGGTCTTGAACCTGATCTTCTACAGGGGATGGTTCTTCATTCTCCCAACCCCTGCTTTCACCAACCTGGGCAGTGTGGCTGGAGCATTTGCCAGTGAAGGAACAGGATGGGGATTGGACAGTGGGTGCTGAGCAACTGTACTGTGTGCATAATTTGTTTCTCTTGGGTTTTACTCCTCTCTCCTTCTTGCTCATTACTGTGATTGTTGTTATTTTTATTACTGTTGTTATTTTAAATGTTAAACTGTTCTTATATCAATCCTTGAGTTTTACTCTTTTTTTTTTTTTTTTCTGATTCTCTTCCCCATTTCACTAGGCAGGAAGAAAGTGAGGAAGCAGTTGCATGATAATTGCTGGCTGGGTATAAACCATGACAGATTATGATGATGGAGATTCAGGCAGTTCTAAAAAAATTAATTTCGGTGTTGTTTATGTCTTCAGTTTGCACAACATAACTAAGTAACAGTATCTGTAAATTACAGTTAAAATACTTCATCCACTGGGGAAACCAAAAGCTGAAGGAGTTCAGCGTCACTGGCTGGAAATTATGGGGACTTCTGTCCAATTCTCCTAATGCAATGGCTCATCCTTTTAATTATCATGTAACAATTCAACCAACAATGTCAGCTCATTTGCTTTATTGCTCTAAATGCAAGTTTTACTTCACTGCAATGATACTACACCTTGTGGTACTACAAAGGTATTCAGTCATATCTGGACATAGAAAAGAACTCAAAGTTGTGAAAATAATGTTTCATCGTACTTGAAACCTAGTGTATTAATGGAAACTAGTTCACTGTACTCCTCTAGTAACTGAATACAGTAAAATAATGTAAAATCATGTCAATTTTTTACATGATTATTACAAAAATATGTGGAGAGAAACACAATGGGAATCAGACTAAAACACTGGACTAATGTCTAGACAGAGGCCTGGTTTTCCTAGGGAGAAAAGTAAAAAGCATTCTTAACCAGAGTGAGTTGATTCAAGGTTACATTCTTCTCAAAGCATGGCAACTTGTAGATTTGAAATTAATTAGAACAAATTCAAAGCTTGTGTTGTTGAAGGACTTTGTCCAAATTGCCATTTTACCTCAAGTTAACTTGTTTATATAAACTTTTTTTTTTTGCTTTGAAATACAAAAGCAGTATAGTTTTTCATATTGAGAACACTCTCTGGCTTTTTAGCAGCACACCAGCGCTTCTTGTTTATACTTTCAATTCCATGCCAAATACCCTTATCTTCATAGCAACTTTAAAATAATCTCCATTAACAGAAGTTGCCTTTTTTTGTTCACTGTTAAGACACATGGAAAAAAAACCCCAACTCTCTGAAGCAATCTAGGACTTTCCATACACCTGCTCAACTTGATTGCCTTTCAAGCTTTTTTCAAGGTACAGATGGACACCATAAAATGCTAATGTCTAGGGTTGAACAAATGCATACTGGTACCTGAGCTAGTCAAAGTAAACACTTTGTCACCAAACAAAGCAAATATCTGAATACACATGAAGTAGAACAGCTGACTAAACCAGTGATATTGTTTTGCACTGTCACTTTGCAGAGCAGATCCATAATTTAAACATTAACCTATTAACATCTGACAACCTGGCCTTGGAAGAACCTGGTAAAGTGTTATTCCAGGTAAAGTGAAAGTATTAACATTCAAACTCTCCTTTGATATATTACAACCATATAATGTTTCAAAAGCTTCTGCTGACTCATCTTATGACATCAAAACCAGCAACTGTAATAATCTTATTATCCACTCACAAAACAAAGTGTTGTGATAAAGTAATAAAAAGAAGAAAACAAATAAATTACAAAATACTTTCCCAAATTCTCTCAACCTCAGCTTAGTAAGTCATACTTAAAAATTGAATTACAGTAACAACCTGGAAGAGGTCTTGGGCAATTAACATCCAATTAACATCTGTTTTTTTAACAGAAAACAGGTCCCTAAAAACTTCAACTACTTTGAAAATACTAGCTACAATTTTATCTAGACGACTGTAAAAAACGTAAGGTTGCTGACTCCCTCCAAAGGAAACTCCGTTTTGAACACAATAGAGGAGGCCATGGAAGCAAAAGTTTTTACACAGAAAGCTGAACTGCAGTTTTCACTCTCAGCAGTCTCTCAAATAGTTCTACTACAAAGAAAGATTTTGAAACAGCATTACCTTGTTTGGCACTACTGTTTCAAACACAACCCTAATATTTAAACTTTCAACTGTCTTTTCTAACAACATACACAGGTAAGCATATTGACTCAACTCCAGTCTGTTTTACACCCACACTGGGCAGTCTCAGAAGTAAACTTCTATGAGCTACAGCTTTCTTTTATATAACAGAATTAATGGTTACAGGTCATCTTGACCCAAGAAGTAAGGAACCAAACACACTCATGGCCACAGCTGATAGCTGCGGTTTCCTTTTGGGATGAATCATGACCTGGACATTTTACGACTGACTTACAGTGAGTCAGTAAAAACAGGGTTTCATTGCACAACTCTAGGACACTATACATGAAGGAAGACAAGAATTCGTCATTTCAAGCAGGAATACAAGCACTTTTGGCCCACAACAGATAAAGCATAGCTAGAAAGAACACACAAAATAAGGCTTCTATGTAAGAGTACTGTCCTTCATGTCTTAATGGAGTTACTACCTTATGGTAGCTTTGCCAATGACCCATGTTAGTCTCATAATAAAATTATTTCCTCAAATGTCTGCAATCAAATCAAACTCACAAAAAAGACACATTTCAAAATGCAAAGTCAGATTCTTGATGAGCTTAAAAGGCTAGCAGCCCATAAAGGGTGAACTGCAGCAGCACATGGTAGTGTAAAGTTCTAGCCATTTCTATTCTCTTCAGGGATTCTTCAACAATCCACTACCAATTCTCCAAGCCTTTGCTGGAGAAGCAATGCTTCTCCCATAAAAGCACTTGGCAATCTACTCTCTCCCTGTTTGTTATGTACCTGATCACTGGCAAAGCAACACAAACTGAAAATAAGCACTGTCCTGGCTCAGGCCAAGAAAGGGTTTATGTGGAAACCCAGGGCACCGGGAATAATTCTCAGTCTGCTCTGGGGTGCCCTGACCCCCAGGAGAGCACTGACTTTAACCCTCATTCATGGAGAAAGTTTCTTGACTTCAAGGTAGACTAGAATCCACAAAAGTGTGAAACAGATTATAGAGAGTAGTGTAGTTATATCACTTGGTGAGAAATTCAGGTTTGGGATTTTTAGTATGTTGTGGATGGAAGCAAATGGAGGGCACAGGGTGTTGTCCTGGGTTTCTTCTTCATGCGTCTTCTTCCTTCTTCTTTGTGGGTTTGGGTGGCATTTTGTAATTGGGCAGAAAAGTCTGCATTGCAGACTCTGTGGGATCAGTTATTGGGTTAAAAGGGAAAATAATCTAGGTGTCAGTTCTTAATTGGATAGTTTAGTCTTAAAAGACCTTGTAACAAGAGATTGTTAGCCATTTTGTGCCTTCTAATGAAAAGCTGCCAAACTCACAGTAGTGAGACTGTTTCACTGATAAGAAAGAATAAACACTTGAGTCTGAACATGGTCTACCATCTCAAGTGCCTTCAATCCAGACCCAGAGAAACCAACCACTGGTACCGCCACAGGTTAATTTTTGCAGAAGCCAGGAGGGGGCATGGCTTGGACCCAGAGGTTATTCTATACCACCTCTTGTCATTGACAGCAGCTGGGGAAATGGAATCTCTTCCAGAGAAAAGGGTTCCTTCTGGTCAAGAAAACATGGTGGAGAGAGATGTCCAGTACTGTCAGTTATCAAGGAAGTTTTTTCATGGCAATCACTGATTTTCTTGCACCCTTTGTCATATTGTTGCTGTTAATATTTGTTTTCTTATCTCATTGCTGTTTCCAGTAAATTGTTCTTATCTCGACCTGTGATCTTGACCTTTTGTGCTTCCAACTCTCCTCTCCAGCATGTCTTGGGTTGACTGACAACTTAAGAAGAGTGAAAAGAGAAAAAAGCTTTGTAAGTTACAGGACACTAAGATTCAACTTAACTCATTGAGGTTTTTGTGCTGCGTAAAAATAGAAAATGCTTCAACTCCTCACTTTCAGTGTTATTTTCATCTTGAAAACTCTCAACTGTATTCTACAACTCAGCTAATTTATACAACATTCAACATTATTTAACAAACAAATAAAGCACTCAGGCTCCGGGGGGAGAGGGAAAGGAAAAGGTGGCAGAGAGGTAGAGGTAGAGGTAGAGGTAGAGAGAGAGAGAGAGAGATAGACAGAGAGAGACAGTGTGGTTTGGAAAGTATCAGTGGGGTCACTGAGTTAGGGAGTAACATTCCTAAAAAACAACAACATTGTTTAGGAAGAGCCAAAATCAGTGTGATACCAAGATTATTCCTGCACTTAATACAAAACACAACACCATATCAACTACTAAGATAAACTCTATTCCAGACAGAACCAGAACACCATGTCACTATATCTTCCAAATTCTTAAGATTTTACCCTAACTTTACTCCCAGACAATGACCCTTTTTACAGAGACAAGGTTTGTAGTCACTTATTGAAATATTGATTGGTTTTTAAAATCATTACATGACACTTTTACCACAGCTAATTATTCATTAAGGTTTTCTATGCTGTTGGCAATTTTGAACTGTACACATGGCAATTTTTTAAAACTGTGTGATGCTCCTGACTGAGGGTGAAGGATATTAGCAAAACAAACTCACAGGACAAATGCACCTGACATAGACAACATTTTCTAAAAATAATTTAAAATATAAATGTCTTACTATTATGCAGAGAGGTATCTACACAAAAGACACTTCAACTACTACTTAAATAGGTTTTCTTATTTTACTCTGTTTGCCAGTCATTTATCAGAAAACACTTGTTGAGTACTATGGCCACTGATACCTCTGAGTTACATCTAACTAAGCCAACAAAAGTCAACATACTTTTACTTCGGAAAGTTATTCTATAAAATAATCACCTACCATTGCTCTAAAACAATTTTGATATCACAAAATGAGGGGGGAAAACCCCAGGTTAAGAAATAAATATAATGAGAGTATATCACAAGGCAGAATCCATAAAAAATCACACATATGTGTTACAATGCACTGAGACACCAGACAATGGAAAACCTAACACTAAATGCTTAGTGTATTCAAGTGCCTTGAGACACCTGAGAAACAACAGAAACCTGAATCACAATCCTGGAAACAAAGAACAGACTGGTTTCCATTATATAGTTTCAACCTATTTGGTTTGTAGCATTCAGTAATCCCTGAATTACAGAAAAAGAGTGAAACAGAACTGGATCATGTTAAAAGAATTGTTCCTATAAAGTACAGTTTCTTAAAAGGGAAAACATTACATAAAATACTAAAAGCATATGCAAACCAGGAAAGATCCCCCACTACCAAACTATCCAAAGCTTTAACAATTTAACATTTACACCCATGTGATCTTTATAAAGCAGAAGACTACAAGTTTGGGATTGCGAGATCCAGGCACAAAATGAAATCCTGGATTTATGGATTTGAAGTTTCAACCATAAAGAGTACTGTAATTTCAATCAAAAATTTAGAAGCTCTCCACTTGACAAAAATCAGTAGTCTCAACACAATGAATACATGCACACTTAAAATTAAGTAACTCAGGGATTTTTATCTGTAGTTTAGTCTAGTGCAGAAAGCACATTTGTGTTCACCTACTTTAGAAAACACACTAGAAACTGTTAAATATGCTGTTACTGAAAACTGTATTCCACACTGAAGAGATATTGTATTTAAAGGTTGAAGCTAAAGAAAAAGGGTGGAAAAAAACCCTAAACCTGCAAAATGATCTAATCTGTTTTCTGTGGAGCTAAACTCAATTTCACTAACTCTTCCTGATGGGCACTGCTCTGAAATTTTCATATAATCAAAGGACTGGCAATCATTCTCTGTAAGAACATTAAGTTTCTGAAATTATTAGCACAGATTTACTGTATCCACTTGTTGGCCGAGCAGTTAATAACACACAGCTAGACATGTTACTCTGTCTCAGAGTTGGAATGCTCACAGAATGGACAACTCATTATCTTTCAGTGTGCTACACACGCACAGACAGTAATTCTGGACCAGTTATAATAAACTCACAAATACAGCAAATCTCAACAAAGGGCACTAAAACAGCATCAAGAAGCATCAGCAAGCTTTAACTCTTCTAAAACTCCCTTATTCTAAATGATTAAGGTAAAAACCCCTGTCTTTCCATGTAACCGGTGTCAGCACTTCAATACTCAAACAATTCAAGTCACCCACTAAGACTTGAGTCGCTCCTAAAATGAGTACACTTTTACTTTGTGTACAGGCTTTACCAAACACATTAAGACAACTCTACTAAGCAAGAAATTGCAAAGACTGTACTGCCACAAACTCAGAAAATGAACTGAAGGAAGAAAACACAAGAGACAAACCATTTTAGTGAGCTGGAGTATCAGCACTGTCAGGGTCAGCTAGTCAACATATTTATAGCTATTATCTTTTACCCATCATGTATTCATTAAGCCTATGCTCTGAGAAAGACCAGCATCATACCCAGCCAAGAATGCAAATATTTGGTCCTTCTCGTAATACTGAGCCAAACTGTGCTAAGCACAAGCAAATAATTTTCAAAGAAAAGACAGATAGACAGCAATTTAAATCAACTGATCTCCCAGAGTAGCTTTGTACTTAGTTTGTTTTCCATACCAACCTGCATACTCACTGTTCTAGCTGCACAACACAGGATCAGAGTCACAAATCTATTCTACTGAAGTCTTCCAATGCAGGAAAAAATCTTGACAGAAAAGTTGCAGACATGGCTTACATTAACGGGGCAACATAAAATTTAATTTTTTTTTTACCCTTAAATTTGGCCCTGATGACACAAAATATTTTCCTAAAAAATCCAGGTTCATGTTCTATCAGTATTCTGAAATGACCATAAAGAAATAAACAACTCAATTCTTCAAGTTCTCATGTTAGCTTTAGAAATATACTGAGGGAGTTTCTTTTGTTGGGGTTTTTTTTAGGTTTTTTTTTTCAGCCTACAAGTTACTGGCCCACCTATCTCAACTGTACAAAACACTTGCTGATCACAGATGCATTTGAACAGATGTGCAACTTGCCTGGTATTTGAGATTAACCTGTTTTCAAGGCTGGTTCTAGAAACATTGCATCTTGTGTTGATGGTTATTATTACCAACAGCTCACTTTTGCAGTTAAAGAGAAAAAGTCAGTATTAGTCACACTACAGGGACAGTGCACTTTTTAGTGCTGTTACACTGCCTGGGACTTCAATCTAATGGTCAACCCAGCAGGGCAATCATACTTCACAAGAATTAAGTTATAACTGCAGATCTAATATTTTAACAACAGTTCCAAGAGAGACAATGCTTACAGTTTAAGATATCTGTAGACAACAAAGACATCTGAAGTAGTGTCCCCTGTTAATTCCCTAAACTTGCATAACTGCTTTCAGTAAAAATTCATGCTCTTGATAGGTTGTACAACCATTTCAGTTTATGACAACTATTTATTTGAAAATGTGGCAGCTCCACCAGTATTCATATATGAAACAAACCTGTTAAAAGTCAAATGTGTTACAAAATTCACAGCCAGAGTAAATCTGTTTATTATTTCCAAAGAACCCAACTAACGGCTGACTGCTTTACAGGACAAACACAATCCTCAGGTTAGATTCAGTTTATGAATCTCTCTTTTGAAATATCCTAACAAAACAAAAGCCCCAAAACTGCAAAGACTTTTACAAAAACTGCATTGATGCTGCTCACAAATCTATGGAGAACAGAGAAATGAAAAGCACCCCTTTCAGACTGAGATTGCTGGGAAAGCAGTGGACAACATTAAAAAGCAAACACAGACATTTTACTTTTGGGAGAGATGCCTAGATCAAGCTTGTAGAGAGAGTAACTCACAGCACACAACACTGCAGCTGCCAAAGGACTAGAGAAGACAAGAAAGCAGCTTCAATGCATTGGCAGCTGGAGAAAACGACAATGAAACTCAGGTCTGGGACACTTCTAGCCCAAACACTGATATACAAAAGAAGAAAAAAAAAAAAAAAACACAAAACCAAACTGAATGTAATTAGACTTAAGGACAAAAAAACTGAAAGAAATATTACTATTTTCTCTATTCACAGCAGCTAGGTGAAACAAAAGTCTGACAGTCTAGCTGAAGTGCTAGCACTACATTTGAAGTTTCAGAGCCTTTATTTCATCTTTTGTATCTCTTCTATTAACCAGACAGTGTCCTTCAGCTCACACTTAAGGAATGATGCCAAGTTCTGTATCTAGACATCAGTGGTGCTTTCAGACATGCAATCTTTTTTTAATGAGGTCTGCAATACCAGTAACACACAAAAAATTGTGGAATAGTAGAAAATTGCCACATTTAGAGCCATTTCAAAGAGAAAACTGGGAAATCCTATGGAAAATGAAAGAAGTTCTGAATCCAGCGATGTCCATGTGCTTTATAAGCAGGACACATAAGCATTTTTACATTTTGATAGCACCTTTTCTATGATTTGTTGCTTTCTAATTTAAATAAATAAAATTTTAGTCAATACTTGCACAGCAAACCTTCTACAAGGTTTCCTTGCAGGAAACAGTGTAGATGAATCAGCAGGTGTCACTAGTTCAAGACAGAGGCAGCTGCGGCACAGGCTTTCACGGGAAGACACAAAATCCCCAATACCTTGGTTATCTGACATAACCAGGCCATGCTGAGTACCACAGCCGTAACTAGCACAACAAAGTACAGGAGACTGCAGATTTTACAAACACAGTGCAAGGTTACAACTTCCCAAAGCTGAAGGCTGACTCGCTGTTTCTAAAGGCAGTGTTAGATCAAAATAAACACTGGAAACAGAGAGAGATACAAGTGACTGCATGTTTTCTACAGTCATGTTAGCCAGCCAGTGAGACAACTACCACCAAAACCAGTCAGCTCAATAGGACAACTCACAGCTAGAAAATGAGAGAAGAGAAGGCTTTGGGGTGACCTAATTGTGGCCTTCCAGTACCTGAAGGGAACTTACAGGAAGGATGAGGCACGACTGTTTGCAAGAACGTGTGCTGACAGGACAAGGGGCAATAGCTTCAAAGTGAAAGAGAGTGGGTTTAGATTAGCAATTACGAAAAAATTCTTTACTGTGGGGGTGGTGAGGCACTGGAACAGGCTGCCCAGAGAAGCTGCGGATGGCCCATCCCTGGTAGTGTTCCAAGCCAGGCTGAACGGGGCTTTGAGCAGCCGGTCTAGCTGAAGGCGTCCCTGCCTACGACAGGGGAGCTGGAAGATTTTTGATGTCTCCTTCCAACCCAAACGATTCTACGACTCAATGACTTCACGAACGAGCTACATGCACCTTCCGAGCCGGCCCTCTGCAGTGCAACAGAGAAGTCGGTGAGGAGGGTACGAGGCGGCACATTCCTCCACTGCCCCCGCTAGCCTCCGATGGCAGCAGTCCTCTCCTGGGCCGGGATCGGTGCTGGTGCTCGCCCAACAGCGCCCGGCGCGACGCGGGCGAGCAAAACCTGCTTTGTCACCGGGCAGGGCCCTCGCCCCGCGCTGCCGGAGGCGGGAGCCGCGGGCCGGCGCTCCCCTGCCGGGCGGCGCTCCGCTCGGCCCCGGCCCCAACGCGGCCCCGCCGGCCCCCTCAGCCTGCTCCGCCGCCCCTCACCTGCCGGATGCTGCTGGTCTCGGAAACGGCGAACTCCTCCTTCTCCTTGGGAGTCTTCACCGTAACTTTGATGATCCGCGGCTCGGAGACACTAGCGGAGTCGTGGGTGGGGGAGCCGGGGGAGGCGGGGGAGCCAGAGGGGCCCCCCGCGGGCCCCTCCGCCCTATCCGACATTGCCGTGTGCGGGCGGGCCGGGGCAGGGCAGGGTGGCGTGGGGCGGTCAGGGCAGGGCAGGGCAGGTCAGGTCAGGTCAGGTCAGGTCAGAGCAGGGCGGCGCGGGGCAGGGGAGCGCTGGACGGGGCCGGGCAGGGGCCTGGCTGCCGGCTCCCGGCGGCTCCCGGCAGCTCCAGCCGAGCGCTCGCGCCGCGCCCGCGACACCGGAAACGGCTCGGCCCGGTCGCCGCGCGCCGTGATGACGCAGCGCAGCGGGGAAGGTACTAGAAAGGGGCACCGCCCGTGCTCGCGGCCGGCCCGCGCGCGCCGCCGGGGGCCGTGTGGCGGCGGGGACTCGGCCCGGGCCGCGTGAGCGCAGCGGAGCCTTCCCGCCGCCCTTCTGGCTTTGGGCTGTCCCATCCCTGCCATTCGGCCGCTGCCAGCCTCCACGGACATCACTTTGTGAGGCACGTCTGGAGTGCCGTGTCCAGTTCTGGGCTCCTCAGCACAAGAGAGACGGGGAGCTGATAGAGAGGGTCCAGCAGAGGGTCACAAAGATAATTTGTGGTTTGAAACATCTCTCATATGAGGAAAGACTGCAGAACTAGGCCTGTTTAGTTTGGAGAAGCCTGAGAGGGGATTCATCAATACACGTGAATATCCCAAAGGTGGGTGCCAAGAGGATGGTGCCAGACTCTTCAGTGGTGCCCAGTGGCTGGACGAGCAGTGGTCATAAACCCAAACACAGGAAATTCCACCTCAGCATGGGAAAGAACTTTACATTTAGGGTGGCAGAGTGCTGGAACAGGCTGCCCAGGAAGGTCATGGGTTCTCCTGCTCTTGAGGCATGCAAAACCTGTCTAGACGCGTTCCTGTGTCACCTGCTCCTGCTGGCCCTGCCTTGGCAGAGGGATGAGGATCTCCAGAGGTCCTTGCAGAAGGTCACCAGTTCCCCAAATAGGGTCTGGGACTGCACGTGCTGGCCATGCAGCTGTGGTTTGCTGGAGCTCCAGTCCGTAAGACGTGAGGTGTTACAGAAGCCTCTAGCAAAATGCAGGGGTTTGGTGTTGGAAGATGCACAAAAACTAACTTGGCATAGTTTATGAACTTACATCAATGAAGTAATTCAGTACCTGTTGCTTTTAAGTTACTTGGCCCCAGCTAAAGAGTAATAAATACAAGACGTTTACTATGTTAATGGCACTGCTACAGTAGCATTCCATAGCAGGAAATCACATCTTCCTCAAACTTGGACCAAAAAAAACTCAAATAAAATTGCTTTAACAAATTAGGCATTCTCCCAAAATATTCTTGCCTCTCAGGAAATTCAAGATGTCTTTTCCTGTTTTAGTGAAAAGTATGCATGTGGCTGAACTGTAGAATCAAATGTCCTTTTTTGCTTGGATGAGAACAGATGTTTCCCACAGTATTCTGAATCACAAGATGATTTCCTGGTTTCGTCTGCTCTTGGGATAACCTCTCAACACCCTTAGTTCAGCTAGTACTAAAAAAAAGTGTAACACAGCATGGCAGGCTCCAAAATGCTTAACATTTTTACTAAAGGAATTGAAGACCTGCTAAGAGACCTTAAAATAAGAATACCAGAGATTGGCTGAAGGGAATTCCAGGTTTTGCCTGATCTAGAGCTTTTGTTTGTTGCAGATAAGAATGATCCCAGCCACATTCAATTATTAAGCCTTTCTTTAGTCACACGAGTTCCCCTTGCCCATTGGTTGTGACGTTACAAGACATCTGCTGCAGCAGAACACCTGGGCAGGTGCCTGTGCCACATTGTCTTGTTGACTGGCAGAGTGAGGGACATCACGCAGTAGAATCCTGCACTGCAGTCAAGAAGGGATTTCAAGCAGAAATTAGATCAAAGAGCAAGGAGATATTCCTCATCTCAGGCTGTTCACAGCTTATAGGTATAGCTCATGCTGACTGTATCATTACATGAACAGACTTTTTACCACAGTAGCTCAGCTTCTACCTGGTTATAGCTAGCAGAAGGTTACAAGTTAGAGGCATTTGTGTTATTTACTGAAGTATACTTGTTGTAAGTGGCAAGGATACTAAAAATTTATAGCAAATAACTTGGAAGGTATTGGAAGTTCTTAACTAAACAAGGAGGGAACTTTAACAAAGAATGCTTTTATATTCATGTTAATTTTGGTGCAGATAACAGGAATATGGGATCTCATTTGCCAGAACTGAAAGGGTCCAGACGGAAAATAGCCTAAACCAGAAAAACATGCATATGGGTTCTCATCAGATAGTTGAGAGCAAAGCTTATAAACAGTGCATGGAAAATGAAAATGATACAGCAAAGAATTTTGAGTTCTTAATCCTCTTAGCTTACAGATTTTTAAAACACTTCTTTCTTTCCTCTTGCTTTTCCTTTTCTTTCCCATTTTCTTCCACGTGTTTTTATTTTCCCTATTTAAAGGGGGAAAATAAACACCCGTGCAACTTTTTTTTCATTAGTTTCTGATATTAAAGAACAAAATTCAGCATGTTTATTAGACCAGCTTAATTTTTATGCCACTTCATTTTGCTCATCTATGGTTACTGGTGTTTACTGCTGAAGTTCAGCTGAATTCCCAACTTTGACTAGGCAGCATCAGTTTGGTATTTTTTTCCTAGTTGATGTAACCAATGCAAAGCCATCTAAATTAGCTACAAACTAACAAACAAAATGAAAATGGGCATGCAGTGACCAAACAGTATTTTGAATCAAAGTGAAAGTAGTGGCTCACATCAAGTTGAATCAAATTAAGAATTTTAGCAAAAAGTTTTGAACCAGTTTGGCTGAATTCTATTTAATGTTTTACCTGATATTAGAGACACAGTCTTGACTTTAGATGAGCCCTCAGGTGGTCCAATGACAGCAAAACTTACATACAGTATCTCCAAAGTTCTGCTGTAAAGGACGTATAACATTCCTTGTATTTCTGAATATTCACACCAAAACATAATACAGACACGTGATTTATTTTTAATGTAAAAGGGAAGAATATAGACTTCTGCTTTCATATGTCATGAAAGAGATATTCTATATATTTTTTCCATTCCTGATTTGCCAGAACAAAGGTTAGGGCTTTTGATTTAGACTCACTTAAAGGGGTTAATTTAAAAAACTTCATGCTAAAGCATAACTGGGTAGACAGCAATTGTCTACCCAATTACTGTCTACCCAGTTACACTTTAGGGGGCTTTATACCCAGTTATGCTTTACAGGGGCCTCACTGTGCAGATTCTCTGCCTTTAGTACAGCAAATCTCAAGCATATGCCCTTGTTTGGTCTCAACTGGAAGGCAGCATCCTTGTCAGGTCTTCAATAATTCAATAATTGAAATTATCTTGTCTCACTTTCAGTAGGATTTGTTTTTCAGTGTTTGCTTTTCTAGTTCTTACAAAGAATCACCCATTCAAAAGTCCAGGAAAAAGAATAATCCTTTTCACTATCCCAATCCATTAGCAGGTGTTTTCCCTAAATTTTGCCCTAACCTGAGTTATTTTTGTTAGTTTGATTCATAAAAATAATATTTAAAGTTTTGTAGTTGTCTTTAGTCATATCCACCCCAGAATTCTTTTCTCTAGTTCCTCTCTATATGTACACTGTGCTTTGGTCTTTTCAACAAGTCTCCTTGTCTCCCTAGACTCTGTTATGTGGGACTTTTGTTTCACTGGGAAAGTTCCTGTCATTTCAGAACTTTAACTGCATATTTAAAGGTAGCACTGAATCTACGCAAACAAAACTCAGTGTTCAGTAAATGAGAGCCTTTTGCTCTTCATCTTTATTCTGTCTTTCTCACCTCACCCTTAGTTACGAGGGTTTGATTTTTTTTTTTAATTAATCTTTTTGAAAAAGAAAGGTTTTGTTGTGTTGCAACACAATTTACAGCTTATTTCAAAGTAACTAGAACAGATACAAAATCGTGTTGAACATTTGTACAGGAAATCAAAATAATAACAAAGCTGTCTATTGCCAGTTTACATACAGTCACATTCTAAAGTGACTCATTGTGAGAAATAATATTGAAACAATTGCTGAATTTTCCAAAGAAAGCATAAGAGGAGTATCCTTCCTGAAACAAACTGCAACAGCTACAAGAAAAGATTTGTCTTTGTGAACATTCAGTTATTACAAATGAAAAAGGAACTAGATATGAGAAAATACTTTCCTTTCCCCTCAAGAGACATAGAAAGAATTTAAGAGTAAGAACAACATAGAAGAGAAAAAATCAGCTGATTGAAGAATTTCTGTGTAATTAAGACTTAATTCTATACTGGACAGGCTAATACAACAAGTAGGGAATTGGGAAAGAAGTTGTGTTGCATAAGAACTGTATTCAGCATTATCTAAGTTAGAAACGTGTGTGTTTCTTTAACACTTAAAAACTGGGTTTTATGGACTTTTTTATGATGTTATCAACAGGCACTTGTATTCAATTTTGGTTACATTTAAATAGAACTCCTGTTAATCAGTAAGCATAGTACAAACTAATTTTTAAGTACGTCAAACTCAAACATACTTTAAGTATGTTCAAATAGCACAAGAAGCACCACAAGTTAGTTCTGCACTGGGGGGGATGACAGAGTGAGGGGATGACATGGTGGGGGGTGGGCAAAGCTTTAAATAAATGCCCTGAAATAAAAAGAACATCAAAATAAATCTGTCAGATAGGGATAGGTGGCCAAATTAAAACTTAAAGGAAGACAAATTTATAGAATAGCAGTTAATCAGTCTTTTGGATTTTGACTTCTATTTTATAATATAGAATAATTACATTACTCCCTCTAAAAATAATCTAGCAAATTAATGGTACCTTGAAACAGACTAATTCATTTTTGTGAAAAGGTAAATATCCCAGATTTCCTATTTCAAAATTTGTTACAAATACAAACGTGTTGGAAAAGAAGTCACATCTCCAAGTTACGGGCACCACAGATTTAATTAAATAAAAGTCGTGTCCTTGCAATCCTTGTAAGTATTTTCTGTAGTGCTGGAGATAATGAAAACACATACCACCTCTCCAGATGAAGGGAGTTTACTTTGGATCAGACCGTAACAAACCAGAATACTTCCTTCCACCCAGCAGTGTTCTGTCTGTCAGGATATAATTATGCACACTTTATCCTGTGGGGTCACAGGGTCCACAGTTCTGAACAGTGGCATTAGTACCATCAAATACAAAGTTATCGTATTTGAAAATTATTTTCAAAGAGCTGGCCAGAAAACAAACAAAAAAGGTAGGACAAACAAATTGGTGAGTCTACAATAAGACTTTCAGAATTATTATGAAATCTGAATAAATATGGAATGTTAGTTACACTGTCTTATTTATTTGAAAAGTCTTTCTTCACTGTTAGCATCTTCATGAAACTAGCTTTCAGAAGTCAGTAATAAGATGTAACAGCATTACAGGTTCATAGTACCTTTATTAATAAAGAATTTTGTCCCACTTTCATCTCCTGCTGCCCACCAAAGTGAAGTGCTGTCTCCACACATACTTTGCTTTGGAGAAGGCTTAGTGCTACAGTGTGTGGGAAAAAAAGTCTTCTTTAGACTTACAAGTATTTTACTTTGTCTACTCTTTGGTCTCTTCTCTGGTTCTTTCCCTCTAACATCTGTGTTCTCTGCATTTTTCCCAGGTAAATGACAGAGGTTTTCTATTCTGCTTCTAATCAGCCAGCTCCTACTCATAGTTCAACATTCTCTAATGTTCAACATCAGCAACTATCACTAAGATCCCAGGATTTAGTACCACATTCAGTGCTGCACAAACAAACAATTCTGTGTTTTTATAGCTATATTGTATTGAGAGTTAACATGGGACAAAATAAATGCTTGAGCTTTGTGCTTGTAGTCTCAGAGGAATTGTTTAGTACTAGGCTGGCTCTGGAGAATGGCACTTTCCTTAACACTTAACAGGCATGGAAGAGCTTTTTCTGTGGTAGTTGCACATGTTGGCATCTGCATTTTCCAGCTGAAAGTCATGTAGGTATAAACAAGACACAGACCATAAAATTTTAGAATGACAGAATGCTTTGGGTCAGAAGGGACCTTTCAACATCTAAGTCTGTTATGTACTGTCTTGGCAGTCCAATGCCAAGGACAGAGACATCTTTCACTAGGTCAAGGTGCTCAAAGCCTGGTTCAACCTGACATTGAACATTTCCATGAATGGGGCATCCAAAGTGTATTGTTATCCAAAACCTATTTCCAACCTATTTGTTTTCTTAAATTCTATTCAGATTTTCTCACATTTAAGAACTACATATGGTTGGGAATATTTCTGTACATTAAGTTCAATACTGAAGTAGTTTAAAAAAATCAGTATTTTTTCAGGTTTAAGTTCCTTCAAAGCTGCAGTATAACAAGAATACAGACCTGTACTTTGCTATATTTTTTCCTATTACATATAACTGAAATTGGAAATCTAATTCACCACCCAGAAGAAAAGATTTGCTTGTTAATAATCACACAGTACTGCTATTCACCACAGTGAATAGCCACCTTAGCCACTACAGTGGCTAAGGAAAATTGCCTTCCCTCCCTGTTTTCAGTCTGTGTTACCATTGTCTAGATAGTATCTAAAGCAAAATCCAAAAAATTTCCACGAGGAATTGGCACTGTAACAAAATCCAGTAAAGCAGTATAGAATTATTTTAAATTATTTTATTACTATTTATATTCATTGCTTAAAGTACACTGAGCAGACTGACAGAGTGGGAATTTTCTGATACTTCAAAAAGTACTTTTACTTGTAGTTAGTAAAGACATGAACTTGTTAACAGCTGTTTTCACTTGAATTCATCAGAAGTAACTTCTGCTTCCTCTTGACTGGACAACAACACCAATACTGTTGTCTAAAATGAAATTATCAGTAGATAAATAACTAAAAGTTACAACTTCTCTGAGTGCCTGTCATAGGTAGGCAACATGGTTTTACTGCATGAACATGGTAAAAAGTTACCAGCACCTCACATTTTGCCCTTTCTATTAAAAAAGTTCACCATCTACAAGAACATAGGGGGTACTTGCCATTAATCTCATCTGAGAAGGTGCTGTTAATACAAGGCTCACCATTCTAACTTGCATGTAACCTAGTAAGCAGTCTAAAAACAACTGAACCATGACAAATATGAAATTATTCATATATTGAAAAACAGTCAGCAACTATACTAGTACAACACACAAAAGACATTAAACAAATTTGACTGCAATATATAAACAAGGATTTTATTATTTCTAAAGCCCAGTAACAAATTATGGTTTTATTGCATTGTAGAGCAACATGTTTCATAATGTATTAAAAAGAAAAATAAATAAATGTGGAGTACCTCTTATAAAACTTGCAAATATATGCATTGGAAAAAAGTTGGAAATTTACAGGGACCTTCTCCCTTCTTCCCACTGCTACAATTTGCCAAGGATAAATGTTTGCTCACATAGACACATATCCTAAACTACATGCTTCTGTGTATACTGGACACAGAATAGTCTTTCCCATCCTCTTTTATTATCCAGTCTCTGGAATCTTCATGTTCACAGTTTGATAGTGTACTTTATAGTAATGAATGTGCAGGCTCATTATCTTGCCTAGAAGGAAAGGGCTGAGCCCTAATTCACTCTGGGAGTAGAGGTGTGTGATCAGCATCTCTCTGTAGAAAGGCACGGCACTGAGTGGAAAGAAACAGAAGCATCCACTGGGAGGAAGAACCAGTCTTGCTGAGCCTTAAGAAACACCAACAGGCCAAGAAGGCTTTATTGGGTATGTGAGGTACTGTGGTGGCATTGAGAGGTATGAGACAACAGAAACAGTGATGAAACTGAACCTCTTTTTCTCCTCCACATGAATAGTTTTGTTGTACTCTGGATTCTGGCAAGAAGGACATGAAACAATTAAAAACTTATACTAACAGTTGGTTGTTGTGTTTTTTTTGTTCAGTTGGTTGGGAGTTTTTTATGTCAAAGCACAGAGTTGCAAGAGACACCACTTCTTTTTCCCCTTCAAGTGTGTAAATGCTCTTTCAGCTTTAGTAAGTAAGTAGCTAAAATAAGTTAGTAACTGGATGTGCCGCACTTTTCATTCACAATCTCCCAGAAACTTTTAAGAAATCAAACGCATGGCATATAGCAAAACTGTTAGCGACGGCAGATTTCAGATGCTTTCAGAGAGCAAAAATCCTCTGCCTTAACCATAACAGTTTGAGGTTGTAGATGCTGAAATTGTTAGAATCTGGAGAAAAGAGAACAAGAATTTAAACCATTGGCACACCACTGCTACAGCTACAGCTACTAACAAATGTCTCTCATTTGAAATGGGGGTAGAGGTAGAATATATTCCTGAAGAACAGTTAGTACAGTAAAAATATGATGTTTTACAGCTATCTGACATAGTTCTGTGTGTTCACTACTCTTCAAATGGTCTACTGACAATTGCATAAACATTATCAGATAGTATGCTTACATTCACTGGATGACAATAATTATTCAGGTGACTCTCCAAGAAGGCTCTTCAATTTCTTCTTCAGCTCTCTGCTGGTTTTCTTATAGAAAAATAAATCTTTTTCCAGTTGCTGGATTTTTACTTCATACCCTTTCAGAGTTTCTGCAATACCTTCACTATTTTGTTCTAGGAGAAATAAAATCAGTTTAAGAACCAAGTATCTGTGTCAAAAATCAAGATACCCAACTAGGCAGAGTATCTTGATGGCATTTTGCTTGCAATGTGCATGTTTTAACTAACATGAAATAAGATCAAAAAGGCTGTGCCAATCCCACCTTTTAGTTGTAATAGTATTTTTAAGATTAATATCAACAGAACTGATATCTCACAACTTTCCAATATCAGTAAGTTCGATATGAAAATACAACAATTCTGATACTGCTTTAAAAAAATAATCTGTTTTGCATTCATATGGACACCATGTGTCTATTCTTGACATCTTACATAGCAATAGAATTAGTGACAGCCAAAATATATCTCTGAATCTTATTTGTTTTTTGAGCTGGAGTATAGCATTTCTCTGTTAATGACTGAAGAAAATACTTGGTGTATAATCCCCACCCAAGAAGACAATACCTTTAAAATTATTCAGTATAAACTGTATTTTTTTCTCATGTTCTTGGCGCTGGTGAGTCAGCTGCCTGTCACACTGCAACTTGATGTGTTCAAGTGCCGATTCTAATTCACGCATCATGTTTTTCTGGTGGATGGACTTCATTTCCTGTTCTTCAATCTGCACTCGTAATTTTCGTTCAGACTCACGCAGGCCAACAATCTTAGAAAGAAACATACTTATTTTGATTTATCAAGAGGTTTTAAGAAAATCTTTTACCCTTCAGCCTAATAGATTAACATGCAAAAGCACTGGATCTCTACAAGTAATTAAGTTTATACTGGAAATAAACTTGCCACTGCTACAGGTTGACTCTTCAGAACTAAAATGCATACATTTTGATCACATGGACTAGTGGATTTTTTAATACCCTATGCAAAATTTAAACTGAAAGAACATTGCTTTCCAGACTTCCAACTTGCATCCCACAGACAACTTTTTTACAAAATTACCAAAGGTTCACCCAAGGTCACAAAGACACCATGTCATAATGTATTTAATATTTATGTTTCCAGATCTCAGTATGATTCCTAAGCATGTAGCTGCACACACTGCAAAGTATCAGTTTATACTGTTGTTGTGGTTTGATATGGCTAAAAGCTGGGCACTCACAAAAAACTATTCATTCATTTTCCCCTGCTACAGTTTAGCAGAGGAGGGGGAAAGAAAAACTAAAGGGCTCATGGGTTGAGATAAGGACCAGGAAGAAACACTCAAAGGGCAAAACAGGCTCAAATTTAAATGGTACAATGAAAAATTTATTAACAGAATTAAAAGAGGATAATGAGAACTAAAATAAAAGTTTTAGAACACCATTTTTCTCCCCCTCCTGCCCCCCCCTTCCTTCCCACTGACAGCACAGGGAGACAGGGTGTTAGAGTTTTGCTCAGTTTTTTCACTTGAAATCTTTCTTGAGTTCACTTAGGGAGAAGATTTTCTTTTACTGTGCTTTGGGGTCCTTCCCATGGGAAACAATTCTCTGTGACCTTTTCTAGTGTGGTTCTAATTTCCACAAGTAGAAGTCCCACCTGACTTGCTGTAACATGAGTCCCTCCCACAGTTAATGCAGTCTCCCCAAAACTGCATAGCATGGGTCATTTTAGTTCATGGGATGTAGTCTTTTCAGGATAAACTGTTCTAGTTTGAAAGCAAGGGCTCTCTTTCTCTATCTTCTCTCTGTGTTCAAGTTTCCAACTAAATTACAGCTTTTCAGCATCTACTTATGCCAGCATGAGCACCTTTTCTCATGGGCTGTGAGTGGATCTCTGCATACCCCTATCCACTTCATGGAATTACTGGGAAAGTTTGTTGTATTATAGTCCTCACCACGGCTTGTACAAGAATCTCAGCTCTGCTGTTTGGAGCACCTCCTCTTCCCGGAGGAGGTTTTCCACTGACCTTAGTGTCACCATGTTGTTCTCCTCATGCATCTTCACCTCCTTTTTTCTGACTCAGAAGAAAATTGTTGTCTGCAGGTTTGTTTGTTCTCAAGTTCTACCCATTGAAAAGCTCTTATGGGGTTTTGCAGTGCTAAAAGGCTGATCTCGTCTGGGCTCAGTATCGGGGAAATACTCGCCATGCCCCTCATTGTTGGCCACATGGGCAATGCCAGCCACTGCAGTGCTAGCACCATTCAGCTCCTCTCTTGATGCGGGGTGCCAGCAAGGAGATGCCACTACCGCTGTCCCTGCCCTTCTGCCCCAGCACAGCTGGCTAAAAGCAGCCAGGCAGGCACAGTTCCCCGTGGACTGTGCCAAGATAGCTGTGGCTGTGCAGGAAAGAGAAGCTGCTGCCACCGACCCTGCCTTTCTGCCGGTGGCATGGCAGGCTGGAAGTGGCCAGGCAGGCACAGTTCACTGCTGGCCATGCTGAGGTGGCAGCAGCCACATGGCCACGGCAGCCACATGGCCACCCCGGCACCCCCCAGCCCTCAGAAAAGAAGAACTGCACGCATTTCTTTTCCTACTTAAATACGTCATCGCAGAGGCATCACCAACTTCTCCAACTGGGCCAGCAACATGTCCATTGTCAGAGCCTTCAAAGATTGGCTCTGCTGAACATAGCAGAAGCTTCAAGCAGCTTTCTCTCCCAGAAGCTGCTTCTGTGGCTTCCTCTGCCCCTTCTAAAAGCCAGACCATGTTAAACCAACACAACCAGATTTAGGAAGAACACAATAAGAATAGCAGCCTGAGCTTAATGAAGCTTTCTGAAATTCTGCAGTCAGGAAGAATTTGAATACAACACCACTATTTAAACACGTTTTTTCTCCTTAAGTTAGCAACACAGAGCACTGGAAAAGGGCAAGGTAATTTCCAGATTTGAAGCATGTTTCTAGCTAATCAATCAAAACAAGATGTACAAAGTTAACCCACAAGTATCCTATTTAAGTTAACATAAAAATTAAAAACAATTTAATAGCAGATCTATGTAACCTGAAGATATATTAACCAAAAGCTTAAGCTTCTTAAATTTATTTTTATTTCCTGCCACCATCTCAATATCTAGAATAGTAATAGAAAGTGGGATAAAATAGTATTCATTAGCCAAAACAAACCTTGTTGAAATAACTGATGATGATAGCTCTGAGTTCAGCAGCAGACAGGGAAACTAGTTTCCCAATTACATTATGCTTGCTCTGTGAAAGATTCTGAGAAGATGACCAAAGTAAGTGCTGGCGATTATGAATACTTTCATTCTTGTAATCAATTGCAGCTACAAGGGCTTCAATTCCTTCTTCTAGCTGGAAAAGAATATGTTCTTCCTACAGAGGAACACACAAGTGAGATCTTTACAAAAAGAAAGCTCAGAATTAATATTTCAAGATATCTTTAACATCATTCTCAAGAGTGAACCTAAACTTTATGGTAAGATGAACTAGTTGTAGCACAGACAGTGGAGGGGAAAACATGATGTAGAGTACAAATCTAGAACATTTGTCTTTTCCTGTCACAATACAGAGGTTGATCAATTGGCTCATCACAAAACTAGAAGTCATGTTTCTCTTTTTATCCTTCCCTCATCCGCACCACAGTTTGACTTCTGCTATTTTATTTTTTTTAATGTACTAGTTTTCTGTTGGATTAATGAATTAATCAGTCAGTCAGTAAGGAGTTTGATGACCATGATTTGTGTATGGAAGTGGCAGAAATGCCTGGCCTGAAGCACAGCAGACTTTGATGAGTGAGACAAGTAGGGGTTCTTCTGGAACAGTATCACTCAGCTAGTCTCATATGGCTCCTCAAGACCTAAAAGTAATTAGTGCATTTTATATGAATTTATTTTATGTTGAACATAATGATACTGATCAACTCCAAGTAATGGGCCATCCAGGTAATATGACTTATTTTCACTGCAGGACTATGTAGTCCTTCAGGTAAAGTTTGCTTTTTTCACAAGGTTCTATGAAAAAAATCAAGGGGCATGACTATGTGAATACCTGGCTTGTTCTCTATCCTGACATTAAAATACCCCCTTGTGATAAACTGATTAACTTCTGGTTCCCTTACTTCTCATTATATGACTCTTAGATCAATAGAGTTTGGCAAGACACAATCTGACTTATGTTCCTCTGATCTTAAACTTCATTCACCAGTACATAATTGGTGCTATCATAGCACCTCTACTCTAAAATTGCTATTTACAAAAGTATCCAACTTCTGCTCCTTATTTTTAGCTTACCTGATATTTGGAGACATTTTAGGTTCTGACTGGAATTCTTTATTATCAAACAATACCTAAAACCTGTATTTATCTCATAGGTGTTTACTTACTTCAGTTGACAACACTTTACCATCTTTCAGTTTCTCATCCATACTATTTCTCCTTCTGAGCAGCTGATCCCTTTCCATTTGAAGAGCCTGAATTTTTTCCAAAATGTCTGACTTGTCAGTGGTGCTGCCCTGAAGCTGCATACTTTTATCACAGAGCTCCTGATCCAGAATACTTAAGCGGGTAGACAATTTCATACTATCTTTGTTCAAAGCCTAAAAAAAAAACCACAACAATCACAGATATAAAAATGAGATATTCCTTTCCAGTAAGAAAAAAGTAGGTGACACTGTCACATTCTGAAGTGAAAAAATTGCTTGTTTCTTGTAATGGGACCTCATTTACTTTGAGTGGACAGATAGCATTAAAAAAAAAAGTTCAACATGTAGTTTTCTACATAATAAAAATTAAAGGCACTAATCATTATATGTGACAATGATACTTTGTATTAACTCTTTCTACTGGAAAGTAAATATTGCAAGACATTTCCCTGCTGTGTTCTCTAGAAAGCAGAAAGATTGGTCATATTAATAAATAATATATCATAAATATCCTATAATATAATTTAATACTCTTCAGTAACAATTCCACAGTTAAGAATTGTTTGGTTTTGGGTTTTGTTTCATTGTTGCAATTTTGGGGGCAAAAGTGAATTAAAATGATTGTCTGTGTTAATTACAATTTAAATGTCAATTGGTCAAGCTACATAATACCTGCGTCACAGTGGTATAGACATAGGAGGTCCCTTGAGCCTCCTCTGCAATCTTATCTGCCCTCCCTCACCACCAGTCTTTGAGTTAGCCTTACGACTGTCGTGAGTTTTGTGGGTTTTTTCCCTGCATTACCTGGCTAGATCTCAGTTTCTTGATTTCCAGGTAGCTTTTCTCTTGCATATATGCTTCTTTTTTTGCTACAATGGCTTCTCTTTTCTTTAAGTCTTCTTCTAGTTCTGCTAACTGTTGGTGCTGCTGAAGAATTCTTTCCATTTCTTCATCCAGCCACTTCTTCTGCTCTTCTAATTTCTGAAGTTTCAAGAGAGATCCAGAGAGCATTAACCAAGATATTTTAACTCAGAATGTTATGATTATGTTGTACCTTTCTTCAGAATTACTGATAAAACCGTAGAACACATTAACATTTCTAATGTCAGTATTAATTCTGCCACAGAACCCTTAGTCGGAATAATACAGAAACTGGACTGACTTAAAAGGGGCCTCAGCAATATTACGTTGCTCCATCTCATATAAACAAACTTGTATCAGATGCAGTATCTTTTCCAAATAATATCTTTTTTAAAACTATTTACATAAATAGATGTCATCTACCCAAGCACAGCAACTAGGTTTAGATGGTACCATGAAAATTCAGCTAGCCCATCCTCATTGCATTTTAATGGCCCAAAACCAGCTCTTTGTTGGACCTGCAAGCACAGTCCATTATAAATTTATTCTGAAGCCAGAATTTATCAGAGGATATATTCCTGTTAAGGCTAAAAAGTTTCTTTTATTTAACTTTTAAAATTTCTTTTCACCTTTAAAGATTTAGGGTAATTCATATTTCAGTGTCCACATCTGAAATAATGTAGGTGGCACTGCTACATAGGATACATACTTTTCTAATGCTGTTATCAATAATCAAAACCAGAAACCACTGTAATTTATGTCAGAGTCGAATTCAAAACAAAATAAAACAGCTGTACAATGCACAGAACTAAAATTAAAACAGAATTAAAACACAGCACATCAAGGTCACCCTTAAACCTGCTGGATAACCAAATCTGCTGAATTCACAGGTTTCTGAATCAGTATTTTTGACAAATTATAGGGGAAAAAAGAGAAGACACTAAAGGCCCTCCTTTCTTTCATCCAAAAAGAGTACAGTACAAGAGCTGGCTGCTAGGCTCTACTCCCAATTTTTGCTGGAGCAAAAAAAAAAAAAACTACGATGGAATACTCTTCATACAAATAGTTTAAAAAAACATGAGTAGAGATGAAGAAAGATTTTTTTATTTCAGGGGTCACGCATATTTGGAATAGATTAACTACCTGTAGTTTCTGTGGAGCTCCCACTGAGTTTTTTTTCTTCTTTTTAAAAGCAGCAATTTCTTTATCCTTAATTTTAAGGATCTTCTGTTGTTGCTCCATCTTAAGCTGAAGTTCCTTTGAAAAAACAAAAACTGCCAGTCTTCCTACATCAGTCAGTCAAATACATTTCATGTGACAGTCCCCCCAAGATATAATCTGAAATACTGACTCTAAATTTATTTATAAAATTGCAATTCAGATTTAGACACCAGGTAATAAAATGAAAAAAAAAAAAAAAGCTGAAAGAGAAAGGCAAAATGGAGAATAGTGTAAATTGTTTGTAGACAATTTCTTTGATGCATTTATCAAGAAATTCATTAAGGCATTATTGAAAATAAGGGAAAGCCTGGTAGTGTAGTTTATTGGGGAAGCAAGGGTAAAAATTATTCATCCTAATCCTTGTCATAGGGAAACAGGAAGAATCCTACTTTAATTTGCTGCTGGTCCTGCTGAAGCTCTGCTTCCAGTTGCTTCTTCTTTTCACTCTCCTCACACAGTCTCTTCTGCATCTGGGATTGCTGATGCTTCATCTGAGCCACTTTCTGCTCAAGTTCTCTTGCTTCTCTCTGACTTTGGTTAGATAACGAAGCCAAATTCTTGGTGTCTTGCTGCTTCTTCTGTAAGGTCTGAATTTTCATGTCAAATTTCAGCTTAAGAGCAGGAAAACTTGTAACAAAAATATGACTCAGCTTCATTCTTTATTTCACTGAATTCTTAGGGTCACCAAGATTTACTAACTTCTGCCTGAACAATCACTTTTTATTACTGTAGTTTTGAGCTATCTCGCGGAGTTGGCACAGGCTGAATTAAACATGAAAAGGTACAGTTCATGCTTGGCAATACAGTAAAAGTACTAAAAGCTAGCAAACACCACAGTTCTGGAAAATTTGCAGAGACAGAATGGTGTCAGAATGCTGGTGCCAGAATGCTGGTGCCAGAATGCTGGTGGTCAGAATGCTGGTCCTGAGCTCAAGTTAATAAGCAAACTCCGTCTTTCTGTATGGAACTTTTCTGACCTGTCATTCTAGGATTGAGAGGCACCTAAGCTGACCCTATGCAGAATACTAACTTAGATATAACAGAACTTAAAAATAGAAGGTCAGTGCCAAACAAATATGCCTGTGTGGGCCTGATCTTGCAAGGCATCACAGGGATTTGCTCAGACCTACAATTTATATAGTATTTCCATAAAACATCGATTTTATTTATGGCAAGTAATAGATTTGTAATACCCTCTCTTGGATAAATTCCTCCATTGGACTATATATAATGATGTATGGAAATCTCATATCTCCCAATACTTTCTTTGCCTCTTACATACCCACAAGGTATTTTATGTTTCTAACCAAGTAGATGTTAACCAGCATTTTGAGTATAATAGTGTTTTCTCACCAGCTACTTCAATCCGACCAGCTTCCAGCATGTAAAATGGGTAAGAATTTTACCAACAGAGTGTTAAGGTTCAGACAGTGAGACAGAGATTTGCAAATCATAACAATCAGATCAGAAATACCTGTACTTTCAATTTAGCTGCCTCCATCTTCTTCTGGCACTCTTTCTGTAACATGACTTTCTCAGGAATATCTCTCAGCTCTTTACTGTCCAGCTCCTGAAGCTGCTTTTGTGTTTCAGCCAGTTCTCTTTTGGCCTGCTCAATTTCTTGCTCCAGTATACTTATCTTCAAAGAATACTGCCTGCTTACAGACTGAGCATCCTTACCTTAAAGACAGCATATACAAATAGTTTAAAACCAACATGATAATCAGCTCAAATGTAATACTTCTGGAGTGGAAATATTACTTACTTTGCTCTGGCTAAGTCAGTAATTTCTGATACATTTTCCAACACTAAAGGAACCTGCAGTTCCCTTCTAACTCTGAAATGCAGATAAAGAGAGTCCTGAATCTGAACATTTCATTAGTTACCTCATGCCACCGAATAAAGTGCCATCTGAGTGCCAGAGTTAAATTCTTCTGCCTACTATAGATTTTGGCAAGATTTCATAATTTTGTTTGGGTTTTTTTCCCCCCAGAAGAATATTCCATTTATTTATTACTCAACTTTCAGCTTAATAATTAGTATATGATCTTGGATTGTCTTTCTGCTCTGTGACTTGTCCCATTCGGGCAATCTGGGATGGCACAGAATCTTTCTCAGACCACCTCAAGAGAAGGTAAACAAAAGAGAAGAGTGTGATTGAAGGGGCTGAGGAAAGAGATCCTTCCTGTCATCACAAGGCTGGTTTCTCTATCAGGACAGATGCGTAAGGGATGTATGCTACCAGGGACACTGATTTTTTTCCTTTATTCACTTCTGACTCCCATTTATCTACTGTTACAGAATATAGAAGATATAATGATGTATCTTTTCTCCAATCCCAAATACTATGTCACAAAAACACATCTTCAAAGAGATAGCACTGACCATACATTAAAAATTACACAACTGTTGGATAAAAGCAATAATCAACGAAGCACAAAAAACATTTAACAAACAATCTTAATAGTAGAGTAGGCTGTAATCAAAATTTTCAGTGTGATCACAGCAAGCAATTAGCAAAATCTATGGATTTTTAGGTTGTTAAAAGTATTTTTGTCTAAGGTAATTAGGCAAAAACTAAGACATACAGGACTTTAGGTTTCCAGTGCCTTTTCCTTTGTTTCAGAACATCTTAATTCCCTACAGTATCCAGTATTCCTACAGTAGACAGTTACCTGTTCTTACTAACTCCTTAATAAGTTCCTCTTTCCTTTTGATATTAAGTGCAAGTTCTCTTATTTTTTGCTCAGCCTTAGCAAGTCTCAACTCTGAATTCTTTAACTTCTGCATGTTAAAAACATGGATTTTTTGGAGGCTGTCAATCTCTTCACCTTGAAAAAAACAAAGCAAAATAGAGTTATAAAATCTGGAGTAGATGCTGTATTCAAAAAGTAGTGCTCTGCAATATTGACTGTGGGCAGTTCTTCCATATGAAGTACAAGAATCAAAAGGAGAGAAGAAAGCAGGGTATTCTTCCCTGCCATGTGTCTAAACAGGAAAAAAAAAAGGATGGTATGCACTTGCATTTCAAGACCCCAAGTCTGGAAAATATTCCAGAAACCACTTCAGTATTTTTGGTAAGATAATAGCATCCATTTTCTTTCATTGAAGCAGTACTAAAGATTTATATGTGACTAGCTTTTTGATAAGTGAACTGCTTTCTGGCTAGTAGGTATTGCTTAGGGGTTACTAACATCAGTTTCAGAATGGAAAAGAAAAGCAGAAATTGGAAAACCTACATGGAATTATAACCAAAAAAATATTTGCAACAAATGCAGATATTTGTCTGGGAAAACTAATTACATGTGCTAAAGTCATTATTGCATATTCTGATACTGTAGTAAGATTTGCTTTAATGACTCCCATTATACCTGTAGTTGTGTCGGTTTGTAGCGCAGATTTATTGGGGAAAGCAGACTTGTCTACAGGACATTTCATGTCACTTTCATCAGGAAGGAAGCACAGAGAAGTATGATTTTGTGTCCATGTTCGGTTGATGGAACACCTATGAAAGAACAATAAACATGTTACTCTGCAAATGCATAGGGTTTTTTTCTTTAAGCACCATGCAAAGCAGATGATCTTAACAGAGAAGAAGCTCCAACTTACAAAAGCATTTTTACCTTCTTCCTCATCCACACCACTCCCACACACACCATCACCCAATCCCCCAGTCTTCAAGGTAGATTCTGACCCACAATCAAGGATTATGCAATCTCTGCTAAACCTACATATATTAAACTTATTTTGCAGTATGCCCAGTTGGTCCTACAGGTTCACTGTAAGTATCATGGAAGGATTAGGCACTGGTACTACCTTTTCTATAATTTTTTCTGTAACGAAAGTTAAAGAACAAAAAAATTACTTATATGAGGTTTTCTCTTCGCTGCCTGTATTGTCTTCCTCTTCATCACTCTGATCAGAGAGGTGGCAGTGAAGGACTTTATCTTGATCTTCTAACTTGCTCAGTATAATCTGCCTGCGAATATGGAATTCTGCCATTATCTGAGCCAGAGACAAGATGGGGGGGCTGGTACACCCCTGTCAAAAAGCACACAAAAATAGTGATAGGTAAAAATACTTGCAATAATTTAGCAATTCATTACTCATATTTTAAAAAAATGTTTCACCACCTGAGCTTGTAAACAATTACACACATTTTCACATTTTCTGTAATAACTCTGAGTACCTTTGTAACAAAACGTTTTGTAAGAGCCTAGAGAAGTCATTCCAAATGTGAAAGAGGGCACTGGTAGCAATTCATTATCCTATGTACTCAACATACTGGTAAGAATAATAATTCATTTTTTATAATGTTTCATACATGAGCCCTCAAAACCCCTAGAAAACCAGCTGGGGGGTGAAAACATGACAGCCATAGCACTTGTAGGTGGGAACTTTAAGCCTAAATGTTTTGGATAATTGTGGCATAAACAAATGTTACAAAACTAGTTTTTCAGTGGGAAGTTAAGCAACAGTATCTGAGGAAGACATCATATGTTATCATGTTATGTCTAATGATTGGCCTATAATCATTACAAAGTAAAAGGGGGAAAATCTGGGTAGACCTTACCTTTTGGATCTCTGTCTCTGAAGGCAGGTTTTTTGTTACTGGGACACCATAGCGCCTCCTAGTAAATGCCATGACAGCTGGCCCATCTTCATAACCACTTGCGAAATCTAAAGCTTTCACATCTGTAAACTTCTCTAATTTCAGTTTTAGCTGATCAATGATTATCTGCTGTTCCACCATTTTCTCAATCTCATGGGGAAAAAAATAAAGCAAAAGCAAAACTGAGCTCTGTATCATATTCTCAACTTCTAGCTCCTCACAAAGGTCATGAATCTTGTAAATCACCCATTGATCCTAACTTATTGTGCAGGTCACAGGCAAATTCCGCAACAAACTGAGAATTCTATGACATATCATCAGTCTCAGAATCCCCTGCCCCCCCCTCCCACTCCCCAATCCAATAAAGTGTAGACACATTTTTGTTCAGAAAGACCTGCCTGGGTGTCCTGGGATACAGAGTGCCAGTGTGGGGTGTAACCAAATTGAGTATTCTATGCCATTTCTGACAAACTGTTAATGATGGGTCATTTGCAGTAGATGCCCAGCAGATGCCTGGCAGATGCCCAGCTGACACCTCAGGCTACAAGCTGGGTGTTAAATGAGATAAAGGAGAAGAGCCAAACCCTGTGAGGAGGGGAGTGTTTCTTTTTCTTCACAAATGACTCTGCAGTGCTAACTCCTTCTGGGGAAACACCACAGTCCCACCAATGACCCCCCCCCCATCTCTGCCAATGGCCCATAATGGCTCAACAGCACCACCATAATGGACAGCTGTGACAACTCAGACCACCAAGGATTCCCAAAAATATCCTATGACTTTCAGGATTACATCATTCCCATTGTGCAACTGCCCACCCTGGGAGAGGTGCTGAATACTCTCCCTTGAACCTGACCGTACATAACTGGGGACTCAGAACCCCCATCACGCCTGGACAGATCCAGACAAGGCCCAGAATTTCCACAGGACCACCACTTTTGACTGCAACTATCACTTCAACAGGACTGCAATCACCACTTGATAGGACTGCAACCACCACCTTGGCCAACAGGATGGCAGGTTGTAATGTGACTTTGTGGGTCTAAGCCAATTTTAATGTGCATCATTACATTTATATTAACCTTTCTATTAAATTGTGACTCTGACCTGAAATCTCTCTCTCTCAGCACACCCAGTTTAGCTACATTAGCCTATCCAGGCATCTAGTGAGAAGTGGATGACATAATTAGGAGTTTATGCTTGCTTTATATGTGTGTTTATGGAGAAATAAAATGAGAATTAAACAAATATTTTCAAATTAAACTTATGGTCTGAGTCTTATTAAATATGTATATGGGCTTCCTCTTCCACTTTGTAGAATTCCACTTAAAAGATTATTTGTATTAATAAACTAAACATGTACATGATCACAGGTTCACTTGCTACTTTTTCTTCCACCCAGCCTCAGGTTTGTTGATAATGCTAGTTTGGAGACCTTATCTGCTTCTCCTACAGCATTCTCCATACATTGTTCAAAAGTACTTACTTAGTACTTAGATAACTTAAGTTATCTAAACTGATTCATCCTTAAGGCCAAGATTATATCCATTACTCAACTCACTATATCATTTTTGACTCTTTTTGAATATGGTTAAAATCAGGCCTAGTACAACAGGGAAGTTGAAATATAGCTCACGATACATTCTGCATTCTTCTACTTTGAGTAACACATTTTTATTCATTCTTTATGTTGTTGTCTTAGATTGAAAGTTCCTTCCAAACACAAACAATGCTTTACAAGTTGACATTGTGTTGGAATACAATACATATTATTCCTATGTCATAGAAAATAGAATATATGTATGAATATCATATTTGTTATCATTTTAGAAAAAGTAACAGCCAACTGATCCACCCTGAAACTATTTGTCCCTGATACAATTGCACATACAACTCCACAGTGCAATACCCATTGCATAAATACATATGTGTATAAACATTTATTACCTCCTACCTCATACCTGCTACTCTAGAAGTCCTTATTCTATCATGTACCATTAAATTACATATGCCTGTGAACACAATGTAAAATATTTGACAGAAGCACTTGCTTTACGATGTATGTTCTTAAACAGAAGTGGCAGTTTAGTGAACTAAATGCCAAAATGGTGCCTGAAAGCTCTCAAGCTTCCCTCATGTCTCTGATACTGAAAGAACCTTCTATCTACACTGTGACAGCAACCTTGTATCCTTCAAAATTTATATTAGCATTATCACAGTATAAGTTGACATTATGGTGTGCAGGCTAAAAAAAGTCTAGCCAGAAGTGACAGAAAAGAAAGAAAGTGACAGAAGGAAGAAAAAGATCATGACTAGTTTATGCACTTACCTTTAATGCACTGACTTTCCCCAAGCCATCAGAAACGGGAAAAGGAAAAAAGGAGAAAAAGGTATAATAAGGGAGAAGAGCACTAGCTATCCATGTTTTGCTTTTCTCCTTTAAAAAATCATACAATAAAATTATCTGTAATCTGCATGTCTGGCAACACCAGCAGAATATTAACTATTCTAGGTGCTGTCTTCTCAACTTGAAACGTTTATGCACATACTAGCCACTGTAATTTCATTAGCAAATTCAAGATCTACAGAAGGAAAAGAGGCAAGCAGAGTCATTACCTCACTTTCCATTGTGTCACTCCGTTTTCTCTAATGGTAAATTATCAGAACTTCAGGATGGAATTCTGTCTTATAAAGTCAAAAGGGGGGCAATACTCCAATTCGTAATAAGGCTATAACAAAATAAGTTTCTATACACTTTTTCAATTCAAGCATTCTATAGGGATCCATATAGTCTTTTTTCCGAATTCTAAAGCATCTTTCAAAGTCTTTCAAATCCTAATCTATCAATTGTCCTGAAGCTCCTTAACAACGATACAAATCCGGGGAGAGGGTTGTGTGTTATGCTTCAGGAAGCATGGAGAGCATGAATGGTTCACTTCTAGTTATGCAGGAGGCTTCTGGCACAACTAGGTTCATATACAGTCTCCAGAAATCATATTATTGTGATACATTCACTAGAAGAACCCAACTCATTCTGTGAAACAGTTCTAATTAAAACAAAATGTCCCCAGTATTGACCTGCAATAAGTAAAAAAAATTCTGAGGGACTGTTGAATGCATTCACATGGTAGAAGGATGGTTCAATGCAGATAAATGTGTACCAGTGGGAAAATACCTGTAATCTTTGTGTTTCTTGAGCCTCCTTTAAAAATTCCTGTTGTTCTTTCTTTTCTTGCAGTAATGTCTTTATCTGATTCTGCAGCATCTGCACTTCATGATTCTTCTGGCTACACAGTTCTTCGTCCATAACGAGTACCTGCTAGATAATAAAAGAAAAGCTCAGCGGGGAATAAGGGACATTATTATTCCTACAATAAAATAAAACCTCATTTGTTATTAAAAGACATGACCAAAGTCTTGAAGTATGTATAGCAAATTGTCTAAGTGGTTATCTGCAGTTTCTAGCAGCGTATTTCTTCACTTCTCTTCCATCTATTGATTTGTGTTCTGACAAGTTTCATTCTTCCAAGGAGAGAATGAACTCACAACCAAACCTAACTTATTGAAGTATATATTAAATTCAATTATTATCTTAAGTATGCTGTTATATGTAGCTACAAGATCACAGCATCTTGTGATTAATATACTTCTCTAATGAAAAAGTAAGAACAGCTGTCCTCAATCTGCAACTTGCATAACAGTTTAAAGATTAAAGGAAACACAAGAATGCTTGTTCATATCTTTTTGTGAATGAATTTATACTGATTGATGGAGACTTCCAAATGTTATTAGTGTTCTAGAAAGCCTGCAGAAGCCAAAGTACTGAAACATTACATCAAACCACAAACCTTCTCATTCCCCACTCTTCCTATTTTTTTCTCCAAAAGTCCTGGTGGTGGACATATTAATGAGTTTGAGTGTTAGCTACAGCCAATTTGGTATTTTAATATCAAATGTAAGACAGCATTATCCAAGCAACAACAGCTGCTAGCAAAAAATGTGTATGTACAGACAAGAACAGGTCCTCTACTAGTTATCAAATCTGTCCATATGCAAACCCTGCTCTGGAGTCTGTAGTGTCTCATTTATTTTAGCCTTTCTCTAACCATCCTCTTCCTGGCTGTGGATGGCATACTCCCTGGGGAAAGGGAGTTCAAGCTCAACTTTAACACTGTTTTGAACTGGGGGAAACAGAGATTTAAAACAAGCCACAGAAGAAAATCAAGAAGGAAGAAAAAAAGCTGTGATTTAGATTGCTTGAGAACAAAGAAAAGACAAAATTTGTTTATGCAATTGCCTGATAACAATCTATAGCTTTTTCAGTTTGGCTGCAAACCTAAAAATGGGTTGATGTTACAAAATTCTAACTTATTTGAGCACTGCCCTCCTTCCACCACATGACAAAACTCAATTAGTTTTTCTGAGGTGTTCATCTGGCATCAGAACTT